>JAIXND010000767.1:6541639-7161377 GCA_023646645.1 Varanus salvator macromaculatus | reverse complement strand
TTCCTTTCCTTTCCTTTCCTTTCCTTTCCTTTCCTTTCCTTTCCTTTCCTTTCCTTTCCTTTCCTTTCCGTACTGCCCAATAATTGAGGCTCTCTGTGTGGGTTATGGAAGTTCCTAAAAGCAAGACATAATGAAATAAAACACTACAATTTCCAGACTACATCCTTTAAAAAAATTTCAGTTTAAAGTTTTGCAAACAATCTGGCATCAGACTGAGCAGACCTACTGAAAACAGATAACATGGGTTCCCATCAAGCCATTATATAAACCTTAAATGCCTTTAAATGCCTCAGCACAGAAGGCCTGGTGCCCAAAGCATGACAAGTGGCCAGTGGGAGGCCACAGCAGGGAGATAATTCCAGTCAGGGGGCTCCCACCGAGCAGGCCTTCTCCCTTGCAGCCGCCTTCCAAACCTTCCTAGATGGCACTCAGAAGAAGGCCTTGGATGTCATACTGTCAGGATAGATTTCAGTTGAGAGATACATTCCATCAAGTTTTGCAGCCATGTAAGGCTTGATAGATTAAAACCAGAACCGCAAGTCACACTCAGAAGCATGCAGGTATCTTACACAAGTGGGCCACAACTGTGTCCACACCTTCTGGTTCCGGTCATTAGTCTGGCTGCCCCATCTTGCATAAGCGGCAGCTTCTGATGAATTTTCAACAGCATCGCCACATAGAATGCATTGCAGTAATCCAATTTAGAGATGCCTAGAGCATAGATGACTGAAAACAGGATATCTCTATCCAGATAGAGGCATAGCTGTACCACCAGCTGAAGGAGATAGAAGGGATTCTGTGCCATGATGGTCACCTGAGACTAAGGTGCTTCAAAGAAGACTCCCAAGCAATGGAGCTGCTCCTGCAAGAAGAATGTGACCCCATCCAAAACAGGTTGCACATGGTCCAACTGCTCAGATGGACTAACAGCACCTCAGTCTTCTCTGAACTGAGTTTCAGTTCACTAGCCCTCATCCTGTCCCTTGTTGGATCCAGGTGCTGGGTTAGCCCATCCACAACCTCACCTGATGGGACTGAAAAGGAGACTTAGAGCTGCGAGTCACCGCAGCCTCAGATGACCCCACTCACTGGCATCATGGACATGGGAGTCAAAGGAACCGGAGGAACCCCGTGTTGGTGAATCCATGGGGCCAAGCAATATTTCTCACGCACCAGTTCCTGAAGCTGGCCATCCAGGAAGGAGCAGAGCTGCTCCCGACCATCCCACCCACCCACCCCAGCTCAGTGTCCCTTGAGAGATCGCAGGCTTGATGGCACTGAAAGCCACAGAGAGGTCCAAGAGTATCAGCACTCTCATGTTCCCCCATCTCTTTCCTGGCAGAGCTTAGTGTTCAGGGTGACCAAGGAAATTTCCATGCCAAAATCCAGCCTGAAGCCAAAACAGGTTCAGCTAATTGTCTCATCCAAGGATGCCTGGAGCTGGTTAGCTACTTCAAATATTTTGTTTGGATCATTCCAAAGGCTGAGTATTAAAAAAAACAACTTGTATGAAAAAATATATACATTATAAACACATATTTATTCCAGTACAGGCAATGTTGTGCTCAGTGGTGCTTAATATTCACAGTTTGCCAAGCAAGTTGTCTAATAGAATGCATTTTTGAATGGTGTTTTCACTAACATTGATTTTAGTCTTTTTTTAGAACACATTGCAACATTTGGAGAAGAGTAAATTTTGAAGGATAACCGGGTTTCAGTTCACACAATTATTTGAATGTGCAAAATTAGATAACTTTACATTCACCTAAAAACCTAGGCAATTCCCCCTCCCCCCCAACCCATCACTACCTGGAAGTGGGATGTGAAATGGCTTTCCAGCCTCTTGCACACGCTCCTCATCCTTGGCTTTGTCTCTGCCATTGCCTCCTCCTAGAACTATTTGACAACAAAACAGGAATGATCAAATTGTGCTTCTCCTTTGGGAAAGAAAACATTTAATACAGATGGTAAATTACTTTCCTTTTCAGAGAGAGTGTTTAATTAAATTACAGTGTTTCAACACTGAAATATTAATAAGAAAAAGAAAAAAGAAACCCCTGTAGCTGAATTTTATCATCTCTCTAATGGAAAAAAGACCAGAAGTTCTGTTTTGCAGCGTGATTATCTCTGAAATCCTGACTAGCTTTTGTGACTTTTCGTAATGGGTTGCGCTGCCTTGTTCTGTCAATCAAGATCTGTCAGGGTGATATTTATAATGTCTGTGTTAGTATTCAGAAGATCCTTTTCAAAGTCAAGTAGACCCCAATGTGCAGTTGTATAATGGTTGAGGCTGGCTTAACAAGGCAGACTTTGTCTTCTAATGAGGGACGGACTTCAGCTGCTGCAAAACTGGTTTGACCAGAGATCGGTGCAGCCACCCAAGTGAGAATTTCGGAGTCTCCACAGGAGCATTTATCAGGCATTCATGATCTGTGGATACTCACAGATCTCCACTCATGTGGAGAACACTGAGAGAGAGAGATTTTCCCGCTCTTCCCTAATGCTAGTCCCGGGGTCACCCCGAAGCTGATGGGTGGAAGGTTTAGGAAGGATCGCGGAAGTTCTTCACACAGCGTAGAGTTAAGACTATGGAATTTGCTGCCATGGGAAGTGGTGATGGCCATCAGCTTGGATGGCTTTAATAGGGTATTGGGCAGATTCATGGAGGAATAGGAGGTCATCTGTGGCTACTAGCCTTGCTGGCCATGGGCTACCTCCTTTTCCAGAGGCAGCATGCCTGGATGCACCAGTTGCTGGGAGCTTGGGCAGGAGGAGGTCTTGCACCCATCCTGCTGGAGGGATCCTGTGGGCAGCTGGTTTGCCTCCATGTGCATGGACTGCTGGACTGGATGGACCTTGGGTCTGATCCAGCATTGCTTTTCCCATCTTCTTATGTTCCTAACCCTCATTCCTAAAAGTCTGTTGGTCCTTCACATGATTCTACCCTCCTCCTGGGCTTCTCCCATGTTGGACAGCCATTTTCATGGCTCATTTTACAGAGCAGAAAATGCAAGATTTTCCTTGATGCCACCACGGTTTGCTACAGATGTTAAATTGGCAATTCCATCCTATACCACAGAATGACATAAGAACATAATGAAGAATATATTTTTCCCTGATGACCAAACAACAATGGTCAGTTACTGAGACTTCTGTCAGAGAGACACAAGAGGGTTGAAAAAAGGAACTAAACCTCTTTCAATAAGGTCAGGATTTGGCAGGATAAGCCAGGAGGCAGATGTTTTGACATCAGATATCCTAAAAGGAAGTATAGGCCATGATAATCATGTGCAATAGTAACGGAATGTTTCCTGCTATGATGCTTTCTGTTTCTTATCAGTCCAAAAAGCTAAATGTATACATTTCTTGTGCATGATGTCTATGGCAGCTGGACCTGATGGGAAATGGTCTCACTCTGTATTGTCTGTGTGCACCTCCAAGAAAGAGTCTTTTTATATATCAGCATTTTGTTGGTGTTGCATGTCTCTCTCACAGTCAGACAACAGACAAGAGGGACTTCTTTTTGTCCTCGACACGTTTGGCAACCCTGATGGGACCTGCCAGGCTCTCCAGCCATGGATCCGGCTCTGGAGCAATGCAGCACCCCTCCTTTGCTTGAGGAACCCCTGCCCAGGGCCAGGTGTGGTCTGCAAGACCAGCTCTTGCCCAAAAACGGGTCCAGCAACATCACCTTCCCTTTGAGTAGGCTGGTAGGATGTCTCAGAGATGCCTGCCTTTTCTGTGCATCTCATATGTTGCGTATGTTCTGTGTATGCACCACATTGTGATGTTTGCGTCTGCCAAGCAATCTCCGGGGGGACTTCATGTAGCAGTAAAAATCAACAGGGTGCTGGCTCTGACCTGCAAAGCCCAACCTGGGAAAGCAGGTAAAAAGTGCCACGGATGCTCCAGCACTGGTCATGAAGATACACCTCATGCCGTGAGATAGCATGATGGGCTCTGGGATCAACCGGGAGACAAGTGTCCATGAAGACACTATCAGGCAGGTTTGTTTAGGTTTAGGCCCAGAGCAACACCTTGCTCTTGTGACTGGTTCCCTGTGCTTTGGACAGGAAGGGGAACAGGAACAGGTCTCAGGCCTGTGTGTGGCAGGTCTGAGTCCTCCTCACACCATCCTGCTTGGGGGAGAGCCCCAGGCAGCATCTGGGTTAGAGGCCCAGGACACAAGCTGGTTCTCCAGGGAAAGAGATGGAACCAGGTTCCTTTTTCCAAAGCAGAGGAAAAAGAAAACAGAAAACAACAACAACGACAAATGGGGTGGGGGAGGAAAGGGAAAAATCAATATGAGACAAAGCAGAAGTAAATGTCCCTGTTGGCTTTTGTCCTGTGAGACTGGAAAGAGATACTTGGAACGGCCAGTTTGTCCAGATATAAGATGAAGAATTTGTGCAGTGCCCAAAGGCCATTCCTTCTTTTTACAGCTCCCCAAAAAGACATTGGCCGGAACGTGCAACTTGTTTAGTTGATAGAATGAACACCTGAAGACACATTCTGATGATCTCCAACCTGGGCAAATGGACTATTTGTATGTTTGCTACAATTATAATCTAATGGAGAATAGAGTCGTTCTAGAAACAGTGTGTGCTTCCCCTCCCCACCACCACAACCTTTGGCCGAAGTTGTCAGTATAGTAACTAATGTACACAATGAGAAAGAAGAGAGATAAGAAAGAAAAGGAATAGGGTGTTGTGAATCTCATACAAGAGTCTGAAGATCTCTTAAGAGAAACTCCAACAACTGCTGAAAGAAGGAGAAAGAGAAAAAAAGCTTTTTGTAGTGTAAGAAAATTGGGAGAAACTCATGGAAATTGGCTAATAAATCCATGGAAGATTTCTGCTAGTGCACAACCGAACTGAAACATGCAAAGAGAAATTAAATGTCAATACCATAACATTTGTGCCTCTAAAGGTAGCTTCTCTTTGGAATGTTTACGATCCTTTAACTTAAACAGACCTCTAAAGCATCACTAGCATTTTTTTGAATACCCAAAGAAGTTTGTAGAGTAGTTAAGAAGAATAATTGAAATTTGCAAGTTAGCTTGGACAAATTTAAACCAATATTGAACATACGATGGTTACTTGAAGGGCTGCCTTTTCCCATATACTCCTACCTACCCACTGAGATCTGGGAATGAGGTCCTTCTGAAAGAGCCATTCCTAAAGAAAGTAAGGCAATGGCAATCAGAAAAAGGGCCTTCTTGGTGGCTGCCCCAACATTCATTCATTCATTCATTTACATACATATATTTATAGGCTGTGTCTAATTGCCAAGGCCTTTCTAGGCAGCCTACCATGTACAACATCTCAACAGAATGAAAACGCATTAAAAACCAATTAAAATATAATAAATTAAACCACAATGAAAATTAAAAAGGGCCACAGCCTACAGGCTAAATGTTAACAAATTTCCTAAGAAGATATGTCTTCTCCTGGCATCGAAAGGAAAATTGAGACGGTGCCAGGCAAATCTCCCTAGGGAGGGAGTTCCAGCGATAGGGAGCGCTCCTCATCTCCCTGCGGGGTGGTTCTTGTGGAAGGACCTCCTGAGCTGATCTAAGGGGCTAGGTAGGTATATATGGGTGCAGACGGTCCTTTAGATAGCTGGGCCCCAAGCCATTTAGGGCTGTCAGTAAAAGCACCTTGAATTGGGCCTTGGTTACAACTTGTGTTATGTGGGCCTCTCTGGCAGTACCAGTTACATTTGGAATGGACTTCCTAAGGACAGTCCACCTGGCACTGCTTTCGTTTCAGTGCCAGGTGAAAACTGTGCTCTTTTACAGGTATTTCAAGACCTGAATTTACCACATGATTATAAGAGCATACTCTGCTACCATCAGGTGGCTCCCCTCCCTCACACTGTACTTATAATTGTACTTAATATTATTTGCCACTTAGAGAGCCCTGTTGGGATGGTCAGTGGCCTATAAATTCAATAAGCAAATAAATGGGCTTCCACAGTTGAGGCCCCATCGGTGAGGGCCTTCAAAGATAGGTTGACGGGCATGCCATGAGCGGAGCCGACTGGAGCCTGGGGTCAGACTAGATGACCCGGGAGCCCCCTTCTGACTCGCTCTGTTTCTATGTTTCTAAATAGTGCGAACAAGTCAAGAGCAACACGTTTATAAGTTCCTCACTCCAGCCTGCTATAGGAACTGCATGCATGTGAAGGGGCAGGAATCCATCCTGAGCACAGCTGGTCACATCTGGCACACGAGAAGAACACATACAAAAGTCCGTTCCCGGTTCAGGTATGCAATGCTTTCCTTGGTCTGGTGAAAGTCTTTGTTTTCTCAGGCTTATAAAAATCGTGTCTCTTCTACCTCTTAACTGTTAACAGCATTCAATCCGAGAAAGAAAAAGGATTTGGTGCAAATAGCAAATTGATATCCACAAGACAGGAAAAAATAGGAACAAATGGTTCATAATTAATTCTGTGGTAATTGCAGCAGGGAGGCAAAACAGAAGTGGCAACCAAACCAGAAGAATGTTATCTCTCCAGGGATGCTTTGGAACAAATCTAACCACACGGCAATTGATAAAAATGATCACATGGTTGGATTTAGTGTTTGTGAGAGAATCCAGCCTAATTGTATCATTAGCATGTGTATCTGCTGTCTATGAATATTGAGCATACTTTTAGCATTTGAAGGACCTCTGAAAATGAGACCATTTATTTCCATTGGTTTTGAGGAACCTGCTTTTGTAGCCTAACTAGCGAGGTGACAATAGTGTGCTTATTATTTTTATTTGCTTGGTTGCTGTTCTTATTTATTAAATAAGGGCCTCCATTGTCTTTTGTTGTCCTTCTTTATTATTTGGCAATCTATAATAGTTTGCCTTGCTGGACAGTCACAGCAACATCCCACAAGCAAGACCGATCATGATGGGAATGTTTTGGGCATCCTGAGGGGTCCACCTTCTCTGGGTTTTAGGTCACTTTCAGAAGTCCCTTCTCTGAATGCTGTGGCCTTAAATGTGTGTATATCGTCTGTAGCCATGACTGTTGTTTCCTTAATGTTGAATGTGGTCCTGCTTTTCCACTTTCTTCGTTCATTTTCATCAGGACTTGTTTCAATTAGCTGCTGCTTTCTGCCAGTAAGATGGTATCATCTTGGAGATCTTAAATTACTGATGCATCTTCCACCAATTTTCACTTCTGCGTCCTCTAATCCTAATCCATCCTGTTTCTCCAGTCCTAAGAATAGCTTCCAGTCCATGATACATCAGAACAGTCAAATGCCGAAGTCTACCCATTTCTTTCAGGACCACCCATAGCTTCTCAGGATCGACACATTCAAAGGCTTTGCTCTCGTTCTGCATAGGGGATGCTCTGCTTTTGTTCTCCATATATCTCAAATTTCCCTTACTTTTTGGAATCCAGTTTGAATGTCAGGCACTTCTTACTCCTTCCGCATTACTTAGCTTGCATGGGAAATTAAGGCAATGGTTTTATAGTTGCTGTGCGTCTTCAAATTTTATTTCTTGGCCATTGGGATGTAGATTGAATATTTCTCTTCTGTGGGCCACTGCACTGGTTTCCATATATGTTTGCATATTCTTAGGATCTGAAACAAATCAGTCTCCTCAGCTTGGAAAATTTTTTTTTGCTATTCTGTGTACACAGATTACTTTATTCCTTCCAAGCTTTTTCTTCCTCAAAGGATGCTTCTTAAAAGGTATCTGTCATCCTTTCATCAGTCCTTATAGTTCTTCTGTATATTGTTTCCACCTTCTCTTTATTTTATCCTGGTCAGAGACTATGTTCCCTTGTTTGCTTTTTAGCATTCCTTCTTTAGATTTGAATTTCCATTTGATTTTTTGGATCTTCTGGAAGATGTTTGTGTTTTTCCTCTATTTCTATCTACTGCCCAGTGTAATAGTTCCTTTTGTCTTTATGGGATAGTTATTGAAAAGTTGCATTAAGTATTGACAACCCCCGCTCCCCACCACCCCAAATCCATCTAGGTTTTTTGTCTCTTGTTCCTACAGGAATTATCTTTTTTTTTCAAACTGCCTTCACTCCACAATTCTGGTTCATAGTCAATTGTGTTCAGTAATGCAAATCTGTTCTTTATATGGACTTTAAATTCCTCAGGAATGTTATTGATGTTGTATTTTGGTGCTATACTTCCAACTTTACTCTGGTTTTTCATATTAAGGGCTCATGGTTAGTACTACCATCTATTCCTCATGTTGTTTTGGCACTGAGAACACAATTTCTCCATCTTCCACTTCCAGTTACATAATCTACTTGATTTCTGTATTGGCCATCTGGTGCTGTCCCTGTATTAACAAATGCTCAATTTCACAGTATCCCATGAGTTAGTCTCTTTTTTCACTTTTGATTCCTAGACCAGATCTCACACATTTGATTGTGGTTTGTTTCTTGCTTCTGTGTTCCAGGTACTCACAATGGTCTTGCTTTGGTGTTTTCTCTGTTTCTTCTAGGACATTTCCTTTGTTGTTGGAGTGGAGACTGGAATAATGGTTATGTTGATAGGTTTTCCATAAATTCTGATAGCTAGTTTTCAGATTTTGCATTATAGCCCCTCACTGTCTATGCTACCTCTTTCCCCAGTATTACACCCTCTCCATTTCTTCTGAATTCATCATTTCCAGAATAAAACACTTTGCATTTGTTTGACTGAAAATCTTTCATTCCAGCCCACTTTGCTTCATGAACAGCAAGCATTGCAATGTTGAAACGCTCAATATCTTGCTTCATGGTTTCCAGTTCGCCTTAATACTCCCTTGGTTTCATTTTGCCTTGATTATTTATTTATACACCTATGTTTATTCCACCCAGAGTAGTTTATAAAGTAGACATTTATTTTAATTCAATAAACATGCACACAGAACCCTTAGAAATAATTGATTAAAAAGCTACATCAAAGGGGAAAGATAAACCAACCATCACTACAAACTTGATAGAAGGAAAATGGCTGGATGCCTAGAAACGACTGAAGACGGGGCCAGTCAAGATTTCTCTTAGAGAGAGTTACCCAAACGATGTGTTGCACTGCAAAAGTGCTGTTTTCATGGCACTGCCTTGGCAGCGTAATGCAAAGCAGGGCTTTTGATGATAACTTCAAATGAAGTCCTTACAGGTTCTTACAGAATGAGCTCATTCCACACTGGGTCAGCCCAAAAGACAGAAGAGCATCTTTGGAGCTGGTGTGAAGGGGCCGCTCCAGGGGAGTGCAATGGGAAGGGTGAGATCCTGCTTCCCTCTGGGGAAAACCCGTGGTGCCAGATCCTTTTGGTGTGTGTGTGTGGGGGGGTCATTTTGGAGGGCAAGAGGAGCACAGAAGCCATCTTCATTTCAGCACCTCTCCTGCCTTCGACTTTCCCCCCTTAATCTGTGGTTGATCTTTCTCTGGGCCATCAAGTCATCTTCAACTTATGGGGAACCTATGAGCAAAAGCTCTGCAAAATGTCCCATCTATGACAGCCCTGTTTATGTATTCACTGATTTTATTTTTATAATTCCCAATCTCCGGGAAGATAACAAAAGTTAAAATTAAACAAATGTTTAAGAAGCATACACAAAGATTAATTTAAAAGAATAAAACTAGAATAGCTATGATTTGGCACAAAAGCATAGAAGTGGTACAGAATAAATTGGAATATATTAAAATAAATTTTAAAAGTTAAACTTTCTGGATTTGGTGCCAAAAAGAATATAAAGTAGTGGTTCTAAATTCCAGGATGCAGCTTCTCTTATCTACTATTAATTTTTAAAGGAATATTATATATTCAATATGATTTTTTAAAATATAGTTTTTCCTGCTTTGGCAACATCAGAATTTGAAAGTGGACCCCACATTTGTCAAAAGCACTAAAGAAAAGGAATACAACAGACCTGATATATGTTCAGGATAACACACATAACCTTCAACACACATATATATCTCATGTAGAGACTACAGCTGAGCTGAACTTTCTCAGAAATCAATTTTCTGAAAAAGGCTGGATCTTTGTTTCTCTTTTCACACCTTCCTCATGAAAAAGGTTACCTTCAGAAATGATACTTAGCATTCTTCACCACTGATTTGTGGGAGCTGCCATTTACACCTGCCTCCCAGAATGCTAAGTCCAGGGCATTGTGGCAATTACAAAATGGTGGCTGTTCTCTTTTGCAGGAATGGCCAAACAAACTCCAAACCTTAACTCTCAGAAAACTTCACCTCTCCCTGGAGAAATTCAGTGAAATGGGCTCATTGCCCTGCTCATGAACAGGGGATCCAGAAGCAGTTAAGCCTATCCCCTTCGATACCACAAAATGGCATGTAATAATTATATAAAGTGAACATTACACACTCCTTCATGTTCATTATTTTTTTAAAAATCTGATCTAGTCCAAAATATAGTGCTTAGTAGTTGTCATTAAGGTCAGAAGCCTATGTTTGGGTTTCATGACTTTACACTGCCGTCAGGGGGTTTCTGCTTGCTTGAAATCCCCATGTGGTCAATCAATTGACCAAGCAATCGATTGACTAGTCAATTGATTGATTGATCAATCAATCAATATATCATTGCACATAGAAAACTGTCATGCTGGCAGATGGGGAGGCAAAAACCTTTCTCTGCTAGTCTTCCTGTAAGAGGAATATCTGTGACAAATCATTCAACTTGGTGAGTACCACCTGCAGTTTGAAATGGTACAACCCAAATGTGGGTTTAATACTTCAGTGAGAATTAGATCCACTTTGCATTTCTCCAAGCATGAAAGCTTTCTTTAGCAATGCAAATCTCACCCTATAAAGCAAAGCAACATAATAGAAAGGTAAATTTATCTGGGCTCAAAGGAAGTGTCTGTTTGAAAGTTTCAAACTTAGGAGACAAAAGAAAAAACCCCTGGTTGATGTAATATTTATAACTCAAGTCGCTAATGTCATGTTGATCAAAGGAGATGTATTTGCCCCTAGGATACTGGGCACACACATTGTTTGCATTGAAAGCAGGTAGAGTGAAATATATGAATCTCGAATACAATTTTCATACATTAGAAGCACTGCCTTGCTCTAATTCTGCTCAAAAGCAGAGTATTCATCTGAAGCCCCAAAAGGAGAACTTCAACAGGAATCACTTTCTCCCAGAAAAGAATAGCTCAGGGCCCGTGTTCTTTCCTTCAGTAACAACCCTGCAGTGGCAAAACAACAAGAATTAGTTTCAGCTTCTTAAATATTGTAAGCAACCATGACAGACTGACACCGGAAGGAGAACAAGGAACCTGCCATGAAAGCGTGTTGATTTCCACGAAAGACACTCAGTAATACTTCTGTTGTTGTTGTTGTTGCTGTTATTATTATTTGCCTGCAACAAGTCAGTATGTCCACACCTCCAATCCTGTGAGTTAGGACAGGCAGATAGGGAAGCATTTGTCCTTATTCTGCAGGTGCATTTGCCACCTTTCACATTTCGAATAACTGCCATTATCTGGAAGCACAAGAACTTTCTGTGGAGAAAGACAGGGCCCTTTTTCTGAGCTTCCTTTAAGACCAGATTAATATGTGTTGGGCAGTCTGGTACCTGGGTGAAGGCAGGCAGGAGCTTCCATTTTGCACTACTTCCTGAAGATTAAAGCAAAGTCTACTCCAGAAAGAGTCAGTTGCTTTAAAAGGAAATGAGCATAAACATCAGCAGAGCAATCTTGGGATTCTTTCGATTCCCAGATCCGAGGCTGGAAAAACCGCTTCAGCTTTGCAGCTGGGCATTCATGCTTAGACCTTCCTCCCCTGTACAACTTGACTACTTCTCATATAATGCCAGTCCTCTATCAGCTACACTGTATCCCAGTTGAAGTCAGGGCCCAATTTAAGGTGCTGGTATGAACCTATAAAGTCCTAAACAGCTTAAGACCAGAATACTGGAAGGATCACTTCCTTCCCTATATGCCCTCATGCCTCTTAAGATTGGCCGGGGAGGCCTTGCTCTGGGAAACATCCTTGAAGGAAGTACGGAGGGTGTCTACTCGGAGGAGAGCCTTCTCTGCAGTGGTGCCCAGACTATGGAATGTGCTCCCCAGAGAGGTCCACCTGACACTGACATTGTACTCCTTCCGGTGCCAGGTAAAGACCTTTTCATTTAACCATCATTTTAATAATCAAGAGGTTTAGATGTTTTAAGATTTTCTTTTTTTCCTTTCCTCACAGTCACACTTTTCATTTTCTATCTTCCATCTTCTCCTTCCTTTTCTTTTTAGTTTATGAGGTTCAGTTTTATATGGTTTTAATAACGGTGGTTTTATTATTGTATTGTTTCAATTTGATGCGATGTAAGCCGTCCTGAGTGCTTGTTGGAAGAATGGGATATAAATGTTCTTCATAAATAAATAAATAAGATCACAAAGCAACCTTTGAAAAGGGAAGGAGATCGGCACCACCAACCTACACTATGTTGGTTTCTCAGTCTTCCCTCCCACTCCTTCCCTCCACAGTTGGACAGCCAGAATGGACCATCTAGATGTCTGGAGGCCACCTCCTCCTCATTGCTCCTTCCCACCCTGCAAAGAATGCCCACAATCCATCGCGTTTGGAAGGCTGCAGAAATCCCCATCAGATGTCACCCTACTAACTCAAACTTTTCAGGAGCCTAAGAAGACTCAAACAGTCTTCCAGTGGCAGGAGAAATGAGGTGCACCTGGGGCTCACTCTTGGCTAGATCTTCTCTCCACTTTTGCCAGCCAAAGGCCATGAATTTCGCAAGCACAAAATATCCTGTGGAGGCTCAGTAGCTCCCAGCAAGGGATAATCAAACCAATTAGTCAATGACCTGTAAGAATGTGGTCATGTGCAAGTGACTTCTATAGTACCTATTTGGCAGCAGGTAGCCAATGAGACAGCCAAGAGTTTGTGTGATTAACAGCAGTACCTTTATAGGTCTGGGCTGGAGAAGGATACCTTAGCTGGGCCTTGCTGGGCCATTTTCTCCCTCTTCTTTTGTCAGAAAGACTCAGCTAGAAATACGGTTTATGCGATTCTATTTCCTCTGTGAAAATAAATCACACATCTATGTTTGGGAAATGCTGTGAGAGCCAAGTTTCCAAATTTTGTATTCCTCTGACACATAATAACAAATGTGTTTTGTCCCGGTGATCCACAAATTTTATGGCCTCTCTTATGCTCAGAGCTCCATCTGTTTCACAAATGCAACATGAGTGCAAAACAGTGATTATTAATCTTACAGCACACTGTAAAAACTCACTTCACAGGTTATGATTCCCATATCAGTTTTGGTTTCTCCCACATTCTTTTTTTTTTTAAAGCTCAACTTCTATTTTTTACTGAATATGGAAAAGTTTGCTTTTTTCCCTTTGGGAAATGCTTATTAGAACTGGGGAGAAATCCATCTCATGTATTTCCTTGCATTTGGTTGGTTCCTTTTAAAGAACTCATCTCCACAAATATTGGGCACTTTCCTCTGATGAGACATATCCCTTTCTCCTCCGGACAGCTGACAATCACTCCCGGCAGGCCTGACACAAGCAGGGTGAGGGACCGTGCACATCTGTATCTCCCCACAACTGGGCAACTGTTGGGGTGCAGCTGTTAAAGCATGAGAGTTGACCTGGGGAAGGCTGGGTTTGAATCACCCTGGAGCCATGACACTGAAGGGGTGAATCTGGCACAGCTGCGTGATCTCCCAGCCTATCCTACCTTGCAGGACTGCTGTGAGGATCGAACGGTCGTGCTGAGGTAGACAACCAGGAATGTCATCCCGAGCTCCTTGGAAGGAAAGGCAGGGTAACCATGGAATAAGTAAAGGCATCACCGGAACGAAAGCTGGACTTCGGATTAGATAGAATAAGGCTGATGGTAGAAGAGCAGTAGATCAGGGCCAACTGCTTCCTTCTCCCTGCAGCAGGGGCTGCTTGCTTTCCCTTGTTTCATTTAGGAGGAAGGGTCACTGAATATAATTTTGAGTAATCATAGAAACATAGAACATAGAAACATAGAGTGAGTCAGAAGGGGTCTCCTGGGCCATCTAGTCTGACCCCTGGCTCCAGCTGGCTCCACTCACGACATGCCTACCAGGTGCATGTCCAGCCTATCCTTGAACACCCGCACCAATGGGGCCTCAACCACCTCCCGTGGAAGCCCATTCCATACTCTAGGGGACCTAACCATCAGGGGTCCTAACCGAATCATATATATTCAAAAGGGGAAGGGGAGGGGGAAGAGGAAGATGAAGAGGAAGAGGAAGGAGGGAAATAAACATTTGCTTATGAAGAGAACACTCCAACATTTTTAATTACCTGGGATCTTTCTATCATTTGTTTGTTTTAGCTTACATTTGCCTGCCTTTGTGAAATCAGAAGGAGGGAAATCCACCAAGTAGAAAGTGCATTTGATTTAAGAAATGCCTCTCTTACACTTCCTAACTCACTGATCACATGAAACTGGAAGGAGGCTCTTGCATTTATTTCACATAGCCTATCCCAGCTCAAGGACTTAGGATAGGTAGTAATGTGAGAATTGCAGAGCCCACAAATTGTACATTTATCTGTGTGCGACTCTTGTATACCTCTCTGCATGCAAGCAGTTGCTGCAGAGGTGACCAACAAAAAAGCTAAAATAGATAAAAAAGAATAGAGCATTCTGCTAGAACAGAATCGGTGAAAGCCATGCTGGTCACTCAATGCTTCCTGAAATAAAGATATTTTCAAGAGGCTCTGAAGACAATGCCATGTAATGGCCTGCCTGACCTAGAAACAGAGTTCCTTAGAAAGGAGGCTACCACAAGAAAGGCTGTTCTCCTGGTGGAATCCATCAGGGCCAGGAGTCCATGAGGAACCCCCAGGGGCATGTTGCCTAACGGTCTCAGTGACTGGGCATTTGATATGGAAGAAAGTGCTTTCTGAAGCAACCTGGTCCTCATTTGTTTAGGACTTTATATGCTTGTACCAAAACATGAAACTTGGGCTGGTAAGAAAGGCATTGCATGCTGAAAAGGGATAGCTAAATAAAAACACAGATTATTATGGCTCCAACGCTGTACACACTAACATGGGAGCTAGACCTACTGAAGTCAGTGGGCTTACTTCTGGGTAGAAATGTACAGGATTACATTGCGTTGTAAGGCTGCAATCATTAAACCCTTGTTTTGTTCTATTCTGTTCCATTCCTTCCTCTACCACTAAATAGCTAAAACCCTTTGGGTGGATGAAGACAGCTGAAAACATGAAATACAACATTCTAACACATAAGAATTTAAAATTTAAAATGGCAAAATTTAAAATTTAAAGGGAATCCCGATTAGCTGGACTGGGAGAAGGAATTTGGAATCACATGGAAGATGCTGCACTCAGTTTTGGCAGTTTATTGGCAGGTCACCCAGGTACCCGTCTCTGACAGAGAAAAAGCAACAGCGCTGCAGGGCAGCTCGTATACTGAACCAGCCACTAGCTTCTAGAGCATATGCAGAGTTTTTATAAGTTGTGGGTTACATGCATCATTTTGGGGTGAAGATGAGTGATGAATGAGCATATTTACAGAGGACAATGTGAGCACAAACAGAACGATGCAAGGCTGACATCAGGAAGGGAGTTACAAAATATTACAGAGATACAGGGTGATTGAGTAGACAAATAGCCGTGTGATTTGAATCATAACAGGACCCAAGCTCAGGTTTTGACATTTGGTGGAAGTTGAAAATGTTAGGACAAAGAGAACCCATCTAGTGCCACTCCTTGCAACCACAGAGTGGGCAGGAAAAAATTTTTTGTTTTGCTCTTACTGCACAGTAGCTAAGGAATGTGTCAGGTTGCTTAAGAGCAGAGACTCAGGCCATGCTCAAGCATTCCTGAGCATATGTGTTCTTTGTATTGCGTATCCTCAGGTGTGTACATGAGTTGCTTTGCAGGAGAATTGATGAATAATGGAGTCTCTGGCACTACCTGCTTTCCCAGATGTGTGGAACCGGTGAAAAGTTCAAGTCCCTTCTAGGGCAAAGGAGTAAGAGCACTGCTGCCTGAGTTTGTATTAAAAGGACTTGCGAAAGCCTATCTTTGATTCGAGGCAGAATAGAATAGAATAGAATAGAATAGAATAGAATAGAATAGAATAGAAACCTGCAAATGGAAACCAAAAGTTTTGCTGCAATGCAAGCATGTAAACCAGCAACGGATTTCAAACAAGAGAAGCTGAAACACTAAAATGCCTGGGAAAGTAAGAAGGACCACAGCATAGGTACCAGGTGGACCTTTCTGGGGAGCTCATGCCACGACCAGGGTGTCCCAAATTAAAACGCCCCGTACTTCATAGCCACTCAACTTACTTTCTTTGGAAGATGCTCCTTGGCTTAGGAATAAATTCCGTCGTGCATAATGGGCCTGCGATTAGCTATGATCAGGACTGGGCCTCTGTTAGGCAGATGGGAGTGGCTGCTTCACTTTGGGGATTAGGAAAGGCAGAATAATTACCATTATGGCATTACTGTTGCATTTTTCCTGTGAAGCAGGAAAGGGGCCCAAGAGACATGTTCTGCCAGGCTTGGATAGCATTAGTTTCGCCAGGGCCTGGATGGTGGTGAATTTTTTGCTGTCTTGGTCAGCCCTGACCTAGAACACAATTTTTGCCAGCGGAAATAGCTTGTCTGGTGGTATCTGGAAAAGGAAATGCCCCAGTCACAGAGGGTTCCCTTCTGGTCATATTCAGGATGTGATGACACATCAGTGTGAGCAGAATAGCCAGGGATGCTTGGCTTGTCAGAGAGACCATTTCAGCCGATGGTTTTCGCACCAAGGTTATTTCAACAGCAACTGGCTTCCTCGTGTTAGAACCAGGTTGGTTCTGACCTATGTGTGCCGCTTCTATTTTTAAGCATGAAAGCACAACAAACAGAAACCAACAAGCAGAACAGAAAATAACTAATTTGCTTAATGGGCTTTAACAAAGCCTGCTGTGATCAAATAGAGGAAATCAACAATTGCAAGTTGATCAGTAATTTATTTATTTACTTACTGCTCAGATTCCCTCATTATTGAGGATGGGGAGTGAGGTGCCATTGCAGGTTGAACTGCTGAGCCGCTGAACTCGCCAATCGGAAAGCCGGCAGTTCGAGTCCGTGCGGTGGGGTGACCTCCCATTGCCTCGTCCCAGCTCCTGCCTGCCCAGCAGCTTGAAAGTGTGTAAAAGCACAAGTAGAGAAACGGGTACCCACCTCGGTGGGGAGCTAGTGACCTGTGTAGAAGTGTGAGGACCAGTCCCACATCGGACCCACAGCATTGAACCTGCAGCGGCAGAGACAGTGCCAGTGGTGGAGAGAGACCGGAGGATGCCGACACTCCCATAGCCCAGCTCCAGCTGCTTTGTGTGCAAAGCTGGCCCACCCCTGTGGTGCACCATGGGTATCGCGCAAGCGTGAACTGAAGAGCTGGCAATATCAAGCAGCCAAACTACTCTGCATGAGCACAGTGGACTTCCCACCTAATTGCACCAGCACCATACAAAATGAATGAATGAATGAATGAATGAATGAATGAATGAATGAATGAGGATCATTTTGCTTCTCCTTCTAAGGCAGAGATGAGGAACTTCTGGTTTGCCTTTTGGATTTGACCTCCTCTTTCATCCCGGCCTTTTGCTTCACCTGTGGTTCCTGGTCCCTGAGTCGTGGCCAGGGCCGTCTTAACAGCATGATGGGCCCCGGGCAAAGCAGTGTACTGGGGCCCCTACGACAATGATAACTACTGTTAACTTTGGAAGTTTTCCCATTTTCCAAGGGTTAACACACACAGATTAGTATGGGGCCCACGGGCAAGTGCCCATCAGGCCCATGCATGAAGACGGCCCTGGCCGTGGCTACCCGGGGGTGAGCGGCAGGCAAAGACAAACACCGGTTGCCATTTTTGATGCTGCTCTCTTTCATTTGTAGCATCCTAAAATGTTATTTATTCCTTTATTTAGTGAAAGCTTTTATATACTGTCCCAGTACTAAAAAGTCTCTGGATGGCTTACGAAAAACAAAACGAAAAAAAGCAAACCATAACAACAGCACCACACTGCATCCAATAAATAATGATAAAAACAATAAATAAATATATAAATAAATAAAACCAACTAACCATTAAAATATTGGGAAAATCAAAAGGTCTTCATCTGACATCAAAAGGAGTAAAGCGAAGGTGCCAGGTGAGCCTCCCTGGGGACAAGATCCCCAGGAACTATCTTTGCTCACTCTGCAATAGATTTACTTGCAGGGCATTTCCTGCGCTGGCGATTCCTTTGCAACCAGGTCGCAAATTTGAAAACACTGCACCCTTTTCTTTACAGGCTCATCCTTGCAAAGCCCAACTTTTAGGCTTTGCCATTTCCAGAGGAACAATTGAGGATTTTCCCACCGATAAGGGAAGAACCGTGGCGTGACAACTACTTTGCACAAATGTGCCAGACGGATTGTTTGCCGGTATTGATGAAAGCTGCTCTTCCGTGAACAACCTTTGGAAAAAGGAATATGTATTCTGTCCATCCATGCAGTGCAACTAGCTCAGCTGAATGTGAATGTGATCAAGGTGGAACGGCCAGGTGTATGCTGGCTTCAGAACAGGGGGTGCTCACGACCCAGGGCCAAAACAAACATGATGCCTGAGAGTAAGAATAGACCTCATTAACTTTTCCCCTCAAAGCAGGCTTGGGGGAATCCCAAACTTCTTACAAGTGTATGGCCTTGATCCTGCTTCCTGATCACAACAGCAACAATAGAATAATAGAATAGTAGAGTTCATAAGGACCAAAGCACCATCAGGTCCAATCCCCAGAAATAATAGCATCTAAGCTTTCCTGCTGGTTTACAACAACACACGAAAATGCAATTTAAACCACAGCAGCATTAAAAACATCATAAAGAGATTACTGTGCGAAGATTTTGAACCAAATTTAAACCAAATATAAAAAGTTAAGCTTATGCAACTTCAATCATAAGACCTGTGTAAGCATCTTAAAAAAGCCCCAGTAAGGCAATTAAATGCTCTGTGGTAAAGGGCAGTCTTAATCTGGCACTGAAAGGATGTTAAAGTTGGTGCAACATGGGCTTCAGTAGGGAGCCTGTTCCATAACTGGAACCGCTGCTGAAACATTGAAACATAGAAACAGAGCGAGTCAGAAGGGGTCTCCCGGGCCATCTAGTCTGACCCCCGGCTCCAGCCGGCTCCGCTCATGACATGCCCACCATGTGCACATCCAGCCTGTCCTTGAACACCCGCACCGATGGGGCCTCAACGACCTCTTGAAAATGAAAATGCCCTTCTCCTTATTGCCACCAAATTTATTTATTTAAAACATTTATATGCCGTCCTTTATAACAACATCTCAGGACAGCTTACAGCACTAAAACCGAGAACACCAATAAAAACAATCAATTGGCAATAACAGTAAATAGGAATAATGAATAGTTAATTTTAAAAAATGAGCCTTACTTGGTGGTGGCATTTGGAAGCATGACCCAGATCCAGGAATAATGAAGTTGGGAGAGGAGTTCTGTCAGGTGTTGTTCTCCCAAGCTGTATGATTCTTCCTCCATTTTCATTCTTGGCAGAGAAATAACGAATAGATGGCATCATCATCATCGAAATGTAGAAACAGAGCGAGTCAGAAGGGACCTCCTGGGCCATCCAGTTCGACCACCGGCTCATGACATGCCTACCTTGTCCCATGGTGCTTACTTAAACCTATTAAAATCAATGGCATACATTCATTCATGTGGAGTGCACTGTTGCCACCATGTTTAAGGCATGAACATCTTCATCATCATCATCATCATCATCCAAGAGTAATATTATTGATGCTTCCTTTTTTCCTTCAGGACCCTAAAGTGGCTTACTTAGTGCTCCTCCACTCCATTTTATTCTCATGACAACAACCCTGTGAGGTGGGTTGGACTGAGGGTCTGTGACTGGCCCAAAGTTATCCCATGAGCTTCATCAGTGACTGGGAACGCAGCTCTTGAGCTGCAGCCCAACAAGCTTATATACATTATTACATAAAGACAAGTTTTATTCTATATCTGTTTCTGTACTTCATTTGCTATGGTTCTTTCCCACTTCTCTTCCAAGGGGCCCGAGGGAGCAAATACAATCCCTTGCTCTCCATTGGTATTCTCACAACAGTCCTGTGAGGTAGGTGAAGGTGAGAATCCGTGACTGGCTGAAAGACACCCTGTGTTCAGCATTTTCAGGTGGGGAATAGCACCCAGTTTTGCTTTCACAAAAGCTCTTCATATTCAGGGGAGGAAGAACCTGAGACTAAACCTGTCACGCACATGCACACAAGTCAAAACTGAAACCAAGAACTCGCGGGTTGTGGGGCAGCATTGAAGTAACATAGATAAATAAGTAAAGTTGTACCACAGCTCCCTGAGCCTGATCTAACCTCTTAGTTGGGGGCAAGGCTGAGGACAACCTCTGGGGAGACAAAATCCTGGGAGACAATATTAAATGGGCTATATTGGAACTGCCCACTGGTTGCCTGCCCGAGCCGACTCTATCTTTAGGTGGAGTAAAGCAACAGTAGCAGCTCCCCAGATGCATTTCCAGAGCCAACCCAACCATTCCATGTGCTTGGAGAAACACAGAAACAGAGCGAGTCAGAAGGGTTCTCTCGGGCCATCTAGTCTGACCCCCGGCTCCAGCCAGCTCTGCTCACGACATGCCCACCATGTGCCGTCCATCCAGCACCTCCTAAGCCACACTGCTGCCCCCTCCTGTGGTGGAGGACCCCATCCTGTTGTTGGCGTTGGAAAGAAACTCAGGTGGCTTTCGAATCATCTTCTGCAGGTGGAATAAATGAGTTGTTCTTCTGTCCTTGGGAAGCCCTACATGGTTCCTACAGCTTGTTTTCCGTGTGGATCAGGAAAACTTATATACAGACTCCCTGTCTCTCTGAATCCTACAGCCTCAGCCTGTGCTTTCTCGATGATGTGTCCATCCGCTTTCTGATATTTTATTTGTTTAGTCATTAGATTTTTATCCCTCCCCATTAGCCATAAGGCTCCCTGGGCGGGTTACAAAGATATTTCAAAAACCCATTATGAAGAAGAAAAAAGGGAAGCTATTTCAATGTGACAGCTATTTTTTCAGGAGAGGCACTGAGGTTTCTTCCTATTTCTCTCAACACTTCCCAGAAATGTGCAATTAAGTAATTCCTTAATTACTAAAGAAGCTAATAGTTTTCTTTTATCTTCTGCAGGGAAATAAATTGTATCTCACGGCACTAGTTTGTTTGTCTTTGTGATTCTCCTTGAAATGTCTTCAGAAGTGTTAAGAGAAGTTCACATTCCCTGAGAGGACAAAGTTCTCCTGCGGGTTTAAATGATCTATAGGGCTAAACACAGTGATTACCAAACCCCATAGTGATTTAGTAATCAGTGCCCTGATGCCACGGAAACAATCTTAGGTCAAGAGCCCCACTGAGTGCAGGCAAAAGACTCTGAGGCATTCCTGTAATCTTAGGTCTCACCTTTTAACCCTCTGTTGCAATCCAGCACCTACTTACCTTGGAGGAAGTTTCACTGAGGTCAATGGGACTTCTCTTTGAATAGACATGAATTGGATTGTTGGTTTTTCCGCTACTGTAGGCACGTGTTGGAACAATCCTTTTGATGGGCTGACTGGCTTATGCTGGTTATGGATACAAGGAATTTCTTTAAAGGACAGAAAACTGAAATTTAGTGTATACATATCATCTTAAAGCAGCTTAGAAAACCTGTATGGGAAATTCTAAATTTCTAGAAATGCAATATAATCATAAGTGCTGGACTGGATGGAGCTTTGGTTTGATCCAACATGGCTTTTCTCAAGTTCTTATATAACTTCTTCTCAAGAAGTCTGTCGTTGTTGTAATTTAGTCGCAAAGTCATGTCCAACTCTTTGCAACCCCATGGACATCATTCCTCCAGGCTCTCCTGTCCTACACCATCCCCCAGAGTCCATCCACCCCACACCCATCACCTCAGTGACCCCATCCAGCCACCTCAACCTCTGCTGTCCCCATCTCCTTTTGCCTTCCATCGTTCCCAGCACCAGGGTCATTTACAATGAGTCTCTCCTTCTCATTAGGTGGCCAAAGTATTTGAACTTCATCTTCAGTATCTGACCTACTAGAGGACAGGCAGGGTTGATTTCCTTTAGGATTGACTGATTAGATCTCTTTGGAGTCCACGGGACTCTCGGGAGTCTCTTCCAACACCACAGTGCAAAAGCATCAATTCTTCAGTGCTCAGCCTTCCTTATGGTCCAACTCTCACAGTTGTGGTTGCAACTGGGAAAACCATGACCTTGACAATACAAATTATTGTTGGCAAAGTGATGCATCTGTACCAGAAGTCTGTACATCAGCATAAAACAAGCCATGCCACACCTGAATTGGAATAACGGCACATTTCTCACACTCAGACCGGTCTTGGATTGGATATATCTATCACTGTTGACAACTGTGGATATATCAATCCATGTGTGAGACACCTGTGAATATATACATATTGGTGATTAGATGGACTCTTGCGGAACATGCATCTAATACTAAACGGGTTGGTTTACTTGGTGGGGGGGATTTGTATGAAAATGGCAAATATAGAGGCAAGAGACCTGTATGATTTTGGGATGCTTGAAAGATGCTTGAAAACTAGTGGAACATGGTGACATGGGGAGAAGCTCCATCTCATGCTCTTAGAATCATAGACTCATAGAATAGTAGAGCCAGAAGGGGCCAAAAGGCCATCAGGTGCAACCCCTGCATGATCCACAGTGATTGTACAAGAGTGTGGATGATCTTGGCCTTGGTCTCCAGTTGAGCATCCTTACACTTGATGATCTTTTCTAGTTCCTTCACTGCTGCCATTCCAATTCGCATACATCCCTAGCCACCATAATAATTAAGGGAGAGAATAAATTGTCCAAACATTGGCACTTTTATCTTCTCATACAAGGTGTTCAATGAGAGCTTTATGACATGAGGGCTTTATGTTAAGAGTAAGTGCAGCGTAGGGCCACAAGGTTGGTGGCCGGTTTGCAGGGGATGCTCTACGAGGTGAGACTGAGGGAACTGGGTCTCTTCAGCCTGGAGAAGAGGAGACTCAGAGGGGATCTGTTGGTGACATACAGGTATTTATTTATTTATTTATTTAAAACATTTCTATGCCGCCCCATTCACAAAAAGCCTCGGGGTCGCTTACAAAACAGAATCATTTGCACAATTAACCTTAAAAAATTTTTTTTTGGTATGTGAGGGGGTGTCACATGGAGATGGGGAGAGGCCTGTTCTCCCCTGCAGAGGAAGGCAGGACGCGCTCCAATGGAGCAAAGCTCAGGGAGCCAAGGTTCAATTTGGATGCCAGGAAGCACTTCCTGACAGTTAGGACCCCGAGGGCATGGAATGGGCTTCCACGGGAGGTGGTTGAGGCCCCATCGGTGAGGGTGTTCAAGAATAGACTGGACGTGCTCATGGTGGGCATGTCATGAGTGGAGCCGGCTGGAGCCGGGAGTCAGACTAGATAGCCCAGGAGGCCCCTTCTGATTTGCTTTGTTTCTATGACATCGTACCTTCATTGATCGACTCTTATCTTAGCAATATTACAGAGTCAACTTTGTTTGAAAGGCTACTGGACAGTTTGAGTTTTTCACTCCAAGGTCAAAGGCAGCACTCCAACCCTGGAGGTAAGAACTGGACTGACTTCCTCTCTCATCTTGTCTTAACTGCTACAGAAAACACCTGTACCGGCTGCTCTCTGAGAGTGGTCAAAGGTGAGCAGAGGGCAGGGCATGGCAGGGAATTGACTGGAGCTGCCAGGAGATGATATATTCTGAAGCTGTTCCTCCTTCCCTCCTTCCCTCCCTCCTTCCTTCCTTGAAATCCCATCATTAGATGGCTGAAGAAGCTCCCTAGCAAAAATGCAGTGCAGAAGGGATGGGCAGGCAGGGCTTGCTTTTGCCTTCCTTCTGCTCTGCCTTGGATGAGTGCGAGCATCTCATGGGCTGCAGTGCTAGTTGACTTATGCATTCATAACATACCCTTTTTTCTGAGCTGTGTAAAGCTTCCCCAGGATAATCCCACTCTAACAGTAGAATTCTTCCTTCTTTTTCTTGAGGCACTTCGGGCAATCTAAAATCAATCAAAACTACTGAACGTAACCAGCCCGGTTCTTGATTGCTTTTGCTCTTCTAAAGCCACATGGATTCTCTTCACCTGACCCTGTGAGCACACAAAACATTTGCTTGGACTGTTCAAACAGAAGCCCTCCAGTCAAAATCTACTGGGTGTTCCGGAAGTGTCCATCAGTTCATAAATATTTATATATTCGGGGGTGTCTCTCTTGTCACATTGGGGTGTTTTATGATTTTGTTTACCTCCATTCCTTGATATATTTATTGCTTCATTGGTTCCAGTGACTCTTAGCTGAGTCTGAGGAAGATCTGATAAAAAGGGGCACTTTACTGCATAGAACGGCCTCTGTATGGCACAACCGGCTTCTGAAATCCATCACTCAGACAGTCACCTCTGCCTATTTAGGTAATGATGGAGCATCTAATTTCCAAAACTCGCAATGCTGTTGTGTGAGGGAGAGCATGCCTGCACCTTGAGGAAAAGCAAGAGCCGCTGCTCCTGCAATTGATTGCATTTTAATTCTCCATCTACCTCAAAGCAGTTGAAACTGATTCTCCTTAGTTGGCATTTGAATTCAATAAACATGAATTAAATTATTGTCACAGAGGAGGTTGGCTTTGACAATCATGGCACGGGGCCTGCATACAGCAACTTTATCCATCACTGATACAGCACTTTGGAGCTGCAAGCTGAACCGCCCTTGCTGGGAACGGACTCTCCGTTGACATGAAGCTTTCTTCCTGGAAGAATCTTGCGGAGGGGAGCCCAGAGATACTCCTGATGAGTGTCTATGGATCAGTGGGAAAGGCATGCCCTTGGCTGGCCTACTGCATGTAAGAACAGCCCTGCTGCATCAGGTCAAAGGTCCATTTAGTCCAGCAATCTGTAGACACAGTGGCAAGTCAGCTGCCCACAGGAGCCCTCCAGCAGGGTGGGTGCAGGACCTCCTCTGCCCAGCTCCTCAGCATCTGGAGCATCCAGGCAGGCCACCTCTGGAGAAGGAGGGAGCACATGGCCAGCAAGGCTAGCAGCCCAGGTAGCCTCCTCCCTCATGAATCTGTCCACTCCCTTTTTAAAGCCATCCAGACTGGCGGCCATCGCCTCTTCCCATGGCAGCAAATTCCATATGCTCTGGGTGGAGAAGGATTTCCTCTGACTTGTCCTAAACCTGCCACCAATCAGCTTCATGGGGTTCAAGTGTTCTGGGAAAGGGGGAAAAGCACCTCCATCTTGGTGTCCTGCACCAGCAGGGGGTTGGACTCGATGGCCTTCATGGCCCTTTCCAGCTCTACTCTTCTATGAGTCTATGTCTCCCCTCTCTCCCCTTTTTCTAAACTGAAGAGTCCCAGTTGTTGTAGCCATTCCTCACAAGGAGCTGTTCCACTCCCCTGATAAGATTCACTGCCTTTCTCTGGACTTTTTCTAACTCAACAATGTCCTTTCTCAGGTAAGACAACCAGAGCTGAACCTAATATTCCAAGTCCTTGTGTACTGGCAGCAGTCCTGTTGGCAGAGAAAGAAGAAAGAAAATGAGGGAAGGCATCAATACTTGGTCAAAAAGGGTGGGAACTTCAAAATGAGCTACGCGTTTCCAATAATTTTTCCTTAGGACATTGTAAAGCACCGTGCCCTGTGCCTTTGCAAAGGGTTCCTTTGATCAGGTTATTTCTGTCCAGGACGGTCTGAAGATAATTTACCAGTCTCAGCTGAAGGTCACTCTGTGCCATGGAAGCCACGTGTTCCTCCAAGTGACACTGTGGGATGAAGCTGAAACTTCAAGTTGTGGATGCGTTACTTCAGGGTGGAATGTAACCTCACCCTAAACTTGCCAAATTCTACTTGAGGTCATGAGCGGAGCCGGCTGGTGCCGGAGGTCAGACTAGATGGCCCAG
This sequence comes from Varanus salvator macromaculatus, assembly GCA_023646645.1. Classification (NCBI taxonomy): domain Eukaryota; kingdom Metazoa; phylum Chordata; class Lepidosauria; order Squamata; family Varanidae; genus Varanus; species Varanus salvator. Next base: position 7,135,367 of record JAIXND010000767.1, on the reverse strand, counting down.
GAGGCCCCTTCTGACTCGCTCTGTTTCTATGTTTCTATGTTTCTACTTCCTTGGTTAGACAAATTCCTCAAGCTTTGACACATCAACAAGCAATACACTCCTCTTTCCTTGACTAAGCAGTGGCTTATTGCTCCTTATTCAGTCCATGGTTGCTTTCACATAATTCAGCACTTCTGCTGCTTCGCCTGAACTGGCGTGGCTCTGTTTCTGTTTTTATGATAGACAAGTCTGTCAATTTCCATTCTCCTCCATTTCTCCCATTTGCAGGCTTGGCTTATGCAAACATCATGCATTTTCACTTAAGTTCACCTGAAAATGTGTCCACATTTTTCTGCATGTTTCTTCCGCAGCATGCATTTTTGCAAAACAACTGCATTCTTGCCATTTTTCCAAACACAATACATTTTTGTTATCTTCCCCAATATACTTTTTTTGCCTACTTCCTTCAAATGTACACATTTAAACCGAAATGTGGAATGTCATTGCAATGCATGGATTGCTGGGAATTTCAGAGAACAACTGAGTTTGGGTTTGTGCATTGTTTCAGAAGTGCAGTTTTAGGAAAGTTTCTATTAACATGCAAACTGAATGAATTTCCCTTCCATCTTTGCTGAGCAGACAGAAGGACGAAAGAGATAGGATAGTGAATTGTGAGTAAGCTGAAACTTTGACTGAAAGTAACTAATTAATGTAAAGGTACAGGCGGTTGTTCTTTCCAGAAAGTAAGGAGAGTTATGCCAGTAACTCTCCCCTTTCTAATTTTTTTTGAACTGTTCAGCTGTCAGTTTATTTAGAGAATGGGACAGGCTGAGTCTTGAAAGGTGCTTCCTCCTTACCTATATGTCTCCCAGGTGTCTTTCTACGCAGGCCTGCCTGTGCTGCAGTCCCACTTTAAAAAGAAGATTTTTCCCCTCTGTCAGCTATAGACCTTTCCCAGTGCTGGGGAAAGATTTGAGCTTCATCAGGAGTTGTGATAGCTCTGACCCATTCCTAGGTGGTGCAGAAAACAGACCAATTGTGTCAGGAAGCACAATCGTGCTTCAAAAACGGCCTTGTTAAATCTTACAACAGATGCTGTGCCTGCCCATAATGATGTTGGTGGCGGCAGGATGGTTGCTTGACGTTCTTCTCCTCTTGTATTCCCTGATGTTCCCCCGGGGGAGAAAAGGTCTCAGCTTAATGAGATGTTCTTTGGGTTGCTACACTAGGCTGAAAACTTGAAATGAGCAAGGATATGAATAAAGCCGTTCCGGTTTCAAAGAACATCCAAGCAGCCATTCACATCCCAGAGACATCGGCAGTGATTCCGGTTTTCTGGGAATTTCAGGCACAGGGGGGTATTTGGAGAGGATGCCATGGCACCCAAAGACATGGTTATCCATGGTGACCCAGTGTGGCAGAGATCTTCATAAACAGGCTAGGAAGCTCTTGGGAGTTCTTTCTAATCCAAAACTGGAGAAAGATCAACTGACATAAGTGGCCCATGCCTAGATAGCACGAGTGTGTTACTTTCCATCAGGGGACAGAGTGGACATGTTTCCCCCTGTTTGGTCATGGGGGAAGCACCGTATCTGCAAACTCTTTGCCCTTTGGGTGGTTGTCATGCTGTCGTCCTGCGGGATCGCAAACCCACCTGCACCAGGCAACATAACAGCGTCTACACACGGGGAATCAGCCACAGACGCCTTTATTTCAGGTGCGCACAGCCCCCGCCGCTCCGCGAAGCGCTTGTCCCTATCCCTACGGCTGCCTGTTCCAGGGCTCACGGCACAGACCCGCGGCGTCCTCTCCAGCTCAGCGCCGGCTCTTGCTGCGTTCTCCAACGTGCGCCCTCTGATGCTCCTCGCCAATCGCGCCTCTGCTCCGTCTCTCCTCCGCCCCCTATTCCCACCATCCCGGCCGCTTTTATTCTGTCTACCTGACCCTGCCCCCGACGCCAGGTGTGCCCAAGCGCCTTCCAGTTTGTTCTATGCTTTTAAAGTGCCCGCGCTCCATTGTGACCGGCTCTGATTGGACGCCTGGGCCGCCGCCATTAAGCGCTCGGTGACGCATCCCCTCTGCCTCCTCACATATCCCCCCATTCAAGAGGGGATCGCCATCGTCAGCCCCACTCCAGCGACCCTGCCGGGAAAAGATGTTGCTATGTTCTTTCCCCTGCCGATGCTGTACAGTAAAAGCATAGGGTTGCAACATTAAGTACCATCTAATAAGGCGAGGGTTGTCATTTCACATCCTATTCAACCACTGTAAAGGGGCATGATCCGTAACCAGAATAAACGGGGCCCCCCATAGGTATTGTCGGAGAGTGACCACCGCCCATTTCACTGCCAATGCTTCCCGCTCAATTGTGGAATACCGTCTTTCTCTGGGCTCTAACTTCCGGCTTAAGTACAACACCGGATGTTCTTCTTGGCCCTCGCCTTGGGACAAGACTGCTCCCAGCCCCACGGTGGAAGCATCTGTTTGCAATATAAAGGTGCACGTGAAGTCAGGAGACTGCAACACCGGATAACTGAGCAAGCTTGAACGGAGGGCCTCAAAATCCTGCCTCATCTGCGCCGTCCACTGTATCTCTTTCTTATATTTCTTTTTTAACGCTTCTGTTAAGGATGATGCTTTAGATGAGAAATGGAGAATAAAATGTCTATAGTAGCTGGCTAGCCCTAGGAACTGCTGCACCCCTTTCTTCGTTTTGGGTAACGGCCACTGCCTCAACTTTTCTACTTTGTCCGGCATAGGTCTAATGTGGCCCTTCCCCACTATGTGGCCTAGAAATTGAACTTCTGACCGGCCTACGGTACACTTACTTGGCTTGGCAGTTAACCCAGCCTGGCGCAAGGCCTGTAACGCCTGCCATATATGCCTTATATGGTCCTCCCAAGATTCACTGAAAATGACTATGTCGTCAATATACGTGGCTGAACAGCGAGTCAGCGGCCCCAACACCTTGTCCATCAATCGTTGAAAAGTAGCCGCGGCGCCGTGGAGGCCAAAAGGCATATATTTGAAGTGAAACAGTCCTAAAGGTGTTGCAAAGGCTGTCTTTTCTCGTGAGTCCCTTGACAAAGGGATTTGCCAATAGCCTTTCGTCAAGTCCAGGGTAGTAAGGAAGTGCGCCCTTCCCAGCAGATGCAATCAATCCTCCACCCGGGGCATGGGATAAGCGTCAAATTTAGATACCTCGTTCACCCTTCTAAAATCTACGCAGAATCGAGTGCTCCCGTCTTTTGGGAACTAGCACCGGTTGGCTACGCCACTCGCTTCGTGACTCCTTGATTACTCCTAACTTTAGCATCTGCTTAACTTCTTCCACGACAGCTTGTTTTAACCGTGGAGGGTAAGGTCGAGCTGGTACCCGTATCACTGTACCCGGCTCCATTTGAATTTGGTGTTCTATCCAATTAGTGTGACTGGGATGATCGGAGAACACATCTCTGAACTCTGCTTCTAGGGCCCGCACCTGCATCACTTGACGTTCGGACAACTGTTCCCCTATGGTGAGCTCTCCTCCTTCCTTTTCGGCCAAGGCCGCGGCCTCCACTGAACCCCCTGGCTCATCCCTGGGCACCTCTCGTTCATGCCAGGCCTTCAGCAGGTTGACATGGTACACCTGCCTTTCCCGGCGCTTGCCAGGCATTAGTATCTCGTAATCCACCGGCCCTACTTGCCTGAGGACTTCAAAAGGCCCTTGCCATCTAGCTGATAACTTATTCTCCCCTTCCGGCAATAGTAACAGCACCCACTGCCCAGGTTGGAACGACCTAGGCTGCACCTTGCCACCATAATGATACTTCTGTACTTCGTGGGCTTGACGCAAATGAGTTTCAGCTCTTTTGGCTAAATCAGCCAGGTGCTTTCTCATGTCAAGCACGTACTGCAACGTATATATGGGTCCAGGCCCAGCAGCTTCCCATTGATCGTGGACCAAGTCGAGAATGCCCCGCGGATGTCTGCCATACAGCAGCTCAAAGGGAGAAAACCCTAGTGAAGCTTGCGGTACCTCCCTGACTGCAAACATCAGCGGCCCAAGAAGCACATGCCACTGGCGAGGGAAATCCCTGGTGAATTTCTTTAACATATTTTTTAGCGTTTGGTTCATGCGTTCTACAAACCCATTAGTTTGAGGGTGATAGACTGAGGTGCGTAGCGGTTTAACTTTAAGCACCTCCCACATGCGCTCCAAAATGCGGCTCATAAAGTTTGTCCCCTGGTCAGTCAAGATCTCCTTTGGTAGCCCCACCCTCGCGAAAATATTCACCAGCTCTTGTCCCACCGCTTGGGCCGTTATGGTGCGTAGCGGTACAGCCTCGGGATACCTGGTAGCATAATCGATCACCACCAGGATGTAGTGATGCCCCTTCGCTGACTTTTCCAGCGGTCCTACCACATCAACCCCCACTCTTTCAAAGGGCTCCCCCATGATGGGCATCGGTATCAATGGGGCTCCCACACTGCTCTTCCTCTGGGTTTTCTGACACTCAGGGCACGACATGCAATATTGTTTGACCTGGGCGTACACTCCGGGCCAATAGAAGCGTTGAATCACTCTCTCCATGGTTTTAGCTGCTGCCAGGTGCCCAGCCATAGGCACGTCATGTGCCAACCGTAGCACAGCCCTTCGCAATGGGCCCGGTACCACCAGTTGCCGCAGCTCCCGCTGTTCTCCCTGAGCGGGTACCACCCTATATAGCACACCTCCCTCCATCTCAAAGCGAGGGCCCTGCCCAGTCCTCCCACCTTCTTGTCCTGCTTCAACTGCTTGCCGCAAGGCATACCCTAGGGAGGTGACATTCTGTTGCCAGAATGTTATTTTTCCCCAGGATACTGTTGCCACATCCTGTTCTTCCCCCTCTGCGTTTCCTGCTTGAGCCTCGGTTATGCCCAAGGACCGCACCAGCTCGTCAAAATAGGGCCAATCTCTCCCCAAGATCATTTCATAGGCCAGGCTAGGGACCACCCCCACCTTGTTCAAATGCACCCGACCTGCCACCTCTATTTTTGCCCAGCGGGCATGATATGGCTTAACATCGCCATGGATACATTGTACTCGCAGCACCTCCGTTAGCGGTTGTCCCCTCGGTGTTTTTACTAGGGTGCGTCCACAACCCGTGTCCACCAATGCTTCCATGGGCTTGCCATCCACCTTGGCCCTCACCCGCCACCCCGCTGATGGTTTGCAACTCACCAGTCCTGACCACCAGGCTTCCATGAAGTCGCACTCCATCATGGGACAATCGCGGCGAAGATGACCCTCCTGCCCACAACGGAAGCAGGTGGCCGCAGTAGGCCTGACTGAATCCTTTAGGTTCTCTCATGGCATCGGCAACAACGGAGGCCTCAGGATTCGTTTCTCCGCCGGAGTGCTTTTGGGCAACGCCACCCCTCGACCTGCAGGTGAAGGGCCGGGGTTTTGACTTCCCCTTACGCCCTTACCGCCCCGTCCTTCCGGGCCTTGATTCTGTTTCCCTTCGTTCCACAACGCTGCCGCTGGCTTGACCCCTTCCGGCTCCTCTGCCGCTACATAAGTTTCCATTAAGGCTATAGCATCTTCCAAGGAAATCGGTTTCTGGCAGCGCACCCAATTCCGCGCTACTAATGGCAAAATGATTACGAATTGCTCCAGCATCACCAGCTCAGCCACTTGCTCAGCCGTTCACACTGTTGGTTTCAACCATCGCAGACTTAAGGCCCTTATTTGCTGTCCTACTGCCCTAGGGGCCATCCCCTTCTCAAACGTCACCTGCTGCAGGCGCCTTCTATATGACTCTTCTGAGAGTTAAGTATGCCCAGCACCGCCTCTTTCACCTTATCCTATTGCCCTGCATCCTCAGGGGTCAGATTATCCACAGCGGCTTGTGCCTGGCCCGTTAGGCAAGGTAGCAATATCAAAGCCCACTGTTCTTTGGGCCATCTGGCTGCCATGGCAATACGCTCAAACACGTTTAGAAAAGCTTCTGGATCGTCAGTATCTGTCATCTTATTCACCTTAAACAATGGGCCCCCTGCAGTGAGCCCCGTTGCTGTTGGCAACCCATGGACACTTTCCAGCACCTGTTTCATCATTTGGCTTTGGCTTTGCAACTGAGCAGCCAGCATCTGGTCCATCATTTGTCACTGCTGGTCTGCCATCTCATTCAATAGCCTTGCCTGTTCTTCCGCCTGTCTCTTTTGCTGCTCTGTCCACCAATTCAGAAAGTCTCCCGAAGGGTTAAAGGGAGCTTCTCTCAGGGCCCCTCCGGACCGCACCCTGCCCGCATTCTCCACCAGTGTCATGCTGTCATCCTGCGGGATGGCAAACCCATCTGCACCAGGCAACATAACAGCGTCTACACACGGGGAATCAGCCACAGACGCCTTTATTTCAGGTGCACACAGCCCCCGCCGCTCCGCGAAGCACTTGTCCCTGTGCCTACGGCTGCCTGTTCCAGGGCTCACGGCACAGACCCGTGGCGTCCTCTCCAGCTCAGTGCCGGCTCTTGCTGCGTTCTCCAACGTGCGCCCTCTGATGCTCCTCGCCAATCGTGCCTCTGCTCCGTCTCTTCTCCGCCCCCTATTCCCACCATCCCGGCCGCTTTTATTCTGTCTACCTGACCCTGCCCCCGACGCCAGGTGCGCCCAAGCGCCTTCCAGTTTGTTCTATGCTTTTAAAGTGCCCGCACTCCATTGTGACCGGCTCTGATTGGACGCCTGGGCCGCCGCCATTAAGCGCTTGGCGACGCATCCCCTCTGCCTCCTCACAGTGATCATAGCTCTCAAGAAGTTAACGAGTGCTTTAAAAACATGGCCTTTTATCCTGAGTCAGCAAACAGCAGGCTCCTAAACAATACACCAAATCCATGTTCCAGAAAGGGAAGAAACAGGGAGCAGTTCCTGCCAGAAGAGTGAAGGAGATTAGACAACTTAGCCTGTGCAGCCATTTGCTTAAAACCTCGGTGATCTTGCTTTTCCTCCAAAAAGGCCACAGAAGCTTATGTGATACCGTAACAAAGGAGGCAGACCCTGGCTGCATGTTTACAGTTTAAAGGGCATGGTGCAAAAGGAAAAAGGGATGGAAAGGGAAGGGAAAAGACGCTTGCTAGACTCATTTGCATTTCCCGATGTGTGTGCACTGGGACACCGTGATCTTTGGCTCTTTGTGGTTCTCTGGATTTTACAGGGCAGTTTTTCAATCCAAGATTACCTTATCAAACAAGAAAAAGTATATATTATGATTGGTGCAGACAAATTTCTAGTTATTTATTTATTCATTTATTTGGGGTATTTCGAGCCCATCCAATCATTTTCGTCTCTGGACGGATCAATTTTTGTGCCAGCTGGAAAAAAAAAAGGGAAAAATTCTGCAGGGGACAAAAAAGGCTAACTTGTGCTTTAAAAATGTGAGCATCAAGCAAAGTGAAACAGGTGAAGTTGTCCGTCTCTATTAACAGCACAAGTGGAGGAGGAGCCAAAGGGAGCCACCCAAAAATGTTTTGGGGTAACTTGCTCTTGAATGGGCAAGGAAGAGTCAGTAACTTTACTGGAGAGCTGCTGCTTTTGGAGATGAAAGCTAGGAATGCATTGTAATTTAGTTCATCTTATCCATTCTATGCCTGCATTCTTGGCTGAACATGCACATGGTGGGCATGTCATGAGTGGAGCCGGGGGTCAGACTAGATGACCCAGGAGGCCCCTTCTGACTCACTGTATTTCTATGTTTCTATCCAGTGTTCATATCAGATGTTTTAGGTTGACCAAACATCAAGGATCCCCAGGAAAAGGATAGGGGAACATAAATGCTTCATCAGAAGCAAAAAAACAGAGTCCCATATTTGTTAGTCATTTTACTGTCAAAAAATTGGATGCAAGATTCTAGGCAGTTTTCTAGGTTTAGTGCAAAAACTAAACCTAGAAAATGTATATATCCAAAAAGAAATGGAATGGATTCTGAACTAAAATTATGGGCTTCACAAGGCCTTCCTGAGAAATTAGATCAACTTCTTCTATTGTAATGGTTACTTTGGTAATCTTCTTCTCATTCATTCATTCATTCATTCATTCATCGATTTATATCCTGCCTTTTTCCTCAAAGGGCTCAAGGCAGCTTACATCTCCTCCTCCATCTTATCTCCACAACAACAACCCTGTGAGGTAGGTTGGGCTGAGAGTCTGTGACTGGCCCAAAGTCACCCAGTTGGCTCCATGGCTGAGCGGGGACTAAAACCCAGATCGCCTGAGTCCCAGTCCCAGCTCTTAACCACTACACCACACTGGCTGCGTCTGGTTTTTCAGTTTACTCAGTTGCCCCCAGAAATGAGCCACAAGTCCTGGCTTTGGACAACACAACAAGCTGGGAATAGTCCCAGCATGTACATCATACATTGGGAATTATAACAAGATAATGTGGGTAAACAGGCCCACTAAATGGTAGGCATGCCATGAGTGGAGCTGGCTGGAACTGGGGGGTCAGACTAGATGGTCCAGGAGACCCCTTCTAACCTGCTCTGTTTCTCTGCTTCTATGTTTTTATATCGACAGGAGAATCATCACAAGTGAGGAATCTCAAAATTGTCACACACACCTTTTTCCTGTATAAAATTCATGGTTTGCAATATGTTCATCTAACGTAGATTTCTCCATGTATAACATATACACGCACTTTTTCCATCCTTTCCTTCTTTTCCTCAGGAGCTAGAATGGAGGGGAAATTTTAGAAAGTCAAATAGCTCCCCTTCATTTGTAATCTTGTGAAATATAATTAAAGCCACCCAGCTTAGAGAAGGAGTCAATAGATTGAGATGGAGGACCTGGAATATTACAGACCTGAATGCAACAAGAAATTTGCATCCCATAAAGTGTGTGGGGGGAATGATGGCGTAAATAAATACTCACTGGCATTTATAATGCATGTCAAGATATTTTTTAGCTCAGAGGGTTTTATTATGTTTCTTGTAACATATGGAAGATTTGTGCCAACACCCGGGGTAAAGAGGAGAGAGAAGCATTGTGTAAGTGAGGGACACAGATTCACTAATATTAATGTAGGAAGTGTGCAGTCACAAATGGGAGAACCAAGGCAGCTTGAGCTCTCCAAGCTACTGAGCTCCGCTTTGAAACTTGGCTCGACTCAATGCTACTTGCATTTGGGTCCTGAGCCATTTTCCAAAGTGTGGATTTTTCAAAAATATGCACTCCCCCTCATTGATCAAAGCAGGAGAGTATTGTTAAAAATATGTGGATTTTAACTGTTCATTTCCACTCATTTTCATATCATGAGAAAGGTGGGGCTAGATGAATCACCAGTTGGGATTAAGATTGCTGGGAGAAATATCAATGACCTCAGATATGCAGATGATACCACTCTAATGGCAGAAAGTGAAGAGGAACTAAAGAGCCTCTTGTTGCGGGTGAAGGAGTACAGCGTAAAAGTTGGCTTGAAACTCAACATTAAGAAAACTAAGATCATGGCATCCGGTCCTCTCACTTCCTGACAAATAGATGGGGAAGAAATGGAGGTAGTGACAGATTTTATTTTCCTGGGCTCCAAGATCACCGCAGACAGGGACTGCAGCCAAGAAATTAAAAGACGCTAGCTCCTGGGGAGGAGAGCTATGGCAAATCTAGACACCATACTAAAAAGCAGAGACATCACCCTGCCAACAAAAGTGAGTATAGTCAAGGCGATGGTTTTCCCAGTTGCAATGTATGGCTGTGAAAGCTGGACCATAAGGAAGGCTGAGTGCCGAAGAACTGAGGCCTTTGAATTGTGGTGCTGGAGAAGACTCCTGTGAGTCCCTAGAACCACAAGGAGATCAAACCGGTCAGTCCTAGAGGAGATCAACCCTGACTGGTCTTTAGAAGGCCAGATCCTGGAGATGAAACTCAAATACTTTGGCCACCTAATGAGAAGGAAGGACTCACTGGAGAAGAGCCTAATGCTAGGAACATTTGACGGCAAAACAAGAAGGAGACAGCCGTGGATGAGGTGGCTGGATGGGGTCACTGGGGCAGTGGGTGTAGACTTGGGTGGACTGAGAGGGATGGTGGAGGACAGGAGAGCCTGGAGGAATGTTGTCCATGGAGTCATGATGGGTTGGATGTGACTTCGCGACTAACAACAACAACATGAGGATGGGAGAAGCAAACATTGTTTGGATGACTCCGTCAGCTTTCCTTTCTTCCACATCCCACCGTTTTTCACTTCACCTTCTTTGGAGCCCATTTGTAAAGAATTTTGGAAAGTCTAGGAAGTCCTTATCAAAGTCCGAAGAGTGCAAACTGATCTTTAAGCCCTGCTGTATGTACACTCAGTCACCAGTTCAGGGGTTGTCAGCTGGAATTGGAGGACCCACAGGCAAACCAGCAACGTATATCTAAAGGAACGCCTCTTCCCATATAACCTTACCTGGACCTTGAGGTCATCCTCTGTGGTGCTTCTCAGAGAGCCATCCCTAAAGGAAATAAAGAAGGTGGCTACTTATTTCTTTATTTAAAACATTTTTATGCCGCCCCATCGCAACAAAGCCTCGGGGCGGCTTACAACATACAAAAATTTCAATTAAAACCCGCCCGCCCAGTGCATCTCAGTTAAAAACTTTAAAATTCAATAAATAATTTCACAATTAAAATAAGTTTGCAATAAAAAAGTCTCGGGGAAGGGCCTTTGCAGTTCCTTGACTGTGGCCACTCTTTAACTTTTTCTGCACCAGGTCAAAACCTATTTATCCCTTTTTTTTCAACAGTTAAATTGTTTTATAACAATTGTCTTCTCTTGTTTATTTGCATTTTACTGGATTTATTGCTGCTGTACCCTTGGGCTAACTTGAACACGGCTGTTGTGGGCTCACTGTTGCTTTTCTATTGTTGTCATTTTGTGGCCGTGTTATTGATTTGTCGTGGTATTTTGCGATTGTTGTCTTTTTCGATTTTGTGAACTGCCCAGAGAACCATCTCAGTTAATGGGCTGTATATAAATCAAATAAATAAGCAACCCCTTCTTGAAGCTTGGCAGGAGCACATGCTCAGTTTCTGGTGTCTTGTGGGACAGCAAGTTGCGAGGGTCTCCCTAGCGCTAAGAGGTGTGGCCATGGAGGAGGAAGCAGGTAACCCATAATTCTGGGATCAGGGCATGGTTGTGCTCACCCATAACTAGATTCCCAGCTCTGTGCCTCTGAAGCACCATGGATCATGTGGATTTCCAGATCAGATGCTGGAGAAAGGGCTTGGGCCTCAGAGCTGGGAATCAGAGTGCTGACTTGCCTTCCCTCCCCAGGCAACTGCTGAGGTTTCTGGCCATAAAAGCAACCTCAGAGAAAAGCTGAAGAGGTTGTTTTGCGGGCAGGCAGGCAGGCGGGGGAAGAGAAGAGGAGATTGGGAAGGACGACAGGCATCTTGCAGCCACTCCACCCGCCTTCCCTCTGCTCCCCTTCCAAACTATCCACCTAGATGAATGAAAAGCTCATTGGGTGGAAAACGCAGGGTCTCCCTGACTCTGCCTTTGCACCAAATCCAGCTTGCCTTGGTTCATGGATCTTACATTCCAGGTTCCTATGGAGTATAGATCTTTGCAGCATCGGACTCTCCTTTCACCACCAGATACATCAGCAACTGAGTGTCCTTTCGGCTTTGACCCAGTCGCTTCATTCTTTCTGGCGCTACTAGTACTAGCCCTCCGCTCTTCCCCAGTAGCACATTGGACACCTTCTGACCTGAGGGGTTCATCTTCCGGCATCATATCTTTTTTCCTTTTGGTACTGTCCATGGGGTTTTCATGGCAAAGATACTGGAGTGGGTTGCCATTTCCTTCTCCAGTGGATCACATTTTGTCAGAGCTCTCTGCTATGACCTGTCCGTCTTGGGTGGCCCTGCACGGCATCGCTCAGAGCTTCATTAAGCTACGCAAACCCCTTCGCCATGCCAAGGCAGTGATCCATGAAGGAGATCCTCATGTTAAACACATTAAAGGTGCAATCCTACACCTCTCTGTTCAGAGGAAAGCCCATTAAATTCAACGGTACATCTAGTTTCATTGACTCATAGAATCATAGAATAGTACAGTTGGAAGGGGCCATGAAGCCCATCGAGTCCAACCCCTGCTGTTGCAGGACACCACGTTACACCATCCCACTCAGATGGCTGTCCAGTTTCTTTCTGAATATCTCTAGTATGGGACAGCCCACCACCTCACTAGGAAGCTGGTTCCATTGCTGTATTGCTCTGACCGTGAGGAAGCTTTTCCTGATGTCCAGCCTGAATCTGGGTTGTCGCAACCTGAGTTATCCTGTGACCTGCACTCTGGCATCAGCAGGAAGAGATCTTGACCTTCCTCTTTGTGACAGCCTTGGAGGTACTTCTGGAGGGATATCATGTCCCCCCTCAGTCTTCTCTTCTCAAGGCTGAACATGCCCAGTTCTCTCAGTCTCTCTTCACAGGGCAGTGTTTCCAAACCCTGGATCATTTTTGTTGCCCTCCTCTGGACCCTCTCTAATTTACCTGCATCTTCCTTAAATCTTAGTGCCCAGAACTGGACACAGTATTCCAGGTGAGGTTGGACTAGTGAGCAGTATAGAGGAACTGCTACTTGTCATATGTATAGGATTGGGAATATGCACCATTTTGTGGCAGACCATTCTGGACAGCATTGCAAGGAATAAGAACTATTTTGTAGGAAAAAAGCTAGCTCCTGCAGGGTTCACATGGAAACTTAAGAGTGCATACACCACTCCATTGGCCTTAGAGCCAGGAACTTCCACTGGATTTCTCAAACTCCGTGAGTGTCTACCTGCAAGGTCTTGAATATTAACATTGAGGTTTAGCCTACCTGTGCCAGTGGGTCAGTTCATTCACAGTGGACTTTCTCCAACAGTTGTTTTGAGTGTACATTCTAATTTATGAACATTCATCAGACAGTGCCTGTCATGAATGCAAATTGGAGCTTTTCTGAGGATTAGTAATCTTCTCAACCCATAGATGGGAGAAACACACATTTTTTTGTCTCAAAGAAATGTGTTCATGAAAGAGACTTGGAAGACATAGCTGTCATATACAAATCTTGTAAAAAATATGAGGAGAATTTAATACTATTCTAATATCTTTGAAAGTAAATTATTAATGTTCCCCGGTAAAGAGGAAAATCTGCCTACTAGGTTAAGCACACAACTCTTTTGGATGACATTCAAGTACCCTTGCTTTGAAAGTGAAAGAGGAAGTAAAGTCAATAGTACCTTTAGAAAGCTAAGTCTGGAATAACAGCAAACACAGCTGTGAATGAACAATTCACCTTGCTGAACATTTCCTAGTCTTTAACATGGCGTTTTTCATTGTTTTATAAATAAACAAAACATTCTACAAATGAAAAACAAGGGCAGAACCAAAACCTATATAGGGGGTTTCAGAAAGTGTTCCAGAGAAGAGATGCAGTGCCTCTTTCCACACACTGGCCAAATTCTGTTTCAGATACACTCTTGTGGTCATTTTCTGGTGGTGCTGGTGAGTTCAACGACAAAAACAGCAAGACCAAAACCCAGTGCATTTTAACTTAAAGCATTAGCTGATCCCTGTCCTACTCTTTTGCGGATTGCTACTGCTAATGCATGGAAGTTGGAGTAGGTCTGCAGGCTACTAAAACCCTCTATTTTAGGATACTAACATTTACTTGTAGGGATTTTCTGGCTACTTCTACAGCAGATGCATGGCTTGGTGCAGCAGATGAGAAAGGTTCAGTTTCAGGTTTGACATGTCCATACAGGGCTGGGATAGAACCTGGTTGAAATCCAGGAGAACCGGTGGGAACAGCCCTGGAGCTGGAGATCATCTTCCCATCAGTGTTGATGGTGGGCAGAGTCCTCTGGAAATTCTGAACTTCACCTTCTCCTGCCAGCATGACCAGTGGTGAGACATGCTAGAAGTCAACGGTTCAAAACATCCATAGATCTACTTTCTGCCTGTTCTGTAGAACCGTTTTTTATTTATTTTTATTTATTAAAACATTTATATGCCGCCCCATCGCAACAAAGCCTCGGGGTGGTTTTGAGTTTGGAAGGCCAATATCTGGAGGTTGCACAAGACAATTTCCTATGATCTTTTTAAGGATGTGTTGATGGTGCAAACTCCATTCTGTCTATATATCATGGATTATCAGGCATCTTTTGTTCTGTCATCTGCCCTCTGATAGGATTAGGTCGTACACAAGTATGTTCATATGCATTTAGACAAATTCGGAGCTGTGCAAACTCTCACTTTCAAAACTGCACTCCTACCACGCATAGTCTATAGGGTAAATGTGAGGTTTTGCTGGGTGGCTTTCATGGCATTTTTCTAGGACCAACTTGGCACAGAATCAGGTAAAAGGAGAATGTTTATTTATTTATTTTTCGATTTATACCCTGCCTTTTTCCTGCAAAGGGCTCAAGGCAGCTAACATCATTCTCCTCCTCCATCTTATCCCCACAACAACAACCCTGTGAGGTAGGTTGGGCTGAGAGTCTGTGACTGGCCCAAAGTCACCCAGTGGGCTCCATGGCTGAGCAGGGACTCGAACCTAGAACTCCTGAGTCCCAGTCCCATGCTCTTAACCACTACACCACACTGGCTCTCCAGTGTGAATGTTCTCCAGCATTCTTACATCCTCTTGACTATTTGATCTAATAGTTTTCTATGCTCATGCTGGATATGATTTCAAAAACACACAGCAGTCTTTGAAGGCCTTCAGTTATCCAGTGCAAAGGAGCTCTTTTTGATGGTGATAATCGTGATGAAGAGTCAGGGATCCCCCAGTTGTGCTTTTGGTTTCAATTTGATCATCCTGAAATAAATGGTGCATTAATTTGTGGCTTGGCTTGGCTTGGCTTGAATGGTCAAACATCTTGACGTCAAACACATTAGTAATACTCATAGTAAACTTATAGTTCATAATGTGGAGGAGGAGGAGGAGAGACAGAGGGGAAGGGAGAGGAGTCTTTCTTGATGGTTACTGTTGGGTGAGCCAGTTGGCGCATGCCCTGAACCCCAAATGAACTGGAACACTATGGGCAGATTTGATGCATCTCCAAAATGACAATGATTGACTTGGGAGCTTTTTGAAGCTTTATGAGTGATCCGGTTAGAGCTCCATCTACCTTAGGTGAGGATATCACGGAGAGAAGGCAAAGGAAGAAAGGCCAGCTATAAACATAATGAACAAATCAAATAAATGAAAAAAGAGGGACAGCTAGGGATGTTGGGCTAATCCACAATGGATTCAGCAAGCTGGGGTTTCTATGACCCGCATGCTCCAGCAGATTGGCATTTCTCTGTGTGGTGAGTTCTATCATCAACAGTCGAGAGGGTTCGCCCATACGTGCACTTGTGTAAGTGTGAATTAGGGCAAAGGCACATTTTCAAACAACAAAGAAACTCTTGGATACCCCCAAAATCTTACTCCATCCATGGGCAGGTGATGGAATGCAAGGCAACGGACAATGTGTGAAACACAGACTTAAAAAAAACTAGTGTGCATGCGTGTGTACACGTAATTGTTGCTTGCTTTTTTGGAAAGTAAGAACAGGGAGAGTCGACTGACTGATAGGATTACTTTTATTAGTAGGGAATGCTTTAACAGGGAGCTCCCATCATGCTCCATGGAGACAGGGAAGCGGAATCTTATAAAATGCTTTGTTCAACAACTTTTCTGTGTAGTGCTGTTGATCCACTTGCCTCTAATTTTGTTTTTGGCACAGAACTGAGATCCAAGCTTCACACAAAAAGCCATTCCCTTCTGGCTTTTGCACAACATGACCTCTAGGTGGCACTGTGGTATAAAAAAAATAACAGTTATAAACGCAGGAAAATACATTTTTTCACTTTTACAAATAATATTTCATTTTCTGTGTTCTAAACCAACCTGTGTCAATGCTCTTAAAAACAGGAGTGAATGTGGAAGGTCGTGGCTTCATCTAAAATATCCATAACTGTAAGTGAGGAATGATAAATGTCTCATGTAAAAAATCCTCGAGTCTAGTCTGTATTCGTTATCAGTTCTGTCATCTGAGCAGGGACATTTGAAGGACTTTGGTGGTGAAGAAAAGGATTTTCTTTCCTTCTAGCCAATCTTCATTCTTCCAGCTAATAATTTATTTTCCAGTTCAGTCCATGAATTCCAATCCCACTTTAATGTGACCATCCTCATTCAGTTTGACAAAAAAAAAAAAAAGAAAAAAGAAAAAAAAAAAGAAATTGATCTCAAAAAGAAATGCAAAGGAGAAGAATATTTTGGAGCAATTCTCATGGGTTGGAGTCAAGTTTCTGGTGGTGCTGTCTTTCATCTCTCTGGCAATCTTTCCTGCATTTCAACCAAGCCCCAGGGGAAGGCATCATGAAGGAATTCCTCCCATTGGCTTCTTTTCCCCAGAAGAGGATGTTCAATTAGTCCTGAAGGCTACAGAGTAACAGGGAGCAATGCAATAAAAATAAATCACAAACAACACACCTTTGGCTTCCTGAACATCATCCAGAAAGCTCAGAAAAACCACAATAATAAATTCCAGGACACCCTAAAATGATTCAGAAATAGTTTGAACTTCTACAAAAACTAAACAAAAGAAAAATAACAAAAGAGAGCCAGTGTGGTGTAGTGGTTAAGAGCGTGGGACTGAGACTCAGAGGATCTGGGTTCTCGTCCCCGCTCAGCCATGGAGCCAACTGGGTGACTTTGGGCCAGTCACAGACTCTCAGCCCAACCTACCTCACAGGGTTGTTGTTGTGGGGATATGATGGAGGCAGAGAGATGATGTAAGCTGCCTTGAGCCCTTTACAGGAAAAAGGCAGGATATAAATTGCAATATAAATAAATAAAATTAAAAGTAAAAGTAAAACCCATGATATTCTGGTATGTTGTTTACTTCACTGATACTGCTCAGACAGTAGCTTTACAAATATTTGCTTGTGCAGAGTAAGAGATCAAGGTTGTGAGCAGTGGCTATAAATCAAGGTTGTGAGCAGTGTCATCTGCGATGGATAGGTTAACAAATGCTCATTGACCATGGTAGACTGTAAGTACATTTTGATGAGCTTCCATTTGGAGAAGCTATGCTTACCACTGACAGCTGCAATCCGAAATATCAGGAGAATAACTATTGCTACCCAGATGTTTGAGAAGACATCAGTCATTTCAGTATCATGGATGCACTGTAGGATGTCTCATGGTGAGCATTTTCCAAGATGTAGGAGGTGATGGAGAAGGGCCTGCTCAACACAATGTTCTGCACCAGCAATGTTGAAGTAATCACTATCAGTGAGGGCTCTGTGAATGTTCCTTTGGTAGATGCTAAGCTACTCTTCCGGTATATTTGCATGGTTGTACAAAATCCCCATGCATTTCCAGGAGATTCAAACTTTTCAAATTGCTCTCCATTGAAGCACAAACAACAGTGTAAAGAACTCCTGTCTGAAGATAATTTCTGAACATTTGTTTTCCTCAACTACAGCTGGAATGAAACGTAGTGGAATTCATCCCTCTTGCATTCACGGACTTCTTGTGCTCAGTCCTGTCTTAGAAAGCAAGCTGAGCTGAGAGGAAGTCCACTGTGCAGAGGGGAGGACGTGCAACTGGAAACCTTCTTCCTTTTCAGGTGCAACGGCAGAAAGGTTGCTGCAAATGGCACAGAAGAGAGATGCTGCTCGGGCAGAATGCACGTGGGGCTCCATTCCTGGCAAAACCCATGAAAACAGCCTTCTTCCATGTCACATGTAACAGTGTTGCTGCACATGAAAGAGGGATGCAGCTTGCAAAACATGCGGGACTCATTTTCCTGCAAGCATCATGCAAACCACCTTGAGAGTCATTCAACTAAAGGAATGGTATAAACATAGAAACAGAGCGAGTCAGAAGGGGTCTTGTGGGCCATCTAGCCTGACCCCCAGCTCCAGCTGGCTCTGCTCATGACATGCCTACCATGTCCTTTGTGGAGCTACAAATGCTTTAAATAAATACATAGATAAATCAGCAAGCACCCCGTGACCACTGAGTGTACTCACCACATGCTCTGACTCAAGTCCATGGCAAAGTGGACCAGTGTCCAGGGAGCTGAGCCCAGGGAATCTGATGGACTCCCACCCCCAAACCCTATTTCTCACACATCCTTATCCTCAACTTCATTTTGGCCATCAGATTAACTGCTTCTTCTTGCAGCCCATCTGGTAGGGGAGGCTGGTGCAGGTGGATCAGAATCAATCAATCTTTTCGACCACGATAACCCCCTCCGCACCACTGCTTTCTCTACATCTTGTTATGAGCTCTACACATTTCATCACGAGAGAAGTCACAGTTATTCTGCCCATTGTACATCACTGTGTAGCCTTACTTGCAGCATTCACATGGATCAGGATGCTCTGATAGATATCAAGAACCTGAAGCCCATCCTTTGGTCTGGTAGACACTGTGCTTCATAGCAAAGAACTGTGCCGAATCTGCTACTTCCATCAGAGCATCTTCTTTTGTTTGATATCAAAGATTTGTCTCTGTGATTCTTCTGGAGAGCACCCATTAGTGGCTACACAATGAATCTGGACATGTTCTCTTTCAGAATCTGCCAGCACTGAACAGAGGCAGATGTGTTCTAGTATGCCAGAAAGGGTAATCTATTGCTCTGATGTTGAGCCCGCATCTGAAAGAACCTGGCTGAGAGAACAGCAGCCAAAACAAAGTGTGACAGTTAAGTGTGAGTAGCTTTGCCTGGATGCTGGTTTTTTTATTCCCTTCCATGTTGGCACCACTATTGTAACCCTGGTTGTGGCTCAGAGTTCTGTAAACCAATTTGCAGCTGAGTCCCGAACTCTTCTGAATCCTACAAAGTGTTCCTTTACATGGATCTTGCCTTCATCTTCATCAATACATCTCATGCTGAATGAAAGCTTCTTGAAGCCCTAGATGGCGGCTGTGTGATTCAGTGTGAGAGAGCAGGATTTAGCATTTCCCAACCTGTTCTGCTTATTCTGCATCACCCCCAGGCCATAAGGGTTATGAGTTCCTTCTGAATGGAATGAATCTTCTTTGAAGACACACACCTCAAATGAGCTTCATCTTACTTGCCGAACAGCTGTACAAACCCCAGAAAATGTCCATGTTCAGGGAACAGCTTGTTTGATGTTCCCAAATGATGGAATAGCATGGCATCCATCAGGCATTTGAGCACAGCCCTCCAATGCTGAATTTGACCACAACTGAGGAGCAGGTACTCCAGATCCAAAAGGATCTGGACAGACTATGGAAGTGGGCAGGAGACAACAGGATGGCGTTCAATGTGGATAAGTGCAAAGTCTTGCACTTGGGGCATAGGAATAGCTGTCATAAGTACAGGTTAGGTGACAAGTGGCTGGAGAGCAGCCCTTGTGAAAGGGACCTCGGGGTACTGGTTGACCGCAGGCTAAACATGAACCAGCCGTGTGATGCGGTGGTCAAGGGGGTGAACGCCACCCTTGGTTGCACAGCCAGAAGTGTGGCTTCAAGATCGAGAGAGGTATTACTACCACTCTACACGACTCTGGTGCACCCGCAACTGGAGTACTGTGTTCAGTTTTGGGCCCCTCATTACAGAAAAGATATAGCCAGGTTGGAGTCAGTGCAGCGTAGGGTCACAAGGATGGTGGCTGGTTTGCAGGGGATGCCGTATGAGGCAAGACTGAGGGAACTGGGTCTCTTCAGCCTGGAGAAGAGGAGAATCAGAGGGGATATGTTGGCAACATACAGGTATGTGAGGGGGTGTCACATGGAGATGGGGAGAGGCCTGTTCTCCCCTGCAGAGGAAGGCAGGACGCGCTCCAATGGAGCAAAGCTCAGGGAGCCAAGGTTCCATTTGGATGCCAGGAAGCACTTCCTGACAGTTAGGACCCCGAGGGCGTGGAATGGTCTTCCACGGGAGGTGGTTGAGGCCCCATCGGTGATGGTGTTCAAAGACAGGCTGGACATGCACATGGTGGGCATGTCGTGAGCAGAGCCGGCTGGTGCCGGAGGTCAGACTAGATGGCCCAGGAGGCCCCTTCTGACTTGCTCTGTTTCTATGTTTCTATTTCCACTGTTACTCTGCCTCAATACACGTTCAGTCTGAGCTTAGATTCTGATTCTGTCCACTTGCAGCATGTGAAGAAATGCTTGGGTGGCTTTTCATGGTGATTCAGAACGTCACTCAAGTGTTTCCAGTCACTTGTCTCAATGCCCCAAAGTGAAGAAGTGGCATTGGCAGAAGAACCACCTAGCAGAGATGAACCTGGGTCTCTTCACTGCCTTAAACTATTTCAGAAAACTTTTCCAGAAATAGTGTTTGTCTCATTTAGAGGAAGAAGCCATAGCCTTGATTTTACTCAGTCCATTAGAAACCATTGCATCTACAATGTGGATTTTGCCCATAATTCAGGACCAAAGCTTGTCCTGAGGTTGGGCTTGCTTGCTTGCTTTCTTTCTTTCTTTCTTTCTTTCTTTCTTTCTTTCTTTCTTTCTTTCTTTCTTTCTTTCTTTCTTTCTCCAGTTTTTTTGTAGCTGGAGCGTTAGAGCTCCTTGGAAAGGCAGGGGCTGTTACACTGCTACGTTTTACAATCTTGCACAAACTGTACAATTTGGGAACAATGCAAAGCAGCTGAACAGCTGAACTGGGGCAATTTGCTGTAGTTCTCCACAAAACAAGGTCTTCCTGCCTCAGTTCCTACATGTAGCATCAGCCCCTGCCCTGACTCTGTCATGCTGCTCACCAGAACCCTTGGGATTTTGTGTAAAGGTTCCATAAAAAGAGAAACATTTATAGTAGAGTGAGGAAAGGGTTGTTTTAACGTGGAGTCCTGCACCAAGCAGGGGAGTGGACCTGATGCCCCTCTGGCCCCTTCCGACTCTACTACTCCATGATTCTATGATAAGACACTGAATCACAACATAATATGACATAATGGGATGTCTCTCCATCCATGATGAAGTAAATATTTTGCACAGCTGTGTATGAAGCAGAGCAGATAGTGTGGTGTGGTGGTCAAAGTGTTTGCTTAGGGGTCAGAGATACCTGGCTCCTAGTCTCCTCTCAGCCTGAAGAGCACTGGATGGCTTTGGACCAGTCATGGGCTCCCAGCCTAACCCGTCTCACAGGGTTGTTGTAAAGAGGGGTGGTGGAGGACCACATCAGCTGATTTGGGTTTCTTGCAAGAGGAAGACATGCAAGCTCTCAATGCAATGAAACGACAGTAACAGTTGATGCTCACCTGAAGCTTGAGGTGGCTGTCAAATGTATCCTTGAATAGGCATCCGCTTATGAGGTCTGTAGGCCAATAGTGAGAGAGTCTAAACCAGTCATGGCAAGATAAAATCTTTTGCTATGTTTGGACAGGAGTAGAGATAAGATTGGTCAGGCCAATTTATGACTGCCCAGGTCAAGGATCCCCATTGCAGAGCTGACTGGAAGGATAGAAGGAATAGGGAATACTTTAAGGAGAGAGTCTGTGGTGTGCAGGCAAATGGCTCTTGTCACAGAAAGCGCTCCCAGCTCTTGGGGAAAAATTGTTTCAGGAAGAAACTCTTCCCGAAACACCTAAGATCTCCAGGCAAGGTGCCACTGGAGATTCATTTTCTGTGGCATTACCACAGGGAAATTTAATGTTAGCATGAGGCCTGAAAGGAAGAATCCTGAGGCCAGTGGTGGGTCCCAACCAGATGTGTGAAACTGAGCCCCAGGAAGCAGACTCTGGCAGAGGAGAGTTGGAACTTGGAAGAGATACTCAGGAGAAACACAATCCAACCTGTAGTCCCTTATTCCCACGTAAGAAAAAAGAATGAAGGAGACCTGTCTTTTTTGCGTGATCCAAGGGCAAATAGGAGCCAAAAGGTGACAATTCTCAGATGTAGTCCACACCTGCACCCAGTACCATATGTGATGCCAAGCTTTTACAGGTGTGCACGGGTCCTTGCTGGGAGGAGTAGAGGGACTCACCTGACCTCACCATCCTTCTGAGTGGACTTACAAAGGTGACCACCGAGAAGATACGAAAGGCACTCCCTGCCCAGGATGCTGTTGCTGTGTGAATTCAGAGCTACACAGGAAAAGGCAACATAATGGAAGTGTGAGTTCCAGCCAGTGGAGGTTCTCATGCTAAAGAAGCATTCCTTTGATTTTCAAAGAGAAGATTAAAAATGCTCAGTGCCTTGTAAAGTTAAGGTCAGCATCTCCCACCCCCCTCCCATTCTGGGTTAATTGCTTCAAAAGCTTCCGCAGAAACAACCCCCACCCCACCCAATGGTCTCATGTTATAGAAAATGAATCGACCAAGAAAAGAGAGTGTGGCTGCGCACTCTCGATATACCTTTAGTATGGAGGTTTCGGTATCTGAATGAGGTTTACTATTAACTGCTCCAGAATATGCCCAGATGAGCAGGAGTCTACAGATGCAGTATTCAAATGATCTCTCTCTCTTTTGCTCAGAAGCTCTTCTCCTGAAGTGTTTCAGAGGCAAGCTGAGGCTGAGAATTACTTTTACCTCCATTGCCTTCAGCCAAATTATCTTGAATTAGAGTATTATCACATTGTGTAAATAAACAAAGATATAATCCATTCTTGGATGAAAGAGGTGCAAACATAATATTGGGAAGAGTCTAGGCCTTTATCTAGGCTGAAAGTAGATTGCTGGGTCCCTAGATGGTTGGGGCTGTGGCTTCCGGCATTCCTGACAATCAGCAATGCTGGCAGGAACTTGGGCAGGTTGAAATCCCAAACATCTGGAAGCTATTCTGGCAAGAGCTCCTGGGAATGGAACTGTAAAACACTTGGAAGCCTTTTTTGCTTCTGATTGTCTTTGGATCCAGTTGCAATGAATTCTTGTTTCACAGAGCATATGGAACTAAGGATGTCACTCCCAAACATAAGAATGGCAGGTGGGATCATATGATGTTGCTAAAGAGCTTATTATTTTTTGTGTTAACCAGGTGGCCCAATGACCTGGGTCTTCAATTCAAATATGAACTGATATAGTCCACTCTTACCATCTTGGGGTAAATGACCACTTATGAACTTCCGAAGAGGAAATGTATTGCTGAAACTGAGGATAATAAAGGACATGGATTTACATAAAATGCATAAGCTTGAGTATAGTATAGTTGCAAATTTAGAAATAATTACTGTGGTTTAAATAGAAATATAGTTCACCGTAATGTGGAACATGGTGACCAGGTGACCCGCGTGCTTACCTGTTCTCCCTGGGCAATGGTTCTTATGGTTTGTTTCCTTCAAACCAAACATGATCTTGACACCTTCACATAAGGGAGGGTCTTCAGACAGTCTTTCAAGCAGCCAACTGCCCTCTTTAAAGGAGAACACCTGGCCATTCAGCATGTCGGAAATGTTCTTCAGTTGATTGTATTATTTCAGAAGGGAGATGGCCCTTTCAAAAATCCAGTAAATGAATGAGATGATCTTGCAGGTGAACTTCTTCCAGGCCTGTCAATATAATACCAGGGAGGAAAAATGCTAAAATGGAATAAATTATTAAAGGGATAATTAAAATCCACCTTTCTGGGCTATTTCATGATCTTCTCACTCCATTTTCTCTTCAATGATCATAGTTTGTGCTGGAGGGGGGAAAAGTAGTCCCTGGTGTGCTCCATTCTATGAAGGGTAGATATAATGGACTGTCTGGGTGGGGAATTTTTATTTATTTTTATTTTTATTTATTTATTTATGGATTTATATGCTGCCTTTTTCCTACAAAGGGCTCAAGGCAGCTTACATCATTCTCCTCCTTCATCTTATCCCCACAACAACAACCCTGTGAGATAGGTTGGGCTGAGAGACTGTGACTGGCCCAAAGTCACCCAGTTGGCTCCATGGCTGAGCCAGGACTCGAACCCAGATTGTCTGAGTCCCAGTCCCAGCTCTTAACCACTACACCACACTGGCTCTGAATTTGCCTGGAGAAAGGCAACAGCCAGCATCAAAGAGCAATGGGTGTGTGGCCAGAGGGTGAGGGACCGGCCTCCTGCCAGATCCTATATGAATGCTCAGCTTGAGGAGGACTTAGGGCAGACAGAATGCAGACCAGGTTCTGGTGAGTGGAGTCCAGGAAATCTCATTGCTCTCCATTCCTAAACTGGATTCCTCACCCAACACAGGCTGCCAGGATGGTAGGGTGGGTGGTATGCAAGTGGGGAACACTGGTGGCGTTACGCTAAGAGCCTGCAGAGGGGAAATAAAAGGAAGCTATTAGTATTTCCTGGCAAATAGATGGGGAAGAAATGGATGTAGTGACAGATTTTATTTTCCTGGGCTCCAAGATCACCGCAGACGGGGACTGCAGCCGAGAAATTAAAAGACGCTTGCTCCTGAGGAGGAAAGCTATGGCAAATCTAGACAGCATACTAAAAAGCAGAGACATCACCCTGTCAACAAAAGTGCGTATAGTCAAGGCGATGGTTTTCCCAGTTGCAATGCATGGCTGTGAAAGCTGGACCATAAGGAAGGCTGAGTGCAAAAGGATTGAGGCCTTTGAGTTGTGGTGCTGGAGGAGACTCCTGCGAGTCCCTTGGACCGCAAGGCCATCAAACCGGTCAGTCCTAGAGGAGATCAACCCCGACTGCTCTTTAGAAGGCCAGATCCTGAAGATGAAACTAAAATACTTTGGCCACCTAATGAGAAGGAAGGACTCCCTGGAGAAGAGCCTGATGCTGGGAACAATTGATGGCAGAAGGAGAAGAGGATGGCAGAGGATGAGGTGGCCAGATGGAGTCACTGGGGCAGTTGGTGTGAGCTTGGGTGGACCCCAAGGGATGGTGGAGGACAGGAAGGCCTGGAGGAATGTTGTCCATGGGGTCGCGATGGGTCAGACATGACTTCGTGACTAACAACAACAACAAAATTAGTATTTCAATTCTCGGATGCTGCAGGTTTAGTTTTATTCTACTCATTTTTTGTAAGCCGTCCTGAGACGCTTGTAGTGGATGGGTTAGAAAAGCTTTTAATAAATAAAATAAATAAATAAAGCTGGGAAGAGGAGGGATGTGTGAAAGATGGGGAAGTCAAGATAAAGAAGGAAGCGGAGCCTGGTTAAGGCAAACTTAACTATTGGAAGTGAAGGGAATCCTTGGAATCCCGCATTCAGAGTTGTGAACTGGCTTGTTTGACTGTCCGTGAGCACCAATGGCGTTCTCGTGCAGCCCAGCTGCATGGCCATATGACATGTTTTAGCAGTATGGAGTGATGCATCCTATCCATGTGCGTGAAGAATATCCGTAGTGGCCAGAGCTGTATGGGAGAGGCTCAAGGTCACACATAAGCTGGACTCTCAGAATGGCTGCATTAGACACAAGGTCCCTCCAACCCTGCAGCTGCTCACAGAGTGCCCACCCAGCTGCCTTCAGGAAACCCAGGCTGTAGGATTTGTACAGAAGATCCTCCTGGTTGGTAAGGGATGGGTAAGGAGTGTGGGGAGAGAAACTATGGCTTCTGGTGCTCCTTCCAGGCCCTCTCAGCCCCACATTTATGGAGCCATCCTCCCACTGAGCCCCCCACCCCTGCTTTTTAGGCTCAGATTAAAGTAACCCTTTTCTCCCCAGGCATATTCATGGCTCTGAATAGCACATGTTGGTTGTTCTATTAAGTTCAATTTTCAGTGAAATGGTTTTCGATGCTTAAACTGTTCTTACACGTTTGCATATTGGAATTTTATGCTGTTTGAAATGTCTTTATGAGAATTTGATATTTTGGATTGGCTACGTTTCTGTATTTTTATTGTATTTCTTTTTGTGTTTGTGAGAAATAGTTGTGAACCACCTAGAGAGCTTCAGCTAGTGGAATGTGTAGAGATGATGATGAAGATGATGATGATGAAGATGATGATGATGAAGATGATGATGATGATTATGATGATGCAAGCCCTCTTCTGCTTTGCACTGCTTTCTTCCTTCTCCTTATATGGTCACACAGCTGGGCTGTACAAGAATGCCATCGGTACTCACGGCCAGTTGAACAAGCCAATTCACAACTCTGAATGCAGAGCTGAACAGGAGAACATATTCTCCAAAAATGTTCAGAAATGGTCCAGCACACTGTCAGATTTGGCAAATGCACACGCTTTCATTGAACAAGCTGATCACACTGGAACATTTTTAGAATGGCACGATTTCATACTTGAGTCCACAGGGGAAGATGAGCAAGTCTGAAAGATATGCATTATTTTGCATATTTCCCCCTTCCACTTTGTTAGAATCTGCATAGTGATAAGAGATGACCAATTACCACAGTCAAAAAGATGAGAATGTCAAGATGATGTTTGAAGAATCTGGGAGAATGCAAAGATTTTGTTAACCGACCAGAGAGTCCTGGCTATTGGGCGGCATAAAATGAAATAAAAATGAAATATAGATAAATAAATGCATTGCTTATTTGCCCTTCCCTATGCGCAAGCTGCCCTAGCTACATGCACCAACATCATACATGTCAGGTCCTTGCACAAGGTGATGCTTAGCACATCGAACCATGATTGGTATATGTCGGTTTTGATGGGGAAGAAGTTGCACAGAGAGTGACTCTTGGAACATCAATGGTTTGGATGCTTCATTCGTGGTGCTGTTCTGCTAGGAGACATCAGATGACAGAAAATGTTTTCAGAATTTGTCTCTGCCTGTTCCAGTAGATGGTGAAAAGGAGGAGGAAGAGGAAGAGTGGAAGAGGAAGAAGAGTTGTTGGATGGCGTTTGGCTAGACACCAATTGCTCTTTATGTCTATTGTGCTGAGTCCGTACGCATCCAGGTGAAAAAGATTTCCCCAGTTTAAGAAGTCATTTGTTATGCCTTGTAAATTTGTATGCTTTCTGTTGTCTGATGATGAAACATAAAAATATTGCCTTGAGTGCTTCCTAATTTGTAGTGTCAACAAGGAAATCGAGCGCTAGCTTTTTTCTTTTCTGCTCAGCTTAATATTTCTTCTGTTTGTTAAGGCTTATAATGTTATTAGTGCCAGCTCCTGGGCAGCAGGATCCACTCCATGATCTTCCTAGCTCAGTGGCTCAAGCGTCTCACCACCAAGGCCAAGCTCTGCTCCAGTGCCTCACCTTCCTTCTCATTGTGACAACCACGAAGTTGCTTGGCAGGCAGAGATCCAATACGCAAAGTATTTGCACCTCTCCTCCCATCACCTCCAGCCAGTGTAGCCAGGATGGGACTTGTAATCCAAAGCATCTGGAGAACACCAGGCTGAGGAAAGGGTTGGGATGAAACTCATGGGATTCTGTCCTTCCAGCATTTGCAGATGTTGCTCCACCTGGTCTTTCAAAGAGAGCCAAGTCAAGGGAAAGTCCACAAAAGCTTGCAGAGCAAAGGTTGCACAACTGGCAACCTTCATTGGTGTCAGGTACAGCAGCACAAAAGTTGCTGCAGGTGGCATGGAAAAGGGCTCTCACTTGTGTATTTATTTATTTATTTATTTATTCGATTTATATGCTGCCTTTTTCCTACAAAGGGCTCAAGGCAGCTTACATCATTCTCCTCCTCCATCTTATCCCTACAACAACAACCCTGTGAGGTAGGCTTGGCTGAGAGTCTGTGACTGGCCCAACGTCACCCAGTGGGCTCCATGGCTCAGAGGGGACTAGAACCCAGATCGCCTGAGTCCCAGTCCCAGCTCCTAACCACAGCACCACACTGGTTGCTTGGAGCTCACCATTGTCCAAGCAGCATCCCTCTTTCACATCAGCTGCAGCATCCCAAATAGCTGCTTCTGGAAGTTGCAGGAGAGGGATGCTGCTTGCAGAGCCAGTGGGGTTTTATGCATAGTGAACACCCCATGAACACTGTGTGTACTCTCTGGGAACTGAGCCTCAGGGCCATAGAAACAGAGAAACAGAGTGTGTCAGAAGGGGCCTCCTGGGCCATCTAGTCTGACCCCTGGTTCCAGCCAGCGCCGCTCATGACATGCCTACCATGTGCATGTCCAGCCTATCCTTGCACACCCACACCAATGGGGCCTCAACCACCTCCCGTGGAAGCCCATTCCATACCCTCGGGGACCTAACTGTCAGGAAGTACTCCCTGGCATCCAAATTGAACCTGGGTTCCCTGAGCTTGGCTCCATTGGAGCACATCCTGCCTTCCTCTGCAGGGGAGAACCCACCTCCATGTGACACCCCCTTATGTTCCTATATGTCACCATGATGACGTAGACCACAGCCCAGGAAGCCAAGCCAAGGGAATTCATCTGATCTCCACCTCCAATATGAACTGGATTTAAACTAAAAAATTACAATGCATATCTATTGAATGACAATTCCCATCAAGGTCTTATTCCCAGTAAATTGGTTTGCAGTCTTAGTTAAATCCCACCCAGCAATGACTCCAGCTTTTGGAGAGCTCTTAGGCACAAGGATTCCAATTTGCAAGTGGACGGTGGTGTCTCTTGCTTCTCCTTCTCCAGCCACCATTACCTGGGCCAAAGTGAGCAGGTGAGCAGGTAGGTTGCAATGGGCAAAGAGCAGCCGCCCCTTCAGGGGGCTCCTGTTCGAGAAGCGGCCCATGGAAGCTCCTCGGGCAGGTTTAGCTTTGATGCTGGTCATGATCTCTGTTGTGTACTTTAATGCAGAGCAGTTCCCATTCATTTGAAGGGATACAAGAAAGTAGCAGGAAGAAATCATGCCTGGAATTGGAATTTGTGGCAGGTGGAGGTGGGGTTTTGTGTGAGCACACCCCCTCCCCCCGATGTCGGCATTCTGTTCAGTTGGCAACCTTGGGCAAGTCGTGTCCTCACATCCCCACCCAAGGATGATGGATTGAAAAAAATCCCAAAATTCAGCTTCAGAGCTTGGTTTGGCTCACTCTTGCTAGTGATCTGTTTTCCCTTTCATTCCGAAGAGAAACATGCACAATTCAAATGGGAAAGGAGTGCTTTGTATAGGAAAAGTACATATGTCTCCCATTTACTAAATAATTAAAATACCTGTGTTGTTGTGCTTGTTGGAAAAAGTCGCTTCTTAAAATGTACATTGCTCTTGTATATATGTACATCTATAGGCATTTTACTAACATGACCTCAAACTCAGGAACATGGAGGCTTTATTCCCTAAAAGTTCAGAGTTGCACATTCTTCATGTTCATATCCAGCCTTGCAAATTCTGATGACCTATGACATTTCTTTATGTCGTCTTTCTCACAGAAAAGTTCAAGATATTGGGCCTGGTTACCTGAAGGAGCATCTCCTTCCATATGTGCCTGCCCACCCCTTAGGATCTGGGGCAGAGGCCCTTCTCCAGGAGCCCTCCCTGCAGGAGATTAGGAGGGGGACTACCCGGAGAAGGGCCTTCTCTGTGTTGGCACCCTGATTGTGGAATTCACTTCCCAGAGAGGTTTGCCTGGCACCATCACTTTCTTCTTTTTGGCACCAGGCTAAAACTTTTTTTATTTTCCCAATGTTTTAAGATTTGATTGTTTTAACTGGGGTTTTATTGCTGGAAATTTTATTAGGACTCTGTGTTTTATTTTATATTTGATTGTTAAACCATCCCGAGATCATGGTAAGGGACAGTCTAGAAAAAGTTTTAAATACATAAATAAGATATAGAGACCCCTCCTCAGGCATGGCAGGGAAAGGGAGCAGATGGGTGCGCAGCCTTCCCGGGAATTCCCGGGAACCTGTCCGCCTTTCCCATATCATCCCTTGTACTTTGGTCTCAAGTTTTCACAAGGGACCGTGAGCTGGAAAACGTCCCATCTGGGTCTGGATCTGGATATGGCTTTGCAGAGGACAGAGGGAGAGGGCAAACTTTGTTCCAGATTTTTAGATTTCCGCGATCTGCTCCTGGTGGAAGGTGCATTGGCTCCTCCACCACAGCCAGTGAACCTGCTTCCTTCCCATGGGCTTTCTTGGCAGAGGCACGACGCTTTGCAGTCCTATGTAAATTCTTTCGCAGATTTTTAAGGCACGCTTTTGCATAAGAGGCTGCGATCCCCCCCCCCCCCGCCCCGCTGCTGCTCAGACCAGCTCAGCCGTAAGTGCTGTGGGTCTCCGCTCAAGCTTTGATGAATAAGAAATGGGGAGAAAAAAGCCGTGAGAAACTTTTCCCTCACTGACAGGTGTCCGTGACGATAAAGGAGGCGGAATCCGCTCGCTCTTCGCACAAGCTCGCCGTCTCTCTCTTCCAGCTCCTGTCCTTATTGACTGATCGAGTTCTTGGTGATCCATCTCGGCAAGGTCAATAAGGTGTAATTAGCAGTGGGATTAAAACGATGCTCTGCTCCAGAAGCCTGCTCCTCCCTGAGCTGGCTTTTTCCAAATGCATCTCACATCTCCCTGCTCGTCGTGGCTGCCTGACGGACTCCTGCTGCTCCTGCCGACGCACACAGACTTCTGCGCTTTCCCTGCGAGTGAGTGAAGCGGCTGCAGTCTAAAAGAGGACCCCGGCTTCTCCGGCTCGGGGAGCAGCCGCAACTGTCTGATTCCACCAGGAAGAAGCCAAGGCAAGTTGCAAGAGGACTTTTCTGCACCTCGCGGGAGTGACACGGGGCTGCTTCTGCTGGGTGCGCTCGCTGTCATATTCCGAGCAGCAAGGGAGCGCGCTGGGGTAGAACAGGCTGACGCATCCGGGAGCACACCGCATGGCTCCAGGTACGTTGCACCCCTCTCTGCCTTGTTTTCTCCCGTCACACGTCCGTAGCTGCTCTTTTTCTCCCTTGTGGAGGATGATCCTGCAATGCACAGCTCTCTGCCGCAGGCTGCTGGATTTAGCCAGTCCCCAGAACAGAAAGAAAGGGCCAGGTGTCGTTCCCTGCCACCGTGTGTCTGGATGGCCAGGCTGAGCATCCAGCCTGAAGGTGCTCAGGCGTGCATAGGGTGATCAATCAGTCTGCAGGCCAGGCTGATACCTGCGTTGAAACTGCTATTCCAAAAGCAAGAGATTTTTTATTGTTGACTTGTTATATGCAGCGAAAAGTCTTGTGATGTGCAATTTAGTAATTGGCGTGTTTACGAAAAGTCCTTTCCATGTGCCAAGAGGTTTCGCACTTTGTAGGAATGTCTTTGGAAGCCATCAGCAGACTTTCCAGTTAACACTGAACTTGTTAAGCACCTGAAACATGTGTTTCAGTTTCTAACTGGGATGGGAGAGGTGCATGTGAAGGGGGTGGGTACCTCATGCCTGCTGGGTCCTGCCTTTGAAGAACTGTAAATGCAACAGGGGAAAAGTTTTCAGAAAAAGCTGAAACCTTTGGAAGGATGAAGTTTATGTCTGTTAAAAAAAGAATAAGCGTGTAATTCCTGTGGCACCGTCCAACGTTGTGCTTGGAACAAACCCAACGTTCACACGTTGTGATACCGGAGATGACTTAGCGTGCCATCCTACACATGTTTGCACAGAAAAAGCCCTACAACTCCCAGCATGCCCTGGCCAACACTGCTGGCTGAAGCATGCTGGGAATTGTAGGAGATTTTTTTTCCTGTCAAAAGAGGCACCATATGCTGCTGTGAAGCTGCCTCCTTTGGTATGCCTCTTTCCAAAAAAAGTGATTTGGGGGATGCTACCTAATCAGGGAACAGTATAAGTGGTCTAGTCAACATTCAGCCATCGCCTCTTGTTCCTGGAGTTTAGCATTTTAAAGAAGTCTAGAGACATTTCTAGCCTACAAGAAGTAGCCTGCAGGAGTCTGACAAAGCTTGACCACCCAGCTCCATCCCTCCGGAAGCACCGTCTGCCTTGTTCCTACACTGGGCGCTGAACAGTGGGCTTCCCTCTTCTGATAGTTCGATGGGTCCCTATGTTTGTCAATGGGTGGGTGGAATAATGTTTCATCTCGCTGCCAGATGGCTCACTTACTTGTACGATTCCTAGCTGCCCATGGCGACCTGGTGAAGGCTTACAGACACATCTGCTGTGGTTCCAGCAGACAAGAAAGTGCATCACCCTGAGCACCAGTAAAATTGCCCCGTATCCTAAGCCCATTTCCTCTCACCAAAGTCCTGCTAAGCTCAATGGGCGTTTCTGAACTTTGTTTTAGGGTCAGATTTCTGGAGGGTATCACTGCAGCCTGCAGGTCAGTGGGAATGCAGGCTGATCAGACCCTCAGTATTCTTTTGAGGGAAACAAACTCCCTGCACATAGAAAAGTAGTCTTTGGGAAACTTGGGCTGAACACAGAACTCTCCACCTGCAGCTGGGATTTGTCTGATCCCAGAAAGGATTGTAGAGAAATGTAAGCACTCACCACACTGCCACCCAAGTTTGCAGATTATATTGAGCATTCCTAGAGCAGCAGAAAGGAAGCCATTGGAGGCAGTGTAGTGCAGTGGTTAGGGTGCTGGACTGAAGACCTGGAAGTCCACTTTCTAGTCCCCAGTGAGCCAGGAAGCTCATTTGTGACTTTGGGCCAGTCAATGACAGTTTGATGTTCCTCACAGGGCTATTGTGAGGATAAAATGGAGAGGAGAAGGATTACTTGGGCTTGTTGGAGGAAAAGCTGGGAGAACCTTGGTTATTGGGCAATTTAGCAATAAAATTGATGATGATGGTGGTGGTGGCGGTGATGGTGATGATAAAAATATTGATGCATTAAACTTGGTGGCGACAGTGCCCTTCACGGACATGAATGTATGCCATTGATTTTAATAGGTTTAAGTAAGCACCCCCCACCCCATGTTAGTAGGATTGTGGCTGTTGAACTCTATTAGGTGTTAGATACACACACAATTTATTGAACCTGGATCTCTGATGAGCCGGAGTTACTTATGGGATGCTGATTCACTACGGCGATGCTGCTAGCAATGCCATTTGAAATCTCCCTTATTAGTCAGCCAGGGGCAACATCTACTATGCACCTTGCGTGGATTAGAACGATTGCTCTATCTTTCCAAGCCATCACTTATGCTGCCGGTTCTAGGGATGCTGCTTTGCATTGGCTTAATTCCCCTTGCAATAATGCTACACTTTTGTTGAAGTGCATTAGTTTTGCTCCAGTGTGCTCAAAATTCTCACACCCTTGCTTTGCCTCGCTTCCCCATCACACTGCATTGTTAAAACTGCCTTTTCAAGAGAGAGACTGTTGGTACAAGTGGAAGCTCTTGTTATGGGCCTGCGAAAATGAACAGGGGACTTCCGCCTTGAGTGTGGAGAGCTGAAGCTGCTTGCTCAGTGGAGCACCATGGCTACTCTGCATCACACCCCAGGTCTGCTTGCCTGCCTGGAAGAGGGAAGGAAAAAGTCTTGCAAGCTGAAGTTAGGGAACTAAAGGGAAGCAGGATTTGCAGCTGGCTGCTAAGTCATTGCCCCCAGAATGAAGACACGTGGCTCAGCAAATGGGTACAAAGCAACCTATTAATGCATCTGATCTACGAAGTCCTCCACTGGTTAAAGCCTCCTTCCTTTAAACAGATCCACTAAATACCAGGTTTAGGACTAGGAACTGCCTTTCTTACTCTGCACCTCAGATGGGAAACCCCAGCCTGGCTGAGCATCAGACAAAGGTCTCTCTGCTCTTTGTTCTTCTTTAATGAGGGATACGCAGGCCCTATCACTGTCATCTTCCCTCCAGCTGAGGTGCAGGACCTCTTCCAGGCTGAGCGGAGCCAGCTGGAGCTGGTGGGGGGCAGGGGGGGGCAGCCTACATGGCCCGGGAGACCCCTTCTGACTCGCTCTGTTTCTATGTTTCTATGATTCAGTTCCGCTTCAGAGATGTTCTCCTTGACTTTGGGCAAGGTCAAAGGAATAGGGGTAGGGAAAAGGCTGGAGCCCCTCTCCCCAGTCTTTGTTGCTGTTGTTCTGTGCTGTCACCCTGACTCACGGTGACCCTATCAACGGAAGCCCTCCAAAGTGCCCCATGCATGACAGTCCAGCTCAGGTCTTGGGAATTCCAGCCATCTCATCTTCCCAGGCTACTGAAGCTTAAAATTCTTCCTGGCAGTAACCAGACTTTAGGAAAGGCACTTCAACTGTTTGGATGCAGGGAAAAACCATGGGAAGGTCAGCCAGAGCTTGGGGGAAAGGAAAGGAAGAAGAGTCAGGGTCATCTTGGAAAGCCCTAAGGAGTGTTAACTGTTCCTGCTATATATGAGGAGCCTTGGATCAGTGAGGGTGTCAGAATCCTAACCCCAGGTCCTCTTGAACAAAGAATCCTTTAGAAGTTAGTCTGGGTAACTCTCTTGCCAACACTCCAAAGCCTTGGGCTATTCACCATGGTTCTTTGACAATCTCTTTTCCAACCTCTTTTCCAATTTCAGGTTGCAACCTTGTTCATCTTGTGAAAGATGAAAAGCCGAAGTAACCACTTATTATAAGTCAGCCCAACCAGGGGCTAAAATATTCTCTTCCTAGGTCCTCTTTTAGGAATGGGAACCATGGTGCCAGTCTGAGCTGTTAGATGTTACAGGATATTGAAACACACAAAACCGCCTTACTGATCTAGCCCTGTGCTGTAGACCTGTAGCAATAGATCTCCAGGATTCTTTCCTAGTCCTATCTGCAGATGCCCAGGATTGAACCAGAAACTTGTAATCCAAAGCATCTGCAGAGCGCCAGGCTGAACAAAGGTTTGGGATGGAACTCACTGGAATCTGTCCTTCCAGCATTTGCAGACATTGCTCAGCCTGGTCTTGCAACGGGCATGAGGTAGACTGAATTTCGAGGTGCGACCAAGGTGAACCTCAGCAAGCTTGACTCCTGCTAATTCTCCCATGCATAGCAAACCCAAGGCATTGCATTCATAATCTGTGGAATGGATGAAGCTTCCAGGAGGAGCAGTTCCTGTTTGGATGCTTCTGTGATCCTCTTGCTCACCTAAGTGAGCAGAAAGTATAAAATGATGTGACTGCAGAGCTCTTTTTTCATGTGGCTGGAGTTCCGTTTTATTTTATACTTCAGATCTAGATTTAAACACACTTAGAGGAAACCCACTGGAATCAGTGGCATGTGAAGCTAATCATCTCTATTCGAAGCATGCCAAAGTCTGATCCAACCCACTTTTCATTCATTCTTTTGTGCATCGTTTTACTGCATTCTTGCCTATGTGGAGTCTCATTAGCGTTTTTGTTATCTTGATTCACAGCTTAGAAAGATCAATTTAGAGAGCTCTTTCTGTTGCTCTCCATGGTTCTGCTCAGGCATTCAGTAATAGTTGAACATCAACTTGAAACCTGATCATTTCACTGCCCTTTGCTCCCTTTTGTTTCACTTTATACATTTCAGGGAGAACCTGTCTGCTTTGTGTATTGTCTGTATTGTCATTGTGTGTATTGTGTGTATTGTCATTGTGTATGTGGGAGCCTATTCTATTCTATTCTATTCTTCCATATTTGGCAATGGCAGTGGGAATGGTGGGGAGTTTGGTCAAAAACTTTTTGGACTCTGTCCAAGCCAAAATTCATATTCTGTCTATATCAGAGCATGCCTGCTTTGTAAATGTTCATTTACACGATCATCCAGCGGTGAAGCAGGGTTTCTCCTTACCAAAGCCATGCTGATTTTTCCTCACGGAGGCTTGTTCTTCTCTATGCTTAATAGTTCTAACTTGGGTCATGTTTGCCACCCATGTCCTTGGAACAGATTTTAGCTTGGCAGGCATGTTGCATCCACAGCAGCATTATGTTGCATGGATCTATCTTGTCAAAGGAGGAGGAAGAAGGAAGAAAAACACAGCGAAATACAAACAGGTGCACCGTTTTTCAGTCAGCCCTCTATTTATAGTCTGCATCAGATTTTCCCAAAATAGCATGAGATTAAAAATAATCAGAAGTGTTGGCACTTGGGTACCCATCACTCTAATGAGTGATTGCTATGAAGAAGAGGGTTTTTTTCCTTTCAGATACTAGTAGTGGAAGAAGAAAAGGTAGAGTAATATGATACACATGAGCAATAAATTTTAAAATTAGACTCCAGATGGCAAAATCTTTTTATAGCAAGATTCTGAATTTAGGTTAGGACTCTCCTGCTTGTTATACTCCATTTTCTTTGTTGCTTTGTTGTTTTAGTGGGAAGTTTCTGATTCACCCTTCCCTCATAATGCTGTTACAAGGCATGTTTAACTCTGAGAGCTGCAACCAACAATGAGGGCTTTCATGCCCTGCGACATTTCATCCTGCTGACACAACCCAACTTTTGGCTTACAATGGATGTGTGTGAAGTGAACTTATATTTGCGTTTCAGATTTTTAAAAGGAAACAAGTCCTTACTGAACGTATTTAATATTTGGAAATGATTTTTTTCAAGGTGCAGTCCTATGGACTATGGAAACCCCTGAGCTCAGAACCTTACGAGGTTCTAACAGTGTCAGTGTCTTAACAGTGACAATGTCGAACTAGCAAAAGCTGGTGCTTGTGCAATTGAACCAGTGTCCTTATTTATTAATTATAATTTATTAGTAATACTTCCGTGCCGCTTCAAGTAATGAAATCTACAAGGACACAATCCAATGGCTTCTAGAAACTGTCCAGATGGCCACAGGGGAATCCAGAGCCCCAGCTCTGACCTCAAAAACTTTCTTCAAGGTTGAGACTAGCAGCCAGCATGGAAAGAACAACACTGGCTGTGACTCCAAGGAAGAATGTGGGAGGAATCTTCTTGGGAGGTGGGGATCCGTCAGATTCCCTTGGCTCACATCCCTGGATTCCAGTCCACTTTGGCCTGGCCATGAGCCCAGGTTCCTGGTGGTTGCTCCCAGTGCTTGCCTGGTTCTCATCTGGAGCTGAAAATTGTGCAAGCAACCTTTGTTTGGATTGCTGCATGTGACATGGAAAAGGGTTGGCGGTGGTGCAGCCATCATTCCATGAGCATTCACAGGCTCCCTCTCAGCTTGGCTGGCTTTTCAAGGCAGAGCTACACATGTGAAAGAGCCCTTGAATGCCAGAGGGATGGTGTTGCAAGCTGGGCCACTTCCTTTGTGCATTCAAAGCCACAGACCTTCTTCCTCACAAAGCATCCTTTATTGCCTCCAAAGCACAACACACCCAGAATACATCTCTGAGCATGCACAGAGTGGTTGTTTTGAACCCAATCTAATATTCCCCTCCAGGAACTCTCCTGATGAGCATGCCTGGGCCCCATCCTTTGGCGAGGGGCCTTCTGAAAGCAGGCATGTCTCCTCTGTGTGCACCGATCATCTAACTGCGCCACCCTCCTCTGCTGGCAACTAGTCATGGGGTCAAGAGCCAGGGATGCCTGATCGGTGTCTGAGAAACCCCCCTGCTCCAAGGCCCCTGGTTCTTCCCAGAGACTGCCTTCCACCTGGGGTGGCTGGCCTTGAAATGAGCGTCCCCACTTCTCTCATCTCAGTGTCTTGGCATGGCCAACATTCCCAAGGCTTCTCCCGGTTCTGCTTCACATTCCGATTCTGACTCCTCAGCAGCCCAGCCAGCAGTCCCTGAGCAAGAGCTCCCAAAGCAGCCACCTCTCTCATTCCCAACAGGTGGATTCCATGGCGCTTCAATGCATCCCTCAGAGTATCCTTAAAGAGAGGATTTTTGGGTGGGGAGGCAATGGAAGGAGGTCACTCTGATGTCAGTGAGCTGAAATACCAACTCTAGGCTTTAGTCTAAACATCAAAGGAATGAGCTAAGGTGCTTCACCTGTTCGGAGAGAGGCTTCAGTAATGCAGACAGCCAGCTTAAGGTTCATATGAGCAACGGGAACCCCACCTCACTGGCTGGGCTGTGGGAGGTTTGTGGCTCTTTGGCTTTCTCTCCACACACTCCAGGGCAAAAGACCTTGAAGGGGGAAATCGATTAAGGGTCTTGCAGGGTGGGGGAAAGACGGAGGTCACCTTCATTGCCACACTTCTCCTCCACTTTCTAGGATGCCTGTAAGCTTCAGAGTTGAGACAGTTATGGGCAGCCAGTGTGATGCTGTGGTTGGGCTGAGACTTGGGGAGTGCGGCTCTGCAGCCCACCGGGTATCACAGTCACAGACTCCCGGCCTGATCTACCTCACAGGGTTGTTGTTACAAGGATAATTTGTAGAGGTGCAAACTACATGGAGTTCCCTGCATGAGGAAGAAAGCAGGGGGCGGGGTAGAAATGGAATATCATCATAATAATAGTTGCCCTGCAAGCAATTCACATATAAATAGTAGGAACCACAATTAAGCATGCTATTAAAAGAATTTTACTGGAAGGACAATAAAATGGCTTATAATATGCACTATTAAAAACCATTCTGACTATAGTAACCAATGAAGACAATACAAGGAGCAGTAAAAGGAAGGGGGCTATGATCAACTGCAATTAATTGTATTCACTCCAGAAAAGACAGCATGTACAGGGACCCTTTTGCAACCAAACTTCCTCATTCTTGTTGAATCCATCAGTAGGGCACATATAACTTTTGCCCTCCAAAGTTCAACAGGATGTCGGGGTATATTTGACAGTTCTGATTTCTCGTAAGCATTTTTTTATACTTGAGTTCTGCAGTTGGCTTTCCTGATCAAGGACACCAACATTTTTTTCAGCTTGTGGATGTAAAAGTATGTTGTTTC
The DNA here is from genome assembly GCA_023646645.1 of Varanus salvator macromaculatus. NCBI lineage: Eukaryota > Metazoa > Chordata > Lepidosauria > Squamata > Varanidae > Varanus > Varanus salvator. The sequence goes on along the minus strand of JAIXND010000767.1, from coordinate 7,096,958 downwards.
TTTTCGAGAATCATGCAACTAGAATCTGTTCACAATTTTGGACAAAGACACAATCAGGATGCTTTAAACATGTGCTTTTTAATCACATCGTCCTCCCCAAAAGCCCTGTATTTTAAAGAAAGATACATGCTTTGAAATGTGCATTTTCCAAAAACAATAACAAGCCAGCACATTTTTTACTTTTCAATCGGTGGAGGAAAAATGCAGACTTTTGCCAATTATGCACAGAAATGCACCGTTTTTCTAATTCGATGGAACTGGAAACCAGGATGAAAAAGGAAATGGGAGCAAACCAACATGAGGTTCAAAGTGAATCTTGAAGGGTCATAGGACTATGAAGATCATAGTAGGGAAGAATTGGGTTGGCTTTGTAGAAGCAGAAAGGCTCAGACCTCCTGCCTCTTCTTTTGTAGTAGCCCTTGTGGGAAAGAAATGTGTAAATTGCAGAAGCAGAAAGGTGGGAAGGAGAAAGAAGATTAGCAGGCACATTATGAGTTATAAGACAATGCAACCTCCGGTTGACCTGCAGAGCGCATGGTTGCAGAACACATGGTTGCACATATCAGAAGTTCTGGGCATGCTCCAGTTAAAGTTCCTGAAGTGTACAAATATCTGAGCTGTGCTTTGTCTCCCAGAGTTTTTTAAACCCTTCCCATGACTGGCTGGAATAAAGCCTAGTTTCTCTGAGATGCCGTTCCAAACACTTTGCATCGGTTGATTTCTAGGACAGCTCTCATATACCTAGATTGGTAGAGAGGAAATAATCTACCACATTCTGTGCCAATCTGTTTGGAGTAAGGGGAAATTATTGGGGATGATTTTACATGCAGGAAACTCTGGTTGGGGAGTTTTTCTTGTGGTTGTTGAAACCCTTTTCCTACCTGCAAAATTCTTCAGCTTTTGCTTGAGCCAAAATAATGTGAGAACAGGGTGTTATTTGGCATTGGGGAGAACAATACTGGCATGGGGGAGAAGAGCCACTCCAAGGCTAGTTGTGAGCCGCCCCGAGGCTAGTTGGCAAGGGGCGGCATAGAAATTTTTCTAATAAATAAATAAATAAATAAATAAATAGTTTCGAAGGCAGATATCTACAAAACAAAGAGACACATCAACAGCAGACCAAGCAATCAGGGTTATGCTGTGCCACTCACAACAATCTCCAAGGACGATACATGATTTGAAAGATGTGCATGGATCTTGAGTCAATGATGCTGTAGGGCAGGGAGGCAAAGGGCAGGTTCGTGGAACTCACAAAATCCAGGAATATGGGAATATAGATAGGGATGGCTGAATTGGTTCTATTTCTAGTCCATGTCACTTTCTTCCTCCCAGGCTGACCCAGAGGTCTGCTTTGCACCATTTCATTTGTAATTCATCTTTATAATAATCTGCATGAAAAGTCACATTTCAATGCATGTCTAAATACATCTGTTTAGGTGTCCTGACACCATCCGGGACATCACAGGATTTGGGGAGTCTGAGGACCAAGGCACTCAGTCTTTGAAGGTCTTGGCTTCATCTCACCCCCTGCAGATGACACAGATTGATGAGATCACAACTGGGTGTTGGAACGGGATGGGATGAATATGTTAGGGGATGGAAGGAGAGGGCTGGGCCGCAGAATTTCAGGTTCCAGGTTCAGCTTTCTTCTCACTGGCCCCAACTCTTGGCAGCTGGAAACAGCCACCTAGATAAAACATAGAAACATAGAAACAGAGCGAGTCAGAAGGGGTCTCCTGGGCCATCTAGTCTGACCTCCGGCACCAGCCGGCTCTGCCCATGACATTCCCACCATGTGCATGTCCAGCCTGTCTGAACACCCTCACTGATGGGGCTTCAACCACCTCCTGTGGAAGCCCATTCCATGCCCTCGGGGTCCTAACTGTCAGGATGTGCTTCCTGGCTTCCAAATTGAACTTTGGTCCCTTGAGCTTTGCTCCATTGGAGCACGTCCTGCCTTCCTCTTCAGGGGAGAACAGGTCTCTACCCATCTGCATGTGACACCCCCTCACATACCTGTATGTCGCCAACATATCCCCTCTGAGTCTCCTCTTCTCCAAGCTGAAGAGACCCAGTTCACTCACACAGGGTGTGAGGTAGCAGTGGCATTTGGGTTCACTGCTGGTGCCCTTTGTGTCTTGCATCGAATTCTCACAAACCTCCAAATACGGGGGCTTACAAGGATCTGTTCTGAGGGTTTACACCGTTAAAGTATTTCAAGGGGTGCATCAGACTGTTTTTGGTCTATGTCAGTTTTGCATGTCTTCAGTACTGTCTGTGGAATTCAGCATCAGTTCAATATGTTCATCAAAAATACATGCATTTGTTTTCACTTGCCACCTTTCCCAATATACACATTTTTGTCTACTTTTCCCCTAAAATATGTATTTCTGCAGGGAAACGTAGATTTGAGAGCAGTATTTCAAAGTCTGGAGAAGTGTACAGTCTGAAGGATAGCTCTGTGATGTTGCCATAGGAGTTGCCAATTAGGTCAGTTGTCTTAAAAATGGGGGCCAAACAAAACTCATACCCATCCCTAATTTATACAACCCCCTGAAAAAAAACCCTCTAACTGTTCTTGCTTTCCAATGGTGCACCTTTCAAGGCATGTACAGTGTGTTTTACTAGATGAGAAGAAGGAAGTAGAAGAAAGTTGGTAGATAACTAAATTGTAATCTGTACGTTCCACTAGAAAGCGTAGATCACTCCCATTCCAATCCATTCATGTCAAACAACATGAATAGCCCCAGGCTCATAACTAGCAGGAAGTAAAAAGCAGTGGAGGAAAGCAAATAGGGAAGAACCAGAGCAATGAGGAAATCCTAGATAGGCTTAATGTGAGCCTATCCCAGCTTTCCTTGCTCCAAATGTAGGCTTGGAAACAGCCAGGATTGGAAACATCGTGAGTCCAACTCAAATGATTTGGCAGATCACAAATGAAACTGAGTTTATTAACCACAGTCTACCCAACCAAGGCTCAGTTAAGAAATCCAGGCCAGGTGCAGAGGTTGGAGACAAAAGTTGCTGCTGCATGTTTCAGAATGCTCAACTCATGTGCCTCTGAGACACAAACCCTCATGAACAGGGAGATCTGTCAGTGAGGCTTAACCTTATCTTCCTCTGGACATACTGGGGGCCTCGTCCGTGTGCTGAGAGACCTAAACCATGAAAACCTTTCATACTCTACTAAAGTAGGATTGTATCTCAAGCTGCAGTTTGTCCCCAAATCAGGGTGGGGGCCTGTAGGCTGCCTTTTTGAAGACTGGCCTGCAGAGGGCTCTGTCCTCTTTCAATCTATCACCACTGGTAGACCAGTGGACAGGCCGTTTGGAGCAGATGACCGAAACATTTGCAAGTGGAAGATTTGAACATCTCTCCATCCCTGTTTGCTGAATTCCCTTCTAGAAATCTACGTCTAACTACTGCAAAACAAGGATTATGCAAACGACCTACCAAACAATGCCCTATTCTCTTTTTTGCATAGAGCACTCAAGAAGGTAAGAAATGGCATGAAATAATTGCCTTTGTACACCCTACCATTTCTAGATTTAATGTGTCCACAGGAGACACCTTTGCTAATTCCATGCTCCAAATCCTGGATCTAAATTTAGTCATGCATAAAGCAGATGCATTGAAATAAATTAGAGTTAGGTCACTCACAACTTTTCTATTGATCTCCCTGGGTCTACTCTATGTTGGATTAAATTTGCATCCAAACTGAGATGGCTTATGGGGACATAAGTCTGTTATGTGTGTGTAGCATTAGAATGCTGAAGTCCCATAATGACATGTCAGGGAATAATATTCACTATCTACCAGATGCTGTGGATCATACAGTTAAAGCCCCATGTCTGAGTTACCAGAAATCAGGCAATCTAAGGCAACATTAGTGCCAACAGAGCCAAATACCTGGCCAATCAGTATTTCTATTTTACAGATGAGAAAGGCAGACTGCTATTGATAACACAAGGCTGACCTTGCATTTTTCCTTGCTCCTGCAAAAGTGCAAGGAGTCAGAAATGTTTGAAGAATGGCTGCAAATCACCCAGAGATCTACTGACAGATTCTGGCTTGATCTACCTTCTCCCTGCCCATTTAATGAGCATATCTTGTTGTTACATTCTGTCAGGTTGTCTCGGACTTATGGCGATGTAAATGAGTGTCCTTCAGACTGTCCTGCCCTTGAGAGCCTCGCTCAGCTCTCATAAATTCCAGGCTGTGGCTTCCTTGATGGAGTCCATCCATCTCACATTTGATCTTCCTGTGCTTCTTCTGTTTTCAACTTTCCTAGTATGAGTGTCTTCTCCAGTGAGTCTCTCCTTCTCATGTTGTTGTTGTTGTTGTTAGTCGCGAAGTCATGTCCGACCCATCGCAACCCCATGGACAACATTCCTCCAGGCCTTCCTGTCCTCCACCATCTCCCGGAGTCCGCTCAAGCTCACACCAACTGCCTCAGTGACTCCATCCAGCCACCTCATCCTCTGCCATCTCCTTCTTCTTTTGCCATCTATTGTTCCCAGCATCAGGCTCTTCTCCAGGGAGTCCTTCCTTCTCATTAGGTGGCCAAAGTATTCGAGTTTCATCTTCACTATCTGGCCTTCTAAAGAGCAGTCAGGGTTGATCTCCTCTAGGACTGACCGGTTTGATCGCCTTGCAGTCCAAGGAACTTGCAGGAGTCTTCTCCAGCACCACAACTCAAAGGCCTCAATCCTTCGGCGCTCAGCCTTCCTTATGGTCCAGCTTTCACAGCCATACATTGCAATCGCCTTCTCATGATGTGCTCCAAATTTGACAGCATCATTTTTGTCAGTGCTGCTCTCATGAGCTTCTCTAGCACCCATGAAACACTAACTGTGCATGCCTTCCATCTCTTTATGCCCCTGGCATGAATGTGGTGTCCTGCCAGTGATGAAAATCATCTGAATTCCAGAGGAAAATTGCTGCAGAACCTTGAAAGAGGTCAAATTTGGTTTGGTGCCATGGTGACAACAGGAATATGGGGGTAAAAACCATGGATGGGGGTAGAAATTGGTCTCTGGACCTTTTTAAGTTGCCCACTTTTGATATACGTCATTTGAAAGCTGCACACAGGTCCTGTGCTACAAGCCCCAAAGCCAGTCATGACCTTCCACAATTCTACAGAACCACACACACAAATGTGGGAAGGGTCAGAGAAATCCCAGCCTGATCAGGGAGTAAATCCCATTGCGTCCCGGTAGATATACATCCCGGTAGGCACTGTTGAAATGTAACCCTATGCATGCCTACTCAGAAGTAGGCTCTTCTAAGTTCATCTAAGTAAGCATGTAGTGAATTGTGAAGTAAGAGACCCACTTTCTGAAACCACTGAGCCAGAAGTTCAGACAGAAACCAACTTAAAAGATAATAATCTGACGAATATGCTCAACGGAGATGACAAGGCCCTTCCATGATGGGCCAAGTCCAGTAAACAGAGTGATGAGCCTTATAAAGTGCCCACCAGAATCAAAAAGGAGAGACTCTAATAAATAAACTCCTTTTATTAAAGCTGTTTTGAAAAGGCAGGTTTCTACAATTCTTTTCAATCTTCAATTTCCTTCTTCTGGCTGTCAAAAGGATACCAGGGACAGAGTTTCAATGCAACAACTTTACAGCATATTTGGAAAACCACAAACTCCACTTTGGAACATTTACGGTGTTCCTAAACAAGCACCTACCTGCTATTATGGCTTAAACATTGTCTGCAGAAACCAATTAATTTGTGTAGTGGGGTGTGTGTGAGAGAGATTTTACATCTGAGAAAGCTACAGGAAAAGGCCATAATTCCAGCAGTGCTATATTCAAGGACAAAGGAATAACATCACATCTTTGGTAATATTAAAACCATGCACTAGAAAAAAAGGGGGAGAAGAGGCCAGTGGTAGAACACATGCTCTGACCACATGAGTGAGGAGGTTACATGTTCAAACTCCTTTAGAAGACCCAATTTCTTATTTTTCCAGTTTTAAATTTAGATAGTGCTGAACTTCGGCATTTTTCAGTAAATGTTTGCATGAAAAACTGGTTTGCTTTTTTGGACATATTTCTTCCAGTATATGCATTTTTACTAGATCTAGTATTGCAATCTAGTATTTACTTCTAGGAACTCTCTTTATGAGTATGTTTGGGACCCATTCTTGCTGGAGAGGCCTTTTGGAAATGAGCATGCCTCCTCTCCACACTCTGATCTTCTAACTGGATTGTCTTCCTCTGCTGATGTTGCATCATGGGATCGAGAGTCATACCTGCAAGGTCTATATCTGAGAAACCCGTTCCAAATCCCTTCCCAAATAACTAATGCACATCTTAGTCATTCCCAGAACACTTGGAGAGCCTGAAGAAGAGAAGGAGAGACAAGCACCTCTTCTTCTTTCATCTCAACACCTGGAATTGGCCCACACTCCAAGGCCACCTCCAGCTCTTCTGCCTCCTCCTCTAAATCCCAATCAGCGGGCCCTGAGAATATGCTCCAAGAGCTGACTTTCTCACTCTGCACAGAAGGAATTGGTCTCTCTGCCACTCACAGACTTAGACTCATGACTGCAGGTGGCACAGTGGTTTAAACCGCTGTGCTGCTGGGCTGGTTGATCGAAAGGTCGCTGGTTCGAATCTGCACACGGGGTGAGCTCCCGTGCACCGTCCCAGCTCCTGCCAACCTTGCAGTTCGAAAGCATGCAAATGCAAGTAGATAAAAAGGTACCACTTCAGTGGGCAGGTAACAGCGTTCCGTGCACTTCGGTGTTTAGTCATGCCGGCCACATGCCCACGGAGACTGTCTGCGGACAACCGCTGGCTCCCTCGGCTAGGAAACGGAGATGAGCACCGCCCCCTAGAGTCAGGCATGACTGGACGTAACGTCAAGGGGAAACCTTTACCTTTACAGCCCTCCGTTAGAAAGAGAGCTGAGCCTTCGAACCATGTCGTAATGGAGCCAGCGACCCTTCTTCTGCGTCATGCGCAGCAGCACAAACGAAGTCTGTGTAGCTGCTTGCACACAGGACTTGATCACCAGTGAACGTCTTGCAATCCTGGGTTTGTTCACCAGGAACTCAGAGTCATGGCTATGGGAAAGTGGGCCAGAGTCGTGGGAGCAGAGCCTGGGAATCCAACCGATTCCCACCCACCCCAGGCAGAGTCCTCACACATCCCTAGAGCCAAAGAAACGATGCAGGAAAGATCGGAAAGAAGGATGAGCAAGAAAGATTTTATCTGCACATGAATCAGGTTTGGTGGGTAAAAAAGGAAGTCGGTCTGTCAGCAGAAACAGCCTGTTCTCAGAGGTTGGAAATTCTCTGCACCTTGGAGCAAGCCAATTATTTTCATGATCTTATCCCAGAGCCTGGTTCAATGAGAGGAAACATGAGATACAAATGTTCTAATATTCACCCTAATCCAGCAAGGGAGAGCCATGTGCAGAACTATCTGATGTGTTGGCAGCTGGACATCGGAGTGCATGTCAACATTGGCGTCACGTGATGCTAATCTAATCCTATTTTAGCCATCTGATTTTGGGATGCAGATGGGAACGTGCATCATGTTTCAGAGACAATAGCTGCTCTGAGTCACTGGAGCCGGTTGCAAGCAGAATATATCTTGTTTCTTCTTTCTTTTCTTATGAGACCAGAGCGGCATCAAAGGGCTGGTTTCCAAAGCAGTTTTTCTTTTATTCTGTGCGTGTTGTCTCTTACCTCACCTGGAAGAGAGTCCCATGCATAGCAAAGCAGAAATGTTTCTTCAAATGTCCTCACCTTCTCAGATCACATACTGTGAATAACAGATTCTCTCACTTCAGGTTTGCATGTTGTGATGGGTACCACCAAGAAGGACCTCTGTATTCCCACACATGCAGCTGATCTACATAAAAACAACACATGCAGAATCCTGCTGCAGTGATCTGTCCCTGCTACAGAAACTGGATACTTCTAGCTGAATAATTTCCAACACAATTCTCCCTGATAAGAACTTTCAGAATCAGTATGAAGGCCATCTTGATAATGCAGTTTGCTTCTTTGCTTAAATTCAGATCCTATCTTCTTTTCCTGCAAGGAACCTGAGGTAGCTTATATAATCCTCATCCTCGCTAGGTAATTCTCACAGCAAATAACCCCATGAGGTAAGTTAGGCTGAGAGTCAGTGTCTGGCTCAGTGAGCTTCATGGCTGAGAGGGGACTAGAACCTGGATCTCCCAGGTCCCCAGTTCTATGCTCTAACCACTACACCACACTGGCTGTCAGTTCTCAGCAGTCTTGGAGCTTACATGGGTGCATCCTTAACATCTGTCAGATTATCTGATCAGTAACTCCAGGCCAATAGCCTCTGGCTTTTACAAATAGCCTCTAAGATTTCAGACTTCCTTATCCTAATGGCCATGGCCCTTATGCCTTCTCGGCTCTGAAGCTTGCACATCTGAAGGCTGAGTTACACAAGCATCCAACACACTGAGTCTGCAACAACACTGGGACATGGCATGCAAAATTCAAGCAACATGAAGAACATTATAAAAAGGTGTCCACACACAAATTTAAAACCAAATCAAAGCACATTTAAAAAGCTGCAATGATACAAATTTAATCATAAGTCCTGGTTAGGCAGCTAATGAGGCTTCAGCATACTAACTGACTGCCCTGCAGGAGAGGAGCTGGTACTGGAAGGACCTTAAGGATGGGGCCAAGCAGGCCCAATGCTGTTTTTGTTGTTGTTGTTGGTTGCGAAGTCATGTCCGACCCCTTGTGACCCCATGGAAAACATTCCTCCAGGCCTTCCTGTCCTCCACCATCCCCCAGAGTCCACCTAAGCTCACACCAACTGCCCCAGTGACCTCATCCAGCCACCTCATCCTCTGCCGTCCCCTCCTTCTTTCGCCATCGATTGTTCCCAGCATCAGGCTCTTCTCCAGGGAGTCCTTCCTTCTCATTAGGTGGTCAAAGTATTTGAGCTTCAGCTTCAGGATCTGGCCTTCTAAAGAGCATTCAGGGTTGATCTCCTCCAGGACTGACCGGTTGGATCGCCTTGCGGTCCAAGGGGCTTGCAGGAGTCTCCTCCAGCACCACAATTCAAAGGCCTCAATCCTTCGGCGCTCAGCCTTCCTTATGGTCCAACTTTCACAGCCATACATTGCAACTCGGAAAACCATAGCCTTGACTATACGCACTTTTATTGGCAGGGTGACATCTCTGCTTTTTAGTATGCTGTCTAGATTTGCCATAGCTCTCCTCCCCAGGAGCAAGCGTCTTTTAATTTCTTGGCTGCAGTCCCTGTCTGCGGTGATCTTGGAGCCCAGGAAAATAATATCTGTCACTACTTCCATTTCTTCCCCATCTATTTGCCAGGAAGTGAGAGGACCGTCATGCGGCTTCTACAACATTTTTGCCTTGCCTCTGCTGATCTGAAAATGAAAATGTATGCATGACCAAAACTGCTTGCTATATGGGCACAGGGATGCCCTGACCACTTTGCAACTTCTAGAGGCCTTCAGATTCCCACTTCCAAGGCTGGAAAAGAGCTCCAACCTTGGAGCTGGGGTTCTGCACTTGGACGATCCCCACAGTTCTCAGCCAGCATGGAACAAGCACCATGCAGGATCCTTCGCCAAGCTCATAATGGTGACCTCAGAAAAGGGATAAAGAGGCTATTCCATGGGGGAGAAGGGGAAAGTGATGGGGTCCAGCAGAACACAATGGACCCTTGTGGAGCTCCAGCCTCCTTCCTTCCTTCCTTCCTTCCTTCCTTCCTTCCTTCCTTCCTTGTGTCACAGGCCATCTAGCCAGTTTGCGGGGCAGAAAGAGCAGGGAGCTGAAGATCCCCTCTGTGCTTTTCTGCCCTACAGGGGTGCTGAGTGCCCTTCCTGCAGGATTGCATCCTCGCTTTCTTTCTTCAGCACCTTTATGTGGTTCTGTAGCATGAATAATCAGCATGTTTATTCTACCAGAACAGCTTTCTCTTTAGCCCCAGCTGCTAGTCTTCTCGTTGTGGGAAGGTGTTTTTGTGAGTTTGGGTCTGTCAGAGTTGATGATCTTTCACGCTATAGCTTCACTGGTTTCTTGATTTTTGTGCGTTGCTCGAGCACTGTGGAGTGGAGAGGCGCAGAACCACAGAAGTCTTCCTTTGGGTCCCCCAGCCTCCTCCTCCCTCCCATCTTCCCTGATACCAGCCCCCTTATTTATTTTATTTTATTTATTTTCCAATTTATATCCTGCCTTTTTCCTCAAAGGGCTCAAGGCAGCTTACATCATTCTCCTCCTCCATCTTATCCCCACAACAACAACCCTGTGAGGTAGGTTGGGCTGAGAGTCTGTGACTGGCCCAAAGTCACCCAGTGGGCTCCAAGGCTGAGCGGGGACTAGAACCCAGATCGTCTGGGTCCCAGTCCCATGCTCTTAACCACTACACCACACTGGCTCACACACCCCTCTTCGTAGGAGTCCTGCCAGTACCTCTACAGTACCTCTAACACTGCTCCCCCCTCACTTTCCCCATCAGGACAAGTTTCTGGGGGGGGGGCTTAACCATCTGCCCCCCATTGGCAAGAAACGGGCTGCTGTGGTTGAGGAACCCAAAGCATTCCTTCTGACACCCCACGCTGGGCCAGTCGTTCACCTGGACAACCCTTCTTTCCCTGGCTGGCCCGAACTCCTGGACTGGCAAGAGGTGAATTTGGGGCAATCCGGGGCTTTGGGAGGAGGAAGAAAAGGGATGTTCTGGTGGGTGTGAAAGCAGGAGATATGGGAAGCCAGGTTACAAGAAATTCCCAAACCTCTTCCCATCCCTTTCCCCACTGCTCCAAGCTGCTCTTGCTAGCAAAGATCACCAGGGAAGCAAAGATGATTGCTTCCTCCCGCTTCTCCTGTCCTTCTGGATCCAACCTGTAGGGCACAGGAATCGCTGAGTTTTGGGGGCTTTGGAGCAGGAAGGACATGATGGATAGCGTTACTCAATCATGTCCTTAACAGCGATTAGCTATGATGGCTATAATCTCACGCTGCACAGCATGAAGTCTGAAGAGCACTACCTTGAGGAAGAATAAAGTGTCATTAAGATTTGACAGGCCTTGTACAGAAATCCATGCCTCCTTCAGGAAGCTGCAGTGAAACTACGCAAAATACAGCAGACTGAATGCACAGGGCATTTTGTTTAAAGCTCGCTGAAGAGCAGTGAAGCAGGAGCAGAACCACCCTCGTTCGCAACCCGATTGCATCCACAATCCTGCCAAAATGAAGCATTTGTTAGTGGATACCTATACATGTCTGGGACTGCAGGTGGTGCAGTGGTTTAAACCGCTGTGCTGCTGGGCTGGTTGATCGAAAGGTCGCCGGTTCGAATCTGCACACGGGGTGAGCTCCCGTGCTCTGTCCCAGCTCCTGCCCACCTTGCAGTTCGAAAGCATGCAAATGCGAGTAGATAAAAAGGTACCACTTCGGTGGGCAGGTAACAGCGTTCCGTGCACTTCGGTGTTTAGTCATGCCGGCCACATGGCCACGGAGACTGTCTGCGGACAAACGCTGGTTCCCTCGGCTAGGAAACGGAGATGAGCACCGCCCCCTGGAGTCAGGCATGACTGGACGTAACGTCAAGGGGAAATCTTTACCTTTACCTTTATACATGTCTATTGTGAAGTAAGTCTCACAGAGTTCGAAGGGGCAACTGCTTGATCATTCTCCCACTGAGACCTGTATGGCTTATATGTGAGCTGTCCAGAGTGTGTTTGGATGGCCTAAAATTGCCCCAAATGAATAAATAATACTAAAATTTGTGCTGCTATCCTGTGTAGCATTGCTCTCTTGCCCCGGTGGCAATATTTTCTTTCAACTTTATTCATTATTGATTGTATTGAGACAATTTCCTTTATCCTGCAAGGAACCCAGAGTGGCTGATGTAATCCTCCTCTGCTCCATTTTATCCTAGCAACAACCCTGTGAGGTGAGTCAGGCTAAGTGTGAGCTTCAGGGCATAGCAGGCGCTAGAACCCAACTTTTCTGAGTCCCAGTCTATCGCTCCATCCACTGCAGCACATCCTCTAAGCCAAAGCCCCAAAATGCCCCTTGAAAACAAGCTAAGTTCTCATGGCGTTCAAGCTTGCTAAGAAAAGCATCAGCGATAACAGCCTCAGAGTGCCCTTCCCCAGTCATTCTGCAGGGAAGTCGCGCCTTACTGAAATTTACGTGGTGCTCCATCTTGGAGGTCCACAAGGGCCTGACCCCAACCTCGGCCTGCTCAAGGAGCCAAGAGGCCACGCAGAAGGAGAGCACAGGCTTTGTATACTGTCCACAGCTGAGGCATCCAAAATGTTCCAAGCCATCTTAAGCGGTTTTAGATCTTCGCAAGTGTCCTTCAAGCTGAAGTAGGTCCTCAAAGTCAGACCACGGCAGGAGTCTGGATGGTAGTGGCTTTTTGGAACACAGACAGAGACCATGCCATGAAATTATCAGTTTTCTTTGTCCTGTCTAAGAAACTGGAGGTGTCAGAGATCAAACCTGGGACCTTCCCAAAGACAGGAAGACAAGGAATACACAAGATTGCCCATAGTTTGCTTCGTCTCGACTAAGGATTGTCATGAGGAACACCTGGCTGTAAATCACAATAAAGCTAAACGTATGGTGCTATTTAGAAAACCCAGCTCCACAGATGGTTTTTGGATGAACAGCTAATTGAATAATTTGATAGCTCAGAATGGTTTTTCAATCCATGGGGTTTTGGTTAGTCCATCAGAAAAGGTTATGGTGGAAAAGGCATCACAGGGTGCTAAAATTCTGCCAGGCTGTTTTTTTTTTTGTTTTTTGTTTGTTTTTGCACAAAAAGGGGCAACTAATACATTACCACTCAAAGGTTTTGGAGATAAATCTTTAGGGCAGTTATTTTATGGGGCCCAGATTTGGGTGGATTCCTACTCTAGAGACACGGAAGAGTTTAATCTACGTAAGTTCTTAAGACAATTTCCCCCTCTTTTCATTTCCCCTCACACCACTTGTTTGCTACCTGTTGTCTTTTAGTCCACAGGCCTTGAAAAGGAGAAACTGCGTGTTTTTCTGCACACAGTTTTAGATGTGTACACTTTCTCCCGAATGACTAAAATGTGAAGTATACATACTATTTGCAAAATGCATATTTTAAAGTACATGTTTTCAAAATAGAAATTATTTGAATGTGATCACAAGGTTGGGAATTTGGAAACTTTTCCTGTCTGTCTGTCTGTCTGTCTGTCTGTCTGTCTGTCTGTCTTCCTTCCTTCCTTCCTTCCTTCCTTCCTTCTGTTACTGTTTGCATTTTTTATTCAGGCATAGGAGCAGGGCATAAATGCCTTAGCACTGAAATGCAGTTTCTCAGTCACTGAAGGGGGTTTAAAACATACATTGTAGCAGTGCTTTTTTTGTAAGAAAAAAGGTGCCGGAACTCATGAAATTATTTACCCTTCGCACGTAGTCAATCACTGTACACACACCCACACACGTCAGTTGTGCAACGAAACATAACGGTCGCCGCCCGCAGTAAGCACTCAGCACGCGACCACACGACTGATCACAAACTGAGCAGCACCACAAGCTGAGCAGCGCCATCACTACCAGTGTGGACGAAGTGCGCATGCATCGGACTCGATACACAAGCAGCCCGCATGCACCGTTTTAATGATTTTGCCGCCGACCCACTACGCTCGACAGGGCGATTCAAATCCATGTGGACCAAACATCAAATTTTCAAAAGTTACTTTTAAAACTTGGAAAATCTGTTGGAAAAAGGTGCCGGAACTCTGTTCCGGTGTGTTCTATGACAAAAAAAAGCACTGCATTGTAGTGATACAAGTTACACAACTCCAAAGTCCATGCAATGGATTCTTGAAGTTTGGGGCACATCTCTCCCCGACCCACTCACAGATGAAAAAGTTGAGCACATTTGTCAAAGAATTTGGTGAACTGCACATCTTAAAAATGCATACAGAAGCTCTGCTTTTTAAAATCCATACTTTTTAGCAAACAGAAGTAAAGAATGCAAAAAAGAATAAATTCAATGTGGATTTGGGATGGAATGAACTTTGCAATACAGAATTAAAAAAGAGGAGGCTAAAGAGCAATTGAGTGTAACAGAGCTTGGCAGGTTCACCCATCCCTAAAGGGGGTAACTTTTCTGAAATATTTTTGATGTGAAAAAATACTTTGGTGAACGGGATCCATTTTGTTTGTCTTTCTTTTGTCTGCGGTGGGTGGGTGGGGGTATTGAAGAAGAATTTTGTCATAAAATCAATTCCATTGTAATTGCAATAAGTCCCCAAAGACCTCGGGTGTAACAAACAGCTTCCTGAAGATGAAAGTACCGATTCTGCACAACGGTTGTGTTCAAATGAAACAGACACAGAATGGTGCTAATTAGAAGAGACAGAAATTAAAATAATTTAGGAGTCTATTTAATTTGAGGCAAATAGCTTTCAATGGAACAATTACCTCATTATGGGGGGAGAATTTCACAAGGGCTTTGCTGTTTTGACATATAAGGCGTGCAGCACTAAGAATCAAGGGGTAAATTCTCCCCCCTCCCTGTTTTTCCCCTTTCGCTACCACTAGAGAAAATGCATTATTATCCACTTGACCTGAGACATTGCAATTAAGGATGCAGAGCTGAAATGTCTGTGGAGATTATAACAAAACCATTCAGTCAGCTGGAAACATTTAATTAACATACATATTGTAAAGTGTACACTGATTTGATAGGTGGCATCTGGTACAGTCCTGATGGAGCAAAGAATTGAGCATTTCACTCTATTATGATGGGGACGTTCTCTCTCTCCCTCTCCCCCCCCCCCCCACATCTGTTTCTGTCTGTGTGCAAGGAGAAGGCTGCTTAGCAAGACTGCTTAGGTGCAGTGCATCCAGGGGCCAGGCAGCTACCCAAACCAAGGATCAATTACCTATTTTCCCCCTCTACTTAATGCACTGCTTTATTTTCTTCCACATCTGGGAATAGTTGGACATCATTTCCATATGGAATTCTAGCAAGCACTCAAGCCCTTCTGCATAGGGTTGGTGCTAATTTAAGGCAAGTAGTCAGGTCCTTAAAATGCAAGTTTCAGTGAAACTTGTGGTCGTGACTGCAGTGCGTAGGGTCAGGGTTACAGATTGGCCAAGTGAGGACTTGAGTCCGGGCCTACCTCATATCCACCCCTCTCCCCCACCCTCTGCAAGGTGTGTGAGCATGTGCGCTCAGAGGGGGTGAACCTCCATGGTCAGACAAAGAATTAAGCCTGGAGAAACAAACTTCATGCCCCCAGCCCAGGAAATTTGTCCCAAGTCTATTTCTAAAGCAAATGTGCACCAATATGTGAGGAATCAGTTTGGGGGTGGAAATACTTTGTCTGGGTTCCTGGGAGTGCAGTTCAGGGGTCACCTATCGAATTCAGCCGATGTGCCATGCAAGCAGCATCCCTTTCCTGTGCCATCTGATGCACCTGATGCAGAAGTGGGGAATGGTTAGAGGTCATGTGAGGCTCCATTCCTGGTAAGCCCCATGTGCCTGCTAACAGGGTTGCTGCAGAAGGCCGAACGGCTGCTACATGTCGTGAGCTGGAGTTCCTCCTTTTGCGCATTCAAAGCCACGGGTCTTTCTTCCAAAATGTTCCTTGTGGATCAGAGTGTTTTGCAGATGCACAACCATCCAGAATGAATCTTTGAGCATGCTTGAAGTGATTTGTTGAACCTTATCTAGCATTCACCTCCAGGAACACTCCTTAGGAGCATGCCTGGGCCCGTCCCTTTGGGAGGGGCCTTCTGGAAATGAGCATGACTCCTCTCCGCGTGCTGATCCTCTAACTGGACTGCCTTCCTCTGCCAATGACACGTCATAGAGTCAAGAGCCATGGCCACCTCATCTGAGTCTGAGGAACTTCCTTGCTCCAAGCCTGCCACCTCTACATCTTGGGTACTGCCTGCCCACCTAGGGAGTCCGGCCTTGAGATAGGCATCTCTGTTTCTCTCATCTCAATATCTGAGAATGGCCCGCATTCCAAGCCCTCCACCATGCTATGGCTGCTACTGCTTCCCCTCCTCCTCCTCCTCCTCCTCCTCCTCCTCCTCCTCCAAAGCAGTTGTCTTTCTCACTCCCAACACGACGTGTGCCACTGAAGTGGGACACCTCTAGCAGTTACATGGGATGCCATCCCTGGTAAGCCCTGGGTGCCCACAAACCATGTCGCTCTTCCATGCCACGGGTCACACCCACTTGGATTGCAACACCTGGCATGCAAGAGGTTTGGCCAGTTGAGGCTTTCCAGGGATGAAGCCCCCATGTGATCACTGCCCAAGCCACATCCTTTCCCCAGGCCATCTGCTGAGGGCTTTGTGCTGCTGCACCAGATGTGGAAGGAGTTTGCTGGATGTACATCCTTCATTTTGTGAGCATTTGTGGACTTCCTCTCAGCTTGTAGACTTCCTCTCTATACTTCCTGTTCAGATAAGCAGGGAAAGATTAGAAACCGTCGTTTAATGATGGCGGTGTGAAGAACAATGCAACAGAAATCATTGTAGGAAGCCTATGAATAAAAGCTGATTGTGCAAGGTGATACAGACGAGCCCTCTTGTAACCTACTGAATCAAATTACCACTGCATGCCGGGACTTTGTGCTTCTTAACCAAGACAGCTTTTCTCCTTATCTGACTTTTGTTATGAGAACAGCATTGCTGCTGATTTTTCTGGAATATGTAAAGGCTTGTGATGGGGCGAAATTTGATTCAGGTTGTTTTTCCTAACATTTCGTCATAAATATGATGAAAAGAACTTGACATTTAAAAAAAAAAAAATGAATGTAGAAGAAATCAAATCAAGCAGATTTATCCAGGTGGGTAGTGTTTAGTGCTTAGCTTGTAAAAGTCTGGGCTTGATTCCTTGAGTATTCAGCCATACCTCTGGAGGTGTGAACTGGCACACCTCTTCCCCACCCTCTGACCATTAGGATTGCCATGTGGGGCTCAATTCCTGGTGGGCTTTCCAGGAAAACTTGGGCCGCTCACAATGAACTTGGCCTCCTGGCCATAAGAAGGTAGACCAGAGTCCAGAAACCTGCGCCCAGGGAATCCAATGGATGCCAATCCCCATCACTGATTTTTCAACATCCCTAAGGATAGAAGAGGATCCTGAGTGTTGGGAATGGAAGAGGCCATTGTAATAGTTGTACGTTTCAGAGGTCGGGAGACTCAGACTCTTCATATGGGAGGAGGAACCCCAGAAAAGAACTTCATCAGGTACCCAGAAGGAAGAGCAAGAAGGGGTGATCTCAAGGCCGCTCTCTCCAGGTGTTCAGGTGGACCCTGGGAATAGCCAGAGTCTACAAGAATAGCCAGAGTCACTAGAGTCTTGCCCACCTCTGGAAGGACATTCCCACAGGGATAGAACCCAGGAGAACTCAAAAGGAGGGTTCTTGGAAATAGTGTCTAGTTCTGCTCTGTCCGCTAATAGTTTCTAGACTGCTCTGTCCATGCTCAGAAACTCTTTTTTTTCTGGGTATGACTTACTGGATGTACATTGGTGAATGAAGAGCTTCTGCCGAAGAGCAGTCTGTTCTTTTGAAAGTGAAAAGGGGAAAACTGAGCTCCCAGTGCTGAAGGTGTAAAGCAGGTAATACCAATCTGGATTGCCAATGGCTTCCTTGCACTGTATCTCCGTTCCCTACATTAAGAGGGAGAGCCACCTCACCCCTTTGTATCAGCGCTTTCAAACCCCAGGCGCAGGATTCGCTTTGTATCTCGACAATTAAGCAGGTACCATAACACATGTCAACAATCACGGGAGGGCACAGCGCAGTCAATTATCACAGCCATTCTTGAATATAAAGTGGGCCTCAACTCAAACGTGGGATGCAAAGGTGAGCAAAGGGTGTTCGAGGTGAATAGACATAATTCACAAATTAGATTCATTAATATCTTCAGCTCTTCTTACATACTGATTATTTTAGGGGTTAAATAGTGTGTCCTGTTATGGCTAAATGATGCACTCTAAATCAACTTTCCTAGTCTCTGACGACTCTACTCTGTCCCAAATAGGTAAATAAACGGAGCCCTTGTGATGCAAACACTATTGTTGCTGTTGCTATTATTGGTATTGTTGGTCTTACCACCACATTATTATCACATGAAGCTGAAGGTATGCAAGATTTGCTTACAGCCTTAAACCAGATGAGCTAATGCAGGCCAAGAATGTTTAGTTAGCGGTCTGGGAATATGAAAATGTTCCTGTGTATCAGAACCGTGGGCCATAGTCCAGGATCATTCCCCTTTGACTGCATCTGACAAATAGACTTCTTGAAAAGACCTTCCTAGTCTGTTCTGTGTTCAGTGCGATTCATTCAACACTGTCAGTGAAAGTCCTCAAATCCTGGTGACACAGCAGCATGCGATTCATGGTCTTCGAGATTCATAAAGGCTTAGATGTTAACGCTGCATCTCACTGACAGGATGGATTACTTTAAATCAAAGTGATTTAAATACACTTTTAACAGCATGAATTAAATCTACAGTGTTTATTTTGAACACTAACTTAAATTACATTTCCCTTGGGAACTTTTGTCCACCTATTATACAAACAACAGCGTACACTCAACCTTTAAGGGAGCAATCCTTTGGCCACAGGAAATTTTAGGTTCCCCAGTCCAAGTTGGGAGGCAGTGCTCTGACCTCAGAGCTGGGAATCCGAGCTCTGATTTGGAAGCCCTCCCCTTTTTCCAACTAACTTGGAAAAAAACCTGCACTGGCTGCTGTCTGTCATCAGGAGAGTGATTTTGGGAAAGTGGAAGTCTGGTAGGAGAAGAGGGGACTGAAGAAGCCAGGAGATGAGTTGTCCTGAGGCCTCAGTCAGCCTCCTTCCCACCGTGTCTGAAATGCTGCCAATACACTGGAAAGCAGGCTGATTTAGTGGAGATGCAGACTGATAACTAAGGAACCAAGATGGCCTCTGCCATTCTCCCCTCCCCTCCCTCCCAAGCATCAGCAAAAGCCTCCAAGTGCTGGATTTCATGGTTGTTGCAATAGGCTTGCACCCTAAGCCTTGCTAACTTCCAGAGGGCAGTGCAATCTTTCCCTGGATTCCCAGAGATGGATTCCTGTGCCAGGCTCATTTTCCCTCCTTCAGAGCTGCTGCAGAAAGAACTGGGGCAGCAGCCTCTCTAAACTCTTGACAGCCACCTCGAAGAAGGGGTAAAGGGGGTGTGCTAGGGCCAGGGAAGGGAAGAAACGGGGGCTACTGGGATAGGACAACTTAGTGGTGCTCCAGCCCCTCCTGTCCACTGCTGAAGCACCTCAGCTAGGTGATCATGGAGCCCCTGAGGTGACATGGCAGGAAGCGCACGGAGGTCAGGTTCAGCCGTACTGTTTCTGCTGCCTTGTGTAGGATTCCCACAATCCTCTGAGTTTGGGGGCATTACAGGCTTTCTGATTGGGCTGCACCCTAGATCTAGTATTATTGGCAAGTTGATTCTTTGCCTTGCAGTACGCATTTTGTATGCTTTCCTTTTTATCTATACAGGGAATTCCTTTAAAATATGTCCATACAGGACATTATCACAGGCAGTACTCATGATAGTTTGAGCTTAACAGCATAAGTTTCTCCATACATAAACTCCATTGAGTTCAATGGGGCTTGCTCCCAGGTAAATGAGGATTGCAGCTTTAGTAATCTAGAAAGATACATGCTGGTTAATGTCTTCTCCACATTTTCTTCTTCTTCTTGGTATTTTCTTGCCTTTCTGCCTCACTTTGTCTTGGCCCAGCCTCACTCTCACAAAGAACCAAATTGCAAATAAAATTTTGAGAAATTCCAGGACTTATAGGTCAGAGTAAGCCTTGATAGTTAACTAGCTGAAAAAAGGCATTGCAATTTAGGACATTTTAAAAATAAATTTAAATGAATTTTAAACCCCAGTTTTTTTAATTTATCCTGCTCACTGGCAGCCATGAATGAATGGCAATAAAATATAAAATTACTTGCTGCCATGGAGTTTGGACTGTGAATATGGATGAGCAAATGGGTCCAGTTTGATTCTGCTCAGGTTCTTCTTTTTCCAACAATATTCTATGCACATTGGATGGTTTATTTGCATAACAAGCTTCAGAAAAGTGTGAGTACCACTGAATCGTGGCATTCAGGTTCATGGGGACACTTAGAAAGTCGCATGGAAATCTAACCTAACTGAATTTCCCCATTGTGATAATGTACCGTATTTTTCACTCTATAAGACGCACCTGACCATAAGACGCACCTAGTTTTTAGAGGAGGAAAACGAGAAAAAAAATATTCTGAATCAAATGGGCACATAATCACAGGCGCATTCCCCATCACTTCCCCATCGGCTGCGCACCTGACAGACTTACTGCACACACATATTCGCTCTATAAGACGCACAGACATTTCCCCTTACTTTTGAGGGGTGGAAAAGTGAGTCTTATAGAGCAAAAAATATGGTAACTCCCAGGGAAATACCGTATTTTTCGCTCTATAAGACGCGCCTGACCATAAGATGCACCTAGTTTTTAGAGGATGAAAACAAGAAAAAAAATATTCTGACTCAAATGGGCACATAATCACAGGCACATTCCCCATCACTTCCCCATGGGCTGCACATCTGACAGACTTACTGCACACACATATTCACTCAGACATTCATATTCACACACATCATATGCACACACATATTCACTGCACAGACATTTCCCCTTACTTTTGAGGGGGAAAAAAGTGAGTCTTATAGAGCAAAAAATACGGTAGTTTAGCTTTGTTTGGAAATATTGCAGCAATGTAAATACCAGGAGGATGCAATCCAGTGGATTGTCTGGAACTACTCTCATGCCTGCAAAGAAGGGCCCCAAATTCATGGGCAAAAGGCACCCAAGCAGTGAATTACTTAGAAAACCACGTTTCTGCAAACATATCCTGCTTTTATTCAATTATTTCTATGGAATGAAATAAGATCATTTACAGGGAAAATGGCACAGACTATGACACAGTATATAGACATACCACAATTAATCCACTGAATTGTAGGGTATTTGGAGTGATCTATGGGGGAAACAGTTCCTAAATACTCAGTGGCACGATAGATCTTAGCAGTACCCAAAGGATTCTGTAAAGTCCTTTTGGTCAATAATCCATGTTATTGTAGATTTTTATGAGAAAGTTCAAACATTTCACAGAGTCTAAGCAGTCTATGAGGTCAATGGCTATAAACCCCGTTCATCTGGGATTTATTTCACTTTCAATGACTCACTTGCTTTTTGAATAAGTGCTCTGGGGGCTTTTCCTCTTCCACAATATGTGAAACACATGCAGATGGTTACAGCTACACGGTTGAGGCATTCCACCAAAGCATCATGGGGGGATCTGTACATACTAGTTTAGAAAAAAGACAGAGGGGGAGATAATAGAAGTGTTATGGGAATATGAACAGTGTATTGCAAAGGGGAGAATTGGAGTAACACACACCTGGGAATTAATTTTATTTATTTTATTTCTTTATTTACAGATTTATAGGCCGCCCCTTGCCACAAGCCTCAGGGCGGCTCACAACAATTAATTTCTCCCTTCTCGTGTTGACTGAAGGCAATGGGGATATGGCTCGATTAAGCCCTGCTAACTTTACTGTGTGGTCATATGTGATTGGCTACATGGAAACAGGAAGGCACATAGCACTGAAGCAGTCATACATGGGGGCTGAAACAGCCACATAAAACCAAGAGGGGACAGCTAAAGTAGGGCTCCCAGGGGTATTCATGCCCCACTGCAATGGATTTGAATGGGTTTATATTTCTGTCAATCCAACCTGTAGTTTATCCAGTGGAACAACTTTTCCCATCACCCACAAACGTGAGGATTTTTACTGATTTTTTTTTACGCTTGGGTAGTTTTTGTTTGTTTGTTTTGCAAATACACACTTCCTTCAATGCACATGAGTGTCATTGTGCAGTTGTTGGAAGCAGAATGAAATGGTCACACATTCCTCCCCTCCTGACTCCCCCCATTTGGCCAAGGAGTGTACAATGAAATGAAAGACATTTGAGAATTTGCAAAACACAGATAGAGCAGAACAAAGATCTGTGCAAAACTGCAAACATGAAGGAGAAGGAGCTCACAAAATATACTTATGAGTGAAAATAGCGTTGGAACGCATCGGGCGTATATACACTACTGCTGTGCCACTTATGCACACTTCATACAAAAATACGTGCACTCGGATAAATCTCTGCCATGGAAAAGTGAGAAATGAAAAGTTACAAAATTTGACCAATCCCTTCAACTTTTGATGACAAAGTGATCACATTCCCAGCACTAATAGTGGCATTGATTTCAGCTCTGTCCAAACATTTATCCGCCCCTCCATCGCAGCAATGATCTGCATCCCATAGTTAAATTAATCCTCCAGAGAGGAAGCCATTTGTTCTCCCTCCCTCCCTCTCCCTCTCTTTTTGGCTGTTATCACTGAAGGATCTGAGAAAGCCAGAATGGAAAATTTGTGAGGCTTGTCCAAATAACTTAAGCCTCCAACATTTTATGGCCATCCAATTTGGACAAAAAATAAGTCATTAGGGGAACCAGTGACTTCTGTAGAGCTCATCCACTGCTCTTCCCATCAATGGTTTTTCAACAGAAGGAATCCAGCATTAGTCTTTCCCACAGAAACCGTATGGAATGCAGAAGGTGTTTTAGAGAGTCACCTGGAGACTCGGGCTGGAGAAGTATATTTTACCCCTATCCAGCATCTAGAAAACCTAATGAATTGTACATTGCTATTTGAGACCCTATCAGAGCCCACCCAAAATAAAATAAAATAAAATAAAATAAAATAAAATAAAATAGTGGAAGTATAGAACATCCCACTGTTTTTCATCACAACAAAATGTGCTCAGGAATACCAAAATATTTGCTTGTTTAGTTGCAAAGTTGTGCCTGATCCATTATGACCCCATGCAACATTCCTCCAGGGTCTCCTGTCCTCCATCATCCCCCAGAGTCCATTCAAGCTCACACCGACTGCTTCAGTGACCCCATCCAGCCACCTCATCCTCTGCTGTCCCCTTCTCCTTTTGCCATCAATCGTTCCCAGCATCAGGGTCTTCTCCAGTGAGTTGCTCTTTCTCATTAGGTGGCCAAAATATTTGAGTTTCATCTTCAGTCTTCTAAAGAGCAGTCAGGGTTGATCTCCTCTAGGACTGACTGGTTTGATCTCTTTGCAGTCCAAGGGACTCACAGGAGTCTCCGCCAGCACCACAATTCAAGGGCCTCGATTCTTTGGTGCTCAGCCTTCCTTATGGTCCAACTTCAAAGCCATACCAAAACATACAGATCCAGAAAACACATAATACATAAGGTAGAATATCTGTTTTAAATATACTACTGCCTCCTCTTTTGCATATACAATAACCAACAACATTCAAGAATGTTCAAACATCATTAAAAGGGCAGAAAAAAAAATAAAAAGCAACATTTTTGAACTTAATATAGCAGAACACCACAAAAAACAGAGCTATGATTTTTGATCACTTGCATTATTTGTCTTTGGTGTCACTTTTATACCCCATATATAAGGTTGGGTTAAGGAAAATTTCCCCTATGAAAATACCATTGTTTGAAGCAATTCTTTTATATCTGCATACTACACTCAGCAGAACAATGGAAATTAGTAGGGAAATATGACATATTTGAGTGAAATTGACATTTTGCCCACTTCTGGAAGTGGGTGGACTCAGGAACCCTCTGGCTTCCATATTTTGAGAAGGGCAGCGATTTCCACATTTTAAATAAAAATACTAAATAAATTTGTCAAAATTATGTGATTTGCACAAGTGGCATCAGTGTGATTCGTGCAGACTGGAAGCATGAAATCTGCATCATTCCAGTGCAATGAGTGCAAATGACAGAATTTGGGCAGATCGGAAGATGAACACTATGTCATTCTAGAGTGCTTTTTGCAAGTTTCCTTGGATATTTTTAAATTTATTTATTTATTTATTTATTTTTCGATTTATGTCCTGCCTTTTTTCCTACAAAGGGCTCAAGGCAGCTTACATCTCCTCCTCCATCTTATCCCCACAACAACAACCCTGTGGGGTAGGTTGGGCTGAGAGTCTGCGACTGGCCCAAAGTCACCCAGTGGCTCCATGGCTGAGCGGGGACTAGAACCCAGATCGCCTGAGTCCCAGTCCCGTGCTCTTAACCACTACACCACACTGGCTAAATGTGCAAATTGCACTAGAATGGCATAGTTTTGGACTCCAAAGTGTGCAAATCACATGATTTGCAGAAGTCACAGAATGGTGGAGTTGAAAGGAGCTGAAAGTCATGGGATTCAACCTCTTCATCAGTGAAGGACTCCAAGTTAAAGCATCCCTGAGAGCTGGCTATCCAGCTGCATCTCAAATGCATTCAATCTGGTGAAGCCCACAACCTCACTGCTGCGTTGTTCTAACAGGCAGGAAAGGTTTTTTCTCCCCGTGATGTTCAGCCAGAACCTGATACCCCGAAACTTGAGTCCATGATTCTGTGTCCTGCACTCTGAGATGATTCAGAAGAAATCCTGGTCTTTCAAAACAACCTTTCAAGTTCCTGAGGAGTGCCACCATATCTTCACTCAATTTACTCTTCTCAACCACAAACTTGCCAAATTCTTTCAGTCTCTCTTCATATGGTGCAGTTTCCCGGCCTCTGATCTTATTTGTCGCTCTCCTCTGAAACTCGTCCTGTTCATCAGCATCTTTCTTAAATGGCTGTGGACTAAATTGGATGCAGCAGTCCTGATGATGCCTAGCCAGTGCTGAGTAGAAGGGAATGAGTAATTCACATGATTTGGAAGTGATACTTCTATTAATGCAGCCCAAAATAGCATTTGTCTCTTTTGCAACCACATCACATTGTTGCTCACATTCAGCTTGTGATCTATGACAATCCCAAGATCATTCTCATTTGTATTATTGTAGAGCGAAGCCTCCTCCATCTTGTAATGATCCATTTGGTTTATTTTTCCTAGGCCCAGAACATGGTGTTTATCCCTATTCCATGTCATTCTGCTGCTTTCGGCCCATTGCTCCAACCTATCAAGATTACTTTGAACTCTGCTTCTGTCTTCCATATTGTTAGCTATCCAACTCAACGTTGTGTCATCTGCTAATCTGATCACAATTTCCTACACCTCTTCATACAAATCATCAATAAAAATGTGGATGAGCACTAGGACCAGGACTGAACCCTGCGGTATCCCACACATTATCTTTCCCCCGTTAGAGAGACACCATTGGTAAGCATGCTTTGAGCCTAGGATGTCGTTCGTGTCAGCTGAACTACATTGCAGCTAGCAGAGGTCACTGAATCTCTCCACTTGGAAGAAAATGTAGCCATGTCATGAGTGGAGCCGGCTGGAGCCGGGGGTCAGACTAGATGGCTCGGGAGACCCCTTCTGACTCTCTTTTTCTCTGTTTCTAAAATCTTTACCCTACCTGTACCTAATTAAAGCAATGGATTCCAGGTTTCAGCTTAGAGATAGTGGCTTCCTGTGAGGGATAGCAGCTTCATGTGAGGGAAAAGTCTGCTCCTTTTCCTGACACTCAGAAGATTAAGATCACCTATGATAACCTTAAAAAGCATGGAACATTTTGTGCCTCTAAATTTAAAAATGTGTGGAATGCCCAGCACACTCCATTGTGATGCAGATTTGGGAATGTTTATGGCTCAGGCACATTTTTGGTTTATAGAAAGAAAGTAGCATGTGGCCAAAATCTTATTTATTGCCATGCAGGTGAAATGCCCTTGAAGGACTAGATTGTAGAGTTACTTACGTGTAAATTATACCCCAAAATGAGGGCCTGGGGAAGGATCACCCCACCCCAAAGTGCTGTTAACCACTCACTGTGTTAAGAAATCCTTCCTTTGTTCTGTCCTGAACTTACCATCAGTCCTCTTCATGGGATGACCCCACTGGGTTCTAGTAAGAGAAAGTGAGAAAAAAACTTCACTATTTAACTCCCTTTATAAAGGCTCATCTCTTCTGAAGTAGTTGCTCTCTGGGTTTTGGCAAACTTCACCAGTGTTTCTAGGACTGGGATCCAAAGATGCATGTGGCTGCTTATTCCATGCTTCCTCATGTACTGCCTAGAGGGCCTCTGGTTTTGTCTTGGTTTTAGAGTAGTCTTCTGGAAAGCATGGAAAACTGTAATATGAAGGTGAGCTCCAAAGTCCGTGAGCATGAGTGGAACTTCTTTTGAACAGGCAGATGTTCCATCTGCAGCACTTTGGATAAAGCCCAGAATTTCCTGCTTGGCATCCTGATGAATAAATAAACCAGTTGGACTCTGCAGAATATCTGAAGGAACCCATGCCAGGGGTACCTCCTGGTAATGGGCAGCTTTTGCTTGATGGTTCAGCATCAACTGTTTCCCCAAAGGTGCAGTATTTATGATGAGCTCAGTATAAAGTACTATTGAGTGAAATATCGCTTTGCTCAGACTCCCTTGTTCATCATTAACTTGGAGCAGATGGCTGTTTGCTTACAATAAAACAGTAAACACTTCATAGGTCACTGAGTTTAATTCAAAGGGAATATCAGGAGAACTATATCTTCAAGAGTGGAACATAAGAAGAGCTGTGTGGATCAGACCAAAGATCTAGCTAAGCTAGCATTTCCTTCCAGGACTGTGGTAGAGCTGGGACCAAGAGAGACATTGCTGTCATCTGTTATGCCTACCATCCGCAGTTCTGCTTCCCTCTGATCTGAGCTGCAATAGCTAGAGGGGGATTAATTTCCCAAGAGCAGTATATAGTTTTCCTTGCGGCAAGGCAAACTTTTTGGATAGCTTGGCCTTTACTGGGCAATGGTGATCCATTAGCTTTACCAAAGATTTGCTCTTGGTAGAGGGGAAACAGCTGGAATTGGTTTGGCACAGGAGCCTACATTTTTGTATTGTCCGGGGGATCGTGTCTCTGCCACTCTGACTCTCTGTACTTCAACACTGACCACTGCATTACTGACTGTTTTCCACAGTAGCCAAGCACATGTCCCCTTGTGGAACCCATGGGCAGCACATTAAGGCAATGCTTACTTCCATTCGTTGCCCCTGCAGTAAGTGAAGTGATTCCAAATATAATTCATTTTTTTTTTAATCCACAATAATGCAGTACATCAGCTTAGGTGCATAACACCACTAGGGACAGGTAAAACTTTAAATGTCATTTTTATTCAGCCTCTCATTTTTTACTTTTAAGCTGGTTCTGTCACATTTCCTCACTGGGACAGAATTTTCTCTTTTGAAAATACACATTGTCATTAACATGTTTTAAAACTTACACATTTGTATCTAGTTTTGCAAACACATGTATTTTCCCCAAGCCATTTTTCCAAGAACTAAACAGTTTTTGTGTACACACTCGCTAAGTTGCTGCATTTTGTATACTTTAAAAACTACTCTTTGTGTACTTTTCTCTTTTTTTTTTGCAAGCTGCACTGCGGACTTTGGAGACATGAGCAAAATTGTATGCAGGGTGCATCCTGGTTTGTGAAATGCTAATTTGGTATATTAGCATTCAGATGTGGATTTATCATCCATCCCTGGGTGCAACCAGCCTTTGAATCTCTAAATGTGTTGTCTCATTTTTGGCCTGCTGAGGACTTTTTTTTTTTTTAAGCAGGCTTTCCCTAACAGACTATCCATGCTTATATTGGTAGAATTTATTTATTTTTAAAACAATTTTGTAATTGCATACATCTTTCTTCCTTCTTGAGATCCTTCTGGGGTTTTCATGAGATTTAAAGCAGCATATGTATCTTGTAGATGGGAAAAAAGAAAAAAAATCACTCAAAATGTTGCTTAAAGCAAAATTAAATGTCTGTTCTACTCTCTAATTTGGATAGCTCTATGGTGAAGCATGTGTATATGGACAGGTTCAATCTCTGGATGCAGTAGTTGGAATCTGGCATCTACAGAAAGTGTTATACCTGCCCCAACTATCCCTTGTGGAACGCCATGCATCCTTTGCTTCATTGTCTATTCACTTTTGGAAGGGCTGTGAGGTTGTGAGAATGTCATTCCACTTGGACTAATATGCATTAGGGTAGGTTGTATTTTAATTGATGTTATAAGCCGCCCCGAGGCTTAATTGCGATGGGGCGGCCTATAAATGTTTTAATAAATAAATAAATAGGTGAAAACTGGTGCAAAGCACCCCCAAAAGTTAAAGATGAAAGAGGTCAATAAGTCCACAGAAGCCATGAGACTTGAAAAAAAAAAATCAGTCTGCTGTAGGCTCCACAAAATGCATATATTGAAATCTGAATGCATTGAAATCTATTGTAGATTTCTCTGGCATCTCCCATCAGACGGAACTCAGCTAGCATCAGTGTGATAGAACTTGCATCGAGAACATGGAAATTCACCGAAGTTGCTGATGTTTGACTCAGCTTTTCCCCAGAATCTCATTCTGGCAAGTCCAATTGTTACCCAGAAATAGACTAGAATGAATGGCTCACACTTCTGGAATTGCCTCTCAGTGCACAAAAGGCTCGTATGCAAGGTTCACAGTAAGTGACGAGAGGACAAATGCTGCTTGTGTACGACACGCCTTGCACTATGGAGAGGAATGGCAGCAATGCCATCTAGGCCCAGCTTTACTCTGAAAGCCCAAAGATGACACCCTCACGATCATTTCCGTGGCGGTGATGTAGGCAGCAAAAATGGAGCAACCTCGCAGTAGCAAGCTTAAACCGCTGGATAAGATCCCACATCTTACTTTTGTCCACTTGAGCATCACAGTGATGGCTGTTCCAGCAACCCATCTGAATTATAATATTTCATATGATATATGAATCTCTCTCTATATATCCATATCTATATATCTCTATATATAGAGATATATAGAGATAGATAGTTTTTTCCTGTTGTGTATTCATCACGTGCTGCTCGCTGAGAAATGTTATGAATGTCCATAGCTTTCCACTCCCAAAGCAAAGCTCATATCCTTCACTTTTTCAGATAAAGGCCCCAAAGAAGGAACAGGTTTGCAAATACTATTTGAGACCTGTGTGAACACGAGTGGCAGCTGAATGCACGAACCACAACACAACCCAGACAATTGATACACACATTGCACACCGATGCTGTGTAATGCCGCTCGCTGTGATTTCGAATGGAGAACGAGATGTACAATTAAGCTGATTGTGAGTGTAATGAGAAACAGTGAATTGGGCCTGGTGGTGGACAACAATGGGAAGGCCACGTGCTGATTACAAAAATGGCATCTCCTTTAGAGAGGACATAAATGGGATCCTTACAATTCGTTTCAATGTTCTCTTTTTGGAATGCTGGTCCCTAATAATCTCCAGGCAGAGCCTCCTTCATATTCAGATCATGGCCAAATATGTTCTGAAAAGACGTATCTGTTTATTGGATATCCTGTGCTTGGCTTTGTCAATGATTAGTTGTTGTTCCTATTCCTATTCCCATTCCCAGTGCTTTTTTTGTAAAAAGAAAAAAGAAAAAAAAGAGGTGCCGGAAGTCACATCTTGTTAATCTTTTATTTAAAAAAGTACATATTCAGTTCTTAATATTCTGGCCTTTTTATTAGCAGGACCAGTGGTTGAGAATTAGTAATGTTTTTCATTTTTAAATTTGGGGTCACACTTTTACACTAAAAATTAAAAAAAGATTTTCAATTCACCAACTTTTTTTTAAAATAAAGAAATTATTTACCTTTCGCACGTAGTCAGTCACTGTACACACACCAACACTGTGTAATGAAACATAATGGGCGCCGCCCGCAGTAAGCACTCAGCGCGCAACCACACGACCGATCACAAGCCGAACAGCATCACAAGCTGAGCAGCGCCATCACAACCAGCGTGGACACACACGCAGCCGGCATGCACCATTTTAATGATTTTGCCGCCGACCTGCTACGCCCGACAGGAAAAAATCTGTCGAAAAAAGGTGCCGGAACACCATTCTGGTGCGTTCTATGACAACAAAGCCCTGCCTATTCCTATTCCTATTCCTGTCCCTATGTTATTTCCTTCAAGACCACAGCACTCAACTATATATAATAATGCTTCCTTTCCCCAAAGGTCCCATCTTTCCATAAGATGTGAGTGCAATTAGTGCCCCATCCAAGGGGTGCAGGACTACCATGACAGACAGAGCAATGCCTCTCCAGCCAAGTGACATGCAAAGCATTGTCCGGAATCCAGGAATTGCACGAAACGCAAAGCGATGAGCTGAATCGCGGGGAATCGCACAGTGCCACTTCTAGCAGCATGGTGCAGCGGGAAAGGGCCCGACAGGTTGATCGCATTATGCCTGCTTTCCCTACCCCTGCAGTTTCAATTAGAAATGCTACGCTGCGCTTGCCACATTAGCTCGTCATGTTTTGCCAGGAGATACTGTTCAAAGATGTGATGATGTGATTAGTGTAAACTCCAAGGGCACGATCTAGCCAAAGAGAAGCATTTTTCGCTAATCTTGATTTCATTGGGAGACGTAAGCATGAGCTCAGCTGTTACCCACTGAGATCAATGGGTGATGAAAGTACCGTTTGGCAGACCTGTCTAGTCTGATTTCACAGCTTGTCACAGATCCGTCTTTCTTCATGCTTCCAAGCCTCTTTTTCATGTCTGCACCATGCAGATGCTGCTCTGTTCTTATGAATATGCGTGTGCATGTTCATATGGGCACCTTTTCAAACTGCATATACCTTTTTATATGCATCTACTCATTCCGTCGTGTTTACTTGTTTGCTGTTTTCTTTGCAAACTTTTCTAATGTAGGTATTTAATTAGATGTGTTTTTCGTCTTCTGCAGACCACGTTTAAAGTCCTGGAAGGGATAGATTGCTGAATGCAGTCTGTCTGAGTGTGTTTTTGGGTAGTCCAGACTAGAGAAATCCATGGAAAAAAATCTGACAGAGTGCATACCTCGAAATATTTATCTTTGGTGGAGGCAGGGAAAGGATGTGAAAGACATGAAGACACAGAAAGATTTTGCAAGCTGGAAATAAACTGAGGGACAATGAAAGAATCTTCATGCACTGAGGTGGTATCTTCAAAATGGCTGCAATTGGAGGAGAGGAGGGATTTTGGGGACCTCCTTAGCAGGGAATGCCACATCCCACAGAGTTCCTACTGTGACTATTACATCAAAGTTCATCATAATAGCACAGCCAGTGCTGTCTCCAGGTTCTGGAAGGCCCCTGGGCGAGATGCCATCAATGGTCCCTTCCAGACTGTGAATCCACCTTCCCATGGCATAGGCTTGGGATGAACCCTATCCAAATATGGCCTGGCAAGCATCCGTGGGCTTCATCTTGTGCTTGGCCTGGCTTTCCAAAGGGAGCTGCACCAA
Source organism: Varanus salvator macromaculatus (assembly GCA_023646645.1). Taxonomy (NCBI): domain Eukaryota; kingdom Metazoa; phylum Chordata; class Lepidosauria; order Squamata; family Varanidae; genus Varanus; species Varanus salvator. The sequence continues at coordinate 7,065,603 of JAIXND010000767.1, read as the reverse complement.
GAAGAAGTCCATGAACGCATGCAGATCCCTGGTGGTACAACTGGCAAACTTCTTCTGCATCACCACCTTTGTCATCAACTGCTTTAGCTTCTCCTCCTCCTTCTCCACCATTTGCTTGCTAGACAGGGAGCCATCAAATGGGCGAGTGAGTGGCATCTACTGCTCCTCTTTCTCACGACTGTAGTGGCCTGGACCTCAGTGAGAGGCAGGTGGAGGAATGGAATGCAGTGATGAAGAGGATGGCCATCTCTAGGGGAATCTTGTCTGTGGAACCCTGTTGGGATGGGGATCCTTGGCAAGTGCCCTACCATGCCTACCAGAGGCACAAGTCCTGTCTACACTTATGGCATCTCCTCCCCAAAAAGTCCCATTGGGTCTAGCATTGATGGAGTTTTGCTGTGCTTTTTGTGTCTTCAGGAGAGATACCAGCTCAGTGGAAAACAAAATGCTTTGCATGCAGAAGGTTATATAAAAGTTGGAAACTGCCCAGAAAGCTCCAGCTATGAGTTAGTATAAAAATAAAATATCATTATTAATAATTATAATAGGGTTTTTATATCTTGGGCTAGAAGGATCAGGCAGCAAGTAAAGGGAAAATCCCTGTGAAACCTGAGAAAGCTGGTGAGAATAGAGAATATTGGGCTAAGGAGAGAAAAAGTCTGTTCTGGAATAAGCAAGTTTCTTCTGTACTGATTAATTTACTGACTCCAGAGGGTCTTTTTCAGGACAGAAAGGTGGGATATTGAAACATTTTAATAATGATTAGTAATATTAATCCCCCTTTTTGGCTGAATGAAGCCTTGCCAATTTTAATAGGAAATCCACATTTGCATAAAGATTAAATACATGTAAAAGTACTTTGCTTGGCTGTGAAATGTTTTTTAGCAGCCTAATAAATTATCAGGTAGAGTTCAGGGTGAAATTAGCAAAAGGTAACAACTGAGTTGTGAAGCAACTGCCTTAATTTGCACCTAAAAGCCAGAGATCCCAGTCAAAAGTGTTTAGCTTGAACTCCTTCTTTGCCAGAGCTCGTTAAACTATACGTTTCTGATCAGTGAATCCTGAACTAATCATTGTGGGTTTTATGGCGTTTATCTGTTTCAAAGCACTCTAAATCTCCCATTCAGAGAAGCAGGCATGGAGTCAGTGCAAAGATAGAAAATAAATCATTGGAAAGATTATCAAGAGAAGAAGAGTCCAATGGACCCGGATATCCCCGACATCGTAACATTATCTTTCTAGGAATGTTTGTTTCTTTTTTATTCCCACACTGTTTTATTACTGAAATACAATTCAGCAGACCTGACATGGATAAATCTTTGTATTCCCTGAATTGCTGTTTTAAACAATTCTAGGTTCAGCTATTCTTTTCATAAGGGTATCACTGAGTGGAAGTACAATGTCAGAGTTCTGTTTGTACAAGAGAAATAAAGGAGGAGACGGTAAGCGTATTGTTTAAATCTAGAAGATCTGCACCAGCTTCTAGTATGCTTCTGGGTTTAATTCAAGATGTTGTTTCGCTTCACCATTTCCAGCCCGGCAGTCAGAACTGAAAGAAGGGCAGGTGAAAACTGCTTCATGTAAGATTGGGGAAAATGATGGAAGAGGTGATTACAAGATCCAGCCAGTAGAAGACTGTGGGCATTAGAAGCAAAGATAGGATGGACATGCACATGGTGGGCATGTCATGAGCGGAGCCAGCTGGAGCTGGGGGTCAGACTAGGTGGCCCGGGAGGCCCCTTCTGACTTGCTCTTCTTCTATGTTTCTAAGTCGGAACACATGGTTAGAAAAACCCATGGGGAACTGCCAATTTGGATGGCTTTAAAGGGGGATTAGACAAATCCATGGAGGAGAAGCCCATCATGGTCCTCTCATGGTCCTGATGACTCTCTGTTACCTGCAGGAGCAGAGAGTATTTTTCCTAACACCAGTTGCTAGGAAATATGGATGAGATTGTCCCTACTTGTGGCTTTCCTGTGGGTGTGTGGTTGGTCCTCATAGGAACTGGCAAGATGAACCTTTGGTCTGATCTGGTGTGTCTCTTTTTATGTTCCTAAGGGCAGTGTTTTGTGGGATATCAATATGGCAAAAAGAAATCAGAACTCCCTATAAAAGAACTAAAACAGGAGGTATTTTTAATGGCGTACATACTCACAAGGGCATTTCATGGCATCTGCTCCTGCTTTAAGAAAGGAGTAGCTAGACTGGGAAGAGCTCCTGGCCATCCAACCTGCACTGGCTATTTCTGGAAGGGCAACACTTGGACCATGCTGAAGTAATTCCACACGATCACTGCACAAAGGATGCCGTTTCTTGGGGGAGGGACCATTACTCAGTGCTACTAGTATTCCTTCCTTCCTTCATTCATTCATTCATTCATTCGTTGTATAGTACATGCACCGGGCATGTAGCAGATGCCTGGGTCTCTGTTTGGCACTTCCAATAACAAGGATTAAGGAGCAGGTGGGAAGGCAGAACTTTTCTTGGGATCCTGGAAAGCTGCTGCCAGTCACAAGAGACAACACTAGAAGAAACAGACCAATGGTCTGACCTGGTGTAAAGCTGCTTTCTATGTTACTAACATACACTTAAAGGGTCTTTAATGCCCAGGTTGGCACTTCTGCATCTACTCCTTGGCCAGGGTTGCATCTTTAGGTATTGGCCCTCTCTGGAGCTTGGTAGCTTACCTGGCATCTGTCTTGGAGTAGGGATGGGGTGGGGTGCAGACTTCCATGGGGATAACATACAATCAATCTCTCTTTCAAGGAGCTTCATGGCCCCTCCGTGCAGGAAGCTTCTCTGTGAAGTTCAGCTCAGAAAATTCCTGATTATCCTCTGAAGTGTTGTCCATCTCTCCTGCCACACTAATAAGCCCATCTTGGGGTTGCAGGCACGTTTGCATCTGCTAGACAGTTCTGGTAGGAACTACGGCTGGATCTGGAAGTGAGTCACATTCAACTCCACAAGGCTTACTTCTAAACAGATGTGCATGTGATTGTGTTGTACATCATGCCCTGTGGGGAAGATTGGCAAACATTTTGAGGAAGAAAGAGAAATCAATTTTCATAGGAGAGTCCCCTGTTCAGAAACACACACACACACGGATCCCTTAAAATCCATCGCTAATAGCAAAGCCAGTTGTGGGATTCTGAACATTTCTCCAATCCAGCAGTGAATAATTAATGGAAATATTTATCAGATTAAAAAAACACCTGATTCATCTGGAAACAGAAAGGAATTGAACACGTGCAAGAGGCACACAGAACAGAAATGGATGGATCTATCCATCAATAGATTTCTGGTGACGGAAGGTTTCCATGCCTAGCGTCTTAGTGGTAGGAATAGTTTGATGACAATAGATTGGCCGGAGGGTGGATTTTATTTCTTTACAACTCAGGACTGTAGGATTTTTAACAAATTCTCCTCATCTTTCAGGAACATTGAAGATTGGTCTTTTGCTCCCCCCACCCCAAATTGCAGGCAATTCTTTGGCACTTCATTATGCGGGAAGGTAGGTTCACTGTGACCAGGCATTTATTCAACCGCCCTTGCAAAGTTTGAGCAAACTAATCTCATGCTAATTAGGATAATGTTTTTGCTGAGATGGGATCCTAATCCTTTCAGGGCTTATCCATATTAACTGGGCTTAGAGGTGCCATTAGAAGGGTAAGACTTTGCCCCCCCCCCCCAAGCTCTGTGTAGATGATTCAGACTGTTGGAGAATTTCATTCTCTGCAGATCTTGCGGTTCTGTTTAGCAAGGTTGATGATAAAAGTATTATTATTCTTATTAACTAAAAATACCCGATTGTGCACACTGAAACAATTTTTTCTTCACCACCAGTGTGTGTTAAAGAAACTAGGTTTTAGCAAAGGGTTTGCTAGGTTTTTGCTAGGTTCTAGGTTTTTTCAAAATTTTGAAAAGTGTTGTGCTTCATTTGTCTAAAGGTGACAGCGTTCTTATTTAGTGCTCAGTGTCACCAGCTTGGTGATCCCCAAATTTGTGGCTTTTCTCTTCGCTCTTTCAGCATGTAAGGCTGCAGACAGTCAATTTCTACAGTCGTAAAAGCATCATGCAACATCCCATGTGGATCCCACTGCTTGAACCTTCAAACCATATGTGAACGTCTAATAAATGGATGGGTTATTTCTCCTTCCCTTTCTCCCCTACGAGGAAGTTATTGCTCCCATAAATTTCAAGCTTCTTTGATATTTTTATTGTTGCCACTAAAAGTTGGTTCACTGCTTTCTGACACTGGAGGGAGGATGTAAATCATCTTTTTTTTCCCTTCTAGGATTTGTCTGTACTGAAAACTGTTTCAATATCATGAAGGGCCTAGTTAAGCATGCTTATTAAAGGAAGGTACTTCTCCAAAGATGCTGTATTCTTCCCTTGTGAGGCTTTATTGTATCCTCTTAGAATGTATGAAGAGTACAATTATGCCTCCCTTCTGCAGTCCACTTTTATTTTCTTAATTGCATTCTATGCTCCTTATAGGAAGTCAAAGTCTTGGTTCATTTAGGCCAGTATTGTTGACACTGACTAGCAGCGGTTCTCAAGGTTTTCAGATAAGATTTTTCCTATTTGGAGAGCCTAAAAATTAGTCCAGAGACCATCTGCATTTAGAAACATAGAAACAGAGTGAGTCAGAAGGGGTCTCCTGGGCCATCTAGTCTGACCCCCAGCTCCAGCTGGCTCTACTCATGACATGTAGGCATGGGTACCATGCTCAGTTGTCACACCTCACCTTTGGAATTCTCTTTCAAGGAGGTACAACTGGCACCCCCTTTATCTTGCTTTTAGCACCAAGTTAAGACTTTTTATTTCTATCTGTTTTTAGGTTAGATTATTGGTTTGCTGCTGGTTTATTTTTTTACTGATTGTTGTTATTGGTGATATTGCATTTATTTTCCTCCTGTTCCTATTCAAATGGTTGTACTTATATTGTATTTTAATTCTATCATGTTTTATGGTTTGTTTGTTATTGTTATTGATTTTTATTTGTGTATACAAAGGGTGCCAAAAATGTATACACATTTTAAGAGATGTCATCTATGTATTACCTTTTGAAGGTGAATTGAATTACGTTGGCAATGTGTAGTATGACATTTGCTCAAAAGATGGCTTTAATCCAATGCTTGCTAGCATCACCATCTCATCGTTTTTAATACTGTATTTTCCTTCCTTCAAATGTGTATTTGTTGTCACCCTCTGTGTGTGTGTGTGTATTGCACTGTGAGCTGCCCAGATTGCTTCTGGCTATGGGGCAGCATGCAAATGTGATAAATTGATAATAAATAAGTAAAGACCACCGCCCAGCTGTGGCCGCTCCCTAGGCCACTGACCACCTCTAGTACACAGTGATCCAGGTGATCCAGTGTCACCTGGATCACTGCTATGAGTCACAGACCTGCACAATTGTCCAGTCCATCACAGTGGGTGGGATGCATGCACAAAGGATCTCTCACAGGGCGAATACTATAAATGGAAAGGCAGGCAGGGTGCTTCTCAAGCAAGCATTGCCATAACAGCTGAGCTACATGTTACCCTTGGAAATCAGCCTGTGCTTGGATGAAGCGGGGTGGGGGTGCCCCTTTCATGGGATGCATCTTAGCTATAATCAGATGCTTCTTTCCCGGCCCTCTGCAGATTTCTCAGGAAGATACATTTTCTCAGGAAATGTGAAATGTTAATCCCACCACCAGGAAAACGTTGCAGAACATACTTGAGGAGAGAAACGCTATGACTCCTGGGAGGAGGCCGTGAGTCAGTGTGGTGCAGTGGTTAATTGTGTAGGACTGGGACCCAGATGATCTGGGTTCTAGTCCCCACTCAGCCATGCAGCCAACTGGGTGACTTTGGGCCTGTCACAGACTCTCAGCCTAATCTACCTCACAAGGTGGTTGTTGTGGGTATTCGTCTGAGAGTAGCAGGAGAAGAATAATGTAAGATGTTCTGAGTTCATTGTAAGAAAAAAGGTGGAATTTAAGTCTAATAAATAAATAAAATAGTGGATATTTCTGAGGCCCTAGGAAACCAAGGATTCCCACCTCCCTCAAGCCCATAGATAGAGCTACAACCTCAAAGTAGGACATCCATGCAGGAGTTCCCCTTGCCCCATTCAGCATTCAAAGAAAGCTCTTTTATTCCAGCAACCACACAAGGCCAACCAGCATTACTCAGAAGATATTTCCTATTTTTTCTTGTTTGCTGTTGCTCTCAATGTTCTGGGAAAAAGAAGGCCATCTTGTGGGACTTTCTCCATTTTAAATGCTATCTACTGTATATATTGGTAGCCACTGTCCTCCTGCCGGGAAAAACTCTTGGTCTACCAAATTGCCAAGGATGCCGGTGAGCAGTTGGCCATATGGTCATTTGCTGGAGCAGTGGAGGTTGGGGGAAGACTCCAGGCAAACTACTCTGTCATCACTTCAAAGGGTGAGCTCCACCCTTGAGAAGCTGTGGGAGAAGTTCTCCTCCTCTTGAAGAAACCCACTGAATGTATCTCACCCTTCTTCAATTTCTCTGCCTGCAATTAGGGCAGAGGAGGGTAGAGTTGCTCAGTTCTACCCTTTGCATTTTAGGTGTGGTTTTCCATTTCATACCTTCTTTCTGGAGGCGGCCATATCAGGCCAACAAAGAAAGCATACACCACACCATTTAGGTTCCCTCCCGCCTTTGGCTCCCAGATTAAATCTTGCCTTGAATGAAAACTTTATTGAGAGTCAATTTCATCACCCGTGCTCAGTTACAGCTGAAATTCAATAAGTCCTGCTCTGTCAATATCTTCCTATCTTCCTTCTTTCACTCCAGATAATTACACGTCCTCCCTCAGGGACGGCCAGGCCTAAAATCCCTTTGTATAGTTTGTGGATGGTATCAAGTCTGCCTGAAGTGTGCTATTGGGCATTTTAAAAGCTGCTTCCTTCTGAGGGAACATTTATACAGAATAGTCAATATAAAATCAAGTCTAGGAGCAGTTGGCTTGGTAACTTTATATTTTTTCTAAGGACACTCCAAAGAGGACATGTTCAATGTATTCATACTCAAGGGGTTATTCTTTCTGTTGGGGGATATAGTGGAATTTGACAGTAAAAATCAGTTGAGACATGAGAATATAAACCAATTTTCAGGAATGTTCTTTCACCTGAGCATTCTCCCCCTGCAGAGGAGGGCAGGATGCACTTCAATGGAGCAAAGCTCAGGGAGCCAAGGTTCAATTTGAATGCTAGAAGTACTTCCTGACAGTTAGGACCCTGAGGGTGTGGAATGGGCTTCCATGGGAGGTGGCTGAGGCCCCATCGGTGAGGGTGTTCAAGGATAGACTAGACATGCACATGGGAGGCATGTCCTGAGCAGAGCCGGCTGGAGCCAGGGGTCAGACTAGATGGTCCAGGAGATCCCTTCTGACTAGCTCTGTTTCTAAGTTCTGTGTTTTAACCCCTCCAGTTACATGTGAGTGCAGTCAACTTTGATGAATTGAGGTTATTGCAAACACTGCACACACTTGCATGGAAAAGAGAGGGATCTGAGAACTATAAATGGATTTGGGTTCATGGAATCATAGATTAGAAGAATTGGAAGGGGCCAAGAAGGCCACTGGATCCAACCCCCTTCTCAATGTAGGACTCCAGGTTAAACCAGCCCTCTCAGATGGCTGCATCCTGAAGTCCTCCAGGCTATGGAAGAACCCATCACCTCCCTAGGGAATTGGTTCCAGTGTCACACTACTCTAACAGTTAGGATGTTCTTGAACCTGGCTTCCTATAACTTGAACCCATTTTCCCATGTCCTGCACTCTGTAATGATTGGGAAGAGATCCTGTCCTTCCTCCTCATGACCACCCTTCAAGTCCTTTTTGAGTGGTATCCCATCTCCCTCAGTCTTCTTGAGGCTAAATATGCCCAGTTCTTTCACTCCTTCCTCATAGGGCTTTGTTTTCAATTCCCTGATCATCATTTAAGGGAAAGCATAATCATTTAATGCCCACTCAAGCAGTGGAATTTGCAATTGGAGCATGCAAAGACAGATGCTACCTGTAGGAATTAGGCCCATTCCTCTGATGAAAATGTCTTCAACAGTTGGGACATGGATTCTGATTCGGGCAAAGAGGAGGATTCAAACTCTGCAGCTGGAATGAGAAGTCCAGAGGACTCGCAGATAAGCCAGGCAGTCACTGAGAATCAGTTCTACATTCTGTAAGAAAAAGTAGTAAGCATAGTAATGTGGAAGCTGTCGACCCAAGATAATTAATCCCACAATATAGCGCCAATTAAGAGGTCAGATAAATTAAGAAGTGCCAGGTGCTCCAAGCCACTGGCCCTTAAACAAGAAGATCCACCTTGAAAATGTAGTTTGCTCTTTTCTGTTTGAAACTACTGAGTTATATTCCTTTTCTCTAATGACTGGTATTCTACCGTGCTTGTTTCTTTTGTTATTAACTTTTGCAACACCCTTATTTTATATTATTGATCCAGCTCACTGGTCAGCTTTAACATAACAAAGACTTTAAGTAAGACAGCCTTTGTCCTCATATGCTTGGAAGGGTGTGTGGGACAGAAAACCATCACGACACCATCTTGGACTGTTTTGAAAGGCACTGCAAAAATTCATAGAAGGTAAAGCTATCAATTGCTATCAGTTATGATGGCCTATTATTATCCCAGGAGCAAAGACAGCAGAACTAAATACTGTATGGGCAGAAAAGTACCCTGAGGTCATGTTCTGCTTTTGGTGGGATTCCCATGGACACCGGTTCAGCTAGATATGCTCAGATGCAACAGGCTCTCCTATGCATTGGAGCAAAAAAAGATTATAGGACATGTATCAAGTATCGGTCAGCTCTGACTACAAAACCACATTATTTTGCCCAATTGTCCTTATTAAGGGTCTATGAAAAGTTGAGTTCAGTTGGGTTGTGATCAAACGTGACCCAGTTCACCCCTTGCAGACTGAATGTAGACGTGGATGCAACCTCAGGATACTGTCTGTAGATTCCAGGCTTGGAATGGGATTTGCAGACCAAATTGCAGCAATGGATTCACAGCATGTGTGCATTGAAAAAATGCATAGTTTGGGGGAAGAGCACGCTGTTAGCCAGAAGCGTGGCTTCTAGATCAAGAGAGGTATCACTGTGACTGCATATGACTCCGGTGTACCAGCAAGTGGAGTATTATGCTCAGTTCTGGGCCCCTCATTACAAGAGGGATATAGCAAGGTTGGAACCAGTGTGGCGAAGGACCACTAGGATGGTGACTGGTTTGCATGGTAAGCTATATGAGGAGAGACTGAAGGAGCTGGGTCTTTTCAGCCTTGAGAGGACGAGACTCAGAGGGGACCTGTTAGCCACATACAGGTACGTGAGGGGTTGCCATGCAGAGGTGGGTCATGACCTTCATTGGAGGGCAGGATGTGCTGCAATGGAGCCAAACTCAAGGAACCAAGGTTCAGGTTGGATGACAAGAAGTACTTCCTGATGGTTAGGACCCCCAGGGCATGGAATGGGCTTCCATGGGAGGTGGTTGAGGCCTCATTGGTGAGGGTATTCAAGGATAGGCTAGACATGCACATGATAGCCATGTCATGACTGGAGCCAGCTGGAGCCAGGGGTCAGACTAGATGGCCCAGGAGACCCCTTCTGACTCACTCTGCTTCTGTTTCTAGTCAATGGGCAAAGAAGGCCTCTGTTTCCGAGGAGGTACATAATTGATGTCTACTGTGGATTTTCATCCAAACTGGGGAATAATGGAGGGACACGGTAATGTCCATCTCTTTCCTGGGGTGAGTGTTATGAAGCTCCTACCTGAAGTTCATATTTGGACTCAAGCCTGGTGAAATTGGCTGGAACATTTACTCTTAGCAGAAGCAACCTCACAAGGTGTGGTTGTGAAAGTACGTAAAATGCAGTAATAAAGACAGGTCAAGATGAATGTCTTAAAAGAAAGGCAAGTCATAAATCCACTGTGGCATTATGTTTAGAGCGTTGAACTGGAACTTGAGAAATTCCAGAAATGGGCTTTAGACTTAGAGATCACTCGGTGACTCTGGGCCAGGCACTCGCTTGCAGCCCAAACTACCTCACAGGGTTGTTGTTGTGAAGATAAAACGGAGAGGAGGAGAACCTTGTAAGCCACCTTCAGTTCCTTACAAGAGAAAGAATGGCAGGATATAAATAATCATAATTGCAATAATCAATCAATTATCAAATAAATTTGACAAGTAGTAATCAGTTGTCCTTTTTCTCAAGGAAAAAAAAACCTAAATCAATTTCTCCTACAAAAAAAAAAACAAAGTAAAGAAACAAGGAAATGAGTAATAAAAAGCCTTTCTTCTTTTTGTTTTGTGGGCTTCCCAATGTGCCAGTTTCAACATTCAAAATCAATTATTGGAAAAGCCTAAAGGTTGGTAAAGATTTTATACAAAGAGTGCTTCTATTTTGTTCAGTGACTGAGTGAAGAGAAATTTCAGAGCAGAAACCGATGTCATGCTTTAGAGTTAGCTTAACATGAGTTCTGTTTTCCAAGGGTCTATTCCAAGTTGGGCAAAATCTGGATCTAACCATCAAATCTGAGTTTGATGGAACTAACACACAAGTACAGATGAATCGCACTGCAGCCATGCAACAATCGAGTCCAGCCTGAGGGACTGTGAAGGCAGAAATGGAAATTTAAACAGGCTATGGTAAAACTGTGGAATCTGAAGTCTCCTGAAATCCTTCTTCACACCAAATTGGAGGGGAAGCAGCAAAAGCAACAACAAAGTGTTAAAAAGATGTTCATTTTTAGTCTGTGGTTTGTTTGTTTTAGTCCTTAAGGGCTCCTTTATCTGTTCAGAACAAACTAATTAGTTACATCTTTTATGAGTTGCAGTGAAGATGCAATAGGAAAATATTGTGACCACTGGAATAATGCTGCACATAATCCACAGGAATAATAATAATAATAGTAATAGTAATAGCAGCAATAGATGCTGATGGATGATTGATGGAAGCTTGCTTGTGGGTAAATTTCATGCCTCTAAAGCAATTGAGAGCAATTGTCTAATGATAATTGCTAAAAGCACAGGACTATCATCTATTGAGATAGGTAGTTCTGCTCCTATCTCAATGGCTGATTCCAGAAGGTGGTGCTGGGGGACTATGGCTCTGCGCCATGGCAGCTTTGCCATGGAGTTCCGCAGGGGTCCATTTTGTCCCCCTTGCTATTCAACATCTACATGAAACCGCTGGGAGAGGTCATCAGGAGGTGTGGGCTGCAGAATCATCTGTATGCTGATGATACCCAGCTCTACCTCTCGTTCTCCACTGATCCAGGTGAGGCAGTGGCTGTGCTGAACCGGTGCCTGGCCAAGGTAATGGGCTGGATGAGGGTCAATAAACTGAGGCTCAATCCAGACAAGATGGAGGTCCTGTTGGTGGGCGGTTCCAGCCTTGGGATGGGGGACTTGGGCCTTGTCCTGGATGGGGTTGCACTCTCTCTAAAGGACAAGGTCCGCAGCTTGGGGGTGCTCCTTGACCCAGAGCTGTCACTACATGCTCAGGTGACAGCGGTGGTGAGGAGTGCCTTCCTACATCTTCGGCTGATATATCAGCTGTGTCCCTTCCTAGAGTACAACTGCCTGACGACAGTGACACATGCATTGGTGACTTCCCGATTAGATTTCTGTAACGTGCTCTATGTGGGGCTGCCCTTGAAGATGGTCCAGATACTTCAATTGGTGCAGAATATTGCTGCCAGGTTGCTGACAGGGACTGGGCGTTGTTCTCATATAACCCCAATTCTCCGTCAGCTCCACTGGCTCTCGATTGAAGTCCGGGCCCAATTCAAGGTGCTGGTCACGACCTTTGAAGCCCTAAATGGCCTGGGACTTGGATACCTTAAGGAGCGCTTGTGCCCGTATATGCCCTCCCACCCCTTGAGATCAGCAACAGAGGCCCTCCTCCGGGAACCCTCTGTGAATGAGATTAGGAGGGTAAACTCCCGGAGGAGGGCTTTCTCTGAGGTGGCACCCCACCTATGGAATGCGCTCCCCAGAGAGGCTCGCCTGGTGCCATCGTTATTTGTTTTTCGGCACCAGGCGAAGACCTTTTTATTTAAATCGTATTTTAATTGTTAATTGTATATGGGATTTTAGAGGGTTTGCCGAGATGCACCGGGGTGGGGGAGGGCTAAATTGAATTGTTTTATATCATGTTGTGAGCCGCCCCGAGGCTTTATTGCGATGGGGCGGCACAGAAACGTTTAAATAAATAAATAAATAAATCTATGCCTTTTCCCATCTTTTGATTGATTTCATATTCATGGATGCAGTTACAACGGGAAGAAAGTGAGGTGTGAGAGGGCTGCTCCATCCATTGCTCACCCTCCAGCATTTCTCAGGCAGAAAAAGGGACATTGGGCATTGCCTCATTTCTCACGCCAAACATTCCTTCTTGCCTAAAGCCTTCATCCCATTGCACACTGTGGAAGGTGGGTATTTATTGCTGATGGTTCTATTCCGTTGACGGCATGCTCCGTTCATTTCCTCTGTTCCCTGGATTTGGGATGTCATGGAGACAAGATTTCCAGGCAAGCAGATCTTTCTTGATCAGCAGGAAGGGTGACATTATTTGCCACCACCATTCTCAGACTTTCCCCCTCCCTCTGTGCTCAGCTGCAGTTCTCAGAGTAGTTGGGACTCCTGAAGGCAGTGAGATAATGAATTTTCCCAGTACCAACGGACTGCTCTCTGTGTAATGCAAACTGTTCTGGGATGGTTTCATCTTGAATGGACAGCTTGGGGAAGCCAACCAGAGAGCTTGGAAAACTTTTTCCAGAGCAGTCCATATTGGCCAGGAAAATGACCCATCCAACTGGGTCATTGGTTCCAAACTCCTGGTGTTTGAACGTGCTTAGCTCAAAATATTCTGTAAGGCACTAAGGTAGCATTCGGTGCTGCTGAGGTTTTGGCAGCATCAAGGAAAGAGAATTTGAACTTCAACAGAGCAAACATGTGCATGGTTACTGTGATCCACAGATAAGAAGAGATTTTCCAAGTGTGCTTGTTGATAACCATGAAATGGGTGCAGAGGAAAGTCAATTTCCTTGTTTTTCAAAGTATATATTCCTTGTGTTTCAAAAAAAGCTGATAAATAGCCTTTGTCATCCTAAGGAAGCAAATGAAGGAACTCACATCTGCAGTTGAACTGTTAACCAATCAGGATAAAGAAGACATCCAAAAGTGTATAAAGAGTGCTTCATTTCACGTTGTTCTCAGGAATAAAGCTCCCTGCTAGTATTTTTGTGTGGCAAGTACCTTTACTTTGGAAGAAGCTCTGGGTTCAAACCAGAGAAGATGCTGCAGCCTCTCTTGAAACTAATTTTGGAGTCCCATGTTCCTATACTCTTCACTGAGCCTGATTGTCATGAAAACAGGTGGAAAGGCTTCACTTCCAGAAGTGCCCAGCTTGGGGATACGTCAAAGCCCAGGGCATTTTGCCACTTCACACATCAGTAAAATCTTTGCCATCAGCTTCAGTGGAAACTGAGAAGCTTTAAGATTTACTCTCCAAATCTCTGGGTTTCCCTCTGTCTTTCCGTTTCTCATCTCGCCGCCTCGGCCCATGGAACACTGCGCTTCCTTCCATCATCCAAATGGACTGAAAATAGCATCACCATAGCTATCTGATGTACCAGAATCTAGCAAGAGGCGGCAAAAGCAGCGGAGGAGCCGCAGTCACTCGGGTCTGCTTGCGGATGCCGTGTTGTTGTCGTTCTTCATTAATTACCCATATGCTCCAAAAGTTTTCCATGCGCCTGTCAGGGCCATGATGATTATAGGCTTCTGTTGTGAGATCTCGTTCCTCATTGCTGGGATCACGCCATGTTTATGGGGCTTGATGAGTTGTTTGTTCAGGATTGATGTGCGGCAGTGCGGCTGCAAACTTCTTCATATTTGCATTGCAAATCGGGTTGACAAATATATATTTAAACTAGGCATGGGGTTTTCAGGTAACACACAGTAGCCTTGGAAACCAGTTTTGGTGAGGAGGAAGGCAGGCTGTCACCTAAAATAGGACAGGAAGGAATGAAAGGATTCTTCAGTGGAATTTAGTGGATAGGAAACCAGCAAGGTCCAGTGGATACCAGTGTCGGCCTGAGATTCGGGTTCAAGTCCTGCATCAGCCATGAATGTACTCACAGTCTTAGTTTACCACAGGAGAATGGGTGTGATGCTGACCTACATTGGAGATTTAGAGGCTGGAGGGAAGATAAGTTACAACATCATGGTCTTAGCTTCAAAAAGGGTGAATAAGAAGGACTGGATACATATGTTCAAAGTGATTCATGAGCTGGAGAATGTGGAGGGGAGGCACAGTATTAGAATCCAGGGTCAGATCATGAAGCCAGTGGGTGGGAGATTCGGGACAGAGAAAAGGAAGGGCTTCTTCACACCGCACATATTTAAACTATGCAATTCACTATTTATTTATTTGATTTATACCCTTCCTTTTAGTCAGAAAAGGCTGTGGTGATGGCCCCTGCTTTGACCAGTGGCTATCAGTGACTGAGTGGCTATACACTGCCTTTAAAATCAGAGGCAGCATGCCTATGTGCACCTGTTGCTGGGGAACATGGGTGGCAGGGTGCTGTTGCACTTATGCCTGCTTTGGATCCTGTGGGTCTTTGGTTGATCCCTGCATGGACAGAAAAACTGGGTGAGATGAAGCCTTGGTACAACACCCAAAGCAAGGCTGGCACACAAGCAGCCTTCTCACTGATTCCATTGTGAAGAAGGGATCCATTCCTTGGAGATTTAATACTTCCTCTAGGAAGTCCTGGCAAAGCAGGGAGGCATATTTATGGATTCAGCAAGAAAGGTGAGTGAGCGTCTCTTCGCCATGGCCTGGTGATGGCTGCATTCCAGGAATGGGCATTTCCATTCATTTCTGGTTGCTCCCGGATGCACTAAATTTCCTTTTGCAAGTGGTGGGTCTTGCCAGTGGAATGGATCCTTGCAGTTCAGTGATCTGTTGGATACTGTCCTTGGTTGATCCACCGGACGTAGCTCTTCTTAGGTTTTCAAAGATGTGGCAGGTGATGCTTGGGCAAAGAGCTCCCGGTAATACAATTGTAGAACTTGCTTTCATGAGTTGTAGCAATGGCCATAAACATAGATGGGTTGCATAGGGGATTAGCTGGATGCATGGAGCAGAAGCCTATCCTGGGCTTGGTGGCCATATGCTGCATCGAAGATCAAAGGCTGCACCCCTCTGATTTCCAATTGCAGTGCAACAAAGAATGGAAAGGGTTATTTTTGATCCCTCTTAACATGCTAGAGAACGGGGTGGCCAGTGTAGGAGACAGGAGGCAAGATTAGATGAGCTCATGGGGAATTCCAGTAGGGCTGTTCTATCTTTTCTCTCCTCTTACAGCTTTTCTACATCAAACATTTCCATTGTGTACTTGCCATCTTGACTCAGTGTTTGAAGGGATCTTTACCGTGACCCTTCAGTTTCCCTTCTGTTTTTACATCACACTTTCAGTGAGAATTACTATGCACGATTTGTAGAACAAATCGAATCCAATCAAAACCAGTTTTTCCTATTTGTGGAATTGCACTGTTCTGTAACAGCGCCACCTAGAGGTTATGCAGCACAAAAGCACCAAAAATGCACTTGGCGCAGTGTGTGGATCTCAAGTTCGCAATGAATCGAAAGAAGATCCAGCATCCTAACAGCCTCGTGCGGAAACATTCTCATGCTCAGCTTTGCAAGTACAGCAAATGTTCCAATGACCCGTTAAGTCGGCAGAGTTCTCTCATCTACACGGAACTGAGATCATGTTGCCCCTGGACCTGCTCAAGGAAGTTAGAAGCCTACAACTTTTGAAGCCACAGCTCTTGGACTTTTTCAGCATGATTGAAGGCCTCCATGAAAGGTGAGGCTCATGCTCTCTTACCCTTGAGGTGTTTGTTTGTTTATAAGGTCTGAGGAGGCCCATCGCTGGTGCAAATTTTTCTCCAGGATCAGGAACCTTGCTCTATTTCTCCAAAAAGAATGTATGGATTCACAGTGCACCTATTTGGCAAGATGTGCCTTTCTTTCCTTTCTTTCTTTCTTTCTTTCTTTCTTTCTTTCTTTCTTTCTTTCTTTCTTTAGAAATTTATAGGCCGCCCCTTGCCACAAGCCTCAGGGCGGCTCACAATAACAAAAGCATCAAATTCTAAAATTTTTATTTCCATTTTCCATTTTATTTTATTTATTAGTTTAGTTTAGTTTAGTTTAGTTCCGTCTTTAAAAAACATGGAACTCCTAAGTTTCAGCCTGGCCCATGTCCTTCCCTTGAATAGGATTAACCTTTTCTTCTAATTAGTTTCCAGACTGAGCATCTTTTGCAGAGATCCTGGGAGATTTCAACTCCCAGTTCCCAATTAACTTTAATGGAATGGGGGAGCATCCAACTCCCATAACTGGTATTGCAAATTCCGAATGTGAGATATAGTAATGGCTTTTTCAAGGATCCATATGGCATTCCCACCTGGGGATTCACCTGCAGAAGTCTGATTTTGGTCTCATCCAAGTCTCCCTGTCAGTCTCCCTATCAAGAGACGACTGGTGACTTAGTTCTACAATTGCCCAGTAGATGCAGCCACACATTGTATCTCATGACGGGTGTCCACTGGGACTAGGGCCGTGTGAATCAACCAAGCTTGCGCTCATCGAAGTTCTCCCAACTTAATCTTGAACGTTATTCTGACTTGAGTCCCTATCAGCTGGTGAGTTTTTCACATGGAAACACATGCGTATTTCCAAATGTCATGCATCAAATGTGTGTATCTTTAAAATGCACCTATGATTTTCCAAATGAGCAATTTTTATGCACATTTTTCAAAGTGTGGTGGTTAGAGTGTTGGACCTCGGGCAAGTCTTTCACTCCCAGCCTAATTAGCTCACTGGATTGTTGTTGTGAGGATCAAATGGACCGGAAGAGGCTCATGTAAGCTGCCCTGCAAGAGGAAGAAAGCTGGGACAGAAATGCAATGGAAAGCAACAACCGCAGCAGCAGCTACACAACGTATGTAGACTACCATTTTGCAGGCTTCACAAATCACATTGCAAACTCAGAAATATATAACTGAAGATTAAATTCATTTTAGAAAGTGTGAACTTGGTAAAAACCTGATAAAAGCCTACCGAATGGAATTTCCTGTACAGGCCTAATATAGGCATGAGACCTGGCTAGGACCATACAAATTTGTTCTATTCATTCTGTCCTTGTTCCCTCGATTCTCACTTGTCTTTCCCCCCCTCATCTGCTCATTGATGGAATTGGAATTTTTTTCTAGTTCTTTGAGAATTTATTTCCTGCTTGCAAATGCACCTGTGCAGCAATACACATGTGGACTAATGCACCTTATTACAAGTGTGCTTTTGTGCAAATTTCCCCACAAGTTAAACACAAACAACTGTTCTGCAGTTCCAGGGAATCTGGGTGACCTGGAAAAAGACAGTCTGTAGAAGTAGAAAAAAGACTATCTACAGGTTGCATTCATAGAAATCCAAAGTGATTGGAATGATTTGAATCTGTTTCAGAGTTCTCCAACTTTCCCAAACCAGGTAGCTGTCAGGAAAGTTATGATAGCCATCTCCAACAAGCTGAATGTGCAAATTTGGAATTTGCAATATAGCTGTCACAGAGATGACAGAGCAAATTTGATTTATTTAAAACATTTTTCTCCCGTCCTTTCCAGAAGGCTCAAGATGGCTTACAATCATAAATAATACGATAAAATGCAATAATATAATGATTAAAACAGTAAATAATAAACAAACATAAACCAAACATTTGATAAAACTAAGGAAGGAAAAGAAAAAAGAAAAGAATGTGTGACTGTAGACAGATCTTTAAAACATCTAAAATCCTTATTTACTTATTAAAATGTTGGTTAAATAAAAAGATCTTAACCTGACGCCAGAAGGAGTATAAGGTTGGCGCCAGACAGACCTCGCTGGGGAGTGCATTCCATTTCTTTCGCTCCGAGCAAAAGGGCCAGAACCGATGGGTTCAAACATCAAGAAATCAAAGGATTCCAGCAAAACATCAAGAGTTCTTCTGGATGGTGCAAACTGTTGGAACAGACTGCCTGGAATAGAGGCAGATTTTCCCTCTTTTGAAGTTTCAATGCGTATTCATCAGGACTGCTGCAGAAGTGAACAAGATCACCCTTGGGGTCCCTTCCAACTCCATGATTCTGTGGATGAGGAGAGAAAAGAATCCATTGCAGGAAGCATAACGGTGCATTTTTGTCAGTGCTTCGAGCAGTGATGAAGCCCACACTGTTATTTCAAGGGGATAGCAGCATGCGTGGCCGAGTGTGACGGACAAGCCCAATTCCGAGGGCTTCCACGTTAACACATACTATGCAGTAAACCAGGAAAACACATCTGCCCATTTCCATTTTTCTCTGCACTGTTGGCTTAGCCATGCTTGCTGGATTGCACGCTTAGCTAATGCTGATGTTTTCCTCTATCTCTGTGTGTCACTCATGGCTAAATGGCATTTTTGCATTCCAAAATATCATGCATGCACATTCACCCAAAACGCGTTTTTTCCAGCACTTTCCCCCAATATAAAGCATTGTGCACACGAAGTTCCAAATGCCATGCACACTTTCCCCTATCATATGTATTTTTACAAGCATATGTGAATAGAGTGAAGAATATTGTGACATTTGTGGTGGTGTGAACTTGGAAGGACAATGGTTTTTCAGGTCTCATATTGGTTCCTGTGTACAAAATCAGGCAAATTTGCGTTAGAATACAAGTGAAAAATTTATTTATTTAAAACTTTTCTATACCATCCCATACTTAGATGTCTCGGGACAGTTTACAGCCAATTAATCCTAAAAACAGGTGGCACAGTGGTTTAAACCGCTGTGCTGCTGGGCTGGTAGATTGAAAAGTCGCCGGTTCGAATCTGAACAATGGGGTGAGTTCCCGTTGCTCCGTCCCAGATCCTGCCAACTTTGCAGTTCGAAAGCATGCAAATGCAAGTAGATGAAAAGGTACCCCTTCGGTGGGCAGGTAACAGCATTCCGTGCACTTCGGTGTTTAGTCATGCCGGCCACATGCCCACGGAGAATGTCTGCGGACAAATGCTGGCTCCCTCGGCCAGGAAACGGAGATGAGCACCGCCCCCTAGAGTCAGGCATGACTGGACTTAATGTCAAAGGGAAACCTTTACCTTTTAATTCTAAAAACAGACCCACGAATAACAGTTGCCCAGCATCCAATGTTAAAATATAAACCCACTAAATACAAGAAGTTAACTATTAAAATACTGGGAATGCATGTCTTCTCAATCCCTGATTTTTGCTGCCTACCAAGTATCAGGGTATATTTTCAGAGAAACTGAGAACCAGAAACTGGGATTTTGGGGAACAGGGCTGTGTTGCAAATGCTTGATTCCAGATCATTCT
This sequence comes from Varanus salvator macromaculatus, assembly GCA_023646645.1. Taxonomy (NCBI): domain Eukaryota; kingdom Metazoa; phylum Chordata; class Lepidosauria; order Squamata; family Varanidae; genus Varanus; species Varanus salvator. Next base: position 7,046,144 of record JAIXND010000767.1, on the reverse strand, counting down.
TCCAATTTGCTTTCCAAATTGGTGGGTGGGGGGATTTGCTTCTGAAACATACTTTCTCCTTTTAATGCTCAACTTTTTGTGCCATTTCTAATCATTGTTGGTATCATCGCAGCTAAACTTCACATGAGGAGGTTCCTTGTCAAGCAACTCTTGCCTTGTTCATACCCAAACAAGGTACCGAAGGCTTTTCCCCTTCTTCTCCCCACTCCCTGCTTTTCTGCTTTGCCTTTAGTAATGTGTCTCAGGGGAAAGTTCCACTGGCCTGAAAGAAGCAATTCATAGTATTTTCCAATAAAAGCAAACCCGATTACACTGGAATATATGTCAGTAAAATGTAAAGTGCTATTGACAAGGGCTCTGTATCGCTTGATAAAATTCTTGTAAACTGTCTCATGAGATAACACAAGCCATCTATGCCCCTGATCTAGCAATTTTCGTTATGAGCTCAAAATGTGGATGCTCACCTGGCCCTAAGGCATAAAAAAGAACTTTATGTCACTTTGGAAGACTGCCTGGAACAAATATTGGTTTAAAGGTGTGGGACGTATATAGGAAAAAAGACAAAGAGGGAAGAAGGATGAGCCAGCATGGCAGGGTGATGAGTCTTCCCCACTATTTCTTCCTTGGGTTCCTCTGGTAGACCTCTGTTCCTGCCATGAATGAAAGCAATCCTTCTGTTTACAGACGGGCAGTTCCGAACTGATGCATCCCACATGGATCTTGGAACTAGGGAACTGCACTCTGGAGTTCTGGGCAGAACTAGGTTCTAGGCTATGTAACATAGCTTGGCCTGTCTCTAGCTGTGATAGCTTTGGCATCGTTATGCTTAGTCTTGTGACTTCTTGGTTAGATTACTACATTGTGTTCTTTGTGGGACTGCCCTTGGAAACTGCCCAGTATCTCCAAGTATCCCTGAAGATGGCAGCTTGCTGTTGACTGAGAGCCTCCTCTGTTTGATCACATCACAGGTGTGTTGAAAAGGGTTCTTTGGCTCTCCATGCATTTTGAGCACAATTCCTGGCTCTAGCATTTAGGTTTTGATGTTTTAAAGCTCTACATGGGGCTGCCCTTGAAGATGGTCCAGATACGTCCGTTGGTTCAAAATAGAGCTGCCAGGATGTTAACAGGGACTGACAGGTATTCACATACAATGCTGTTCCTCTATCGCCTATACTGGCAACCAATTGAAGTCTGGGCCCAATTTAAGGTGCTGGTGATGACCTATAAAGCCCCACATGGCTTGGGTCCTTCTTCCTTATCTGTCCTCCCACCTCTTGAGATCTGGGGCAGAGGTCCTTCTTCGAGAGCCCTCCTTGAAAAAGATCAGGAGGGTGGCTACCCGGAGGAGGGCCTTCTCTGCAGTGGCACCCCGACTGTTGGAAGACACTCCCCAGAGAGGTTTGCTTAGCACCAACATTTTTTTCCTTTTCGATGCCAGGTGAAAATCTTTTTATTCTCCTATTATTTTAATTGTTAGTTGGTCTTAATTGTGGTCTTAATTTATATTTATCTCTGGATGCTGTACCATGTTTTATCTTTGTCTTGTAAACCATCCCAAGATGTCAGTAATGGGACAGGATATATAAGCTTAAAACAAACGAATGAATGGATGGATAGATGGATGAATGAATGAATTCATGAATGGATGAATGAATGAATGGCTACTTGAAGGTACGTGTGATATGGAAAAACTGACTTGGATTCCTTCTTCTGAATGCTTCCACTTCAGACATTAGGTGGATGTTGAGTGTGAAGAAGGCCTTTCTGTGCTCTTAGATACACAACATCTGCTCCTAGGCCAAATCAGGTGACAACAACATCACCAAGGCTGAACTGAACAGTAGGCAAACTGTGAGTGTGTGTGTGTGGGGGAGCTGTTTCTAGAAGCCCCATCACTGCCACCTTCTTTGTGACCACATATTCTGGGCTTCTGGCTGGTTGAGGAGCACAATCTTGCCGGAAGGAATGCGGACACCTCTGGGAAATATTTGTTCTTTTCTCATTTTGCTTGCGGCAATTCCCCCAAAATGAACAGTGATAACAAACAGGAGCCCAGCCGTGATCTGATGTTCAGAGAATCTGGGGGAACTTGAACCATGGTTATTCAGCCATGCCTAATTTCCAAAGCCTTGATTTCTTTGCTCATATATGTTCTTAGATGTCATTTTAAAGAGGATGAACACAATGATTACGCTTATGTTGCTGCACTCTGTCAAAGTTGTATACTGTGTTGGAGGTTGTGCTTTAATACTAGGAAATGACAAGACCTTCTGCTTAGAGGCTGAAAAGTCTCCAGTGCAGAGTAAGAGGAGTGGCAGAGGTGAATTCTGCCTTCCCACACCTCTCACATGGCATTTCCGCTTGTATGTGGCCAGTTGCAGACATCTAGCTGGGATGCTTTGCACAGGGTGGGAAGGAGAAAAAGTCCCATCAGAAGCATCACATCCTGGCAGCCCTGATTCCTTTGCTCTTCTCCTGGCCACCTTTTCTTCCCCATCTCCGAGGTTGAATCCTGACCTTGGCGAGGCAGCTGGCAGAGTTCTTTTGGTACTCGCTGTAAGAAGTAGGGCAATCCAAGAAAGGTTTCCAGCTTCAAAGTGAAGGCTCTGTTTCTGACCTTGGACAGGGAATCCAAAGCCCCCTATACCCTCCAAGACAATGTCTGATTGCCCTACAAATATTCGCTAAAGGCTTTAAAAAATTGTGTGCACCTGCCTATGAAGCAAACAGAATGGGCCAAATTCAAGGACAGTTTTCAGTGTTAAGAATGGAGATTTACAAAAGACAACAAACTGTATGTGCTGTTAGTGACATGTGTATGAGAACAGCTGTTCTAGTACCAATCTGTCAAAGGTGGAGATATTATAGTGTGGGTAACAGCAACACCTTGGGTACAGAGACTGGGGGACTGCTGAACAGAATCAGTGTGTTTGTTAAATATACAAGCTGTGCATGCAAAAGCAAATTAGCAGCATGTACATTCCAGCTGCCCAGCGCTGCCCATGTTTCCTGACGGATAAGGAGATCTCGAAGCAAAAGTGCCACCAGGTCTGTTCAAAGAACCACGCAGAACCAGCGTGCTTCAAGGCTCCAATGAGAGGCCAGCAAGGAGCATGAGGGAGGCGTTTGCATGGGTATTCAATATTTTTGGAAGGATGATTGCCGCGTGGACTGCAAGCAGCTACGAGCTGGAGCTGAAATCCCGGAAGAAACGGCCTGGAATCTCACATGTGTTTTAAATGCATGAAGAGTTCCTTGGCAAGCGAGTTTCACACCAGTTTTGCATCTACAATATTTATTTATCTATCACATTTGTATGCTGCCCCATTGTCAGAGGCTTTCTGTGTGGCTCACAGTGCAATATACCTATACCATCTATATCTTTAATATATATAGTGCAACACATATATATGTAGTGTGCACGCACACACACAGACACACTTTGTTACTGCTATCTATTTTTATTTGTAATATATTACACACACACACACAGAACAAATAAAAATAGATAACAATAACAAACAAAGTATGAAACACAATAGAATTAAAATACAATATAAATACAATCATCGAAATAGGAAACAAGAGGAAAATAAACACAATATAACCAATAACAAGAACCAATAAAACAAAAAACCAGCAGGAAACCAATAATCCAATTTAAAATCAGATGCTAACTAGAAAAGTCTTAACTTGGTGCTGAAAGCAAGACAAGAATTTCATATATTTCTCCATATGAAATCATTTCTATTCCTAGTTTTGGCTGCTCATCAGGGGTCGTATGCAAATTCGGGCTGCCCAAAGTGCTTTGGTGAGCGCAACTTTTTCCAAGCGGGTTCCCTTCTGATGCGCAGGCCTTCTCCTCCCATCAGCCTCGAGCAATTTGGCCAATGCTTAGGAATGCTCATAGTTGCAGTCGAAACTTCTGGGCTGAAAAAGGTGGGATGGTATAGAAATATGTAAATAGGGAATTAAGTTCACATGCAGAAGCAAAGAATCATGCAATTATAAAGCACTCCTGTAGCAATTCCCCCACACCATGCCAACATAGAGCAAAACCACAGGGAACGTTTCAATGCAGAGCTAGAAAATAACTCACAACAGCAGTGGATTTGCCTTAAAGCAAACCAAATGCAGGGTGAAAAAGAAATTGCATTATGAGGTCAAGAAAGCCAGAAAAGAAAGGTCGGGTTGAGCATTTTCAAGACAAGGAATTCCAGGACCTGCTTGGAAAGCGTTCCATCCCAAATCTCAGCCAGCCGAAATTCCAGAAGCAATGGAAATCGTGCAAAGTGAGGGTTTCCACCACAGTGGCAGCAAAGAAGAGGGAAGGACTTTGCCAAGAGAGAATGCAAAATATGCCCCAGATTTCCATGGAGTTTGCATGCGTTGGTTTATATTCTATATTTATATTGCTCATGTTGATTTGCAGGGCTATTTTGCCTGTATGTTTTAGCTTTTAAAAATCTGCTTTAATGCAGCTTTGATGGCATGATATTTGCACTGTATTTTACTGTGTTATTTTTATGCATTTTAAGCTCTCTGCCCCAGAGCGTTTCAGCTATGAGGCAGGATAGAAATGATGATGATGATGATGATGATGATGATGATGATGTTGATGATGATTCTGGCCCTTGACCAGAAATTCTATGAGTTGGAATTCCAATATGGGGGTATGTCCCTCAGGTTACCCCTTTTACTCATCCTCCCCCCCCCCCCCAGCACAAGATTATACCAGGCAGTGCAGGTTTTTCCTTTCTTTTTTCTTTTACTGTATTAGACATACAGAGTTTAAATTCACTAACTCTCAGAAAACTCTTCCTGTTGTCCTTTCTGCCCTTTATTTATTTCAAGTAGAGCCATAGCACAGGATAAACATGAAGTACATGAAACTGGTGCAAACAAAAATCAAAACAGCAGCATGATGTATTTCTAGAAACCTGCCCTGTGAAAAGCAAAACACCCACCTTCCTAAATCAAGAAGAAAATTGGGATCTCCTTGGAGCATTAAAATCCAGGTCCAATAGATCATCCTTTATACAAGTTAAGCATTTCTGCACCTGTTCATGCACTTATGTACAGTCAGATTTTATGTTTCCTCTTAACAGGATGGAAATATCAACATTTTACTAAATCTGCTCTGAAATCTCCCAATCATCCAATCTCAAGACCAAATTTCTAGCCATAAAAATGTGTCTGTGAAAGAACATCTGAGATCATTGTTACTTGCGATGGATATCTTGGAGATAAATGACTCAATTGTTTGAAAACAGCTGTGTTTGAGTTTTAGCTTGCAAGACCTGATGTTTCCCATTTCAACGATCCCTTTCTGGGTTGATAACACGCATAGTTTATAGCTGTTATTATTCATAACCTGCTTGTCCGGCTTCCGCTCACTGCAGCTCCCTTTGCATTCTTGTCTGCCTGGGGAAAATGATGTGTTCGAAACCTTGGCCAAGGCTAGTAGCAGCAGCAGCTGTTGCTGTGATGCACCATCTTGTCCTCTCCAACCTCTAGTGACCCTGTGAAGGAGAGTCCTCCGAAATGCCCAGTCCGTGACAACCCTTCTCAGTGCCTCTGAGAAGTAGAAATTCTAGCCTCGCTGGTGTCCATGATTCTGCCAATGCAGGGGCAGAACCAAATGCAGCGCACAGGTTCCTTGGTTTTATTTATTTATTTATTTAAATATTTATATGCCGCCCCTTGGTTACAGCCTCCCCTCCCGTGGGGTTATGTATTGCATTTGCACGTAAATGAAGATTCTTCTTTCTAAATGTGCATCTAGGCACCCAGATCAAGGGGGTGTTCTCAGGTCCTTGGGGTCCTCCTGCAGAAGGTAGAGGGGAGATTGTCGGGAGATGGAAGCCAAGTTCTCTGAGTGAACAATACATTCAAGAAATTCTTCTGAGAACAAAGATTTGGGAGGTCTATGGCTGTTTGGTGTTCTGACTGTTAGCCCATGGTCATTGTTTATTAGCAGGACTCCCTGTTCTTATTCTTTATCTGAAAAGTGTTCCTGGTTTGGAGAGCCTTCAGGTAGATGCTCATCCTGTCAGCCCCTCAAACGGAATTGTCTTCTGTCAAGTAGGAATGTGACACTGTAGTAAAGGTGCAGTTGGAACAGGCCACCTCAAACTCTTCAGAACTTCATAGGCAACAATCAGCTCTGAGCTGCATCCAGAAATGAGGCCCTGGAAACTGGCAGTTCATGCTGTGAAATGCAAGGCCGAACTCATATTCCAGGGGCCACATTTTGTATGAGTTGTTCCAGAACACTTTTCAGAAGCAAACTTCCAGAGGGAGCTTTCCTACAAGGTCTGCATTGGAGATAGGGTGAAACCAAGAGCACTGGGGTGGAGGCGTGGATGCACTTGATATTCAATGCCGAGGACAACAAAAAGGATCCAGGGTTTGGAATCACTGCCCTATGAGGAGAGACTGAGAGAACGGGGCATGTTCAGCCTTGAGAAGAGAAGACTGAGGGGCACATGAGATCCCTCTAGAAGAACCTCAAAGGCTGCCACAGAGAGGAAGGTCAAGATCTCTTCTGGCTGATGCCAGAGTGCAGGACACGGAATAATCCGTTCAAGTTGCGGCAATCCAGATTCAGGCTGGACATCAGGAAAAGCTTCCTCACTGTCAGAGCAATACAACAGTGGAACCAGCTGCCTGGAGGGGTGTGGGGCTCTCCCACACTGGAGACATTCAGAAAGAAACTGGACAGCCACCTGAGTGGGATGGTGTGACTTGGTGTCCTGCAACAGCAGGGGTTGGACTTGATGAGCTCCATGGCCCCTTCCAACTCTACTCTTCTATGATTCAATGCTTTCATTGGAATGGGTAAAATGGAGGGGGTTCTGAGACCATTTCACCTTGTGTGTGCATGTAAGAGGCATGCTTAAGACAAGGTGCTGAGGGGTCCTTTCATTTTCCTTCAGAAAAGAAAGGGAAAGAAGAGAGCTCTGTGTCACCCAAGCATGGCCATTTGTCACTGTATTCCTGTCAACTTTCTGTCACTGCAAACATCAGATGGCTACCAGCTGCTGAAGGGCATTCCTAAACAGGAGCCCCCTTGGCGCCAGTGGCTTGCTGTGTTGGCAGCCGGTTCACCACTTGCAGAGATAGAAATGCTGATTTTTGTTCTTGTTTGTTTTTTGTTCCAAAGTAAAATCAAGGGTTACCTTTGGTGGTCTGAAACTTTAATTCCTGTATTAGTGTGGGAGAAGGGGAGCCAGTATTTTTTTCTTAAACAGAAGCGAGACAGAAATCCTTGCCAATTTACCGCAAGATACCCAGAGATCTGCCAGTACAGCAAGCTCTGCCTTTGGCACTTCTGATTGCTAAATGCAAAATCTGCAATGCAGAATGCATCTCACACATCCCTGGCACAGGGGTGCTTGCCTGCCTTCCATGAAGAGCCCCTCATCTCTCGAGGTAGTCTGTTCACAGCCCTTCCCACTAGGTTGTTTCTCCAGTGTATTTGTCTTATTTATTTATATATATTGCAATTTATATCCTGCCTTTTTCCTGTAAAGGGCTCAAGGCAGCTTACAGCATTCTCCTCCTTCATCTTATCCCCACAACAACAACCCTGTGAGGTAGGCTGGGCTAAGAGTCCGTGACTGGCCCAAAGCCACCCAGTTGGCTCCATGGCTGAGTGGGGACTCAAACCCAGATCCTCTGAGTCCCAGTTCCGTGCTCTTAACCACTACACCACACTGTCTTCCTGTGATTTCCACTCATTTGGCTCCTTCTTTCTGGAGACACAAAGCTGTATGACAACGCTTTGGATATCAGGGGGCAGCATTTGTTTGTTTGTTTGTTTGTTTGTTTATTACATTTGTATGCCACCCCTTAGCCAGAGGCTCTCTGGGTGGCTCACAGTGCAATATAAAAATAGAAAGAACAACCAAAACCATAAAATGCAACAGAATTAAAATACAATATAAATACAAGCATATGTATAGAACAGGAGGAAGTAAACACAGTATAACCAATAAAACAACAACCAATAAAATAATAAACCAGAAGCAAACCAATAATCCACTCTAAAAACAGTTACTAAACAAACAAAAACAAGTCTTAACTTGGCACCAAAAGCAAGATAAAGTGGGTGCCAGTCACACCTTCCTTGGAAGGGAATTCCAAAGGTGAGGTGCGATGACAGAGAAGGCCCTTTTCCTGGCTATCATGTCTCCTCTTAACATCTCTTCCTCGATATCTCTTGCCCAACTCGTCCATGCCCATGTGTGGTGTAGCCAGTGTGGTGTAGCGGTTAAGAGCATGGGACTGGGACTCAGACGACCTGGGTTCTAGTCCCTGCTCAGCCATGGAGCCAACTGGGTGACTCTGGACCAGTCACAGACTCTCAGCCCAGCCTACCTCACAGGGTTGCTGTTGTGGGGATAAGATGGAGGAGGAGATGTAAGCTGCCTTGAGCCCTTTGTCGGAAAAAGGCAGAATATAAATCGCAATATAAATAAATAAATAAATAAATAAATGCCCTCAAAAGTCTTGGTATCCACATGACTCACCACCCAGATCATTGTACCCAAGTACGGAACGGAGTGGCACATGGATGCCAGCCCTCTCTTAAGGCAGGCATTCCCTTTCTTAAAAGCCTTGTCACATGGCTCACTTCTATCCATAGAAAAGCCAGGGAAAATCCTGGGAAAACTGGGAAAACTAATGACTGGAAGTGGGCTGAGTCAAATTGGTTTGGTTTTTTTTGCAGATCTACATCAATATCATGGGCTACTATTTGCACATTAAAAGAGAGAGAAAGAAATAAGGACGTTTGTGCAAATCACATGATTTGTACATAAACAGAAACTGAGAAGAATGTAGTTCTGCTGTGAGTTTTGCAAACTGGAAGCCAAAACCTTAATAATTCTGGCATATTATGTATTTTTGACTATGTAGATTATAGTCCACCTTGAAGATGGAAGTCAGTGAGCTGTCGGAACTGACTGCACAGTGGGTTGGCACCAACACGGGGTAATAAATTGGAATCTGGATCGTGGAAAACTTAATTTTTTGGACAGCCAAGGTGGGTCTTCTGGACCTAGAGAATACAGGATCCAAATGGAAGAAAGAGAAAGGTGAAGATACAATACCCAAAATTAGGCATCAGGGGAAAAGAGAGGAACAATGTAGAGTCTCTCAGGTCTTAAGGAGATTTGAAGCCAGAGAACTGAGCACACGGACAGGCCCACCTTGAGGGTAGGACTTGGCAGCTCTCTCAGCTTGGACTGGCTGCAGCAGACTCAATCGGTTTCATGAGATGCCTCCAACCTAGGAAACCAACCAAAGCTAATGACGATTGCAAAGCTTGTGCAAAGCATCTGTTTCTGCTGGTTGCATGGGAAACCCACCTGAGCATTGCTTGATCTGTTGTAGTTTGCATAAGAAAAGCGCTTGACTGGGAACATGACTTGATTGCTTGAAGACAGAGGGAGCCAGGGGCCAGACCTGTGACCCTGTCTGAGCCAAAGTCCCACAGAAGCCATTACAACATTGGCAGTACAGCTTGCGACTCCTAGAACACAGCCATCAAGCAACCACTAGGCAACGTTCTGCAGGGAGTCTTTACCCTTGAGGAGGGAAAATAATGTTGAGTTGCTGGTGCACCGCACCCAGAATTCCTAGTTCTTCAGGACACATGGGTTGCACTGCAACCTAGCTTGTTAAACTGTCTCAGACTTCCTGAGAACAGGCTTCAAAATACACCAGGATGTGAAAACAAGGCCCCCGAAGTCATCCTCAGTGACTGGCTGGTAGTATGAATCATCTGGATTGGCCCAAACAGGCATCAGTACCTGCCCTTCTGTCATTTTCTGGCAATGGAGTCATACCTTCTACATGTTACAAGTCAGACTATGGTGCAGTTCCATCCTAGTTCAGACAGAATCATGGCTTCCCTTTGACCTGACCTGGCCCTGGCCACTGGGCTATGAACAATTGGCATGTTGTATTTTTGGTGGATTAAAGAGAACACACCCTTGTCTCCAGACAGTTTCTTCTGCATGTTGAGTTTTGAAGCAAAAAGGGAAAATAAGAACCTTCTCTGGAAGAAGGAAATATTGAATTTGAGGGGAATGTAGAAAGGGCGGCCACCCCTCTGCTAAGTAATAAAATTAAGGGATAAATTATTCTCCTGGGTTGTATTACTCCAAATTTTCTCTGCCGACATGATTATTCAGGCTAACAAGCAACAGGAAATTGGTAAACAAAATATTTATGGTAGATGGAGAAATGTCTCCAAAGAGAGGCTGTGTTAGAAAAAGATTGTTTTCTATTGACATCTGGGGTATTGCACTATCCTCATTAGCCCTCCTAGTCAATTTCATGTTTGCATAATGAAACTTTCTGCTAGCTTTTGGCCCGACAGCATAATTTAATGAGTGGGTCTTACACCTATAGTCAAATTAGGGTAGTCACAAGGGTTATTGTGGCAAAACAAAGCACTGCTAATATGCCTCAAATTTTAGTATGCTAAATATTTTGAAAATGCGAGAAACAAACCAGGCTTCCTGTCCCAGTGAAGCCTAGTTCTGCATATTGAGAGCTTCACTGAACTGCATAATCGCTTCAGCTGGAATCTGGATGGATAAGAACCAGGAGGGGATTCTGGGAAGGAATCTGAGTCTATTTGATAGAAGCTAGCTTGAAAGGCAGAAGAATGTTTGAGTTCTGGCCAGTTTAATATTTATAAAGGTGACTGTGGCTGCAATCTTATATCCACTTACCTGGGACTCAGGAGTCAATCTCACTGAAATCAATCCAACTTACTTCTAAGTCAACAGAAAGGTTTGCTCTGTCTATTAGCTATGCATAAAAAGATGCTCAAGCCAATGCTCAACAATCTGCCTCCAACTCTCTTCACCCTCCTAGCCCTAGTGTTCCAATAAATTAGTCATAAACACTGGAAATAAAGAGCAGCAAATTCCCCCCCCCCCCCCAGCTTGCAGTCATCACAGACACAAATGGATCTGGATTTTTCTGAGTCCGCTCTCTGGATTCCATCATGAACAGGCTTCCACAGCTCACAGAGTCCATGACATTGGTGGACCATTTCTTTAAAAAATCCAGAGCATTTTAAATTTAGTCTTCCCCAAATATGCAAAATAAAAATGCAAAATCTGCCCTTGGACTAACACGTGGAAACATGCATTTTGAGGGGATTCATAAATCGTTGGCTAATTTGGGCCGATACACATGGATGTGTCTGCACACAGACTGAGTACGTTGGTGGCAGGACAATGAGATAGAAACGGTCCGCAGATCTGCAAATGCATTCAGAGCAGCTTATGGGTCATCTGCGCATCCTGTTACGTTGTGCATTGACCTCCTAGCCCTCCTAGCTCTTACTCTGCCCCAAATCATGGGGGAGGAAGTGGAGGTTCCTATTCGTAGCTGTTTTGTTATCCCTGTGCAGTAGCAGCTGTTGTGGATGCTCAGAAGTTGACTATTTTAACCCAGGGTTGGCCAACATGCACCATGCAGGCGTTTTGTGACTTCTGCCACCCCACAGCTGTCTACACCCTCTCCCGACATTTTTCATGGAAAAAATGGGGCCTGGAACGCTACAGAGTGCTGGAAAAAGAACAGCCTGATCGATAGATTTGATCCTTTTAGGGTTCAGTAGATCTGGGTTGAGCTCCAGTACTAGGACATTTGGTTGTAGGTCGCTGGGAAGAATCTTATATAGGAAATGTCTTCTCCCAAGTCTGCCAACCGGTCCTACTCATTGGTCGTGCTTTCCAGCATTTCTGATCAGCGTGTTCCACACCTCTCCCTGTGCTCGTAGGCAACAACTTCGACATCCTGCATGCAAATTTTAGCACCGAGTTCCTGCAGCCCTTCCACTTACAGGATGGTTCTTCCACATTTCCCCATCCGTCTTGGTTTACCCTTGGCCTTCACTTCACAAGCCAGCTGCTCCAACCGTGTCTGCCTAGCTTGGTTCATGATGTGCAGACAGGGCGTCGGGCTTTGGTTTTCAGGTCAAAGAAATGCGCTCCGCCAATGCACACGTTGCCGTTGCAAAGAGACATGTGCAAACACAGCAAGCCAATTTGGAACTCTTGCAGGAGGAGGGGAAATTTTTTCCTGAAGCATTCAATTTTTGGAGCGTTCAGCGGTGACGCTCGCATCACATCTGACCCAATTACAGTTTGAGCAAAGGTGTCTTTGCATGTTACTAAATTGGTCCTACAGTTGTCCAACAATGGCAAAGCACTGGTAAGAAAAAGATATAATACCCCAGCGAAATTGCTGATTGTGAATAAAATCTCAATTATGGACCTTAATTAGTTAACACACCTTTATGGAAGGAATGGCTTGTGGGGTGTGCGGGGATGGGGGACATAATTGGCATAACCTCTTTCATATAACTGTATAAAATTTCCAATAAGGAATGCAGGTGAGTTAACTTTCCAGATAATTAAGTATCCAAACATTGAAACTTCACTGGACTTGAGATGGCATCATAATGAATACATATTTATAAGTGATGTTATGGATCTGTATTCATCTTTTTGATTCACATAGCTTGAATATGCATGCATATTGCTTGTATAGATTGTACCATTCATTTGAGGTGATGCTACGCAACTTCATGTGTAAAAACTGTACAAGTCTGCATCACATTTGGATTTTTTTAATATTCAGAATGAAGAGGAATAGTATTTTTTTTTTTTACAAAATGTGCTCCAATTTAAGATAGAGGTTTTTAGGGCTGTTAAACAGTACAATATGTTTCATTTATCATTGTGTCACCCATCTTTTTCCTGCAAAGAACCCAGGACAATTTACATAGTTCTTCTCCTTGCTATTTCATCCTCACAACAACCCTGTGAGGTAGGCAAAGCAGTGAATAGTTTGAAATCATCCCATGGACTTCATGACTGAGTGAGACTTTAGCCTGTAAATTAATCCTGTATGTCTTGAGGCCCCATTGGTGAGGGTGTTCAAAGATAGGCTGGACATGCACATGGTGGGCATGTAGTGAGTGGAGCTGGCTGGAGCCGGGGTCAGACTAGATGGCCCGGGACACCCGTTCTGACTCGCTCTGTTTCTGTGTTTCTATGTGTCTATTCAGTAGTAAGTCTGAAGCAGTTCGGTTGAAGTCAGTATTTCACCTTAATTTAGTTTTCCCATTTAGTTTGTTATTTACAGCACCATCTTGTATATGTCTACTCTGAAGTAAATCCCACTAAATTCAATGTGGCTTTTGCCTAGATATACGGAAGCAGGAATTTAGGCTTAATTTATATTCTATCTTTTATTCTAAGCCTCAAATGAACTTTAAGAAACAAATACATGCCATTATCAAAACCTTCAGACTTTTCCAAATACATAAAAAGTGTATGTATGCCGGAGGTGCATATGGTGCCGGAGGTCAGACTAGATGGCCCGGGAGGCCCCTTCTGACTTGCTCTGTTTCTATGTTTCTATAAGAAGCAGCAGAGTTTCCTGATTTTAAAGGTCTCTTTGCAAAGCAAAAAGCAACTCTCCAATATTAGGAAGAAGTGTAATTTCTATTTTTCCATACTGGAAAAATACACCCAGCTAACAGAGTGCCATGGTGTGCACTCACCTCAAAATTTGGTTTCAGCCCCGATTTCCTGTCCTAGACAACTGGCTGATCCATCCCAGATGGGAGGCTGCCTGATCCTGCTCGGACCAAATCTGAGTCTCAGTTTGTGAATGCAAGCCTCTTGTAAACAAGCGCACCAAACTATGTCCTCATGGGATGCCCAACCACTCAAAAGAGATCCCAGAGTCAGTAGCAGAATGTCCAGCCAAAGAACAGCTTTGGAAGGCCTCTGTCTACTCATGGTTCGGTTCTCTGGAGATGCTGTTGGTGGTCACTCTAGAGCAGTGGGTGATACTGCCCCCCTGGGGGCAGTAGAAAGATCCAAGGGGTGGTGAGGAAAAGGGGGCTGCAGGACCATGTTAGGAGGTTATAGGCTACCACTACAAAGGGGAAAAAGAGAGCGGGAAGGCAAAGGTTTGTAAAATAGGGCAGTGGTGGCGGCTGCTGCTGAGGACCACCAAGGAGCCTGCCTCACCCCCTGAAGCTGCCGTCCACCAAGGCACCCCCCTCCTGATGCCCCGGTGAGAGCAAGGATGAAGGATGGGGAGAGAGAAAGGCTCTGACAACCCCAGAATCACTAACACAAAGAAAGAGGCATGGGGATGCTAGGAATGTGGCCCAAGGGGAAAGGGGGCAGGCTGAAAAGTTGGGGGACCACTACTCTAGGACATGCTCCACTATCATCCCCCGACCCTGAGGACTTGGGCCATGCACGCCACAGCTGTGGTTTTCTTGCCAAAGCCTAAAACCGTTCAAACAGACCAAATGTTGTCTTGCTCTGCTCTTTGTAGAAGCAACACACAGATGATATTTTCTGGCTTCTTGCTCCAATACCATTTGGAGCTTTCCATGGTGCTGATCTCTTCCTGCCGTATGTCCTGAGAAGTCAACAGATGCAGTGTGCCCGTATATGTCTGTTATTTAGGGATCTGGGCAAGAGGGCATGGTTATACTCATCCTGCTTGTGGGATCCTGTGAGCAGCTGGACTAAATGGACCCCCAGTCCAATCCAGCATGGCTCTTCTTGGGTTCTTGCTCCCTGAGAAACTCAACGTGTTCTCTGCTTGATATCCGATCCCTAGCAGAACCTGCATCTCAAATGACAGGACTGAGTCATCATCAAATCTGTTGTTGTCATCTGGCACAATGGGATGGAATTTGGAGGCATAGTAGCCCCCTCTGATGGGCAAAACATGTTCCATTGCAGAGCATTGTTATCAGGGGGCATTGTTGTACACTACGTAATCCCAGAGCAAACGGTCCCCAAACTCAGCCAGAAAGCAATATGGTCTGCTCATCCCCTGATCCATCAAAGTTCTCTGCAGCCACCAGAACAAAATCAAGAATACCCAACCACACACACATGTGTGCGCACACACACACACACAAAAGCCACCTTCCACATAAATAAATAGCCCTTCAGGGAAAGACGTTGTCATTCATTCCAGTGCCACAATAGCAATTGTAAAATTCTCCACAATCTTCTTGTGCCCAAGCTGTTCCCATTAATTCCCAGCTGTTTCCATTTATTTCTGGCCAAGACCTCTGGCATAGATGACAGATGTCTGTCCCTCTGTTTATTTACTTATTCATCTTCACATTCCATCTCCTCTAACCCCCTACTCCCCATTATAGACGTCTGTATTAAATCTTCCTAGACCATGTTGAAGCCCAAGGCATCTTCAAATTGTGTTAGTTAATGGAGATGTCAGGTTTTCTGAAGTGTTCTTAGAAAAAGATAAACGATTTTGGATTAATAAATAAGAACATAAAATGGATCTTGGCAAATAATGGAGAAAACACAATGAGCCTCGTTCAGTATAAAAACCTTTCCTGAAAGGCCCTCAGTTCCAGATCCCTAAATGACTGAGTGAAACACTAGAAATGAAAGGGAGGTGAAGGAGCACACGCTTCATAGGGTTGCTAGGTAAGGTCTTAGAGTTTTATGCTATTTGGAACGGGAGGTGTTTTGCAATGGATTCTGATAAGGAAGTTAAATGGAGATAGTGTGGTTAAGAGGCTGGGTGAAGAACTAAGGACGGGAGAATTAATTCAATTTGCATTTTAATACTGCAGAAAAGGCAGTGTATTATTTCTGCAGTATTAAAAGTTCTCGCCAAAAATGGCTTGCAAAAAAGCATATATTAGGCAAAACTGAGTCGCAAAATGAACACGTCAGGAGAAATGGGCACAAAAAGGCAAACTCGTTTGTATGCACTCTTTCAGAAAAATCTCAGACTGATGCAAAAACAGGACACCATGAACTTGGGAAGGGAGAAATGAGAAACGAAGAGAAACCAACATTGACAGATCTATTCATGCTACAGCCAGCTATTAAAGCCAAGGAGTATTTCTATCCAGGCAAGGGTAGAATGCCAAGGCTGAAGAACCCTTTCTGTGCAAAATAGCCACCCGGGAGTCCACTTATATGCCTGAGAACCTTTTACTGACAAAAGTCAGGCATAGTAAAATGCTGCTCAAAAATAAGCTGAAATGAATTTCTCCTACATCTCTCTGCATTAAGACTGCTCACCGTTATTATTTATTTATTTATTTATTTAAAGCATTTGTATGCCGCCCCCATTGCAAGAAAGCCTTGGGGCAGCTCATAACATAACAAATACAAAAACAATAACAATTTAAAACTATTTAAAACTGGCCCATCTTGAAATACAAATTAAAATACTGTAAATACAATTTATAATTAACAATTAAAATAACTTTTAAATAAAAAGGTCTTCGCCTGGTGCCGAAAAGCAAATAATGACGGTGCCAGGCAGACCTCTCTGGGGAGCGCATTCCATAGGTGGGGCGCCACTGCAGAGAAGGCCCTCCTCTGGGTACTCACCCTCCTTATCTCCCTCATGGAGGGTTCCCGGAGAAGGGCATCTGCTGCCCATCGTAAGGGGCAGGAGGGCATATATGGGCGCAGACGTTCCTTTAGATAACCTTTGCCGTGGACCTGGATGGATGCATCACATGTTTTCCGCTAAGCTCAGAGTTGACTGCAAGCTTTGGCGCATGTGAAGTGCTCATCATCATCGCCTCACAGGTAGGACTCATGAAACCAACCAACCAGAAAGGGAGGAGATATTAGCTGATGCAGAATGTGATGCTGCACCAGGCAATGCTAAATGTTAGCAAGCAAGATCCACCTTGGTATGATGCACGCACAACACATGGAAAGAGATTTCATATTACAGAAGAAATTGCTCCAGCATCCACATGGATGATTCATTACTTGCTGAATGAATAATGATTGACTCAGGGTAAGATCACCAAACACTGCTCCAGACCTCCGCCCCTGCAGCTCAGGTGGCACTAACTGTAGGGAGGTAGTTGGGGATTAGGTGTCGCTTCATCAGTGGATACATTCAGTTATACAAAATGGAATCTCAGACTTCCTTCCTGCTCTCTATCTGAACAAGGAAGTCAAAGGCTGTCACAAAGAGGAAGGTCAAGATCTCTTCCTGCTGATGCCAGAGTGGAAGACACAGAATAATCAATTCAAGTTGTGACAACCCAGATTCAGGCTAGACATGTTACTGTTTTGATTCTGTGTTGTAAGCCGTCCTGAGATGCTGAGGCATGAGGGGACAGCATATAAAAGTTTTCAATAAATAAATAAAATAATAGACATCAGGAAAAGCTTCCTCGCTGTCAGAGCAATACAACAGTGGAACCAGCTGCCTGAAGAGGTGGTGGGCTCTCCCACACTAGAGACATTTGAAAAGAAACTGGACAGCCATCTGAGTGGGTTGGTGGATTTTGGTGTCCTGCAACAGCAGGGGGTTGGACTTGATGGCCTTCATGGCCCCTTCCAGCTCTACTATTCTATGATTCTATAATTCTATGAAATATGGCTGTCCTCATGCATAGTTTGGCTCTCAGATCTGGACATGTAATGAAGAAGCAGCAAATGATTACTTAGTCATTTGTTCATTTATTAAGTGTCTAAAATGGCATAGCATGGGATATCGCTGCCTTCAGGCCTGTAAATCTAAAGGAAGACATGACCTAGCGAGATGGAAACAAAAAGAAAGTAAGTACAAAGGAGAATTCAGCCATGATCCAGTATCTACAGCCATTGAATGCAATAGGAATTTCTTCTGAGTAGGCACGCTCAGGGAAAACCAATGTGAGTTGCTTCTGTCTGTCCTCACTCCATACCTTGTACATTTATTGGCAACTGATGGATTCTGAGAAGGAATGTTTGAGAAGGAACAGGACCAAGCAGGCCCAGGAAAGTAGCCTTATTTTCTCACTCCTTCCCTCTGCTCTCCTGTTGGCCACCAATACTGTCCCAAATTAGTGTATTATTCCATCAGCGATGATATGCTAAACTGGGGTTGGCAGGCTCTGTTTGTACCCCAGGTATCAAAATGGCGCACCTCTGTTTCAAGTGGACATGGGGAATCTGAAGAACTGGTCTGCTTCTAAAGCAACACTGCACAATTGTACAAGTGCACACCAGTACCTGGGAACAGAGGGAACAAACCTCAGGGGGTAAAATCCAGGCTTTGCACACAGAAATTCACAAATTCAGGCCATGGTGCAGCCACCTGAATGGGTAGACCAGTGAAGGATGGGGCATAAGAACCTAATGTAAGGAGAGCCATGCTGGATCAGACCAAAGGTCTGTCTAGTCCAGTATCGTTGCCCATGAATGGGCTGGAATTTCCATTCAATTGATTTTTTGTTAAGAATTTACCAAAATATACAATGTTCTCCATGTCCAGGGCAAAAACTGCTTAAAATGTTTGTTTGGTTTTTTTTAACAATTGTGGGGCAGTTTGTGAGAGAACAGAAAAATCCATGTATCTTAACCAGGATTTTGATTGCTCCAATTCTGGGTTTGAATCCCTGTGAATCCAGCCATGTTAGCATTGTATTGGATCAGCAGTTTATTTTCTGGCAGGCGTTCCATCTTCGCTGTCTCTGAGGCAGGCAGGCAGGTACATGTGGTTTCTTCACCTCTCCTAGGAATAAAAAGTACCCGTTGAATTTGTCTGGTGCAGATAAGCCGAGAATTTTGTTTCAGGCCATTTCTGGGAAAAGCAGTGTCCTGCATTCCAATTTTGCTGATGTGCCCATCACTTTGAATGCATCTTGAGTAGGAGATCTGGGAGAAGTTAAGTAAAGCGTTTAACATCCCATAATGATTAGGATTATTCAGAGAAGCAGAGTGCCTATTGTTGGTTACCAATCTGTCTTATTCAAACTTATATAGATGAATGAATCGCTTAATGTAACAAAATGAGACAAACCTTATCTGCAGAAGGATATAAAAAATACATTCCCAACCTTCAAAGCAAATGCACTCCGAATAATTTATGCTTCTGCCTTAAGTCGGCAAATGGCAACACAGAGTTAAAGTAAATTCCTTTATGCCCAGTCGCTAAATCCTCTAATATACATGTCATTAAAATAAAGTATGGAAGGAAATATGCGACTCTATCAGAAATTGGGGTCAATTAGGGACTCATTATGAAGGAGCAGTGAAATTGATTTGTACGTGTATCTCTTCAGGCCGACTGCCATTCCGTTAGGCTAATAATAAAATCTGAATTCTGACAAGGAAAGTCATTAAGGCCCTTCACTGGCAAGAGTTATTCATTACTTTAAAACTTATTATCTGGAATTTATTCCCTTCTGCTGGTGAGATTCGTCATGTCCAAGAGATTAATGATTTTGAATACAAAGGAGTGGAGCTGTTATCTGTGGCAATATCCATGCATTTGTCGCAGCCAATGAGCCATCTTTCTGCATGCTGAAAAAGAGCTACCTATTCCAGGTGGTGTGCCTGGGAAAGGTCTTTACCTGGATACCTGGAGAGATGCTGTGAGCCATTGTAGATGATTTAGGTATCTCCATATGGCACTTCTCTAGCTTGATATATAAACCATAATATCACAGCTACTGATGGGGGCAGACTTCAACATGTTTGCCGATATATATATAAAATTACCAATTATGGATGCAGGTGGCGCAGTGGTTTAAACCGCTGTGCGCTGGGCTGGTTGATCGAAAGGTCGCCGGTTTGAATCTGCACAACAGGGTGAGTCCCCGTTGCTCCGTCCCAGCTCCTGCCAGCCTTGCAGTTCGAAAGCATGCAAATGCGAGTAGATAAAAAGGTGCCACTTCGGTGGGCAGGTAACGGCGTTCCGTGCACTTCGGTGCTTGGTCATGCCAGCCACATGCCCACGGAGAATGTCTGAGGACAAACGCTTGTTCCCTCGGCTAGGAAATGGAGATGAGCATCGCCCCCTAGAGTCAGGCATGACTGGACGTAACATCAAGGGGAAACCTTTCCCTTTCCCTTTCTAGTCTTATGCATATATGGGGACCACTCACAGAAATACTCTGCAACATCAGGGGTAATATTGAACTGCATCATTCCAGTCGCACAAATGACACAGTGTAAGCAGAAAAATAGAGACTGGTCTAAGTGCCAAAGGAGGATCCAGCTGCAGTTCTATTTGTGAATGTGTGCTTGCTCACACAAGCAGTTGCACAACCTGAACAGTGCTGATTTGCACTAAGAGAACCCATTCTGCAAACCGTTGCTTCTTCTAGGTGTGCAATCTGTCGTGTGACAGTGCGCAACTGGATGTGTGAGAGGTTCTGCATTAAATGTGCACAGAGCCTTGTGCAATGGAGAGCTCTGGCAGAGCTCTCCTAGCGGCATCTGGGTGTGCATCATGGCACTGTTGAACACCGTCTGGAAAAGTGTCCAGAACGCTTCCTGATTGGCTTACAGAATATTTAAAAAGAATTATCATGGCTTTTCCATTGCATTTATATCCTACCTATTTGCCTCTTGTGAGGAATGCAGTGAGGCTTACATAGCTCCATTTTGTTCCCACAACAACAACCCTGTGAGGTAGGTTAGACTGAGAATGAGAGGCTGGGCCAATGTGCTTCATGACTGAGTGGGGTCTAGAACCCGGATGTTCCAGGTCCAACATTCTAACTACCGCACACCACACTGGCCCTCCAGGTCATTAGAATTCCAAATCTTTACAACAAAACCCACAACAGTGAGGTGTAGTGGTTAAGAGTGCTGGATGGGACTCAGAAGAACTGGGTTCAAGTCCCTGCTCAGCCATGGGACTACCTGGGTGAGTTTGGGCCATCACAGGCTCTCAGGCCAACCTACCTCACAGGGTTGTTGTGAAAATAAGATTGTGAGAAGGAGGAGCACTCTGTAAACTGGCTTGATTTCCTTGAAAGGAAAAAGGTGGTAGAGAAATATAATAAATGAACAAACATGTAGAATCAGAATCCTAAGGAAATAAAGACTTCCTCCACTGAAGAATTTTCAGAATTAAGCTTTCAAGAATTATTGGGTAACAAAAGAATGGGTAACTAAATTAGCCAGTGATGGACACTTTCCCCCACCATGGAGAGATATCCTGTAATGCTTTTGAAATGATTTTTTTGTTATTTAGTCTCAAAGTCGTGCCCGACCCATCACAACCCCATGGACAACATTACTCCAGGCCCTCCTGTCCTCCACCATCCCCTGGAGTCCATCCAAGCCCACACCCACCGCCCCAGTGACCTCATCCAGCCACCTCATCCTCTGCTGTCTCCTTCTTCTTTTGCCGTCAAATGTTCCCAGCATCAGGCTCTTCTCCAGGGAGTCCTTCCTTCTCATTTGGTGGCCAAAGTATTTGACTTTCATCTTCAGGATCTGGCCTTCTAGAGAGCAGTCAGGGTTGATCTCCTCTAGGACTGACCAGTTTGATCACCATGCAGTCCAAGGGACTCTCAGGAGTCTCCTCCAGCACCACAATTCAAAGGCTTCAATTCTTCAGCGCTCAGCCTTCCTCATGGTCCAACTTTCACAGCCATACTTGCTTCTAAATATACATCTATGCATGCAAATTCACATATACCAATTGTATGCAGATCTGTGATTTTTGTCTTTTTGGGATGAAGCCTTATCTCTTTTTGGAACCAGCAATTGGCCACCTCAGTTTGGGCCCTGAAACCTGAGTGGATCAACCTGAGCCTAGGTTCTACACACACAAACTGCGGATGAGCCTTGCAGGATTTTAAACAGGGATGGACAAGAATACTCATGCCCTAAAACACGGAGTCCCAGTCACAATCCTAAATGTGAATAGGAGTGCATGCCCTCCAAAGTGGTTCACAGACTCCTCCATTTACAGGTTTGCAAAATGAAAACTTTACAAAATGCACAATTATACCCACCATATTTTCATGCTTTTGTCCATGTTGAGGGAACAGACAATCAAAATGAGACACATGGTTTTTATAAATGCACAATTTAGGGTGTCATCTGTCCTGCCACTGCTGGATCTGTAGAGAAACTCAAGCGCTCATAGATGGATGATGGTAAACCATTCATGGGAGAAGACCAGCAGCTGCCTTGGATCCTTCAGGTAGAGAACCTCTCAGGAGGTTTATTGCCTGATGGGAAAGAGATCAAATCAATCAATCCTAAAGGAAATCAACCCTGACTGCTCTTTAGAAGGCTAGACACTGAAGATGAAACTCAAATTCTTTGGCCACCTGATGAGAAAGAAGGACTCCCTGGAGAAGAGCCTGATGCTGGGAACAATAGATGGCAAAAGAAGGAGGGGACAGCAGAGGATGAGGTGGCTGGATGGAGTCACAGAGGCAGTTGGTGTGAGCTTAAGTGGACTCCGGGGGATGGTGGAGGACAGGAAGGCCTGGAGGAATGTTGTCCATGGGGTCGCGATGGGTCGGACACGACTTCGTGACTAACAACAACAAAGAGTTAGAAGGGGACAAAAAGACAAAGCTCAAAGGAGCTTGCCGAGAAAAATGCAATACAATTAATGGGTGTGTGTGTGTGTGTGGGGGGGGTGGACTAGCAATAAAACAGTGATCCAGCTCATCAGATTAAAAAATCTAATAAAAAAACAAAGGTCAGCTGCAAGGGTATCATGGCTGGGCAACTAACAACACTCTCCATTCCAGCAGAGGACTATTAATGAAGGCGCCCTGGAGTTGCTCCTCTCCTTCCCCATTGCACTCATCTTGTCCACCTGCCTCTTGCTGTCACCAGAAAACAGTGGTGGGAAGGACTGAAGAGCATCAGATTATAGAATCATAGAACAGTAGAGCTGGAAGGGCTGAGAAGGCCATCGAGTCCAACCCTTGCTCAATGCAGGACTATAAGTTGGACCATAAGGAAGGTTGAGCACCGAAGAATTGAGGTCTGAATTGTGGTGCTGGAGGAGACTCCTGCAAGTCCCCTGGACCGCAAGGCGATCAAACCGGTCAGTCCTAGAGGAGTTCAACCCTGACTGCTCTTTAGAAGGCCAGATCCTGAAGATGAAACTCAAGTACTTTGGCCACCTAATGAGAAGGAAGGACTCCCTGGAGAAGAGTCTGATGCTGGGAACAATTGACAGCAAAAGAAAAAGGGGATGGCAGAGGATGAGGTGGCTGGATGGAGTCACTGGGGTGGTAGATGTGGGCTTGGGTGGACTCCAGGGGGGTGGTGAAGGACAGGAGAATCTGGAGGAATGATGATCATGGGGTCAGGCATGACTGAATGATGACATTGACAGGGTGGGCTAACCTTAAATGCAAATTCACCCATTACATGAAAGTCCAGAATGCTGGACTAGATCAGATCCTGCATGATTCTTCATTCAGCTGTGGAAGGAACACCTTAGAGAAATTCTGGCCAGAAGTAAAATGAAGTGGATTTCTCACCCATCCCCACTCATCACTCCTTGAAGTGAATATGCGGTGGCTGTTAAGTTCTCTTAACAGAGCCACGTGGAGCAAAACTACCCCCTCTAAAAATGAAAGCAAGAAACAAAAGACGAGATGAGATGAGGAAACGGCAGTAGTTTACTCCCTTTGCCTGAAACGCCAGTGAGATTCAACCATACAAAACTGCTTTTCTTTACTGTTGGACTTAACTTGGAAATACGGGTGAGAATGCGCCATTGAAGAAGATGGAGAGGGGAGGAAATGCTGATGGAGACAATAAAAGCCAATGAGGCTTGCTGCTTCTTGACACTTGGGACACTTGGGGATGATTCCTCAGCAAGCACAACAGTCCTGATGAGATGCGTCCAGACAGCCCCCTAAAGCTCCTAAATGGACCTGCTGAAGCAGCCAGAAGGAATTCATTACCCAAATGCAGTGCCTTCTCTGACCATTATCATCTCAGCTTGCTAAATGGGCTACGGGATGGGAACGTACGTGGCCATTTTCTCATAACCTATTGAGCCATGATTTGGATTATTAACTGAGAGGTCGGAAGAGCATTTGCCGTCGCAAGGTTGCTGTTCCTTTCGCCCACTCTGGCGCTGGCTCATTCCATCGCAAAAGAATGGGCTGCGTGAGTTTCTTTGCTGTGGCTTGCGTGGTGACGTGAGCATACAAATAAAACCGGGGGCGAAACATGCTTAAGACCAACACAAGGCATGTTTTGTAACGGACTGGGGAGCATTCAGCAAGGTTGCAGGGTGGGGAAGCATGAAGTCCCTGCCTACAGAAACTCTTTGGGTCTAAACAGGGATGGGTAAACAAGTGGTAATCAAAAAGCCCGGGAGTCTGCAAATATTCTTTCGCTGCTTCTCCCTTGCTCATTTCCCTCCACCTTTGCAATCAGAGGTTGCTTTGTGTGAAAGGGAAACTTGTGCAAAGTGAGCAGCTGCCTAATGGGAGATTTGCACAAATGGATTCATGCAAAGGGCTGATTCAGTCCACTGCAGAAATTTATTTATTTATAGTTTTTATATGCCATCCAAAACCACAGTCTCTGGACAGCTTACAAAGAAACAACAACATACCAAGAAACAACACACTGCATCCAACCATTAATGATAAAATCAAGGATAAAGCCGATTAAATATTAAAATGTTGGGAAATAAAAAGGTTTTCACCTGATGCCAAAAAAGAATAAAGCAACAGTGCCAGGCGAGCCTCCCTGGGGAGCATTTTCCAAAGTTGGGGTGCCACCACAGAGAAGGCCCTTCTCCAGGTAGCTACCCTCCTGATCTCCTTCAAAAAGGGCTCCTGGAGAAAGACCTCTGCCTCAGATCTCAAGGGGCAGGCAGGCACATAGGGAAGAAGGTGCTTCTTCAGGTATCCAGAAATGTGTGCAGATCAAAGTGGGAACTAGGAGTGATGAGAATGCAAGTGTGTGTTGGAAAACTGGCAAATATTCTTGATGGATTTGTGGATCTGTGGAACTTTGAAAGGGCCATGCCTGCACACTTTCGAAGCAAAGATGGACTTACGATGGACTCGTATCACCAATCTCTACCTTTGAAAAGGAAAATCATACATTTGACTGTGCCTTTTTAAAAGTATGAAGATGCACATTTTCTCAGGGTATATTTTTCTAATGCATGCATTTTGCTCATGACGATTGCAAGCTAAGGAATCTGTGAATATTGCCCATAAAACACACTTTGGTGTGCCCATGGGATAGGTTGTCATCTTAAACAAATGGATAAAAAATCCTTTACGCCCATCCTTACAAGCTTATCCGTGACTGTCCACCTTGATAAGCTGAATGCATGGACATTCATCCTTCATACAATTCATAGATTTTCTATAGAACTAAACTCCCTAAAACATGCTGAATGTTAACATTAAAAGTAAAACAACAAACTGCATGCCTATTTGTATGCATTTCTGTGTGCATTTCTTCTAATGCATGCATCTTAGTATGCAGTTTTTCCTAATATTGACATTTTATGCAATCTTCCTCCTCCTCTTCCTCCTCCTTCTCATCATCACACTGCATTGCTATCCTTTCTTCCCTTCTTTTGCAAGGAGCCCAAGGTGTCTTACATGCTCCTCTTCCTCCTCCACTCCATGTTATCACCACCACAACAGCCCTGTGAGATGGGTTAAGCTGAGAGACAATGATGGGCCCAAAGCCATCTTCATGGCTTATGGGAGGATTAGAACCTGGCTCTCCCAGGTCCCCAGTCCACCCTTCCAACCACCATAGCTCCCTGGCTCTTATTCTCCCAATATACAGTAATGCGTTTGGAACATAATTTTAATTTTGTGTGCATGTTTGTTGGAGAACTGCATTGCTCATTCAAATAGTATGAATTTCAATTGAGTCCATGTATTGGTTCAAAAGTGAGAAATTGGGTGGAGACCGACAAGAGAGCTTCTTCCACTTATGAGGGATCACACTTGTCGTGTTTATGCAAAGCACATGTGTCTGAGCTGCAAGGGGGAACAAGAGCAGGGAAACAGCCTTTTAAGACTTAGCTGGTCTCTTTTTCTTCTCTGAAGGAATCAAATGGGTCGTAGCAACTCCTGCCTCCTTCCAGAAATTCTCGGAGAAGGAGGAACTATCAGAAGAGAAAGAGAGAGGCTACCATGCATATTTTTCTAATACATGCATTTTGCTCATGCCGATTGCAAGCCGATCTGTGAGCTTTGCCCATAAAATACACTTTCATAAAATACTAGTATCACTCCACTTCCTATAAATCAACATACCCATTGCCCTCCACTCAAAAACGATTCCCAGAAAGCAAATGCTACGTATCTGATGCTCTTCCAGACAAAGTCCTTGCCTTTAGGTCTGGTCAGAAACAGAGCCATGTTGCAAAAACCTCTTGAACAACCACCTCCAACTTTTGGAGTGCAAGTCCCATGTTGTCTGTGGCTGATAGGAGTTGGAGTCCAAACTATCTGCAGGCCACAAGACCAGGGAAATCAGTAGTAGAAGAGAGGGAGTATGAACGGGAGTGCTGATCTTTATGGCTAACATCTAACGTCTATCAGTTCTCAGCTAGTGGAGAGGACACATTATTCCAACCAGCCTAAGTGGAGAGGCTTGCTTGCAGGACATACTCCGTACAAATAGCTAGTGCAAGACAACAGAGAAGCTTACAAATACATGTGTCGTGTTGGCAAATGCTAACTCTGCTGCAGGAGGCAATATATGTGCGTGTGTGTGTGCATTTATAGTCTGCAGATTAAAAATGCTGGCCTGTTTAATAAAAGGGGCTGTGGGTATGTTATCATCCGCTGTGATGGCCAGAAGGCTCAAGAACGTCCTTTCAGATACTCATCTGCCAAATCAGAATTTTGTTTATGGCATGGTTTTCCAAGCAAATGAATGAACTCTCTTTCCTGGGGCTGTGAAAGGCTTGAATATATAGAAAGAGGGTGGATAAATAAATGAGTGTCCCTTGCTGTAGATTTCTTGATTGCACTTGCCTCTCACTAAAGGGCTCTCATCTGAATTGGCTCTTTGCTGTGATGGATATGTTGGTTGCTTTGGCACATAAACTAGAGGATTTTGACTGTGCACCTCCTACACAACTGCAGACCCACTGGAGCAGCTGCATCGAGCCAATTTATGGGAGGTTTTTCTGGGAGAAACAAGTATTGACAAGGGCAGCTGTCCATGTTCTACTAAACCATAGCTTGTTTAAGCATGGAAAAAAATCACACCAATATTCCTCTCTCTCTCTCTCTCTCTCTCTCTCTCTCTCTCATCTGTATAGCCTTTCTTCCAAAATGGCACTTGAGCCAGTGAATAATAATAAGATACAGATTAAAAACAAAACAATAATGAATTAATGCAATCATATAAACAGATCAAGGACACAAAGATAAAAGAAATGCAGAACATCCTGCTTTCAGCAACTGACCAGCTTACACACCAAAGCCCAGCCTGAATAACACCGGCTTTATTCCTGTAGGCTCCTGAATGTTTTCCTGCTGGGGGAAGTTCCCTAGTGAGGGAACCTCTCCCTGCATCCTGGGAGCAAGCATTGTGTTACTTTTCTCCTGCATTTTCTCCCCAGCAAGTGTGGCTCTGAGAGAAGAGCGTCTTCTGGAAATGAAGGCGCCCTCACGTGAGGAAGCCTTGACTGAGGTTGAGTGGGGCCTTGTAGGTCATCACTGTGACATCGCACTGTGCACAGACATGCAATGGTGGCAGTTGTGGTTGGCAGGACTCAACCTGTTTGGGACCTCAGCTTCCCTCAGCCCTGACCAGCATGGAAAAGGATCGGGAAAGCTGGGAGTTGTCATCCAAAACATCTTCAGGACGTCCTTGGAGAAGACAGTCCTAAGCAAGCACATTGCCAGGCCAGGTCATCTTGGGAAGCGAAGCACCTCAGCGGAAGGTGCTTGCCTGCCAGATTCCTTCAAAAGCTGTGGGATCTTCTGCTGGAGTTTCATGCACCCTGCCAGAGATGACACACTTTCTCCTTGCATCCGTGCAGAACCACATGATGCTTAGAAAACCAAGGAAAGTTAATTCAGAAAAGAATAGAGAGAGTGCGGCTAAAACTGTTAGCCCAGTGTTGTCAAGGAAGTAAATACTTCTATTGCATCCCAATCCTACTCTCTGTTTCTAAAGAGAGAGAGCTTCCTACCTAGCAGCGATAGAGAGAGAGAGAGAGAGAGAAGCTAACAGAGAGAGAGACTGAGATTCAGTGGTCTTGTGGAATGCATGTGGAGGAAGGGTGCAAACATAATTTTGCACAGTGCCCATGTGCCCATGTGTCCTGGCCATTGATCCCCCGTGCGCCATTTTGCCCCTGCAGATTCCCAGCCATGCCCCGCTGTCTTTGGCCCTGCTCCATTGAATGCTCCAGGAAAATGGGTGAGCCCTCTACTTCCTAAAAGCAGAGTTCCAGTATCCAGTGTGGCCTACAATTCCTGTATGGGTTTACCTAGTGTGGAACAGATGCTGACTCTGTAATTTAAGGCATCAAGAATAATATATGCTGGAAGGTTGAAATAGAGGTGAAAAGACAAAATTCAAAAAACAGTGCCATAAAAGGCTGTAAGGCTCTAGATGCTTGGCAGAAGGAACATGATTAGAGTCCCATGGACCAAGGCTCTGAAGGTGTACGAAGTAGGTGAGCATTCACCACTGCTACTGGGGGCTCACCAGTAAGTTGGTTGCCTCCAGCACGGTGCTGTTGCGAGTATCAGTGCTGCAGGCCAAGTGGCATCTCTCCTGGAGCTCTGCAGTTTCTTAGGGGATAATTTCGTTAAAAGTGTACACACAGCCCAGCATCCGAGGATGAAATCTGGAGTGGAAAACTTGTGCAGGAAGCAAGAGAGAAACTTGTTATCCCTGTGCCAGTGCGCATCAGCTTGGCTTTTCTCTTCCGAAATCTCTGGATTGGATTGCTTCTCTGTGCTTGGCATCCTTTCCACAAGCATGAGATGTCAGTCCCTCCAAGTGCTATGATTTCAGGAATTCTCTCCTAGGCTTCTAGCATTCCTAATATTGACTACTTACTCACCTCATTATGTTAGATGTCCTTTCAGTATTGAGTGCGAAAATGAGGTTGCTGAGTATAAGTGGAACGGAAAACGGAAACTCAATAGGCAGGGATGCAAACGCACTATTTCCTAATTGACTGAAACAGCCTGGAACAAAAGCAAAGGTGTAGGTCCAGAGAACATCAGAGGAATCAACAATGCTTTCAAATGAGTTTGGATTTGTATGAATCTGACTCACAGTGGACTGGGTGTTCCCAAGTTGAATGAATTTGCTAAACTCTCAGACCAGAGTTCTTTTACATCCCGGACGTTTCCACAATGAAAATACCTGCAACAACAACACAAACTGGACACATGCACTATCAACCTCACACACTGAAGTGTAAAAATGTGTCCTTTGGGGGATTTGCATATTTGAAGGGGGTATCCGCACACTTATGGAACTGCGAATTTGCACAAATTCATACAAATGCATCTGTTCAAAATCCAATTCCACTGATGAGTGAGAAGGAAAAAAGGCTCTGGAAGATTTGCAATATGCATAAAAATAGATTTTAAAATGGACATTTGTCCCTTGTGCAGACTTAGTCAAATGTAGACACATCGTAATTGTCAGGAAATCTCAGAATCATGGGATCAGGAGAATGTACATTCGGATTCATAGGAAGATCCTATGCTTAATCTCAGAAGTTTATTGGCAGGACACTCGGGCACCTCTCTCTGACAGAGAAAAAACCCAACAGCACTGTCGGGTAGCCAGTATACTGAACCAGCTATGAGGTTCTTGAGCACATGCAGTTTTTATAAATTGTGGGTCATATACACAGTTTCAGGCCAGTGGTGAGTTTCTGAATGGGTAAGAAGGTGAAGACAATGGGGACTAATACAGAAACATTATTAATTGTTGGGCCACTTAATTGTCCCATCAAAGCACAAGCAAATGCACATTTCACTACATCCACCTCACCCAAACTTCTCTGTCTTTTTTCTAGATGTGTTTCAAAATAAACTCCTCGGCTGTCACTCTGCATCAATTTTATTTTCTTCAGAATGTCACAGGGCTCTTCCTGGAACTCACGGGAGTTCTGGAAGCTGGTGCTCTGTTGTCCTTCTTTTTACTCTGATGCCTCTGGGGTGGAGAGAGAACCAAGGCATTGCCCCTCCTCATCATTCTAGAGACCTCCGAGACTTCATGGTGAATCTCTGGCGGCATGGGAGGGTCCCACTTGTCCTGGCCTGTCTATGCAATCTCCAAAGGTGTCAGCATGCTAAAAGGGGGTGAGCTCTGTCCCCGTGAGTCTAAGGTCTAGCCAGTATGTCTGAATGGATCTGCAGTTGATCATGGGATTTGTCCTGGGTTACACCACTGCACTGTGGTGGAATGGAATAGCACCATTTCCCTCTCTGAGGGTATTCCTTGGTTAGCAATTTAAAGGCATAAACATCTTTCTTTGGTGATGGCTGAGAGTGCGTCTTCATTTACAGAAGGCAGTTTTTATTGCTAGTCCAGTGTAAATGAAGCTCTAGTCTGGTGTGAAAACAAGATGCCCTGAGATAGGCCAGCAGTGGGTCTGAGGTTATCCATCAACACTCAGCACCTGGACAGCATGCTGGGCACACACATAGGTCACCTGGGCAGCATCTTCCCCACCAAGTCGCAATGTATTGTATTTCTATTTAAATTACAGCCATGCATTCTAAAGTGGCATCAATAGGCATGCATCACCCTCTGCCTATTTTAGAAACAGAAGCATAGAAACAGAGTGAGTCAGAAGGGGTCTCCCAGGACATCTAGTCTGACCCCCAGCTCCAGCCAGTTCCACTTATGACATGCCCACCACGTGCATGTCCAGCCTGTCCTTGAACATCCTCACTGATGAGGCTTCGACCACCTCCCGTGGAAGTCCATTCCATGCCCCAGGGGTCCTAACCATCAGGAAGTCCTTCCTGGCATCCAAATTGAACCCTGGTTCCCTGAGCTTTGCTCCACTGGAACACAACCTGCCCTCCTCTGCAGGGAACAACAGGTCTTGACCCACCTCCAAATGCATTTTGCATGCATAGCTGAATCTCTCATCCTTTCTTTTGGGTGGCACATTTTCTCCTTTCAGAAATGGACACCCTGCTATGGCTGTTGTGAAGTATGGAAAAGAAATCCCAGGAGGAGCTGTTAATATACACTCCCTGCAATCAAAAATGGAGCTTTGCAAGTGCTGAATCTCACCTTCTTTTGCTCCAGTCTGTCTCTTCCTTACCCCTCCGTTGACCAAATGCATTTGCTTTCTTCCTTTTGTACACTGATTCTTAAAGCACATGTCCCTACATTAGGTGTCCAGAAACCGTGGCCCACTGGGCTCCCCAGATCTCTCCACCTTTTCTCTAGTCCCATCTACTTTTGCATGACTGCCAAGCATGGGCAGCTTCGGGCTTTTGTGCAGTCCTCCACCACGGCAATTTGAAAAGGGTGAAATGCCTCTCCCAGGGCTTAATTACTGGCAATAAGGACTTGGCTAAAATAACTTTGCTGCTTTGGACTGAGCCTACAGCCTCTGGTTCCAGCAGTCACTGGAATGAGCTCCTAAGAGATTGTCCAATATGAAATTTGGCTGCAGGAAGGAAAGAAGTTGAGCCCTTAAAACCCATGACCTTTACTAGGTGTGCCCTGACTGAGGTGCTCAGGTCTAGCCCGCTGTAGCCTTTGGTTTTCATGGAAAACCCTGAAGGTGCTTTTCTTGCTGTGATTCAGCGTGGCCTGTCCGGAAGTATGAAATGTCACCGTGTCCCCCGAGTGAAACGGGTCACCGAGGTCTGTTGCTCTGACTGATGCAATTAGAGATTTTGCTTCCAGGTGCAATGTACAATCACCAGCGTTTGGGCACAGGAGCAGAAAGGACACGAGAGAGACCTCCGTCACTGTAACAACCTGCACAGCCTGAATAATTCAGCTGGCTTTAAAAAATACTTCCTTATTTTTGGCTTAGCTTAATTACAGCAAAGGAATTTTTCGGAGTTTCGTTTAGCAATACTCGCTTTTATTGCTGATCAATTATTGAAACATGGCTGAGTTCTATCCATTCAGGAAAAGGACGTCATCCTGACTACAAAGGGTTTTATGGGGCTCTGAAAGAGGAACGTGCAAGTGATAAACCTTCACATGTCATGCAAAAACATTTGCCCTTTTCCTTGCTCCTCCAAGCACCAAATCACCAGGCCTAAGCGAGGGGATATTTATAGGAGGGTAACAGGTTTGCAAAGTATTTTTCTCTGTGCTCAACCCTGGTAATAGATAATTGATGGCACCATTAGAAAGCAGTTGACTTATCACTGCATTAAGTGACCAACAACTTTATAGTCTGTAGAGAGAGAGAGAGAGAGAGACTTGCCCACATCCACTGTGAAGATCATGGCTCAGTAAACATCTGAGGTCCCGATTCCCCAAATTTATTTATTTATTTAGCAGGCTTCTATGCCGCCCCATTGGCCGAAGCCTCATGAGTACAACAGTTGATCCAGTATTCCACATTCATGTTCTTTGGCATGACTGATTCGGCTTTTTGCTATTATTCCCAATGCAAACATTGTGATTCAAAACCACGTGCAAGTGCCCCAAAGTGTTTGCATAAGGACACGAAACCAGTGAGAAAATGGCAATAGGCTATGCTGTGATTGTACTAAGAAGTCATTTCCTCACAATGGAAAAAAAAGTGTAATAGCCTGGACTTTTAAGGTCTGGCTAGTCCAGTTGCAACAGCAAACAGGATGATATTGTTTTCCTGCAAAGAAACAACCTACAGAAGAACCTCAGAACACCTGTTGGTGCAGGATCAGACCAATGATCCATCTGGCCCAGCACTCTGTTCTCGCAGTGAGCAATCAGCTCTCCACGGTTTACCAAAGGCCAGAGATATGGCAAAGTTCTTCTAATTCAGACTTCAAGTTAACCTTTGGAGGTTCATTAAACCCATGCCAGAATTTGGGGCCCAGGCTTCTGGGCCCCAAACATCTCCTCTGGCCCCAGTCAAAATCCAAGCCAATAAAGTATTCAAGGTTCTCTTGACCATTCTGTCATTTCCACCAGAAAACACCCTCTTGCATTAACTACACTGCAGGTTCCCTTAGGAAAATTTTTGTCTCCCATAGTTCCCTACATTCCAGATTCCTCTTCCTCTTCCTCCTGAAAAGGAACTGTCCAATCCAAGGAGGGCTTCTGCAAGGTCACTCCTCTTTACCTTGGAGCCGGAACAAGATCCTAGAATGTGAAACGAAGCATTCAGAAAACCCCATCCTGGTGAAAATTATATATTTGCTTTGTGGGATAAATGCCCTAGGTGTGTGTTGTGACTTTTTCTTGAAGTTGTAATATTGCTGGAAATAATGAGATGAGTTGTTGTTGTTGTTTTCCAAATCCTGCTTGGAAATGAAACCTAGATGCTTCACTTGTTTTCCTTGAGGATGCAAATCCAAGAAGGATTTCATTAGTGAGTGTTCAAATTACTTGTGCACCCAGCATTTACATAAATCTCATCTGTGGTGCTGTATATGGATCGCCAGCTGGGATTTTGCATAACACTGTCCAGTGTTTCATTACGATTGCTTTCCCGTGTTTTATATGGAGGACTGGCGAGAGAATGCTCCTGTGAGAAGAAAGTTGTTATCTAAGCTATTCATTTTTGAGAAATCTGTTTTAGGAAAGCAGAATCTCATAACTCAACAAGCAAACCCCTAGCCAGGGTGATCGTTGTAATTTATCAGCAGCACTCAAAAACTCATTTCAAAGTAAGCAAACAAAGCAGAACAGAGCAAGGCAATCAGACACCGGTTGCCTAGAGCTGTTTGCCACGTTAAATTTCCTGACCTCTTTCTGGGGAAGTAAATGAAGAAGTTTCCTGAGGACTGGACACTTAGCTCGTTGGTAGGGTACATGTGTTGCATGCAGGCCACAGATACAGTTAGTGTTGTCTCCAACTATCAAAATTAGTTGGCTTGCTGGTTAAAACTTCCCTTTTCATTTTGTCCATTTTGTAGCAGGCCCGAATTGGTGCCTTACACATTCACGGTTATATATGTATGTATGTATGTATGTATGTATGTATGTATTGTTTTGTGTTGTTATGCTGTGAGCCGCCCCGAGGCTTTGTTGTGATGAGGCAGCATAAAAATGTTTTAAATAAATAAAAAAATAAAAATAAAAAACACGTATTTAGATTTTAATATACTGCCCCATTCTCGTAGGTTCTGGGCAGTTTACAAGAAATTAAAACCAGCAATAGTTAAATTTTCAACTAAAAGCAAGCACATTAAATAAAGGTAATCTAGGAACTAATCCGGGAAGGCCTGTCAGAAGAGAGATGTTTTTAACTCCCTCTTAAAGGTAGCAATCTGGGATGCCTGACATCTCTCTCCTGGCAGGGCCATTATTAGCTCACTGTGCTCAGAATTCACTGTGAGCTTCAGAACAGGCATAGTAAAGCAGTATGCAGATTCTTCTTCTAAGGCTGCAGATCGCCTCCCACCCTGGACCCTCCAAAACATCTTTGGCCACGTCCATTTTCATAATCAGCACCACTGCTACAGTTCTGGGTCCATGGAAGAGGACTTTGCAAGTGCAGCTTTATCCCAGAGATCAGTTATCATAAGTAGGCATCACATAACTTCATTAAGTAGGCAGGCCACGTGAAATAAAGTCCTCAGAAAGAGGGCACATGATGTACAGATGCACGATACTGTGTTGTGCTACGTGATTCTAAACCACAGGTCTGAAGATACGCATGGAGATGCTTAGTGCTTTTTTTGTAAAAAAAAAAAAAAGGTGCCAGAACTCACATCGCAGCCGGCAGTAAGCACTCAGCGTGTGACCACACACACCAATCGCAAGCCGAGCAGCGTCCCAAGCCAGGTGGCGTGGACACAAAAGCAGCCCGCAGGCACTATGTTAATGAGGTTTGCTGCTGACCTGCTACTCCGACAGGTGTTTCAAGATCACTTCATAAAATCCTTTGAAAGAAAAGGTGCTGGAACGCCGTTTCGGTGAGTTCTATGACAAAAAAAGCCCTGGATATTCTGCATGTGCAAAACCTCATATGGGAGAACAAGATTGCTGGTTGATTGAGATCACATGAACTAGAGATGTTGGAGAAATCCTCACCCCATTCAGATGAGTTTAGATATCTGTGAATCTTACATGTGAATTCTATATCAGGCTGGCTTTTTCCAGGTTGCATGGATTCTGCAAACATTCAGGCTGCTTTTCTTTCACATTTTTCAGTGGGGGGATTTGTGAAAGCTCACATTCATGCTCATGCACATTAGTGCCAGTGTGCAGTCACTTAAGCAGAGCAAGAGTCCTGTACCTTTATTTATTTATTTATTTATTTATTTATATTGCGATTTATATCCTGCCTTTTTCTGACAAAGGGCTCAAGGCAGCTTACATCGTTCTCCTCCTCCATCTTATCTGCACAACAACAACCCTGTGAGGTAGGTTGGGCTGAGAGTCTGTGACTGGCCCAAAGTCACCCAGTTGGCTCCATGGCTGAGCGGGGACTAGAACCCAGATCGCCTGAGTCCCAGTCCCCTGCTCTAACCACTACACCACACTGCCTCTCATTCCTGAAAAAGCTCTGATCTGGTCCATGGAGGATATCTAACAGTTTGGAATGTCTGCAGATTTGAGATAGTCTCTCCCCACCAGGGACAGATGCATTGCTTTCCAAGTAATTAATGAAACCACCCAGGATAAGTTTGTCCATCATGAGACTCAATCTGTAGGCTATCCTGAATCTCTAGTTTAGAGCCCTGAATGAGGCCACCTGCCCCACCACCTGCTGTCCAGGAAAACCTGCTGAAGTGAAGGTCTAGGGGCTCTGAAGAACTCGTTTGCATCACACCCTTCTGAGGAGCTGGTTCTTTGCCCACATGTGCTTCACCTCCTGCAGCTCCCACTCCCTTTGAATCTTACTGCCTAAGATGCCCTTCTCTCTCCTGTCCATATATCCCTTTTTACAAATAGGGTTGCCATGAGGATGCAGGGTCCTTTGCTTACTTCAACAGAGAGATGTTAAAGAATCCGTAAATTAGCCTTACTGGAACCCTGAGTCCCATGTGTTTCAATCGCACCTCCTCTGTGTCAAAGGCCATGGAGAGGTGCTGCCAGCTGGAAGAAGCATTAGCAAGAAAGACTTGGTGCCAGGAAGCACCTAAGCAGAGCCCCCAGTTATATGAACTCCCCACCTCACATTGCTGAGGGCAGGATCAATTTTGTCCACACCCTAAGCTACAGGGGAACCTTCTAGACCTTGTGGTTCCAGCTAACCAAGTCAGGCTGGATGGTATCTTTGCTCCTGTTGGCCTGTGGCCCAATGTCCCCCAGTGGAGGTACGTGGAAACCAAGGCCAATACCTGCGCAGTTACCGTATTTTTCGCTCTATAAGACGCACCTGACCATAAGACGCACCTAGTTTTTAGAGGAGGAAAACAAGAAAAAA
Source organism: Varanus salvator macromaculatus (assembly GCA_023646645.1). NCBI lineage: Eukaryota > Metazoa > Chordata > Lepidosauria > Squamata > Varanidae > Varanus > Varanus salvator. The sequence goes on along the minus strand of JAIXND010000767.1, from coordinate 7,009,817 downwards.
AATATTCTGAATCAAATGGGCACATAATCACGGGCACATTCCCCATCACTTCCCCATGGGCTGCACATCTGACAGACTTCCTGCACACACGTATTTGCTCTATAAGACGCACAGACATTTCCCCTTACTTTTGAGGGGGGAAAAGTGAGTCTTATAGAGCAAAAAATATGGTATATTCCAGGATTCAGCCGGGAGCAAGACTGGGTAGTGGTAAATCCTCCACAGTATAATAATTCTTCCTGACCCCAGGATGTGGATGGGCATGCAGTAGGCTTCTCCACTACAATTGAAACCCTGACATCTAGGCTGGCATGCTAAGGACCTCTGCTTTCTCATTTGACAATGTCCCTTCTTAGTCTGGCTCTGGGAAGTGGTTGGAAAGACACAACCAGGCAGGGTAGGATATATAATTCTGCCTTGGGAGACCTGCTCTATCTTCTCTCTGGTTTTCACCTCTGAGGGATAAGTGTCTTAAAGGTAAAGGTAAAGGTTTCCCCTTGACGTTACGTCCAGTCATGCCTGACTCTAGGGGGCGGTGCTCATCTCCGTTTCCTAGCCGAGGGAGCCAGCGTTTGTCCGCAGACAGTCTCCGTGGTCATGTGGCCGGCATGACTAAACACTGAAGTGCACGGAACGCTGTTACCTGCCCACCGAAGTGGTACCTTTTTATCTACTTGCATTTGCATGCTTTCGAACTGCAAGGTGGGCAGGAGCTGGGACGGCGCACGGGAGCTCACCCCGTGTGCAGATTCGAACCGGCGACCTTTCGATCAACCAGCCCAGCAGCACAGCGGTTTAAACCACTGTCTTATTCATAGCATAAAAGCACTTCCTGCAGGCCCCTTAGAAGCTGTGTTTTTTAAATCTAGGCCACCCCATACAGCAGTGGGATACAATCATCCTTTTATGAAGCTGGTGACAATCTGGAGATCTATAACAGTTTGACCAGAATCTGCCTGTGAACGTTTTCTTCTCAGTAAAAGGTCTTCCAGATCTGATGCAACATCTACATAATTTTTACATCCGCATCATCAACTTGGTATCCAGAATGATAGAAAAAGAAATACACTAATCAAAGTACAAATATCCCTGACAGTGGGTACACACAGGCATGGAAAGTCACATGCAAATGTTGTGAACAGGATGTATACCGAATGATTTAATGCTTAACAATGGTCTATATAACATTTCTAGCTCCCCTAAATAAAAGGCAGAGAGATTTGTGGGGAGTTCGACACATAACCTCTGCTGACCAGGGCGCTGGATGTTTCCCACCAGTTTCTGCTTGCTAACTAGTTGAGAGACAATGTTGGACCTGGATCCACTCAGTTTGTTTTATCTCATTATCTTAACAACGATGGTTGTGGTTGGGCTGATGGGCAATGGATTCATCACCCTGGCCAACGGCTACGACTGGATGGCGAACAAAGCACTGCCATCATGCGACATGATCGTGATGGCACTGAGTCTGTCCCGACTTGTTTTTCTTGTGCTGATTCAAGCCATCCATTGCTGCTTCTTTCTTGATTTGAAGCTAAGCCATCTGCCGACTGCCTTTATTTTTATCTGGGCATTTTTAAATGCTCTCACCACATGGATGGCTACATGCCTTGCGGTCTTTTACTGTATGAAGATCGTCAACTTCACCAAGCCATTCCTTGAGAAGATCAAGCTCAGCATTTCAAGCATGGTTCCCCACATGCTTATAGGATCTGTCTTGGCTTCCTTGGTTGCCTCTCTTTCTTTTATCTGCTTACAACTTTTTCCCCAACATTGCAACCATACAATGATTCTTCTCAGTGGTGGCAATAGGACGTGCTCAGTTTGGACTCCTTGGACTTCTTATTCATACATCATAGGGACAGCCCCAGCTTTTATCATATTTTTAATTTGTTCGGTCTTCCTGATTAACTCTCTTTTGCACCATGTTAAGAAGCTGAAACAAAACAAAGATGGTTTTAGAGATCAGAGGATGGACGTCCATGTGAGAGCTGTTAAGACCTTCATCTCATTCCTGATCCTCTACAGTGCAACCTTTGCATCCATGGTCTCAATGACATTGTTTCATAGTGTACTGGCAGTTGCTTTGTCCAAAATTGCTGTCACTGCATTTCATTCGGGGCATTCCATTGTTTTAGTTCTCACAAATACCAGACTGAAGCAAGCCGCAGGGAAGGCTTTGTGTGGTGCCATGGGTCACAGCGGAAGAGAAACGGCATCAGCTTCCTGTCCTAAGACCTCCACAGAAAGCTGCCCTTCTTAGGAATGCTCCAAACATTTCGGAAAATGTCACTACTCTTGTCAAAACCTTTCCTTTTTTTTCTTTGCATCCTGAACAGTCATGAGATACTTTATTCTCAAGCATTAACATTCATGTTTACCAAAACATTTCACTTTAAGCAAGAGAACTTGGCAATATATGGAAGTACGGAACCTAGAAAGGGACAAGGCTGTCAATTTTATTACTGTCAGTTTCTCAGTTTTCTAATCTTGACTAGAGCTCATCCCAAACTTGTTAAAGGTTTGCCTGAACATTCTCAGACAATGTTTGCATGTTTCTTGTTACATATATTTTTTGCATGCGGTGAACGGTTTAGCAAGCAATTTTCCTACTATAATGCATGTTAATACTACTTTTCATTAGCCATTCTTGTATGCATTTTCTTGATTGAACAACGCCATCACAGAATTCAGAGGAGCGCCAGTTTTGAAGAATAAGGAGGTTTGATTTGCATATTGCTTTGAAAATGAAAAAGTAGATACGTTCACATGAGAAAGCAAACCAAAGTGAATTCTTATGCCTCTTTACTCAGACCTAGGAAGTAAGGAGTTTTTCAGTTTCGCTTTCTATCACATTCAATTTAAAAAAATGAACTAATTTCTTCCATCCTGCTTTTAAAGAAGTTTGTGAATTATGGCAATTTTGTATCAAAAATGAACCTATCAAAATACTCACCAAACTACATCCATCAAATTCAGTAAGTACGGCTATCCTGCATGTAGAGAGGCCATGTTATATCAGACTATATATATTAAAGATGATGGGCCAGGAGAGAGAGAGAGAGAGAGAGAGAGAGAGAGAGAGAGAGAGAGAGAGTTGGTAGTCCCAATTCCCCAGTTCAGTACCATGCATACAGATGAACACGGGGCTTCAAATGCCGTTTAAAGACTTTTAAACATTCAAAATACTTTCTCTGGATGGACAAACCTCTGCTTTGCTTTTTCTCCTATTCAAATGCATCTCCTCTCAACTTCCCATCTCTTGTTTTAATAAGTGCAATTATGAAGCAATTTTAAAAAGAACAAACAAGCAGAGAAGTACTCTCGCTCCTTTGTCACGCAAATGACACTGGGGACAAGGTGCTGGGGCAGCTCTGGCTAGTCCATCCTGATCCTCTCATTGGTGCCCTTTGCAGCATGGTGAAGTTCCTCCAGACAGACGTCAATGTTTTCATTGAAAACTGGTTTGTTTCATTAGCAATGGTTTGCCTGGTCTTCTGAGCACCGATCTTGGAGCTTGTGATCATATGCATTTTGGCTTTATTTGCACTTTTTCAGAAATGCAAATCTTTGCAAGTGCCAATTTATACAACTGTGAACTAAATGCAAATTTGGGCAATCAGGGAAAAATCCTGACAATCCATAAAATGCAGACAGAATAGAAAAGGTGGGGTAGTGATCCAAGTAGTTTGCTGCCCAGCTCTTTTCAAGGAAAGGGTCTGCCATGAAAGAAGGACTCTGTTAGCCCAGCTGGCCTGAACAGGAGAATTGTTGTTTGTTTGTTTATTATTAAACTTATATTCTGCTTTATTAGCCCAAGGGCTCTCTAATCAGATTGTAATAAACTAAAAACACAATATATCAATAAAAGCAATCAAATAAAACACATAACAATATCCAGGAAGCAAGAACAGTACATGGCTGAGGGATAATAATGCAAAACAGTATACATTAAATCCACCTTTAAAATGATCAAGATAAAATGAATTACTGAAATGTTTAGGAAATAAAATGGTTTTTGCCGGGTGCCCAAAAGATTGCTTTGAAGGCACCAGGCAACCTGCTTTCAGGAGGCTGTTCCATATTGAGAAGGCCCTTCTTCTACCTGCCACCCTCCTTAACTTCTTGGGGGATGGCTTGTTCAGAAGGATCTCCAAAACTGATCTTAGGGGCCAGGTGGGTGCATATGGGAGCAGGCGGTCCTTTGGGTATCCTGGCCCCAAAAGTTTGGTTTCAACTCTCCAACTGGCTTTTTCCGATGCTAAAACAGCTGGACCCTTTGAGAGTCATAGTTCGCCTCAGGATCCCAGCCATACAATAGGTCAAGAACAAATCGTCACTCCAGCTCCCCTCCCTAGGAAGGAGTCCCTGGTGGTCCCATTTAGCTTCAGGTGCCTCCAAATGCTCAGCATTGCTCAGCTTCCTAGATGCTGTTCCGACCACCTGCTGGTTGTGACCAGCACTGCTCATTTAAACAGACACCCCCTCCCAGTGCTAGCCAGCAAGAACCTCCCAGGCTTCTTGGTACAGAGCCGGTTCTCTGTGCTCACTTGGCTGCTTGGTAGATTGTCGAGAAACAAACTTGGCCAAAGGTGTCCACTCGCACCTGCAACACTTCAGTGGCTGGGTGGAAAAGCAGGTGGTAGCCGGAGATGCAGGAGGCTTCAGAGGAGAAGGGCGACCCAAGCGGCCATGGGGCGGGAGCAGCTCTCCTGTGAGAATGGTCAAACTGTTGGACTGAGACTTGGGGAATGCAGGTTCCAGTTCCCACACAGTATGCAAGCATTTTTAGGGAAAAGTGGCATTTAAATATCATCAAATAAATAAATAACGGCAACCTTCCCATTTTTCAGTGAGCCAGCTCTTTCTGAGTCGTGTGCATTCTGCCAACCAAGCGTTTCTGACATCTTTACTTTTGCACTTGCCTCGGTTGGCACTTGCGCTCACGTGCATCACTGCCAATTTACTCTTCTGCTAAGGTAGATTTGCACTGACGCATCTCGGCATCAGCACGAGCAGAAGAAAACTTCTGACCATACCTAAAGCAGGATCCAGTTGCATGAATAAGTGGGTGGTGGGACGAAAGGCACTGATGCTCTGCAAAACACGGAGCAGACCCAACGCCATCTGCACTTTGCCGAAGTGCTTGCTTAGTGAAGAATGCCCAAGAAACATAGAAACGGAGCGAGTCGGAAGGAGCCTCCCGGACCATCTAGTCTGACCCCCGGCTCCAGCTGGCTCTGCTCATGACATGCCCACCATGTGCATATCCAGCCTAGCCTTGAACACCCTCACCGATGGGGCCTCAACCACCTCCCGTGGAAGCCTATTCCATGCCCTTGGGGTCCGAAGTGTCAGGAAGTACTTCTTGGCATCCAAACTGAACTGTGGCTCCCTGAGCTTTGCTCTGTTGGAGCGCGTCCTGCCTTCCTCTGCAGGGGAGAACAGGTTTCTCTACCCACCTCACATACCTACAGTATATTTCATCAACAGATCCCCCCAGAGTCTCCTCTTCTCCAGGCTGAAGAGACCCAGTTCCCTCAGTCTCATCTCATACGGCATCCCCTGCAAATCGGCCACTGGACAAGAGGTGGCCAGCTGCAATGGTGGCATCTTCTCATTATCTCCTCCACTTCACCACATCTTGCCCCACTGCAGGAGAACCGCTCCAGAGGCCACCTCCAATGAGAGCTGGCAGGGGGCATCCAGGCCTTTTCAGGGTCCCTGATCTTGAGAAGACAGAATGTTCTGTGGGCACAGCGGTTTTCATGGAGGTTCACTGCGGGTGTCAGGATCCATCCGTTCCCTTCTTCTGTGTGAAGAACAACATCTGAAAAGGACTTTGATAACACCAAGATAAAGGCATAGAATGGCTTCACTGACAATGATGGAATCCCTTTCCAGCTTGCACAGAAGCAAAGAAACCATGGCTAGCTGAGTTATGCCATTTTAGCTCTGTAGGGATGCATTGAACCCTCGTTTTTAAAAAAAAAAGCGACAGAGAAGATGCGTATCACATCAGGGCTTCTGCTAAACTGGAAGCGTATAAATGTGCTCTTGCAAGAATAGAGGTTAGCGAGATACTGCAGATGCACTGGGGATAGCTTTACTTTGATTTTACAGCATAGTTTTGAAGCTTTGTATTATATTTTATCATGCTGTACTTTATTATTGTCTTTGTTGGGTAGCGCTCAAAGTGTTACAACTAGTAGGTTGGATAGAAATATTTCATAGAATACATCATGGACACTCACTCTAAAGTTTGCACTGTTAGCTTTTGTGATTACTCATTAATATATAATATTTTATTAATTTCCAGTTGATAAAACATGTAACTTCAAGAAAAGATAGCATTTTGTGGTGAATTCTTTCTAGAGATGTCAGAGATATCTGCACGAGATTCAAATGAGTTTGAACTTCAAAGATTCTGATCTACAGACTTTGCACCAAATCAGCTTTCTCTGAGTCACATGCATTCTGCAGACTTGTAAGCCCTGTTATTTTATTTAACATCATTTTATGCTGATTTAGTTGCAGAAAAACGTGTACAAATTAAGTATCATCATCATCATATTATTATTATTGATAGTTTTTTATTGTAATTGTTTTAATTATTATTAAATAATTAATAGTTTTTAAAATAAATTAATAATTTTTTAATTTTAATAAAATTTAATAGATTTTAATTTTAATAAATTAATAAATTAATAAACTAAAATAAATTAATAGTTTTAAATATTATTGTTGTTAATAATAATAATAATATTTCTATACTGCTGCACAGCCAAAGATCTCTGGGCAGTTCATAACAACAGATAAAACACAATAAGAATGCAATACAATACAGTAACAATAACACATAATACAATGCAATACAAGTAACCACCAAACCAAAAACGCACCTTTCCCCCATAGGTTAAATATGAAAACATGCATTTTTTAGGGGTTTGCCTATTTGTCTTTCTCATTTCCCAGGTTTATCTGCTTTCAACTCTGCAGATCTAGTAAAGTTTTATCACAACTAAAATCACATTTTCAGGCATCTGTGCTCCCAAAGCACGGCCCTTCCGGGAGCTTTGCTCGCTTTTCCGGAACCTGCCATTAGGAAGTGATGCTTAGTGCATGTACCAGCCCTTCGCAGCGTAGCCCAGCTTGCTGCAGCGAAGTTGGGAAACGATACAGACACCAAGCAACCTTGGGCAATTTCTTTCTACTTTAACTGGGGCGGCTTTGACGAAGCTTCTTCCCCTGCTGTCATCTAGCTTGAAGAAGAGATGACTTGTGATGAACAGCCGAAGAACACACTTGGCGCATCATTCAAGCGCTCGTGCCACATTTCAGTTAATAACTCATGAATCATGCTGTGATTATCTGATGCTGGTGCTTGGAGTCTTCCCTTGTTCGAGAAAGCAGGGGTGTGAGGACCATGGCAGTTTTAGTTCTCCAGCAGCAGATGAACAAATCCAGACATGCTGTCTCTATAGTGCAGGGCTGGGCAGCTCCAGGGAGTCTGGGAGCCAATTGCTGCCCTCGAACCACGCCGGGGGCTCCACCTCCTGGTATTACCAACACTGAGTTGCTGATGCATGTTGGTGGTAATTCAGAGCTAGGAAAGAAGGCATATTTCTCCTCTGAAATACAGCATGTGAGGGGTGGACCCTTTGTTTTAACGCCAAAACACACTCCTGGAAGTCCCTTGGGATGTGGCGTTGCATTAAGACGCAACTGGGCACTGCAGACTTTCTTTTAAAGGGAGAAGCAGGCTTTTTTCTGTGATGTGTGGCAGCCAGGAACTAAAAATGATATGGAGATGCATGCAGCCCAAGGACCATGTGTTGCCATGGGTGATTCGGAAAGAGGAACCAGTACCTGGCACCCTAGTGTGTTAGAACAGCCAGGAAGAACCTTACCACATCCCCAGTGGATCACTATCCAGCATCATTTCAGGACAGTTAAAAGGAATTACTTCTTCGCACTTCTCTTTTGCACATCTGGATCAAGGGGGCTGCGCATCTGGAACAAGTTGGAACTTCACCAGAACTCCATTGCAACTTTCTTGGAACGGTGGCCATACGACTTGTTCCGAAATGCATTCTGGGTGTGGAGGAGAGCGATGCCACAGTACCTCACTACCATTGAAACAGGGCATTTTGTGGGTGGAGATAAATTAACAGCCAACACAGTAAAGTTGCAAGGGAACTTGGGTAAGTTTGCTCCCCCTCCATCACCCACCCTTGAAAATAAGTTTATGTCCTGCAAGAAGTGCCTTGAAAACTATTGGGTAGTGGGAAAAGAGAGATCATTTCTTGCCCGAGTGTCAAGGGCCGAGCAGCCCGGTATGTAAACAAGCCACACTTCCCAGAGCAATAAAACTAAAGCCCTTTATTGCTAATTGTCTACAAGATTTACATCACTATAGATAAGCTCCCTAATGGTGATCCTTGCTGAGCAGACGTTAACTCTGTAATGGCTTCTCTTCTCAAGCCCACGTGGGATCACTCTCCCAAGTTATGCCTTTCCTCCCTTTTTTGCATCAAATGTTGCTGCTGTTCATATCTGTGTGAAATTCGTCTCACTTCCGCTTTTCTGAAATCCACAACCCCCACAGTGTCCTCCGTTTCTGGTTCCTGGAGATCTGCATCAGAGGGGGAGGAGGTAGCTTGTTCTGCCTCCTTCCGAGTAGAACTTGTAGCTTCCTCTTTCTCAAGACTCTCTGGCTTTATTAAAGGTTCAGACGTTTGCTCACTGTGTCGGGAGTCAGAGGAGGTTACAGTAGCTGGTTCAGCTGTCCCTGTGCTGGGTTGTGGAATCAACTCTTGGACCCTGGTTGTCAAGTGCAAGTCCTCCTCACGAGTCACTGCTTCTGTCGGGGCTTCATGCACGACACCGAGGATCTTAAAATCTGATGTCTGACAACAGGGAGAGAAGAGGAGGAAACAGTAGCCAGATATGAGTTGGAGCAAATACATATTGCAAATATCAAGTGTTCATAGGGGCAATTTGGATAAAAGCCCACATGAAACTATACCACAAATTTGCGTACTCTGAAATAGCACCAGAATAAAACACACACTGTAGTTTTCAAGCGACTTCCTTTGGAGAATGTGTTTGTGTAGGATACCATACCAATGGAAGGAGAAAGAAATATTCTACTGGGACAGATGAGTAGCCTGTGCTGACTGGCATCCCGGTTCCAGCAGAGGACAGATCCGATGTCAGTCTTGAAGAGTGCCACTGGAAGGACCTCTCAAACATAACTGATGACCCGTGGATATCGGTGGCGTCAAGCAAGACGAGACAACAGGTGGGTGTGAGTCTAAGGATGTCCACTCTGGTTCACACCACCTTTCAGATTGCCATCATGTTTCCCAGTGTTGTGGGTGTGGTAGCCAGTGCGTTTATCGTGGTGGTGGATTACATCGACTGGGTGAAAAAGAAAAGGCTTCCCACCTGCGACGTCATCCTGATGTGCCTCTGTTCATCCCGGCTTCTCCTCCAAGGAACGGTTCTGCACTCAGCACTCTTCCCAGAGATGCACAAGTGGAATGTGTTCAGAACACACTCAGTCCTGCTGGTGTTGTCCAGCACAGCTTGTCTTTGGTTTGCTGCTTGTCTCAGCGCCTTCTACTGCGCAAAGATCGCCACCTTCACCCATCGCTTCTTTCTGCTAATGAAGCTGAGAATCACCGAGATGGTCCCCCAGCTGCTTCTGGGGTCCGTGTTGGTCTCTTTGATGTCTTCCCTCCCTTTCATCTGGATGGATTACAGCGCTCACCTCTGCAACTCCACCAGGAGCCATCTGAAAAATGCCACCTTTGAAAGCCCCATTGGAAACATCTCCTACTTCAAGGTTTTCAGCATGTACCTGACTTGGGCTATAATTCCCCTTCTGCTCTTTCTAGCATCTTCTACCCTGCTAATTGCCTCTCTGTGGAGACACACCAGGCAGATAAGAGATAGCGCAACAAGTTTCAAGGATCGGAGAACCGATGCTCACATCACCGCCATTAAATCTCTGATCTCTTTCCTAATGCTCTACATCTGCAGCTTTGTAGCTGACATTCTGCTGGGATTCCCTTCCTGCCGAGCCAGAAACAGATGGAAATATAGAATCTGTACACTTGTGATTGCTGTATGCCCTTCAGTCCATTCCATCCTTTTGATTCTCCTCAATATTCGTCTGAAGCTGGCTCTCAAAAGCTGCCTGCTTTACATGAAATGCCATTGTAACTTGCTGTAAATACAGAGGGGTCAAGTCATGCAGCTAGGCAATGGAGCTGAAGGGAGCTTTGGGCAGTAAAACCTTAAGCCTTTCCCTCATGTAAAATAGCCTTGCAAACACCCACATTTCTATCCTGTTTCTTCACATTCTGCAACCCCATCCAATTAGGGATGTAGCAAAAACCATGCTGTAGATCATGGCATTTGGAAAGTTCAGACATATTAGTGTTGCCCAGGTACAATTAAAGCTCATACGATTCTTAATGTTCTTGTTGATCTAGCACCATCCTCAGGAATATATAAAACCACAGGGTCCTAAATAACCTGTAATCTGAAGTAGGCCTCTACAAATGCTTTTAATTTATAAGCATGTCTTTGGTTTTTGGCTTCCTTTTTATTATTAAATGGAATAACTGGTGGAACCTGCCCTATGTAGAGCCAGGCAAAAGGGAGGGAACCTTTTCCCATTGATGGATGCATTCCAGCAATTGAAAGTGTAGCCGGGTCTCCAGCTTTGCAGAGGAAACGCCTGTATTTGAAGGACTGTCACAGGAGAGCTGATTGTGGGGGGCTGGGGGGTCCCAGTTCAGTTCAGGTTTCAGTGGAAGAACTACAAGAAGGGCATGCAGGATGTCCAAAAAGCAACAGATCGAGAGAGCGCACTGCGTTGCAAGCTGTGCTGGATTTCTGCTTAAATTGCAGGAATTATGTCTGCAGTTGGACTGGTGTATCTAAGCATCATATGCATTACTTATACCAACTGGCATTCTCTTCCTTGAATGATGCATTGTCCCCTTTTGTGTATGTATTTATTTGTCTGTTGAGATGTAAAGCTTGAATTTGTTGAAGCTCTTCAAGTTCCATCCTGAACTTCATATCAGACTGGAAGCATTACTATTTCCATCCCTTTGTGTAAATAAAATAGTGCATATTTTCACATGCATTCCCCCAAAGGTATGCATCTGTTGCACACACGTTTCACATTTACACAATCTTTTCCCATTGATTAAAGTGTGTTTGTGTGCATGTTTCACACGGATCTGTCCTTATGGTGATGGATGTCCTAGAAACCCATTTGGGGGTGGGAATCCATCAGATCCCATGGGCAAAGCTCTCAGCCTCCGCTCTGCTTGGCAGGGGTCCAAGGTACCAAGTTCCTGGTGACAGCACCTAGCACCTGAGGGGCACCAGGGAGGAAACGAGTCCATGGGCTGCTCAGGCAGAGTCTCTTTCCTCCACAGTTGCCATATGGGGAAGAAAGGGTGCCTGGCATGGCCACTCATGGTCCCTCTTTTATTTTATTTATTTATTTATTTATTAAAACATTTATATGCCGCCCCATTGCAACAAAGCCTCGGGGCGGCTTACAACAAAATATAAAATACAATAATAAATTTAAAAATTTTCAACTATCTCCCCCCCCCCCCGCACCGGTGCATCTCGGCAAGCCCAAATTAAATATAATAACAACAATAAACCCTGCCATATAATTAAATAAACATAATTAAACTGTAAAGAAATAATAACCATAACTGACAATACATAACTACATACATACATAACAATAAACTAAATAAACAAATTAACAATTAAAACACAATTTAAATAGAAAGGTCTTCGCCTGGCGCCGAAAAACAAATAATGATGGCGCCAGGCGGACCTCTCTGGGGAGCGCATTCCATAATTGGGGCGCCACTGCCTAGAAAGCCCTCCTCCGGGTACTCATCCTCCTAATCTCTAGTCGGGAAGTCACCAGCGCATGTGTCACTGTCGCCAGGCAGTCATAGTCCACATGCACTGCCATCACCAGCAGTGGGAAGGGAAGAAGGTTGGCCGCTACTGGCGCATTTCCACATGCGCAGCTGCTCTGGATGGGGAAGGGTGCCAGTTGTGCGACCAGGGTCCACAAGCATTTTCAGACTTCCTCCTGGTTTGCCTCACTTTCGGCTCACTTGGCTTGGCTGTCAGGGGTCGCTGGTAACTCCAGGTTAAAAACATGAGTTTAAAAGGTCAGGTTAAAAGGATAAGACTTGAGGTTGTGCAGCACAGTTCATATGGTGCTGTGGAGAAGACTGGATACACACAACCAACTTCCAGTTGGATAATTTTAGGAAACATAGAACCATAGAAACAGAATGAGTCAGAAGGGGCTTCCTAGGCCATCTAGTCTGACCCCTGGCTCCACTCATGACATGCCTACCATGTGCATGTCCAGCCTATTCCAGAACTCCCTCACCAATGGGGCTTCAGCCACCTCTCATTCTATAACCTCGGAGTCCTAACCATCAGGAAGTGCTTCCTGCCATCCAAACTGAACCTTGGTTCCCTGAGCTTTGCTCCATTAGAACACAACCTGCCCTCCTCTGCAGGGGAGATGTTAGTCAGTCCTTCTGCCTGATGTGGTGGTTTTCCATGTGCAGGGATGTGAACCAAGCGACAGGTTTGCCTGCTCACTGCCATGAGTAAGCACAGGTGCAATGGGGCAAAGAGTCATTGCTCTTCTTTCTGCGTGTCTGAGGCAGGATGTCGATGTCACAGTGAAATGTTGACAGATTTGCATCCCAAGGAACCACAAGCTAAAATGTTCTTTGGCGTTATTTTGAAACTGGTTCCTGTTCTTAGAAAAACAATATAGTACAGCACAAGCTTCCTTAACTTGGTGCTCTCCAAATGTTTTAGGCCAGAACAGTTGGAGAAGGGAGAAGGGGGAAATCCAGGGGGAAATTCAGGATATTCAGAATCATGCAACTGTATGATTCTTCTCCATGCCATAGGAGTAGAAGTCCTGCCCCCCTTTATATTTAACATCTACATGAAGCTGTTATCCAGAGTAGGGTCACCCAGAGTCCCAGCTGCAACCTTAGAAAAAAGACTCTAAGGTCAGAGCTGGGATTTTGATCTCAGAGGTCTTCCTTCCACCCTGGAAGCTATCACAGCTTTTGCATGACAGCTGGGCTCCAAAGACCATCTTCAGAGCTGGCATGGGGAGTGCCAGTCCAGGGGGCAGGGAAACGAGGAACACGGCACTGCAGTCCTGCTACTTCAACCCTTTCTCCTTATGAGGAAGGGAAAGGCCTTGAGATGGTTGAAATCAGTTGTCTAATGTTTTGCAGGGCAAACAGACTGTGAATACAGACCTTAGCCTGTGTTCTCCCACCTTCCACTGGTTGCTCATGATTCTGTAATCCTTTGAGTTTAGAGGTCATGGGCAGAATATTACTTATCACAGTTGAACGGACCAAAAGGTTCACCCCAGAATCAGTCCACATGCCAGCAAGACTTCCATGTGTACACAAGCCACTTGTTTTGTTTTTTTGTTTTGTTTTGTTCTTGCTTTTTGCTTTCTTGTTTTGTTTGGGTGGGACACACACACACACACACACACACACACCTCTTTGCTCAATGTTTCACCCTGATGGGAGTAACGCTCTTGCTCATTTAAGAGCCCCTGCATAGCAATTCATCCAGGGCACCTTTCTGAGCACCTATTTTTGTCCCCAGCCCGTTCATTATCTTTCCGCCTCGGTTTAAGCTTCCTCCTGTAGGGATTCAAGGAGATGCTAATCAAACTGAGCTGGTGACAGCCAACGGGACGGCTGGCTGCTATGCTGGCCTTCTGCCACATTTCAAGCGGTCATTCGTTAAGGCGCTGCTGGAGGGATTATTTGACATATCGTCCAAGATATCATGTGTCGCTCATTAGAAGCGCACGGCGCAGCCATTCAGGACTGCTGAGAGCCAAATATATCTGATCAAATGAGGTCAGCATAATGGAACTTTTCCTGTAAGAGAACAGTTGCATTTGTAAGAAAACCAGGACAAATACTTCTCTTAAAGGGATATAAGATGATGGTTCCATGCACTTGGGCCTGGCTTAAAAGAGGGGCCAGAATGTGTGCAGCTTTAAATGTAGGTCTAGTGGCTACAAGCATTTTTCATCTTTTTTCTGCAGTAGGTAAAGATCCAGATCTGAAAACTCCATGAACCATTTGCTATGTCTACTGGTTCCAAGATGATGGCAATATTTATTTATTTATTTATTTTATATTGCAATTTATATCCTGCCTTTTTCCTATAAAGGGCTCAAGGCAGCTTACATCATCTCTCCGCCTCCATCATATCCCCACAACAACAACCCTGTGAGGTAGGCTGGGCTGAGAGTCTGCGACTGGCCCAAAGTCACCCAGCTGGCTCCATGGCTGAGCGGGGACTTGAACCCAGATCCTCTGAGTCCCAGTCCCATGCTCTTAACCACTACACCACACTGGCTCTTACCACTACACCACACTGGCTCTAATATTGCTCCTAAAACTTATTTAATGCAATGTCTTATTAACAAATGTCTTATATTTGCATTAGGCTTGCTTGCTTTTTCCTTCCTTCCTTCCCTCTCTCTCTCCCTTCATTTTAATCAGTGACTCCTGCAAGGGTCAATCATTATGTGAAAGAGCTTCTTCCAGGGGCCAATCATTTCTCCAAAGCTGCTGTTTGCATGGGAAAAGATGTATCCATTGATGCTGAATGCAAAAAAAAAAAAAAAAAAATCAGTTTATCCCCAAAGCTTGACTGTCCAGGTTGATTCTGAATCAGTTAAAATGTGCATTTTCAATGCAAAGACACTTTTGGTGTGGTGGCTGGTTTGACCCTCTCTTCTCTACTTTAGAAGTTGGTAGAGAGAAGGACTGAACCCACTCTCCTGTGGGTTAGCAATTTAATAAATAGATAAATAAATAAATTTGAATAAACAAGGACACAGTATAAGTTGGGAGTAGGCAAGATGGTTTGGGCTGGAACTGTCAGAATTTCTCAGTCACAGGAGCTGAAGTCTGAACACCCAGAGGGAACAAGGTTTCCTGCCTCTGTTGACATGCCAAGTGCTATTTTCTTGGAGGAAAGCTGCAATATAGAACCATCGATGGAAAATATAAGATGACCCGACATGCCATTGTTATACCGTGTCTACGTATTACACAAGCATATGATGTATAGAATTGACACACGCTGGGCAGTATCCTACACTGCCTGACTGTAGCAGAAATGACTGCTAACTCATGAAAAATCCGTTCCAGAAAGACCCCCCCCCTCAAAAAAAAGCAGATGTACTCATTGGGCTGTTTTTTTGGGATCACAAAGGGCACTTGGCTGTCTGACTCCATTCCAGAAAGTAACATTGCAATTGTTAGTTCCAATGTCACAAGCTCTCAGTACAATTCAGTAGAGAAGCTGTAGGGAGGAACAGCAGCATAGGATACTGCCCAGAGAATCTATTTCTGGCTGGAAAACTCCATAACTTGTAGTCTTGTAAACATTCTATAAGCTTCAGGAATTAAACCGCTGTGCTGCTGGGCTGGTTGATCAAAAGGTCGCCGGTTCGAATCTGCACACGGGGTGAGCTCCCGTGTGCCGTCCCAGCTCCTGCCAACCTTGCAGTTCGAAAGCATGCAAATGCAAGTAGATAAAAAGGTACCATTTCGGTGGGCAGGTAACAGCGTTCCGTGCACTTCGGTGTTTAGTCATGCCGGCCACATGCCCACGGAGACCATCTGCGGACAAACGCTGGCTCCCTCGGCCAGGAAACGGAGATGAGCACTGCCCCCTGGAGTCAGGCATGACTGGACGTAATGTCAAGGGGAAACCTTTACCTTTACCTTTTACTTTTCTCCTATTACTGGCTCTGGACCTCTGCTCCACATCTGTAAAATGGGCACATTTTTTCTTCTATAAAACCCATTTCTTCTGTGGTTAAACCCTCACTGAAAGTGAGCTGAAGCGTATGTGTATTTATGGGTGTGCACATCTAATGCTCACATCCCACATTGAGTTTTCAGTGCAGGTCTAGCTGGTTGATTTGTGTGTGGGAGGGGCAGGGGGCATCCCTCTTGTCTGGATTGCCAAATTTCCAAATTGCCAAACAGGCTGGTTGTGCCTGTTTCATACATATGGTGTCTGTCCGTGCCACATTTACTATTTTGTGTCTATTTAATATTTACCCTGTTTAAAAATGTATGCCCATTTTCTGTCTCCATGCCCTCCAAAGGAGGAGTCACTAAAGCAGCTTACAAACTCTTGAAAGGCATACAAACAATTCCCAATCTTTTGGGAAGAAACTAAAAGCAACAGCAAAGGCGAAATCGCAAGGAACAGAACTAGCAAGTCAGTAAACAAACTGCATTGTGCCATTTGGGAATACGAATTATTGCCTAATTAATAATTAGAGGTGGTGGGGAGTCTAAATCTTTGGAGCTAGCAATGTGGTCACAGAGCAAGGCAGAAAAATAACCCTGACAGAACGTATAACACAGGAAGCTAGTAGATGCCCTGAGGCCTCTTCAAGGTAATGTGGGAATTTTATTTATTTATTTTATTTATTTATTTAGGGAACTTCTATGCCGCCCCATTCGCCAAAGCCTCGGGGCGGCTCACAACCAAATAAATAATATAAAAATATAAAACGATATAATATAATATAATATAAATTTAAGTCGCCCTGTCCAAAGCATAAAATAAATAAAAAACATTAACAGTTAAAATAACATTTGAATAAAAAGGTCTTCGCCTGGCACCGAAAAGCAAATAACGACGGCGCCAGGCGGACCTCTCTGGGGAGCGCATTCCATAAATTGGGTGCTACCACAGAGAAAGCCCTCTTCCGGGTACTCACCCTCCTAATATCCTTAACGGAGGGTTCCCAATTTTCCCAGGTGCTGAAAAGAAAACTTTCCATAATGCACAACGTATTTCAGAAAGCGCTCCCTTTCCTTCAGGGCCGCTTCTCTTCAAGGGTTTGTGCAGAAGAAGCATTGGACCCAAGAATGGCTGCAATTGTACCACCCGCATCCAAGGTGTACCTTCGCTTCTATGTGCAGTGTCTATGTGCATGCAATGCATGGAGCAAAATGTGCTATCGATCTTTTCCTGCCATTGCACCTTTACCTGTGCATTTTGTCTGGAGCAGAGGTCGGCAACCCACGGCTCTGGAGCCGCATGTGGCTCTTGAACCCCTCTGCTGCGGCTCGTTGCTCAAAACATGCACTGGCACAGCCACTGATGTGCTGGAAGCTCCACTCAGGAACGCAGCACTAGCTAGTTAAGTAAATCAGCTAGTTAAGTAAATCACTACATTCCTCTGCTAAACAAGCTTCCTGCAGGCTCTCATGTTACACGAAAGGCTGCTGAAAAGATTCTCTTTGTCCCAGTGTCATCTCCTTCAACTGAATGCTAAAAACTGCGCTTGGGACCTGCCACAATTCACAGCACTGACTGTTTATCTGCTAATCAGTCACTAAACACACCTCTATCTCCAGCCACCCCTGATTACTGAGCTCCCCCCGCCGCCCCGTAGGCCAACCATGGACAAATTGAAGAAAAGAAGTTTCTGAAGAAAACCAAACGTTTAATGATACTTGGGTAGATTCATTTGCTTTTACTGCTGACGAACTTATGGGGTTTGCTGTTTAATGCATGCAGCCCTTTAGCACTGACTTTGACTCTTCAGGAAGCTGTTCTCCTATTCAAAATATATGAAAGGAGTCCTACTCGTTTATAATGTAAGATTAAAAATAACAGTTTTTAGTGACTGAACAAGAGCTGCAGCTAAATCATACTGAAGATATACATAGCATTAAGGTAAAAACATGATATATATGCAGTGTTATCTTCAGTTTAGATGTCAAAAGGGTTTTGCGACTCCTGGTGTTTTCTTTTGTGTGGGAAACGGGTCCAAATGGCTCTTTGAGTGTTAAAGGTTGCCCACCCCTGGTCTAGAGGGTCATTTCAGGTCACCTAGATAAGGCACTGGGTAGGGGGAGGAAAGACGTCTGACACACCGAAGTTTATTGGTCTAGGCAGACTGCACCAGCCCCACTCTGGAGGGATGCATTTTTAACATGGGCATTTTATTTATTTATTTACAATATTTCTTCCCCTCCCTTCTCAAATGTGCCAGGATGGCTTACAATGTAATAATCAATCACAATAAATAAATACAGAAAAATAAAATTGCAGAATGAACATAAGAAGTTATGGCTGATAATAATTAGATTAAAATTAGTTAAAATGGAAACATAGAAACAAAGAAACAGAGTGAGTCAGAAGGGGCCTCCTGGGCCATCTAGTCTGACCTCTGGCACCAGCTGGCTCCACTCACAACATGCCCACCATGTGCATGTCCAGCCTGTCTTTGAACACCATCACCGATGGGGCCTCAACCACCTCCCGTGGAAGCCCATTCCATGCCCTCGGGGTCCTAACTGTCAGGAAGTGCTTCCTGGCATCCAAATGGAACCTGAGTTCCCTGAGCTTTGCTCCGTTGGAGCGCATCCTGCCTTCCTCTGCAGGGGAGAACAGGCCTCTCCCCATCTCCATGTGACACCCCCTCACATACCTGCATGTCGCCAACAGATCCCCTCTGAGTCTCCTCTTCTCCAAGCTGAAGAGACCCCGTTCCCTCAGTCTTGCCTCATACGGCATCCCCTGCAAACCAGCAAATAACAAAGGTTTTCGCCTGGTGCTGAAATGAATATAATGTTGGTGCCAGGTGGACCTTCCTGGGAAGCACATTCCACAACAGAGGTGCCACCACGGAGAAGGCCCTCCTCTTGGTGTTGACTTCACATTTTCAGAATGTTCAGGAATATGTGAACATTTTCTCAAAACATTCACATTTGGGGTTGTGAATGCACCATTTTTGAATGATCTGTAAACTGAAAAAAAAAAAAAAAAAACTTGTCTATCCCTAGCAGCAACAAGCTTCCTGCTGCTGTTCCTACATTGAAAACAGACATTTCTATTGAAGCTGCAAATGTTCTATATGGATTGATTCCATCAAGGAAGCCACAGCCTTGAGTTTTCAAGTGCCCATTTGGGCTATCAAACCCATGACATTTTGGAGGACTTTCATTCATGGGGTCACCATAAGTCTGAGATAACTTGACTGCATGTAACAACAACGACAGTTCTGTTGTTGGCTTTTCTTTCAGATCTCATATTTGGAAGCACAGTTGGTCTGTAAATGGAAGTTGGACTAAATCCCCAGGTCTGATTCCCTTTGGTAGGTCTGCCCTTCACAGCACATTTATTTATTTAGACTTTTTGTGTGCCATCCCATTCGCATGAGCCTCGGGACGGCTTACATACAATAAATAAACCCAATACAAATAGTACACATAAAATCCAGGTTCACCCTGGCTGTGAATTAAAAGCCTATAGATGACATTAAAAATTGTTAAAATATCATTTAAATAAAAAGGTCTTAGCCTGGCACCAAAAAACAAATAATGACAGCGCCAGGCGGACCTCTCTGGGGAGTGCGTTCCACAGATGGTGCACCACTGCAGAGAAGGCCCTGCTCCAGGTACTCACCCTCCTGATATCTTTCACAGAGGGCTCCCGGAGAAGGGTCTCTGCTGCCGATCTCAAGAGGTGGAAGGGCAAATATGGACGCAAGCGCTCCTTTAGATAACCAGGTCCCAAGCCGTTGAGGGCTTTCTAGGTGATAAGCAGCCCCCTGAATTGAGCCTGGACTCCATACTCTGTTTATGATAGTAGGTAGCACATCTCGGGCTAAGGAGTTGTTGATTGCTTCTATATGTATTGTGGGGCATTAACCTGATCTGAGTTTCCTGGCCACTGAATCACACTGGGCAACCCACCAGTACTGTGAGGCTGCCGTTTGAAGGATGCTCACAGGAAAGGAAGCCTCACTGAACTTGCCTCTGGTAGACATCTAGAGGATGGCTTTGTAAGACTGTGGATGTAGGCTCAGCTTCATTGGAGTCAGGCTCACTGAATGCTGTGGGGCTTACTTCTGAGTAGAGACGCATAGGATTGCACTTCATAGAAGGGAAACAATCCATCCATTTTCCACACCATCTATACTGTTGCAAACTTCTATCTTATCTTCCTATAGACTACAATCCTCTTTACATTGGGAGCTTGTCTCATTCAATTCAATGGGGAATGGATAGGATTGTACCTCTAATCATCTTTTTTAAAACTAGGCGGTCAAATCAACCTGGAATCTAAAACCCAGAAGAAATTGTATTCCTTCCTTAATGGATATACATCTTTGTTTACCTCCAAAACTCATATTGTGTTTCAAGGAGTAACATATGGACCCATTCAGCACCACTAAAGTTACTATAGATCTGCACAGGATTGTCTTCTTTATTTAAAATATTTAAATGATTAAAGAGAGAAAAAAAAGAGTAAAGAATCCACCAAGCTAGGTATTCATATCAAGAAATGCCTGAGTATACAGAGACGTTTTTAACAGGTGCTTAAACACATTGAAGAAGAAATGCAGAAGAGTAACTTTTAAATTTATACTTTGATTTACATGCTTAAGTCTCATGACAGGAAAAAATAATAAGTAAGTAAATAAATAAGTCTGAAGCAGAAGAATGGGGCATCTGACTGTTCTGAAGCTACCCATCCGAAACTACCCGAGACTGGTTCCCACAATACAGAAGCACAGAGGGTTTGGCTGGAGGTCTTCAACAAGTGAGCGGACTTGCCCTTTTGCATTCCTGTCAAATCTGCAGTGGTGCGACAGTCACAAATTTATAATGATTTAAGTACTGAACAATTATGACAGGTGATGAATTGAGCACAAGGAGCTAGTTCTCAGTGTGCTATTAATCACTGGGCCACCATGCAGGGAATGAGAGAGCGAGCAATCTATATCAGTTACAAATGTTGTAAGGCACACATTATTCAGACGGCGTGAAAAGGTCATTGTGCAGCTGAAAAGTAGGATGAGTAGATTTAGCTGGATTGATGAGAGCATCTGATGTTGTGTATTTATTTTCAAGGAAAAAAACACCATTAAATCTGTACAAACACTATAAATAATCAGTTTAAGTAATGGTGGGGGAGAAATAATATTTCCATTGTTTGATCAGAATTTGCTTATTAAATACATCCATTCAGCTAGGTAACTACTAACCTAAACTTTTCTTCTTTATGTTTAGCCTTTTCCTTGGGCCAGAGTTTCTGGAGGAACAGACATGAAAGATCACACACTACCTGCATGTTTAGAGACAATACTAAGCACAGATGATTTCCCCAAAAAATTCAATTTATTCTGGAGTTAGGAGCAAGCAGTGACATTTACTGATGACACCAAATTATTTAGGGCCGTTCAAACAAAAATGGATTGGGCGAAGCCTAAAACAATTCTCCAGACTGGGAGGATGGACTTCCAAATGGCAAATTCAGTGTAAGCAAGTGCATGCTGATGTGAGGTGTCAGGACAAAAATAACCATCTTCCAGTAGAGGCTGATGGGATTGGAGCTACAAATGACTCACCAGGAAAGAGAGCTTGGCATTGTGCTGGAAACTCAGTGAGTGTGTAGCCCCAGGCAAACTCCATGTTAGGCATAATTAAGAATGGAACTTTACGCTGCCGATGCCACAATGCCTTTATTAAAATGTGGTGTGATCAAACTTTAGATCTTCCGAAAGGGTGGCAGAGGGGACATGGGGAATTGCAGGCCAGTTAGCCTTACGTCCATTGTAGGAAAAACAATGGAAAGGCTCATAATAGAGAGAGATCTAGTGATGCTAGATAGGAAAGGGAGGCTGGCGGCCACACAACACGGCTTCCGCAAAAACAGGTCCTGCCAGACAAACCTTGTGGAATTATATGACAAGGTTTCAAGGTGGCTGGACGGAGGGGATGAAGTGCATGTGGTTTCCCGGGATTCAGCAAGGCCTTCGACAAAGTGGCCCATGATATCCTGGTGGAAAAACTGGGGAGTTTTGGGATAGACCAATGCACTGTCTGGTGGATTAGGGCATGGCTGATGGACCGAAAGCAGAGGGATACTATTAGAGGGGAATCATTGGGATGGTGGCCAAGGATGAGTGGGGTTCTTCAGCGCTCAGTCCTGGGACTGATCTTGTTCAGTCTTTTCATTAATGTCCTGGAGGAGGGGGGGTGTCAAGTCTGCTGGTCGTTTCCTGATAATGCTAAAATGGGGCGCCCAATTTATGTTTACTTCCTAGTAACTCTTTCTATACATATACATTAGCAAAAATATTTTGCAAATGGGTGTCCCCTTCTGTCTTCTTTTTGACAATGTGCAAGGGAGTCTTGGAAGGACAGCAGGGAAGAAACTGGGAAAGATGATCAGGTGCAAAGACATTTTGCTGAAGGCCCAAGTGCAGGACCAGGTGCATTCTTGAATTCCTAAATTGCATGTGTGGGTGTGAAAGCTGGACAGGGCAGGAAAGTGACTGGAGAAGATCGATGTTTTCCAAGCTTGGTCTGGAGTACCCTGGACCAGCTGAAAGATGAAGAAGTGGGTCCTAGATCAAATCAAGCCAGAAGGTTCCTAGAAGCAAAAATGACAGTGCCGAGGTTATCCTACTTTGGATGCATCACGAGCAGGCAAACCTCATGCTGTGGAAAGTCAAAGGAAGAAGAGGAAAGAGAAGAGGAAAGGTGAGATGGGTTGGCCCCATCCAGAAAGCCACAGCCTTGAACTTAGAAGAGCCAAGCAGGGCTGTAACGGATAGGACATCTAAGGGCAGCCATTCATAGGGTAGTCATGAGTCGGTGATGACTTGATGGCAAGCAACAGCAGCAAGAAATTCACATTGAGGAATGCAAATGAGGCAAATCAGAGTTAAAGGCATATCAAAAAGATTTTTCCTACATCCCAAATGATGGCACCTCCTTAGGTAAGGCTGCCTGCTTCCTTCTGGTTGGCTGAGGACTCCCATGGGCGCTTCTTGTAGCACAGTTTAAGAGAAAAAGAAAGATGGCTGCTCATTTACTTATGTTCTTATCCCTGCCTTTCAATATGAAACAGAATTGTGGCCCTGAAGTGCCTTCTGACTGGGATCATACCTGCTTCATTTACAATTCATTTATTTTGCTGTTACAAGCACCACAAAACCAACAAAAGCAGAAGGAAGAGGGTGTTGCACTCTCTGGGGCTTTATTTATTAGCAGCAAAAGTTCAGACTCCAATTTTTATTGGGAGTGATATGTTAGTCAGGCATCGTATGGAGTGGTCTCTGTGAGCTAGCAATTATGGAAAACTTGGCTTTGACTAGCACGCTAGTTTTTTTACAAGCTTGTTAGCAAGGCAAAATAAAGAGGGAACCAAAAGATGTCACTTTACAAGTTCTTTCCCCTTTGAGATACAATTTTTAGCTCTGTAAGGTATGCTGTTTTGCATCTTCCATGGTTTGTTAAAAAGCCTGCGTTAGTTGGAGAAGAGGCATGCATGGAATTACGAATTTTGAGAGTTGCCATTTCCTTATACTGACTAAGACCATCAGTTTGACTAGTCCATTGTGAATTTCTTTATTTATTGCTTTTATAAACCGTTCAATAGTCATACATGGCTCCCACAATAGTTTACCAAAAGGCATAGACTCAAGCACTGGCAGGAGATGGCTCTGAAGACATTTCTCTGCGAAAACTTATGAGATTTTTCTTTGCATATAACCCATGCAATTAAAAAAATTTCTGCTTGGCAGAATTTGGGCAGGGGGCTGGACTAAATGGTCTTATAGGCCCCTTTGAACTCTACTGTTCTGTGATTTTACCACTGGGTGAAAAACCTAAAATCGGTCCATCCCATCATTTAGAAATGTCTGGTGACCCTGGAAAATGTACATTCTTCTCAACATTCCTGGTATGTGTCTCACAGCTGTTGTAGCTTGCTGAGTACCATATTGCAATAAGAAGAGAATCCAGTCTCTGGTTGTCTAGCTCACCAGAGGTACCAGTGCTAAAAGACCCATGCCAACTAAGCAAGGAGGAAGAATCAGATTGCAAGCTTGCCGAAGGGGCGAGAGAGGAAACAGAGCTTGTGATGCTCCTGAGAATCAGGTTTGAAATAGCATTCAGAAGAAACAGAGTTATTTTCTGAAGCAAGGGGTAGCTAGTTTGGACTTCCCAGCCTGTCCAAGCCTGAACATTTCCCCCCACCACTAAACCATCTCTCGTAATTGTTCAGGTGTTCCACTTGAAGATAATCTCCACACCAACAAAACTACTCCTATTGTTACTATTTATGATGCTTTGGAGGAGCTGCATGCCCTGCATCTCAGTAAAATATTTTTGGCCATCTTGAGCAGGACCCCGTTTTAATTCTTTTCTGTGCTTCTCGTTGTGAACGTGAACCTTCCTACCTAAAGCCATCTCCAACAAAGCCTGGATAACCGCTGCTATGGATATCAAGTAGGGGGACTTTTGGGGATGAAATCGTGTGTTGTCTCCTTGAACACTTCAGATGTACATATCAAAGGCAGACTCTTTGGGCAAGGCTCACCACAGCCCTAACCACTGATCACGCTCCTCAAAGCATTAATTATAACCCCAAAATCTAAATGGAAGAACATGTAGAATGTCCCCAGCTGAAATACTTTACATATTCCATCTGAGAGTGATCGGCAGCACTCTCATTACTCATAATGGAATATATAGCTCCAAAACTATATCTGTATTGCAATGCATATGTTCTGGTGCCATCTAGCTATCTTCCAAGGTACATCCTTTACATCTCCAAAGGACAGTTTATTAACACATGGGATGTACCCTGTCATTCAACTGCAGGTGGGACATGGGTGAATTAATACTGTAATGAAATATCCCCCTCCCCCAGCTTCACAGCCCCATTCACAAGCAGCAGATGTGGTGATGGGGTTTGGTCCTGAGTCCATCTGGACAAAATTGGGGGTTGGAGTCACGTACGGGCAACGCAGAGTGGTGTATCCTATCATCTATCTTAAGAGCAGCATCTTCCAACTCTTCCACCCTGAGTAGAGCCAGTGTAGTGAGTGTTGGGTAGGAAGCCAGGCAATCCCAGTTCCAGTTTCCATTCATCCAGGAACCTCACTAGGCAACTTGTAAGGTGGCTTCGGCTGAGCGTGAGATGGGCCAGTTACTGACTCTCAGCCGAACCCACCTCACAAGGTTGTTGCGAGGATAAAATGGAGAGGAGGAGAAGGATTACGGAAGCTCTCTTCATTTCCTTGGAGGAGGAAAAAGGGGGCATATTAATATACCGTATTTTTCGCTCTATAAGATGCGCCTGACCATAAGACGCACCTAGTTTTAGAGGAGGAAAACAAGAAAAAAAATATTCTGAATCAAATGGGCACATAATCACAGGTACATTCCCCGTCACTTCCCCATGGGCTGCACATCTGACAGACTCACTGCACACACATATTCGCTCTATAAGACGCACAGACATTTCCCCTTACTTTTGAGGGGGGGGGGAAAGTGCATCTTATAGAGCAAAAAATACTGTAATTAACATAGACCCAAATATTGACTAGATCTTACACTGACTGCAACACACGTACACAATGTGATACTGACCATGCATGATCTACTGACGTTGATGGGGATTTCCATCTAAACCAGATGGAACCGTGCTGTGGACATGCATTTATGGTGTAATCCTGCATGTGTTTAGACAGATAAAACAATCCCAACATGCCCCAGCCAGCCTCTCTAAGCATCCCTGCTTTGGTTTTAACCCACTTTTTTGTACTTCTGCAAACTTTGGGGTTTGTGCAAATTGACTAATATTTCTTCTTACCATGTGGGTGCTGCTGCTTTGTGCTTATAAGTCTTACTATTATTGTTCCTATACCAGCTAATAGCTGAATCTCACTTTGTGGTCCACGTAGCAGATAAAATCCAAAACGAGATATATCCATGATTAAAAACCACCATACACATGCAAGGCAGAATTTAAAAGCCAGATTTAAAACCAAATTTAAAAAGTTACCTGGATAGAGAGATATAGTTTCAACAGGCCAGGACAAGCCTGCTACTTAGCCTCTAGTCTTCCCTGATGCTGTGCCAAATACTCCAGTGGGGAGAGTTGGGAAAGTTTAGACACCCAAGTCTCAGTTGTACATGCTGGGTGTGTTGCTCTATCTGCAAATAAGTCACAGATGAGGACTCTAGAAGCAGAGAACAGGCAGCTGTGATGTTTGTTTGTTTGTTTGTTTGTTTATTTATTAATTACTTGGATTTATATACCACCCTAGTAGCCCAGAGGGGCATCCCTTGCCTTTCCATTTCCCTGAGGCAGCTGCCCTCAAAGGGACCACCCCTTTGGCATTGCCCCTTCTGGGGACGATGCTCCCCCTCGTTTGGGCTGGCAGGTAAGAGCTCTTTGTGATCTGCAGGCAGGCCTCCTGAGAGTTTCCCTCCCTCCATAGCAGCCAAAGCTCCTGGGGCATCCCTGCAGCAAGGCCCCAAGCCATCCAGCCAGACTGCCAGCCATGAGGAAAAGGCAGACAGGATGGCATGGGAGATGCTGAGAATTCATGCTGGGTGGGGAAAGAGCCAGTGGGGTGGCCAAGCCAAAACTCCCACCTTTGCTGAGAGAGGCCAGGTTTGCTTTTGGTCACTGCAGGCTTCAAGTTGTCTCCTCCTCCTCCTCCTCCATCTATGTCTCTTCATACTCCTCCTCCTTCCCCTTCCCTCTCCCTTTCCCTTTCCACTCTTCCTCCTCCTCTCCTCCTCCATCTATGTCTCTTCCTTCCCCCTCCCCCTCCCCGTCCCCCTCCACTTCCCCTTCCCTTTCCACTCTTACTCCTCCTCCTCCTCCTCATTTTGCAGAGGGCCACACTGCCGATGAGGATGCTGTGCAAGTTCTGGTAGGATTATGGATATTCTGCATCCATGCAAAGGCATTTTTTCTCTGCCACAAAAATATTATCCCCGAGGCATCGCATCCGTTCATGCCCTCATCCATTTCAAATGCAGCGATTCGGGTTGTCGCATCACTAGGAACAAAATTTCAGCAGGCAGGATTGGAGGTGGACTTGCTTGCCGAGACAAGAACGTGCCTTGCAAATGGTGTGGATTTACGGCAGGTTCCTGGAAGCCGAGGCAGGACCACATGTTTCGCAAAGGCCAGATGAAAGCCCATCAGGCTAGTTCAGGACATGTTCACAGCAGGGACATCTGGAATGACTGTCTGCTGTCCTATGCAAACACGTGTTATCATAGCTGAACAACACACACCATTAGTTGATCACGAATTCACTGGGATGCTGCTTTATAAGTTGTAAATATCAGCTCTTAACTTCCTCAGTGTTATACCTTT
This sequence comes from Varanus salvator macromaculatus, assembly GCA_023646645.1. NCBI lineage: Eukaryota > Metazoa > Chordata > Lepidosauria > Squamata > Varanidae > Varanus > Varanus salvator. The sequence goes on along the minus strand of JAIXND010000767.1, from coordinate 6,982,505 downwards.
CCCAGTAATCCAGACCAAAATACGTTATGGCGTATCAGCAGGGATGGATGACTCCATCCATTTTGGCTTTTCCAAGTTTCTCCCATGCCATCCCTGTGCAATAAAATGCCACTCTGGGAAGCACAGACAAATCGTTTCGGTTTAAGGCACTCATGTAACTACGTGGAGATTTTAGCGCTGGTCTGAATATTTCAGTTATTAAAAGCCTTTTCTTTCTAAAAGAACATGGATTTTTTTAGAATGGAAATGATGCAGATGGGAATAGATGGAATGGTTTGGGAAAGCATCTGGGTTTGTTCGATGAATCTGAAGGGTGGGAGAATCAGGAAAGGTCAAGGGAAGCCCTTTGTAGTACATGGTGGAGTGATGGGCTTCACTTCTTCAAGTTCATAGGCGATGAGGCTATTCATGCCTGTTGCTCCGGATGACTAAGTTCTACCTCCAGGATCAGAGGAACCGTGTCCATGAATACCAGCTGCAAGAGAGAAGGTGGTGGTTTCCCATGGACAGCTGGTTGGCCACTGTAGGAACTGAATGGTGGAGCAGGTGGACCATTGGACTGATTCAGTCTAGCTGTTCTGCTTACGTGCCATGAATGCAGATGTTCTTACTTATTGTATAAGCCAGAAGAGATCTCAGAGAGGTGTGCCTATGACATAAGGGAGGTTTTGCAGGCACAAGCCCTGACGATACCTCTAGTCAGTAAGGTGGGGAGGCGGAGGGGAGTGCCGCCATGGATGCGAAAGGAGGTGGTTAGGGGGATTAGACGAAAGAGGAGCCTCCATAGGAAATGGGTACTGGGGGAAATAGACAAAAGGGTATACCGGGAGGAGGAGGCCCGTTGCAGAAGGATTCTTCGCAAGGCTAAGGCTGATTATGAGCTGAGACTTGCCAAGAATATCAAGAGCAACAAAAAGGGCTTCTTCCAGCATGTAAATAGGAAAAGGAAGGGGAGACAAGTGGTGGGACCACTAAATAAGGAGGAAGGAGATCCAGTGACTGACATGAGGGAACAGGCACAGATGCTAAATGACTATTTTGCCTCTGTGTTCTCCCCAAAGCAGGACGGGGGATATCCATATAGGAGATTGGATGAGGCTGGGGACTTAGGGGCAGAGATTAGAGTCACCCCCCTTGAAGTCGAGGGGCTCCTCAGGGCATTGGACATTACAAAGGTGCCAGGCCCTGACGGGTTACACCCGAGAGTACTTAGAGAGTTGGCAGGGGTTCTCTCACGCCCACTGGCCTCCATTTTTGAGGCCTCGTGGAGAACGGGTGAAGTTCCAGAGGACTGGAGGGTGGCATCGGTGGTCCCAATTTTCAAAAAGGGTAGTAGGAAGGACATGGGGAATTATAGACAGGTTAGCCTTACGTCCATTGTAGGAAAAACAATGGAAAGGCTCATAATAGAGAGAGATCTAGTGATGCTAGATAGGGAAGGGAGGCTGACAGCCACACAACACGGCTTCCGCAGAAACAGGTCCTGCCAGACAAACCTTGTGGAATTCTATGACAAGGTTTCAAGATGGCTAGATGGAGGGGATGCAGTGGATGTGGTATACCTAGATTTCAGCAAGGCCTTTGACAAAGTGCCCCATGATATCCTGGTGGAGAAACTGAGGAGTTTGGGGATGGACCAAAGCACTGTCCGGTGGATTAGGGCATGGTTGACTGACCGAAAGCAGAAGGTAACCATTAGCGGGGAATCGTCGGGATGGCAGCCAGTGACAAGCGGGGTCCCCCAGGGCTCTGTCCTGGGGCCGATCCTGTTTAATCTTTTCATTAACGACATGGAAGAAGGGGTGAACAGTCTGCTGATCAAATTCGCAGATGACACTAAAACTGGAGCAGTGGCCACAACTGAGGAGCAGATACACCAGATCCAAAAGGATCTGGACAGACTATGGAAGTGGGCAGGAGACAACAGGATGGCGTTCAATGTGGAGAAGTGCAAGGTCTTGCACTTGGGGCATAAGAATAGCTTTCATAAGTACAGGTTAGGTGACAAGTGGCTGGAGAGCAGCACTTGTGAAAGGGACCTTGGGGTGCTGGTTGACTGCAGGCTAAACATGAGTCAGCAGTGTGATGCGGTGGTCATGAGGGCGAATGCCACCCTTGGTTGCATAGCCAGAAGTGTGGCTTCTAGATCAAGAGAGGTATTACTACCACTCTACACGACTCTGGTGCGCCCGCAACTGGAGTATTGTGTTCAGTTTTGGGCCCCTCATTACAGAAAGGATATAGCCAGGTTGGAGTCAGTGCAGCGTAGGGCCACAAGGATGGTGGCTGGTTTGCAGGGGATGCCATATGAGGAGAAGGGGAGACTCAGGGGATATGTTGGCAACATACAGGTATGTGAGGGGGTGTCACATGGAGATGGGGAGAGGCCTGTTCTCCCCTGCAGAGGAAGGCAGGACGCGCTCCAATGGAGCAAAGCTCAGGGAGCCAAGGTTCAATTTGGATGCCAGGAAGCACTTCCTGACAGTTAGGACCCCGAGGGCGTGGAATGGGCTTCCACGGGAGGTCGTTGAGGCCCCATCAGTGAGAGTGTTCAAAGATAGGCTGGACATGCACATGGTGGGCATGTCATGAGCGGAGCTGGCTGGTGCCGGAGGTCGGACTAGATGGCCCGGGAGGCCCCTTCTGACTCACTCTGTTTCTATGTTTCTATGTTTCTATAATAGGACAAGTACCATATACTGACAACAGTATAAATGACAAAATAAACATCATCATCATTGTTGTTGTCATCATCGTCATCATCAAAAGCTTTTCTAACCTGTCCATCACTAGCTTCTCAGGATGGCTTACAGTCCATTAAGAAGGAAAGATTTGACAGGCTTGGGCAAAAAGGGACAAGGCACTGAAAAGAAGGTGAGGTCAACATCAATGAATTCTTCCTTAGGAGGGCATTCCAAAGTTGAAAGAATGGTAGTTGAGCTCCTGGTAGGAGAATTTGCTATTACTGTTTCCTCCATTTTTACTTAAGACCCACCCAACCCAATGAAGATGCCAGCACTCTGCCAACCACTACCATGGAGAATGTTGCCAGTGCTGCTCAAACACGGGGGTGAACCTCTGGGGAGGACCGAATGTGCTTCTTCTCGCATGAGATGTCTGAGGCAGACATTTCTCCGCAAGGCAAGTCCTTAGGTAGGACACGGCGTGAGAAAAGAGCACCCATCCCATGCAGCATTCTGGCCTTGGCTTGGAAAGAAATGGCAGCCCACCTGTGGCATGGCCAAAGCACCCCTATTGCAAAGCAATAGCTGTGCAACATGGGCTAGCTATGGAACATGGGATAGTTAAGCATTTGATTTAGCTTTCATTTCAGTTTTTAAAAGCCACGGCAAAGCAAGAGTGCATGAAACCCTCAGCCATCCTGTTGAAATGTTCAGAACTCAGATGCTCCCAATGCTTTGACTTCCACCTTCCTCACAAATACGATGTGCTTGCTCACCCCGGCAGCCCTCCAAATATGCTGAGAAATGCAAGGTGAAGGCTCTGGCCAAGCACAACCCTTGCAATTTCATTCTCAGCTGGAGTGCTCAACAGTCCCCATTAACCCAATTCCAGGCCCAGCTTTCTACCATGCAGCTGGCAACTGATCCTTGCAACACTGAAGAATTCCAAGTGAAGCCTCTGGGGGTCCCCAGTTCCCCCATGTGCTCTCCATAATGGGACAACACATAGCCACTGCCTGGTTAATTTCAGGCGCTCCTCAACTGGGGCAAAAATCAAAGCTCATGAAGCCTGAGGACCCCACAGCCCTGCTGGTGAAGGAGACGATGCCACTGCGGCTGTCTTCAGGGGTCAAGACTGTCTCCTTTTGAGACTCAGATTGCAGCCATACTAAGCAAGGGTTACAATAACGGAACTCACTGAAGCAGCAAGAATATTCAGCAAAGTGTGTCCAGGGCGGCTCATGTGTTTACAGGAGAAAGGCTGGTGGAAAGAGAGCCAAAAGTGGATTTTTCACAGGAAAGCTCCAATGCACACAGCGGTTCGGGAGCAGCCTGTGTGGGGGTTACAATGCTCCGAATAAAAACTGCAAAAACTACAGAACCTTGTTGGCATAGGCATCGCCAGCCACATTAATATATAATATAATGTATATTCATTTTGCAATTCTATATCTGCTCCCCTCCTCCAAAAAAAAGAGAAAGAAATAGGCTGGAGGTACAGGTGCTCAAGGCTTCCAAGGGATCCCTGTGATGAGAGCTGGCAGGCTGGATTAAGGAGCGAGCCCACAAATGAGAGCAAGTGGCACACACGTGGGATACCAGAAGAGGCAATTTGATGCGAGGAAAGCAACAGGAGATCATTATAAAGCAAGTAAACAACACACTGTTAGATCTGCAAAGCAAACAAAAGGCAGTATCAGAATATATTAATCCTGGAGTTGGAAAAGCGGAAGCCTTGAAAGGATATTGCTTTGCTCTGGATACAGTCGAAGGCATTTTTTGTTTCTTTCCTTCCATTTGCTCCGCTTGCTAAAACGAGTAGTCAAGGACATAGGAGACCTTAAGCAAGTCATTTAGGGTACAGTCCTGTCTGGGTGCTCATAAGTCCATGAACTCAAGGCTTACAGGCATCTGATACCGAGCAGAAAGAGCAGTGTAGGCAATCCTGCGCCTCATCATTTCACTCTTCATTTCCTCGACGCAACCTGTTTTGCTCATCTAGCTAGGAGAGGGGAAAGGAGGATGTATCCCGGCAGCTCCAGCTTCTTTCTCCCCCTCTGGTGGTGGCACCAGCAGCCATGGGCACAGAACAGGGGCCCTGCTTGCACAGCACGTAGGGCTCAGTTCCATGTGAACACCCTGCAAATGCTGGAACCACATGCCAGCAACTCGGACTTTGGGCCTTGTGAACAGAGTCCGGGGAGATGAGCCCAGGGAATCTGGCAGATTTCCTTGCTTACCCTGAGCCTGATGGGAGCTCTTTCACTCATACCTGCTTGAGGGAACCATTGGGCCGCTCGTTGGCCACTGTGTGAAAAGAACGCGGGATTGAATGGATTGTCGGCTGTTCCAACATGCCTTGCCCTTTATTGATAATGCACATTTGCCCTGGGTTCTTGTTTCTCCACTTCCTTGAGAAATGTCCCCAAAGTTCCCATGTTCTGTCCCTACTTGGCCCAAGATTTAAAAAGCATGGAAAACTGACAGTGATTATGGAGGGAGATTCCTCATCCCAAGTAAGGAGGAGCTCAGCAAATCATCCTTAAGGTGTGTTGCACCTGGAGGGTAGAAGAAGGGAGGAATGACCTTCACCCTGCAGTTGATGTCCCAACTAGTCCTACAGGTGAAAAACCCATTGGATGGCCTATTTGTTGCAGAGCCAGGAAAGCAGAAATTTGGTATTACTGTTTTTGGTTGTGAAAGTTTTGTTGTCTGTTCCAGTAAGCATTATCCATGTCTTCCAGCTGGTTTTATCCAAGTGCTTTCAACGGGCCTTCCATTCTCAGTGTTATGAATCACCTCACACCGTATGTACTCCTTACAAATCATAGAAGAGTAGAGATGGAAGGTGCCAAAGGGCCTTTGAGCCCAACCCCCCACTAGTGCGGGACATCAACGGACAACATGGCTGTCCAGGTGCATCTTGAATGCCTTCATGGTGGGAGATCCCACAATCGCCTTCAGTAATTGATCCCCTTGTCATACTGCTCTAACAGTCAGGATTTTTTTCCTGATGTCCAGCTGGAATCTGGCTTCCTGCAACTTAAGCCCAGTATTCCATGTCCTGCACTCTGGGATGATCAAGAAGAGATCCTGGCCTTCCTGTTTGTGACAGCTGTTCAAGTACTTGTAGACTGCTATCATATCTTCCCTCAGTCTTCTCTTCTCAAGGGTTCTTTCCATCTCTCCTCATGGGGTGTTGTTTCCATTCCCTACATCTACCCTGTTGCCCTCCCTGAACCCATTCTAGTGTGTCTGAAAAATGATACTATCCTCTCTCTTTCCTCTTGGGTCTGTTCCTTGTGAACAAGTTCTATTCCTCCATGTCTATGTTCTAATCAGGTGTCTCACCCTCCCAAGTCTTAGCGATACTTGTCTTAGATAGCACTTACCACCATGCGTTAGAATTTCAAGTTTATCTTATCCATTTTTCTGTGCACCTTATGTTAGGATACAAAAATGAAAGGTGTTAATAAATGGGCATGGCTTTCTTTTGTAGAGGACCTAAACGTTTGCTCCAGGGGTGGTCCCTATGGTCCTCAGGCAGGAGCACAAAAATCCCTACAGGTCACTGGAACAAGTTCCTGCACATCCATACTTCTGGGTGAACTTGGCATTCCTGGAAAGCTCAGCACCTTGTCACACAGCTGACCTGGCGTGTCCTTTGTATCCCATTCTTTGTCTCAGTCTTTGTTGAGTGTCATAACTATTGGTGGCAGAACATGCCTCATAAATCTAGATAAGACTATTAAATGCAGACTGCCAATTACCACTTCCGAAATTTCTGCAGGGTTTGCATATGATTGGATAATCATAGAGCCTTGTTTCTAATTAGCTTCATGCATTTGCTGTTTATAGTGCAATACAGCAAGGTTATTTCCCACTCCAGTTTCATGCAGTACATAAATCAGATGTCCAGTGTGGTTGCCATTACGTTTCCAAAGAAAACAGGCTCAGTGATCGACTGGAAATTCATAGTCTCTGTAGGACAAGCCCTGGAGTCATTTCCAGAAGATGGCTTTTGCTACTGCTGTGGTGGCAATAAGGAGATCACTTTCAAAAATTGCAAAATGGTCTGTCTGTCTGTCTGTCTAAAACATTTATCACACCCACAGCATCTCTAGGTGGCTAAAATTTATACTGGATAGGAGAGAAAGAGAGAAAAAAATGAAATCACGTGGTTGGTTTTCAACCACACAAAGGTCTTCTAATGCTTCCAGTGATTCTGGCTCAGTTAATCCACTAGCCAATCCCATGAGGAGCTTAGTGAGTTCCCTGCTGGTTCTGGCCAAAGGTCCCTTTCCCACTGAGGTGACCTAGGCACATATGCGGAACTCACAAGTGGGACTGAAATGTAGCAGCTCTCTCCTGTTCCCCAGCAGCTGTCATCACTCTGAATTTTCCTTATCCCCTTTAAAAGCTGTGCATTTTGAGGTAGTTCCATAATTTTACTCTTCACTGTGGGAAGAAACATTTTTCTGTGTCCGTCTTCAATCTCTGGCTGTTCTTCCTTTCTTTTCACCCCACCGAAAAGTTCCAACATGCTTACTGATCAAGGATTGAAACATGCTCAAGTTCCATTCAGGCGGTACATCTGAACAAAGTACAGGAATGGACTTGACCACATTAAGCAAGGATGTTTGATCACTTCTGCTTACATTGCCTGAGTGCCCCAAATAACATGAGTCCAGGATGCCCAGCACATACACCCAATGAAACCATAAGCTCATTATAAGTCAAGGAGTTTTGGCTGTTCCATGTTGCAGGGAACATTGCTATGTCATATATTGAGAAGTGGCCACTATCCTTTGGAAGACCTTCACCATGTGCTTTGGGAAACAGAAAAAATAGTGCACTTGAAATCACTCTTGAAAACATTTATTTATTTATTTGAAACTTCTCTATACCATCTCATACTTAGACATCTCAGGACGGTTTACAGAAAATTAATCCTAAAAAAAGAAATACAAATAACAGTTGTCCAGCATCCAATGCTAAAATATAAACCCACTAAATAAAGCAAGTTAACAATTAAAATACTGGGAGAATAAAAAGGTGTTCACCTGATGCCAAAACAAAAGAAGCGTTGGCACCAGGCAGACCTCTCAGGGGAGCGTGTTCCACAATCAGGGTGCCACAGCAGAGAAGGCCCTTCTCCAGGTAGTCACCCTCTTGATTTCTTTTAAGGATGGCTCCTGGAGGGGGGCCTCTGACTCAGATCTCAAGAGGCAGGAGGGCACATGGGGAGAAGGCACTCCTTCAGGTATCCTAGACCCAAACAACAAACATAGTTGTTCACAGACACCTTCCCTAGAATAGAACAGACCACCTTATGGCTGCTCCCTTTTTTACCTTACCGTTGTTACTGTAAGTTCCATTTTTGCAGTGTGTGTGTGTTAACAGCAACTTTAAATATTTTTGAGCATCTCCTCCTTCGCGAGTTTGTTATATTAAGTGGTATACAAGCATTATCATTACTAAGAGAAGAGTATACATTGAACCTGCGGCTTGGTCAAGAACCCTAATTATTCAGGGTTGTTAGACATTTGCAGATGTCCACTTGCATTAAAAGAAGCATGGATGGCAGACACCAGGGCATCTGGGTCTCCAATATGAGTGGGGTGGTGTATTTACTCCAGGCTATAGCATTTAATGAGCTGTCCAAGGAGCTAAATGTTCAACCCTTCTGTGGGGACCAGTTCAGGACCATGGATAGCTCCTCCCGCTTTTACTTGTCTCTTGCTCAGTATGGGAAAGCCATCAAGTTGGAAGGTGGGACCAGAGATGTTATGGGTGGGACAGCAGATACAGCCTCGTTCCCTTTACTTGCAGCCCTATAATCAGTTCAGGAATAATGCTTGTACCGGACTATTGACAGATGTAAACGGAAAGCATTGTCTTTACTTCTTTATCCAATAATTAAAAGGGCTCCCACGCCAAAAAAATAAAAATAAAAAGCTAATTCCACCAGCCTCTCTACCATGATGGTTCATTAAAGGCCAGATTTTATTACATATTACATGCTTTCTGCTTTTCACACAAACTTATTATAGCACCCTGAGAAGGTGATCTTTTAGAGCACATTAGACTAATGTTCCTGAAACTCCAGCTAATGTAAGTTTTATTGAATTGCTGTGACTTTTTATTATCATTAAAAAAAGAAGTCATCAAATGATTTGCTCTGATAATGGATTTGGCAAAAGAAAAACAGAACAGAGAGCTTATTGGAGGACGCGCAAACCTGCGGCAAATTTAGGGCTACTGAGAGTAATGAATATTATGACAAATAAAGAGGGGTGTATATATGACAAACATGACTGTTGCTCTTATAAAATCCAGGAAATCATCAGGGTGCACTTCTGGTTGGTTATGGCTGGAAGGGAAACATTGCAATACCGCACTCAGAATGCAGACATCTCCTTTCCCATTATCTTCTGTATCTGAGGTGCAAAGAAACGGAATGCTAATTCATCAATGCTTGCGCCTTCTGCCCCCTCACCTGCTTGTCACTGCCTCCTGCAGTTCAGAAACAACACTGGATGGCTGAGATATGATGCAATTCATATCTTTGCTTGCTTGTTTTATTTATTTAAAGTTTTTATAAACTGTTCTTTAGTAGACACTCCCAGAATGGACTTCTAACTTCTTTCTACTTAGGGGTGTACAAACATTCTCTTTATATTTGCAAATCACCTGAAAATGTTGTGTTTGCAATCCTAATGACAAGATCCTTCCCTCGCCTCTCGTGCCCCCTGCCCCTGCCCTTGCTTCAGTTTGAGAAATGTTTTCAAATTAACAAAAAGTGTGACGGCAGTGAAAAACATGCATTTTAAAAAACACACTCATTTTACACTGTTTAATGCTGGGAAAAGGCCCTTTTTTGAAAAGCAGAGGAGTGGAGGCCCCATTTGAAATGTGTTACAGAAAAACAGATTGAAAATGAAAATGAGAGTGAGATGAAATGAGCTTGAAACTGCAGTTGGGAGCATTTGGATCGGCTTGAAAATTGCTGATTCTTTCATCCTTATTCTTTTCTGAAGTTTCTTGGTTTCCCGTTCCGATGAGGTGGAGGCAGTTGAAGTGACCAAGGAAGGAAGTGGGAGGGTGAGCAGACAACAGTTCCATGTCCAATGTCAAGTCACTGATGTCCTAGAGATGCAGAATCTAATCCAATCAGGCATGATGGGAAAAAAGATGTCTTCTTTCTTCATTCTCCATTTAGGGATGTGTGAATCATCTAAACTTGAGCTGAGGAAAGTTTTCAGAATTCAACCTATTCTGTATCAAAATTTTACCTTTTTTATTTTTTTGCACTGAAATCTGTACATATTTTCATGCACATATTTTCAAATGTATGCTTCAATTGGATGCATCTTTGAAATGTACACATTCTTTTGCCAAGCACGGTCTGGATCTTACTATGGTTGAAATCTGTACAATGCTAAGCTCTCAGTGTGATTCACAGACCAAAGATCTTCAGGGTTTCAGAGAGATGCCTTTATTCTTATTGATTAGGGGTTTTGAGAACAAACCTAGAGCCTTCTGATCACACAGCATGGACTCTACAGCTGAACTCTGGCCCCCCTTTGAGCATTCTGTGTGCATTGATGCATATAAATTACACCTACATTTGTTTTCATGTTATCACAGCAAGCAACGGAGGAATCTGTCAGTTTTGCTTTCTTTCAATGTCTAATTTCCAGTCTGGGAAGTGTAGATTAATCTGAATTTGGAGACTCCCCCACCCGCCCGAGTTCACACGGCAGTTCATCAGCCTTTCTGTCCGCATGTCTCCTAAGGTGTGTACACCCTCATATACTTAATTTTCTGCATATTTGTTTTATGGGAGAATTTCATGGCTCAACATTTTGAGCCTGGGCACAAGCTGAGCCATGGCAAATGGGGAAAGAAGCGTTGTTTGAGTTTCTGCACAGAAGGTATGGAGAGATGCTGTATCTCAATTATACATTGGCTAGTCTAGAATATAGAAGAAAAGTAGTGATTACGGGAACTACGGCATTGCTGAATCGGTAGGTGTTTTTCCCAGTAGGGTGTTTAACTGCAAAAGACCAGGAAATGCCAACAGATTTTCCCAAGTCCTACTGGGAAAGCAGCGAGGGTGAATTGAATGAAGATGTATGCATCACACTCATATTGAGGTCTTTATGTTGGAAGCGGAGAACAGCTTCTTCATGGGGGTTTGTGCGAATTTCAGTTTTGCTTGCAAACATGCCAGCACGCCTTGTTTGCAGTTTTGAACATGATGCGAGGAGTGAGCACATGTACATTGAAGTGCACAGAAACCGCCACGCATGTGCTGATGCTGGTTTTGCACACATTTCCTAAATCTGCACAGATTTCTTAAATTGACCCAACTCGGTCCCATCGAGTGAAGCAGCCTGGCTTTAGGCTACATGGAAATTTAGGAATGGGGTCTAAATCTGGGAAATGTGAACAAGCTGAACAGATGTGCAGATTCTGCATTCAGAAAGAGCAAGGAGGAATCCTTACCTCTGCTATGCTTACCCAAGATTCCTCAGGGTTGAACACTGGGTGACCCCATGGAAGCCACCGAAGAGGGAATGTAACTGAGATCAATGCATCTACTAATTTCAGTTTCTTTCCATTTCTCATTTTTTCCACTTTTATGTTGTTTTTGTTTTGAACTTTGAGATATTTTTGCTGCAGCGTGACTGAAAAAGTCATAAGCATTTTAATGCACATTTCTCATAAGGCATGTCTTTTTATATGAATTTTGACACACACACACACACACACACACACACACTGTTTTTAACATTTTTATTAGAAGTATTTTTCTGATGATGTCCGTCCATCGTTTTCGATGAGGACCTTGACATCTAACGGGTTGTGAGCTGTCCACGGTGCGTCCGCAGGTGGCTGATAAGGCCAATATGGGCACGGAGTGTTCTGCCACAAGTCAGGCAGACATGTGTGGGCACCACTGTTGCAACGTTTGCCACTCTGGCTTTATGGAGTGCTCGCTGCTCTTGCACTATGGTTGTCCTTCCGGCTTCAGACGTTAGGCAGCCTTGGTGGATCAGTGTGCGCCATGTCGATTGGTCTTGTGCCTGGGTCTCCCAGGAGGTGGTGTTGATGACCAGGGACTTGAGAGAGGCTTTCAGCGTGTCTTTGTATCACTTCTTTTGTCCCCTGTGTGATCGCTTTCCTTGAGACAGCTCACCATAGAAGTGCTGTTTGGGGATGCGGTGGTCTGGCCTCCTTGCAACATGGCCTGCCCAGCGTGTCTGGGCTTTCATCAGCAGGGTGCTACCCCTCCCTGATCACCCCGCACACCCCAGAAATATTTTTCTAACTAGTAAAACAACCACAGCAACTGGAAGACTCCATTAACAGCATCTGCAGAAGGGCAAATTTCAAAGGACAAGTGAGATTTGGTTTTCATTGTAATTCAAATGTGCAAATTTAGGTAAGTTCATGTTAACCTGTGAACTCAACAGATGTCTCCCTGTTCCTCGTGTGGTGCTGGACTGGTATTTGGGTTCCAGTTTCCACCCTGTCCAGAATCTCACTGGGTGACATTGGGTCATTCACAAACTCCCAGCATCACCTTTGCATAGGACTGTTGTCAGGATAAAAAGAAGAAGAGGAGGCAGTCAGCCTTGGGTTCCTTGCACAAAAAACCACTGGAATATTTGTAATAAATAAATATTTATGATGGACACCCTTTTATCTTTCACAAATTTGTCTAATCTGCTTTTATAGTGATCTAAATATCCATTAGATCACTATGACATTGATCACTATAGATCACATTGGACACTGCACAACTTTCCAGGAGAGTTCTAAGAACTACCTGAAAATGCATAAAAGAGGCAGGATAGCCTAGTAATTAGAGTTCCAGATGGAACTTGGGAGATCCACATTCTAGTTCCTCCTGGACTACTGGGTGGTTTGAAACCAGACACAGACTCTCAGTCTAAACTATCTCACAGGGTTGTTGTGAGGATAAAATGGAGAGGAAGGGAATCTTGCTGGCTGCCTCGGGTTCCTTGCAAGAGGGAAAGAAGATGGGGTATGAATGTAATGGAAAAATAAATGGAAGAAGCAGAAGGAAGTGGTAGCATTGTCTTAGACTGCACCACAGCACAGCTTCCTCCCTCACCCCGTCTGTAGTAGGTCTAGCTTATTTCTTTACTTAGGCAACAAGCTAGGCCAGGTTTGCATTAAGAACTTCCCACTCCTTGAGGAGGCAAAAGGAGAAGGGGACAGCAGAGGATGAGGGGGCTGGATGGAGCCCCTGGGCAGTGGGTGTGGGCTTGGGTGGACTCCAGGGATGGTGGAGGACAGGAGAGCCTGGAGAAACATTGTCCATGGGGTTGTGAGGGGCCGGGCATGACTTTGCGACTACACAAAAACAAACTCGATGAGGCACCTTGAATAGCCCTGCAGGCTTCCCTAATTCCTGATCACTCTCCGCTTCTTCCTTCCTTTGTGTTCTGCCTTCATCTGGCATCTGGCCTTCCATCTTCAGGTTTTGTGGCTCGCCATGACTTCTCTCCAGCTTTGGATCAACTGCCTTACCGGGCACAATACAAGCTGTGCTATTGGAAGCAATTCTTTGCAGCTTGCAGGTTGTGTGGGAATTCATTTTATTTATTTATTTTTCTATTTATATCCTGCCTTTTTCCTCAAAGGGCTCAAGGCAGCTTACATCATTCTCCTCCTCCATCTTATCCCCACAACAACAACCCTGTGAAGTAGGTTGGGCTGAGAGCCTGTGACTGGCCCAAAGTCACTCAGTTGGCTCCATGACTGAGCAGGGACTAGAACTTGGATCATCTGAGTCCCAGTCCCATGCTCTAACCACTACGCCACACTGGCTCTCATTCAGATCACCATATATGTGGAGGAGTTTACCCTTCCCTTTCTTGGATGCAATCCCAACCAAAAGACACACCACACACTCATAATTTAGGGGGAAAGCAACTCCCATCGCCTGGATGTAAAGGACAACACAGAAGCAGAAGTATTTCACGTCCTGACTTTTCCATGAGCAGCTCAGTTCTTTCTAGCAACGAGTTCTGCAAAAGAGTCTCCCAGGATGTGACATGGTCCACTGTGCTATCCCATCTGCCCCATGTTGAGACCCATTGCGCTTGAACAATATAACTGCTTCAAATGCCTTCACATGCTGGAGGTGCGGAGGCCCCGCCGATGAACCTCTGTGGATGCTGTTCAGGCTTCCTGCCTTAAATCTTCACTCAAATACCGCCAGGAACAATTGTTCACTGCCCCTCTGTGAAAAACCAATCTAATAGCTTGCAATCCCATCAGGTTTCGTAGTGTTTGCAAAAGAATAATGTGTATCCGAATATTGCCTGTCATTATGTGCTTCTGAAGTCGCTGGAAGTTGGATTTCGCCGACCTTTCCCGAGCGAAAGGTACTTAAGGCTCCTGATGAGGCCGGGATTGCCAAGTGGTGTGTGAACATGGCAAAACACGGCTGGACTCAAGGCCAGGCACCGCCAGATTGTGCTCTCCTCACTCTTTAACACTCTCATAATGGTCTTGCTGCTTAAATCGCATTTCCTACCTCTTCCCACACCATCACTTTTTAGCACCTTATGTTCCGAAATAATAGAAATGAAAGAAGCTGATTCTACCTTTTCAGGTGTGAGGAGGAAGCAGCGTCTTGCAGTAACTTTGGCAGCGATGGAGAACAGTTCTGAGTTCAATACACATGAAAGTGAAATTTCTTTCAATTTGGTTTTGATTAGAATCTGGGAAGCTCTACTGTGTAAGCTTTGCAATGTATGGCTGTGAAAGCTGGACCATAAGGAAGGCCGAGCGCCAAAGGATTGAGGCCTTTGAATTGAGGTGCTGGAGGAGACTCCTGTGAGTCCCTTGGACCGCAAGGCGATCAAACCGGTCAGTCCTAGAGGAGATCAACCCTGACTACTCTTTAGAAGGCCAGATCCTGAAGATGAAACTCAAATACTTCGGCCACCTAATGAGAAGAAAGAACTCCCTAGAGAAGAGCCTGATGCTGGGAACAATAAATGGCAAAAGGAGAAAGGGACGGCAGAGGATGAGGTGGCTGGATGGAGTCACTGAGGCGGTTGGTATGAGCTTGAGTGGACTCCGGGAGATGGTGGAGGACAGGAAGGCCTGGGGGAATGTTGTCCATGGGGTCGCAATGAGTCAGACACGACTTCATGACTAACAACAATTGTATAAGCTACTTTTTACCTCTGTGTTGCTGTAGAATTCAAGCATGGATTTCCACTTGGCAACATGAGGGATTTCTCCTTATCTGAAGGAGCTTTTCCCCCCTGAGTGCTTAGATCATCTTAGAGGTCCTTCTCAGGGAGCCCCTCTGAAGGAAACAAGGAGGGTAGCTAAAAGCAGAAGGGTCTTCTTAGAAGTGGCACCCCAGTTCTGGAATCAGCTCCTGAAAGAGATTCACCTGGCACCTTTTCCATTCTTTTCAATGCCAGGCAAAGACCCTTTATTTACCTGATATTTTAACCGTTAGGATAATTTTTTACAGTTTTATAGTATTTTTATAGTACGTATAACAATTTAGTGCAATTGTGCCTTTTTTGTGTTTTTATTGGTAAGAATTGGGGTTATTGTGAAATTTTACTACAGGGTTTTGATGCTTGATTGTGGTGATGTTAATGTTGCTATATTTGTAAATATATTATTTGTTTTATTATGTATATCATCATTTCCTGTACTCCACCCAGGAGCCATTTTTGTTAATGAGGCAGGCTGTAAGTCTCACAAATATATAACATAATTTTCACAGGTTTAAATCAGAAGCTTGCTAGGTAACTTAGCCTAACACTCAGCCTAACCTACCTCACAGGGTTGTTGTAGTGAAGCGAATATGGAGGATGTACAGAGTGGGCCCATCTCTCACTCAGGTAGATGCAGCCAGTCCTATATGAGGAACCAGCAGCAGGGAGTTTGATGTTTCAAGAACTTCAGGAGAGGAGCAGGATCAGTCCATGGCCCAGTAATAAATGAGAAATGAGCTTTTCAGCAGCAACAGCCCAACTGAGGGTGGAATTAGAAGCTGTCTTGAAAGGGCAGGACAGAGGGGAAGTTTCCAGTTTGAACTGAACTCTGCACATGGGCAGAGGCTTGTCCCTCAACTTTGGTAGAAGGCCAAACCCCATTTGGGGTTCCTACTGTTCTGTAATATGTTTTTCAATTTAAAAATGCACTTCAGAATATTAATTTGAGTTTGATAACCAGAAGGGAAGAGGGAAGGGTCCAGCTCACAACACAGGCTTGTGTTCGCACATTTCTTATGTTGGGTTGAAAAATGGACAAAAATGTGCATTTTAAATATGTTCTTTTTGAAAAATGAGTGTTTGCATGCTTTAGTCGGGGGGGGGGGATATTTATTTTAAATACACTTAAATTGTCCTTTCCCATTCAGACCACAAGAACAAAACAACAGCGTTCAACTGGGAAAGGAAACATGGTGGACCAACTCCGAGGGGGATCACTGAGAATGTGAATCAGCTCACATATCTGAGATTGATCCTAGCAAGGCTGCATGTCAGCATTCCCAGTAAACATGTCCACACCCTTCTGAAAATAGCCCGTCCTGAAAAATAACTAAAACTGGGGGTGTAGAAGAAAATGGTTTGACTCACCTCAAATTAAACCAAACAAACCATCAAGATCTCTTGGCTGTTAAGAACATTCCTCTGAGAGTCTGAGTTCTGAAAATTCATTCCCATTTAATATAAGTCTCCTTCCCTCTGTCTCTCTCTTTCTTTCTCTCCACAGATTTCAGTGAATAGTTTGAGAGTGGACATTTAAATGACAGTCCGGTAAGTCACACTTGGTTGGATTTTGGCTTCTTATTGCTGGATTGCTTTTAGAGAAATTATGTGAGAACATTTGTGATTTGTACTGGATGACTTCCTTTGCATGTTGCCTTCAAAGGAAAATGAGGACTTTCTTAAAGGATGGTGTATAAATTACTGTATAGTGCTGTGTCTCTCCCTTCCCCCTCCACATGCTCATTGTGATTAGTTTCCAATAAATGCACTACTCTAAAGGAGGCCAGTGCAGTCCAGAACTATGGAACCCACAGGACTGGTTTGTTGTTCCAACGTCAGGTAAGCAAGTGGAAAACAGATGAGAAAATGAAAGAAGGCCATAAGTAAGATGGACTTGCATTCATGGTGGACAACCAAATACTGCTTGACTGGAATGAATGCCTTCTATGCCGTGTTTTTAAGAAACATCTCCTTGCTGGGAGATTTCTATTTCCTTAATCAGCCAAATGATTTCTGTTGTTTTACGCAAAGCTGAAAGGGTTGGGATTTTAAAAAATTATGTATTTACTTAGTGACGCTATAGTTGCTGCTTATCCAGCATACTGATTCTATTGTGTTTTCTGAATTGTTATGTTTGTTGCTATTCATAGGGTATCTTCTTGGCCTCCTGCGGCACCATGTTGTGGAAATGCTTGGCTGTGTGGCTAAAGGTCAGCATGTGGGGAAGATAAGACAAAAAGAAAAGGGAAAGGAAGGGCAGAAGAATAAAGACAGGAATAGGAGATGGTCAAAACACAATTAGATATTGGGTTAGCGAAAGTAAATGTCAGTCAGTCAGTTGACATTATGGCATATAACCGAGGGTTTTAACAATCTAACAGAGAAAGAAAAGGAAGGAAGGATTGAAGGAGTCAGTCAAACCAATTCATTAGGTGTCTATTCATCACACACTCGGCTTCCAGTAACAGGTTTTAGAACCTTTGTTCTAATTGTTTTAGTGGCCACAGTCAAGAAAGCTCCTTGATTGGTCACATGAAGGGCTACTCTGGAAGTAGTTCACATATTAGCTTAGTTAAATGTCTATCAGACATTCCTCTCCACAAATCTGTAAGAAATCTTTTGCTGAAAATAGTGCATAATTCACTGTCTATCAAGAGAAAACAATATCCTCTAGTAATATCCTTTGTCTGCAGAAACATAAAAATATGGGAACCTTTGCATATCTTCCCTCCAAAGATGCATGGAATAGCCATAGAATGGAAGTGTAATTCCTTAAATTCCCTCCTTAGCTCAGAGGGAGTAAAAGATTTAAGAGAATTAGAGAACACTGATCACATTGAAATGAATGAGTCTTTACTAGTGAAACTCTCCTATCTCAATTCAGAATGAGCTCAATTGTTTTGAAACAAGCGCAAGTAGCTTCGCCAAAATTAGCAGAACTTAGCAGAACAGAATCGGTATCATTCTCTCCTCCCTCATATTTCCCAAACTTTTCTAAGAATGTGGGCTGTGCTTGGTGGGGATGAGTAAACAGGTGCATCTTCTTGTGAAAGCTTCTGACCACACACAAACTTGGTGCTGTCCATCATGGAATTGTAGCTTTGCAATTTCCCCTGGAAAATGAATATGAAAGAATAAACAGGTGCCCCAGAGGTGAGGCACTTATGACTAGCCATGCATTGTTGGGCTTTGGTTCCCATCAGCCCTAATCAGCATGGCTAATGCACAGGGATGATGGGAGTTATAGTCCAGCAACAGATTCTGACCTCTGAACTATGCACTTGGGAGACTGTGGTGGAAAAACCGAGCTCTGCTTGTTTCTATGGAAGAGTTTAGCACGAGGTTGGACAAGTTCTGGGTCAAGGACTGAATCGCCCTCAGAAATCCTGCAGTGGGCACCCATGCAAAGGTTGTGGCCACTGCTGAGGTTAAACCACTTTAGCAAAGGAGTGAGAAACCTCGCAGGCAGAATTGCTTTCCCTGGGGGATTTCTAGAACTGCCATTCTGCTCCCTTGTATCTTCCTCGGCCCTTGCAAATTCATTGTCATGTTTCGACATGGCAAATGCAGCAGCAGGAGGGAAGTAGGGCAGGTGCAACCAAAGTAGCCCCGGGGAGCTGCAAATGCTCCACAGGAGATGCACTGTCCACCCTGCTTTCCTTATTTTAGTTCAACTTCTGCAAGGATCTTTCCATTCTTTATTTCAATTACCTGCCAATGAAAAGGAGCAACATAAACAAGCAAAAATTAGATAACCTTTACAATTCTCTGCAACCTTGCATCATAGTGCCTTTAAACTCTTGTTCTTCCTGTAGTCTTACAACCTGGTGTCTTTTGGGCGAGTTTGGGGAAGAAGGCACTGAGCTGAATCATTATGAGCCAAGATGAAAAGTGGCAGCAAGCAGAGGGGTGGAAACTGCGTTGGTTTCAGCTTGGCCAGTGTAGCTTTGTGCTTTCCAAATGGAGGGAACTCGTCCTAGTCTTCCCAGTTCTGGCTTGCTTCTCCTCCCCTAGGCAGAATCAATGCAGCTGAGATCAGCTGGTAAATAGTTCCACACAAAACCAAACAAACAATACAGGGAAAAGCACAAAGACACAAAATAGCAGGAAGTACCGGGTTTGACAAATGAACAAAGCACCAGAAAAAAAGACAGAGATGGGAGGGAATATGGGGAATTCAGAGATGAAAGTGAAGTAGATGTTAGTGAATTAATACAATTGAAAGTAAGCAACAGAATTTAAAAAGTGGATGTGAGGAGGTTTATTGATGAGTACTCAACCTGTCTTCCAGCCCTGCCCCCATGAGACTGGCTCAGAATTTAGCTATTTCCCAAAACAAAGGGGAACCAAAACAATGGGAAACAGCATCTGTTTATTTCTGAAACGATTTGAATCCAGTCCTGTGACCCTGTGAGTGTGTGCATGCAGTTTTCAAACCTTTGCACACATCTTCTCTCTCATGATATTTTTGGTGGGAGACACATCCTGTAGCAAGAGAGGTCCCTTGACCATTCCGAGAAAAACGTGCACTAAATGTTCCTCAGTTTTGATTTACACGTTGAACCTCAGGCTACCCAAGAGACAGAAGCATTTACAAACCACCATACAATTAGGAGAATATTGTTCTCTTTCAAAACATCGTTGCTACCATAGTTCTCTCTGTATCTCCCTGTTCTTGTGTTCCGTTTTGGAAATTCTCTTTACTGGGTCACTGTGTATGGTAAAACAAAGGTAGAGCATCTCCATGCTGCAGTTCCTGAACCCTGATAGCTGGGAGGTATTTCTCCTGCCTCCTTACCATGGGGAATATGTTTGCCCAGATGGCCAAAAAAGCTGGCTGGAAAATTCAGAGAAATTTGGGGATGCCAAATTTCAAAGGCAGGTTGACTCCCTTTCAGCCCATGGGCCAAATCCAGTCCAGGGAAGTGCTGATGGATCATGCTCGAATGGTGGGAGGGACTGAAGGGAAAAGGGGAGGGGCCAAAACAAAGCTCTGGCAGCCAGTAATTAAGCTTCCCAAAAGTCTTGCCAGTCTTTTACACTGGGAAGAAGCTTGGCAAAAGCTGGCAACCACCAAGCAATGATGGAAGGGAAAGAGGTAGAACCCAGGGAAAGGTGTGGTGGACTGGGGAAACTTGAGGGCCAGACTGAGGCTGGGGAAGGTGAAATTTGTCCCCCACAAATTTGGAAGTCCACAAATACATGGAAAGCACAAAATAGGCAAGAGGGACATTGGACTCGTTCTGCCTTGCAGCTCAATATGTCCTCCCCACTCCTTCCTTTCGGATTAACATGGTGCACCAATGTTCTTCCATTCCATGATTCACAGTCGCTGGGAACAACCAGGCAAAGGGTAATGGTTTGCTTGCTGTTCCGACTCCTGAATGATGACGTCTGGGGTGCAAATGTGATAAATGAAATAAGCAGTAAATTCCAGTATGTTGTAATATATGAAGCAATTCAAACAGCAGCAGATGGAATATAAAACCCCATCCTATGTGTTATCCTAATATATCATTCCTAGTGGAGGAAAAAAAAGCTAATTATTGGTGAAGCTTCACTTCAGCCCTATGAATATGCACATAAACAGTGCGTGTTATTTCCATATATAACATTTTGCTGCACCACAGACCTATACAACTCAAAGCTAGGCAGTCAATTTGATTACATTAATTAGTGCGATGTGTTAATCAAATGCATACCCAGATTAACTTCATTTAGTTTATTGCCATGTATTTTAAAATGTACATTCAGTTGCTAGGCTGCTGGAAACACTTCCTATTTTTTGTAGCAGGGAAGCAGCAGGATAAAGGTAAAGCTTTGGCAACTGATTTGAGGTTGCTCCCTTCAGTGAAAACCACACTTTCAAATTGCAGGAAAACTAAATGAAAACTAAGTCTGAACTTTTAGTGGCCAAAATCCAGTAATGGATGAAGTAATGGATGGAGGGATCTGCTATTGATACAGGGCTTTCTAAAACATGATCAGGTGAGAAGAAAATCATTGGCAAAGTGGAAGATGCCATCAGACACTCTTGGTATTGAGTCAAGAAGCTGTGGCATGTTCTGTTAAAGCACTCTGGCTTATAGCAGCCACAATTTCCCCTTTTTCCTGAAAGTTTCCTCTCCAGTCTGAGGGGTAGTGGGGGATTTCAGAGCTGAGGTTCAATATAGTTAATTTAGGTCCCCGGTTTTAGGTTCAATGTCTTCATTTCTTGGCTGGCTTGACTCCAAATATGTATGCTGGGTTTTGGCCACTGGAAGAGTGAGCTACACTCGCTGTTGAACCTGAGTAAATTCTTCTCTATTCTTCATGTATGGGGCATGGGCAACAAGTTATCAAGACTGGAATGGCAGGACCAGAACACAGGTAGCAGGGCCAGAAGCACAAAGTGTGTTGGTCTAACAGTCCAGGGTCCAAGCCAGTGAGACCATGTGGTTTGGACAAGTGTCCAGTCCAATAACACAGAGTCCAAGATCACAATCCAGAGATCAAGTACTAGGAAGATAGTCATGTTCTGGAGCAGGTAGGGTTGGGGAGGAAGGATGCAGGTACCTGGGATGGCAGGGTTGGCTGGAAGCAAGGATGCGGGCAGGATGCGGCACCCAAGGGAGTCACAGAGACAGCTTGTGTTGCTGTGGCAAAGAGCTGCAGTGCAAGGAAGCCTTTTAGCTGGTCTCCAGAGCCTTCAGCTACACTGCATAATTGCTCCTCAGCTGTTCCCTGCGAGCAGCTGCAAAGGTTTTCCTGGTTCTGCAGGCATCTGCAGGGTTGCTTTGGCCCTGATCCTGACACTGCAAAGCCCATGCAATTATGCATCCTGAGAAAGACTTAGTTTTATTTTGTTTTGCATTTATTTATTTCACTTTCTAATTTGCTTTCTATCTTATTCATTTCCTATTTTATTTATTTGTATTTATGTTTAAATTTAATTTCTCAGACCCAAGTTCATTTTCCACTGTTGTTGCATGGATTTCATTTTTCTTCTGTTTCTCACTGGTTCTGTTTCTACCTTGGTTACTGCAGGGGCTCTGCCTGTATTCGATGCTCTAACTCTAGAGATTTTTTTTCCATCCACTGTATTATTCCCCCAAAAGATCTGACTTGAAGCTGTCCAATACCAGACTTGGAAGAAGTGGACAAACACTTCCTATTTTATAGGCAATAGAATTTTGGGGACTTCTCTGAAGCTCCCCTGTTTTCTGTGGCTATTTTTTTCTCGATTCTCCCACATACACTGTTGATTATTTGCATTCAAATGCCACGAAATGTTCAGGTGTTTCATGACTCCTCTTTGATATCTGATTTGCCCACTTTCAGAGATAAGAAAAAGGTCCCCATTTACAACAAGGGGATT
Organism: Varanus salvator macromaculatus; assembly: GCA_023646645.1. Lineage (NCBI taxonomy): Eukaryota > Metazoa > Chordata > Lepidosauria > Squamata > Varanidae > Varanus > Varanus salvator. The sequence continues at coordinate 6,960,177 of JAIXND010000767.1, read as the reverse complement.
TTGAAAATATTATTTATTGAAAGCATTGTTTATCTACAGTTGGAAAAATTCCCAGAAAGGCTTCAAGATAAATCAAAATGGCACAGTTATCTGCCTCTCATCCCTGCCCTCAGATGAGATACTAAAAAGGATGGCACAAGGAAAAGGGGACAAGGCACAGAAAGGAAAACAAGGAAATTGAGCCAAGCATTAGCTTGGTGACATGAGCATCCTCAAAATTACTTCGAGGAATTATCATATGCATCCTTAGACATAAAAAGGGTCTACAACCCCCAACAAACCTGACACTGGGAGTCATAGGCCTTTCTCTGTCGAAACATGTATATAACTTCACCTTTATTAACTCACATTAGCACAGATGCCTAAGCAACGTACACAAATATATATTAGATCTTAATTACACATTTGGCAGTTTACAACATTTTCTCAGGGACTGCAGGTGGCGCAGTGGTTTAAACCGCTGTGCTGCTGGGCTGGTTGATCGAAAGGTCGCCGGTTCGAATCTGCACAATGGGGTGAGTTCCCGTTGCCCCGTCCCAGCTCCGGCCAACCTTGCAGTTCGAAAGCATGCAAATGCGAGTAGATGAAAAGGTGCCACTTCGGTGGGCAGGTAACAGCGTTCCATGCACCTCGGTGTTTAGTCATGCCAGCCACATACCACAGAGACTGTCTGCGGACAAGCGCTGGCTCCCTCAGCCAGGAAATGGAGATGAGCACCGCCCCCTGGAGTCAGGCATGACTGGACATAACGTCAAGGGGAAACCTTTACCTTTAACATTTTCTCCTATCTCCTGCCATAGAAGCACCTCTATGTCTTTGGAAAGACATGCTAGCAGGTGGGGGTACATTTCCATCTTGTGCCAAAAGCCCAGAGGAGTTGGTCCTATGCACACTGTAACATTCGGGAGTTCCAGAGGGTGGTTGCTACAAAACTAAAATCCATGGCGTGACTTCCAGAATTCTGGACTCCAGCTCCTGATGAGCACCTCAGATCGCTAAGTAATCAAGTGATCTCCTATGCATCCTAGACCAGCCTTCCCCAAGCTTGTGCCTTCCAGACATGTTTGCACTGCAGCACCCAGAATTCCCAGTCAAAGGCCCTGCTGGATGAGAATTCTGGGAGTTGTGGTCCAAATGCCTCTGAAGATCACCAGGTTGGAGAAGGCTGGCATAGAGCTTTGTGCAGAATTCCCGGCTTCTTAAGTCTGGCCTAGGCAGCCGGAGTGATGCCCTGGTCTGGCGATGCACCACGTTTCTTGCCAGCCTGCTTGTTACACTCCGCACTGCCTGGAGCGTTTGGACCAACAGCACGGGCGGCTCCACATTAAGGGCATTGCAGTGGTTTGATTTTGATCATTTGGACAATTTTATTTTCTATAATGTTATTTTACCATTTTCCTGCAAGGAAACCAAGGTGTTTTCCATAAAGCTCCTCTCCATTTTGTCCACACAAGAACCATGTATGGTAGGTTAGGGCAAATTTATACATGTCTATTTATTTATACATGGATTTATAGGCCACCTATAAGGCCTTCCTAGGTGGTTTACAATACATAAAACATATTAACAAAGTAAAACACATTAAAACCAATTAAAATGTAACAAATTAAAACATCTATAAAAGCAATATTAAAAGGGTCACAGCATTCAGGCTAAGTGTTAAAAAATTTCCTCAAAGGTATGTCTTTGCCTAGCCCTGAAAGGAAAATAAAGATGGCGCCAGGCGAATTTCCCGAGGGAGGGAGTTCCAAAGATGGGGAGCAGCAGCAGATGAGGCCCTTTGTCTGGTTGCCACCCCTCTCATCTCCCTGCGGGGTGGTTCTTGCAGAAGGGCCTCCTGAGCTGATCTAGATTACCATATTTTTCGCTCTATAAGACGCACCTGACCATAAGACGCACCTAGTTTTTAGAGGAGGAAAACAAGAAAACAAATATTCCGAATCAAATGGGCACATAATCACAGGCATATTCCCCATCACTTCCCCATGGGCTGCACATCTGACAGACTTACTGCACACACATATTCGCTCTATAAGACGCACAGACATTTCCCCTTACTTTTGAGGGGGAAAAAAGTGAGTCTTATAGAGCAAAAAATACGGTAATTATCTAGGGTATATAATTAATGTGAGTGACTGGTCCAAAATTACCCAGTGACCTTGATGGCTGAGTGGGAACTAGCACCAACTCTTTCATCACAGCCCCATAACTTTCTGGGGACTAGTTCGTATGGAGTAACTTCTTGACATGTTCTCCAGTCCACGTAACACTTGGGGGGAAGGTACTCAGAAAATACCCGCACCACGGAGAAGCTGGTCCTTGCTGGTTGGTTTCAATAGTCACCATGAGGCAGAAGAAGTGACCCATCCCACTTAATCAGAGCAGCAGTGAGTCTGTCTGTCGCTTCTCTGTATGCTTCAGTCAGAGGTCTTTCATCTCTTGTCACTTTCGAAGCATTCTCGGCTGTTCCCATTTGTACATTCATTTCTCATAGAAACAAATGTGGGAAGGGGGCAGTTGCTTCCTATTGCACCAGCAATACACAAAATCCCATCTATGCTACTATCTGCACTGACGGACAAATCCGCCCCTCAATGTACACCCTCCATTCTGCTAATAGTAACCATAACAGACAAACATCAAACAATGCACTGAATGCATATTTAAAGTGAGTGAGTGTGTGTTTAAACTTACTACAAATAAATGATAAGCTTACTAGAAATAAATGTTCAGCGCTCACTCCCTGGCATAAGATGCGTGAGCTGCTAAATATGTATGAGCAGGCAATTTTCTTTTTTTTAGCCTACAGGACGACTCACCTTCCAAAACCAGCAACTGCAAATATGATTAATCTCTCTTTTCACTGGGTCGTTTATTCTAGATGGCTCATACTGATGTCGCCTAGGCTAGTATCCCAAAGAGGAGCCTGTGATAAAGTGAAGGACTATACAAATTGGATTTTTGCTTGGCTGATGACCATTCCCATTACCCACCTGCAATTGCCTGAGTCCTGCAGGCTGTAATGTGCTGAGAAACAATGCAATTTCCTGGGAAGGGGGTCAGGAGGAGTGGGACACAAGCCTTGGTTCTCAAACACGTTTTAACATGTTCGCGCATGTGCGTTTCCGGCAGGTTCTGGGCGATTTGGCCATTGCTAAGCTGTTCTTCTTACCTGAAATTGGCTACTTCCTGCTTATGGGCCTGTGCCCTGTAGGATCCAAAGCCTTCCCCCATACTGCTTCCTGACCTTGGCAATCAGGGGCAGATGTGGCTACCTGCAAAATGAGCATGGCTGCCTTGACACCCACTCCTTAAAGGAAGGGCTGAAAGGGCATCATGGCAGAACCAAGGTGCAGTGAGACCCCGGAGGGCTGAGTCCGTGCCTCTCTGGAAAGTGGAATCCACGGAGAAGGGGTTCCACCTTGGGCAAGCTGATCTGCGCATATGTGGCAGAGGCACAGTTAGACAGAAGTTTGGTTTTCTGGGTTCTGTCCTGTTTCCCTCACCCTAGGAAGTTTGTTGACTGTTTAGTAAAGATTCCTTTTCTCCTGTTCCTGTTCCTCTTCCTCTTCCTCTCCATTGTCCTAGCCATCTCATTTGAGCTATCTCACCAGGCCACAGGGAAGGGAACAGCTATGCAGCCTGACCACTGGGGAATGTGGCCTGAACGTGAGACCTAACATATAAAAAGCAGATGCAGGGGAACAACAGGTCTGCCTAAGAGGACAAGCCAAGCCTAGTGCTTAGTCAGATTCGTATTTTCCTTGTCATTGTAGCAATAGAAGAATGCGCCAGCTTTTAGAGGTCCCTGGTCCCACTAAAGTAACAAGCAAAACAGTTTTTGTCCCTAGAAAGGTGTCCCAGGGAAGGTGTCCAGTTGGTGGACAGATGCTACTTCAGGGTTTGGCAGATCCAAGCAATGAGTTTCTCCAGGCTTCCCAATCACTGGGGAAAGTTGCACGGGAGGTCCCCTTTCAAGATCAGAGATTGCCTTGTAGTAATGAGGGAGCAAAGGGAACAGGAAAGTGGAAGGGAGGAAAAGGGAGGGAGGAGGCATGGGTCCATTGGATCCATAAGTGTCTCTGTGGCCCATCCTGCACAGAGTAAGTCAGCAAGGTGGGCTACAGAAGAACAAAAGAGAAACCCTGGTGGACTACGCCAGTGGTTCATCCAGAACAGCACTCCATTCACATGGTGGCAAATCAGCTGCCCACAGGATCCCTCCAGATGGCCTCTGCCCATCCCTGCTTCCCATATTGCCTCTGATGCCAGAGGTGGCACATCGTCAACAAGGCTTTAGCCTTTGATAGCCTTCTCCTCCATCCTCCTTTAAATTATCCAGATTGGTGGCAAATCACTACTTCCTATGGAAGTAGATTCTAAAGATAACTAAAGAAACACTTCCTTTTATCTCTTCTGAGTCAGGCTGAGAAGACTTTTTTCTCTTTTGTTAAAGTAGAACAGTAGGAGAAATGGCCTCCAGCATTTTCCGTGGCCTGCCAGGATTTGGCCATCAGGGCTTCAGAAGGGAGAGATGACTCTGACCTTGGAATGCTCTATCTAAACACAATTAATCTGACAGAGTTGCAAGCTTAGTATCTAGTAGCTCCCATATCTCTACACAGTCCACATCCATCACAAACATATCCAACGTATCTTGAAGTCAACAGGTCCTGAGCGATCCTTCTCAGGGTCTTCTCTCTTGCACTATGCATCATTGTAGGGCCAAGGCTCCACATGTGGAGTGAGATATATACAGCCTATCCTGTTCAGAATGCACAAAACATTTGATCCAGTGATTGCATTTATGAGTTCTAAGAGCCCCGTCGCAAGGGGGAGGCCATTGTAGCTGTTGGCCAGAGGGGAACAGCTGGAGAGAACCTGCTTCCCCACTCCCTGCTAGAGCAAAAGCCCTATTCCAACTAGCGGTTGCCCTGAGACTGCAGAAGCAGAATGGAGCACACGTTTGCTGCAACATGTCTTTACATACTGAGAGATGAAGCTGCCATATGTGAAGTCGGGCCATTGGTGTATTTAGCTTAGTGCTGTTTACTCTGATCGGCTGTCCTCCAACATGTGCGTAAATCAAGATACGGAGGTTTGGTCTGGGGCGCTGATCCATGCTCATCACATCCAGAATACCTTGGCTTTTGCATCCCCCCACCCCTGCACGTGTCAGTGTGGAGTAGTGGCTTGGGTGTTGGTCTGGGGACCCAGAAGACCTGGGTTCAAGTCCAGACTCAATCATAAAGCTTACCAGGTGAAAGCCTCAGCCTGACCTACTTCACAGGTTTGTTGTGTGGATGAAATGGAGTGGAGGGGCTCTGCATAAGCTACCTTGGCCTTTGCAAAAGGAAAAAAGGTGGAATATGAATAATAATATTTAGATGATGATGACGACGATGATGATGATGATGATGATGGATTTCTAACAATGCTAAGGATGCATCTACAGTTTTGGTGTATCTATGTGTGAATGTGCAACTACAGGCTAAACACATTTTAGTTACTTCACTATATGCTGTAACCTGCTACAGTTATTGCTGTTATATGTTATATCACATTTTATTGTATTTATTAAGTGCTGCTTACTTTCCAGAGAGTTTTCACTATTAGGCAGTATAGAAATTCAACAAATGAAAGGATTCAGACTCCGGTGGGTAAAGCCATCTTCCCCCAGATAGTTCAGCGGACTTCTTCGAAGGCTTTCCTAGGGTCACGCTTTAGGTGCTCATGCACACATGCTGTCAAAGAAAGCGCTACTTTGAGATGATTATGCTTGAGATCGAACATCTTCGTGGTTGATTCTGCTGAAGGACTTAAATCCCTGATCTGCAGCCTAGTCCTGAATTAGACCTTTTCCCATGCACTTCCATGGATGAGGCCGCTTCATATTTAAAGAGGCTACAGATGCTGTTTGACCAGAATGGGGTACAAGGCTAACCCCACAGGGATTGTGTGTGTGTGTGTGTGTTTCCAGAGAGTACATATGCTACAATTCAAAGGACCCTGATTAGCACAGAACAGCTTTAGCTCTAATTCAGATCAGTGGGCATACAAAGAGGAGTATATCCAATTTATCGGGTGGAGGGTGCTTTACACTTCCTCTGAAATATCAGAAAGTTTTCCCTTAACCCACATGAAATAAAATAGGATAAAAAATATCCCACTGATTTCAGAACTCGGAGGAAGTCTAAAATAGACGAGGTTTTCCCTCCACAACTCACTTTTAAATTTTCTCCTCGGGAACCTATACTTCAAACGCATTAAAGAGTGTGAGATGTGAGGAGTCCCACTGAGCTGTTCGCAAGTTGCCTTACAATGCAAAAGAGCCGCTTTTTGCCTCTCTCATGACACCAATTTCACTGCAAACAGGAGCCTTTCCTCCCCCATTTTTCTTGCCTTCCGGCTCGAATGCTCAGATCATCTCCCCATTCCTTATTGCAAGAGGTAGTCAAGTATGTGTCTTTCGACCAGACCCACAAAGAACCCTTAAAGCTAGAGAAGCCAAATTTGTGGCTCCATGAGCACCTCTGGCAGCTTGAGACATTGGGCACCAACACAAAATGGCTGCCATGGGAGGCATGGCAAGTAACCTGACCAAAAGAATGAGACCAAAGTGGAGCTGTGAAGCCCAACGTGCTGAAGAACTCCTGTGGACCTATGGCTTTCAGCACCAGGAAATGCCAATTTCACAGCAGGCCCCACTGCCACTAATAAAATGCCCTAAACATGCCCCTATTGGCCTAGGGCAGGGGTAGGAACAAGAAATGAGACTGGGGGTGCACTGGTACCTACAGACAACACCTTGCCTACACTGCTAACCCCACAGGGGTTTTCCAAGGGCTTTCAGGCATGGTTTATTGGCAGGCAGCCCTTGTTTTCCAAGGGCTTTCAGGCATGGTTTATTGTGCTCCAACCTTCCTGTGGGCTGGATGAAATAGGCAAGATGGCGACCGTGGCTCTTCTCACAGTCTCATCCTGCTTGATCAGAGCCTACTTCATTTATTACATGTCCTCAAGTGCATAGCACAGTGCAGAGCAAGGGGCCGTGTGAGTCCCAAGTCCCAGAGAAAGAAATGCTGGTGGTGCTGGTTAGATGACGAGCTATAGCCTCTGACTACAACAATGTGAGATAATCCATAATCTGTGTTTAGGGAAGGCAATGAACACCTCTGAATACCTACTATGACCTCATGGAGGAGACCATGTAGTGAACTATATCTGGGGGTGAGACATGGCTCACACAACATGTGTGGCTACCACAGTTTCTGTTGGTTACAATGATCTAACCAACAATTGATCAGGTGGTGTTTATGTTATTGCAGTTTCCATCCTCCCTGCTTAGCCCTCCTGCTGTTGGCACTCATCCCATCAGCCACTGCAACTGAAATTCAGTCCCACGATGCAGCACTTCCTGCCTTTGTTTTTTGTTTCTTCCTCATTGGTCTGCACAAAGAGGCTGGATGGCTGCCGTGGCTCCTACAGTGGCCACTCTATTTAGGGCACTCTATGGTAGTGACATACCAGGACTGTGGAAACTATGATCATGGGTTCGGATGTCGTGAAAAACCATGATGGTACAGAGAAAGCATAGCACGAAATATTGTTTCCCATCATGGTTTCCAAAGACCAAACATAGCTTGTTGAAATATTACAACTGGGTTTAGGCAACATGACAGACCAAAAATAGTAACAACAACAACAGCAAACATAGTTTATCATCTTCTCTGAACCCAGCCAGAAAAAGAAGGTGGGAATTATCTGAGGGGTGAAATGTTAAGGTGAGAGGAAGCAGAGTCTACTGAAGACTGAAAAGCTGGGGAAGGAGCAGATGGGATTTGTCACTTGAGGTCTCCCAGGGCCCTGGGGACAGTTCAGTCTTCCCGGTCTGCAGGCAGAGATTAATGTCTGCCCCGGAGGTGGCCTCATTGCAGAAGTGGAAATCAGTATACAAGGCTGAGATCCCTCCTTCACCGTGGGTGGTACAATGGCACTTGGCATGGGAGGTAGAAGATCCAACGCTTTCCTCTTTCCCTGTTCCCTGACACACCCCTGAGAGAAGATGGGAAAACCGTGTGCCCTGGAGCTGTCAAGCTTGTTGTTTTTTTTGTCCAGAAGATTCAGACTTGCCTTTGAAGGAACCCAAAGAGGAAGTTCTGTTGGGTTTGTGCAATGAGTTAGATTACTTGGATCCTGAACAAAACAAGACAAAACAAAACAAAAGTTAATGAATCCCTTCTTACCTCCATCTTCCTCCTCCTCCTCCTCTTCCTCCTGTCCCTCCTTCTCTTGTTTTAAGGAAAATGTTCAGAGGTGATCAAAATAATGCAACTGTTGCTTTTGATGATAAGAGCAAGCAATTCCGTCAAGGTTTCTCTCTGGAAAATATGAACCCATTTCTACCGACGTGGGGAAACGTGTCTAGAAATGTTGACATGTTCAAATGAACACAAACCCCGCATCTTCAAAAAGGATAGGTCTAGTCCGGGAAGAATGACGAGTTGTAAACTGCCTTTCCTGGTTGACTGTTGTTGCTTTTGTTATAATTTTCTTAAATAATCTGAGCCACCAGATGTCAGTACAGTTTAAGCAATCAGATGATGAGTCCTGTAATGTAAACTGTACTGAAAAGCATGAAAACAGGGAAAATGCACCCAGTTGTGAAATACATGTAAGCGTTTATTTTTTAACTAAAAGAGTAGGTTTGTGTGCCCCACAACGCAGGTGTCTGTGGCTTTGTTAATGGCTGAAAGCAATGTAAGGAAGCACAAAGTGTGTGTTTGAAATGCAGTAACATGACAAGGAGAGAACAGAGATAAAGGGGTCCCACCTCCTCCAGTTAAATTACATTTGGGAGGATTAAGCACCCTGCACTTATCATTCCATGGACAGGAGAGGCTCAGGCTGCCATTCGATCTGATCAGAATGTATCTCCTACAGCCACCAAGTTCCTATGAATGCGATGGATTACTTCTAGGCATGTATTGATTTGAAATGCAAGTATTACTTCCTTCTTTCCCCTTCTGTCTTTTTTTCACTGAGTGCTGTAAATGTGGATTGTTAATGTTGTTGTTGTTTTTTTTTTTAATGAAATGTTCTTTCTCTCATTCTGAACTTAACCCTCTAGCTGACTTGCAGACTGTGGGGAGCAGGTAGCAAGAGAACACATCTCTGCTTCTCCTGTCCCTCACAGGGTACCCATAATCGTCTGAGTGAATGCTTTTGGCAAAGATGCTTCCCTTTGGATGGCATTCATTCATTCATTCATTCATTCATTCATTCATTCATTCATTTAAAAATTTATAGGCCGCCCCATTGCAACAAAGCCTCGGGGTGGCTTACAGCATAATTAAACAATATATAAAACAGTACAAAATTTTAAAATAATTTATCCCCCCCCCACCGCAGTGCATCTCGGAAACAAAAATTAAATACCCCTTACCAAAGAAATAAATAAACCACCAACAGACACCCCAATAACTACAAATAATAAACATACATAAATCAATAGTAAACCACATAAATGCAAGTAAACTCAACATTAACAATTAAAATAAGACTGAAATAAAAATCCTTGAACACTGTGGGGTTTCCTTTGCAGTTTGGAAGCCAACACCAATAGGGTCTCCTGATCATATGTAAAAGTAAAAGTTTACCTTTACCACATGCAGAGGTAAAAGTGTAGCACATTTTGTCCTTACTGCTGAACATGAGACACGGCCGACACACATGGCTGAGGATGTGGCCAGCAGAAATGCTCCTCTTCCCTGAATATTCAGCACATATAGCGGTAACTCCTATCTCAAGTGAAGCTCCTAATCTATGACCATGTATATATTAACCTTTAGAGCAGCTATTAGCCAATATCATTACATTTATACCCCACTTTTCTTCTTTCCACAGAGAACCCAAGGCAGCTTACAAGGTTTTCCTCCTCTTTATTATTTTCGCAGCACCAGCCCTGTGAGGTAGGTGCGACTGTAGCTGGTCCAAAGTCACCCAGTGAGCCTCATGGCTGAGTGGGGACTCACTAGAACCCAGATCTTCTAAGTCCCACTTCGGCATTCTGTGTTGCCACATTGGCTGTATAAGAAGCCATCCTTGGCGATCCCTAGTGGTGAACCTATTTTAAGGGATACTTTCAGTACCATGGAAAGCTCCAATGGTGCTCAACAGCCAAGCTGGAACAGCAGCTGAATTGGCAAAGGAATCACCAGGCTCTCTTGAGAATTGAATGATATAAGAGAAAATAAGATCTCTAGCCACCCTGCCTTAAGGAGATCCAACTGTGTAGATCAGTTGCAACTTAGATTTTCAAGGAAAAAAAGACATTTCCCTCCAGAGAAAATCAGTTTAGTTCCCTAGCACCTTATGTTAAAGTATGATGCCTCACCCAGAGAAAATGGGCCTATAGGGTATATTAAATCCTCTTGCAATATGAAACTGGAAATCAGTTTTAGGAAAGCTAAAAACTAGGCATACTTGTGTGTGCTATGTACCGTCAAAGCATATCTGATTTATGGCAACCCTATGAATGAAAGCCCTCCAAAATAACCTGTCCATGACAGCTCCATTCACCAGTTCCAAGCTCAAGGCTGTGGCTTCTTTGATGGAGTCCATCCATCTCGTACTTGGTCTTCCTTTTCATCTTCTGCTTTCAACTCTCCCTAGCAAGATTGTCTTCTTCAGTGAGTCTTGCCTTCTCATCATGTGTCTGAAGTACGACAGCTTCAGTTTTGTCATTTTTGCTTCCAAAGAAAGCTACGGCTTTGCTTGTGTTCTTGTCGGAGAGCTTTGCGAAGCAATCCTCCAGCACCACGTTTTAAATGTTCTTCTGGCTTGTTTTTTTTTTCACTGTCCCATTTGCACACCCGTACATTATGTAGGGGATACAGTGCTTTGGGTGATCTTGACCTTGGCCTCCAGTAAAACATCCTAACACTTGATGATCCTTCTAGTTTTTTTCATGGCTGCCCTTCCAAGTCTCAGTCTCAATAAAAATTCATTGGATCACCCACATGATTTTATGCATGCATTCAGTTATTTCTTTAATGGTTCATTCCACAGCTAGGGTGCCACAACAGAATAGACTCTCTTTTTTTAATAGCTAGTCATATTACTTGTTTTTGTTGAGAGAAATCTCACCTGAGAAGACTTCCTAAAGATCTGTGCAGGCATCGGTGTGTGGAACTGTTCCTTTGGGTAATCTGGAAAATAAAAGAAATATTATAAATAATAAAATAAAATAAGAAAATATAAATAAGAAAATAAAATAAAAAATAATCATCAAACTGCATATAGCACAAAAATGGTTCATGGAAATATGCATATTCAAGAGAATTGTGTACAAGAATGCTGAATTTTATGTGAAATCTCCACCAAAAAATGTGCATGCTTTGAAAAATGCCTATGATACATGTTTATTTTTAGAAATGTTCCCTAAAATGGTAACAAATGTTCCATGTGAACAGGGGGAGAAATAACTTCCTTAAATTATTTTGTAGACATCTACTATTTCATCCCATAATTTCTTTTTCTAGAAACAATAAAGATATTACACAAGTATGGATTTAGGAATTTCTATCTACATTTTGAGTAAATAAGAACACGTGCTATTCTAGGCTAATAAAAGCAAGTTTATTACTTCAGAAAATTCTTCTTCAACACTGTGTACTCTCTCCATCACCGCTGCCATAGCAAGCTCTGTTTACTTCAATATTTTTAGCGAGCATCTTACTAAACTCAGGAGTGACACAAAGGTTGCATAGAATGAATGCTTCATCACAGAGACCAGGTAGTGAAGCAAATTAGCATTGAAGCAATCCTTCAGGTTTAATTTGGTGATGAGCCCAGCTCCTAATGCCTCCTTCCACCTTTCCCTTGATAAACAAGATCTGTCTGATTTTAGAATGAAATGGCCTCAGTTGATTGACTGGACACAAAAAGGAAACCCAGCAATAAATGAAAATGAGCATTGAACAAGCTTCTTTTGCTTTGCTTTGCTTTGCTTTGCTTTGCTTTGCTTTGCTTTGCTTTGCTTTTCAGATGTGATTGAAAATTCTGCAAGCAAATCAGATGTCCCTGTTTCCTTCAGAAAGTAAAAAAATCATTAAACATCAGGAAAGGTACTGGAATTTCAGAGTTTAAATATTTTTGGGACAGAATCCATGCATCATTAGAGAAGAAAAAAGTCCCACATCACCAGTACTCTTTCTTTGGTCTATGCATGGATAGGATTATGTCCTTCATCATGCGGGCCATACAAACACTAATAATCCATCTTAGTTTAAGTAATAAAATACAAAAAAATTGTTGGAGAGCTATCCATGGACATCACAAGCATAAAAGATACTTGTAAAGAACTGCATCATTTCAGGTCTCAGTATTGATTCTGAATTTCTTTCTGAGGAGAACTCCTGATATATATATTTATTTATTTATATTTATATTGCGATTTACATCCTGCCTTTTTCCTATAAAGGGCTCAAGGCAGCTTACATCATCTCTCCGCCTCCATCATATCCCCACAACAACAACCCTGTGAGGTAGGTTGGGCTGAGAGTCTGTGACTGGCCCAAAGTCACCCAGTTGGCTCCATGGCTGAGCGGGGACTCGAACCCAGATCGCCTGAGTCCCAGTCCCACGCTCTTAACCACTACAGCACACTGGCTGATAATGTTTCATCTTATACCTAGGTTTACAGGAAGGGTGTCTTGCTTCAAGTCCTGCTTGTAGGCATCTTGGTAGCATCGATTGTCTATCATGGGAAACACATTACGGGGCTAGATAGAACCTGGTTCTATCCAGAACCTTTGGCCTGGTTCAAAGTGGATTCCTCATACATTCCTCGTGTCTAGGCAGGAGTTTGCCATCTTGAATTCCATCAGGCACAGAAAGCAATAGCAGAGTGGACACAATTCAGGTAATCACCCCAGAACCCTTTTCTTGTGTGAGGTACTCCTCGGCGCAACAATGTTTGTCAAGTTGATGCTGCCGTTCTCAGTGGCATTTCCTTCCACGCGTTCTTTTTCTCTCCCTCCCAGGAGATACATTTGTGGCCATAAATCAAAGAAGGACAAGGGGCCTCTATTGTTTGAGCTCAGCACTGACACTTCCATCTTACACAGCCTCCTGGGGTGCAGCATAATTTCTAAACTACACCTCTGAAGAAGTTTCACATGTGCGCAATGGGAATTCATTGCTGTCTGCAATGTTGTGAAATAGAAGTCAGGAGTGAACCAACAAATGGCTGAGCCTGGCATTATTCTAGAAGTAGAAGGCTGTCAGATTGGTTTCCCTCTATCCTTAAGTGCTAGTCTGGTTTGCTCATTTAATTTACCTGCATCTTTTCATGGTAGTGCGTAGAGAGAACCGGGCCAAAGAATGCCTTCAAGCATCAGAATGTGTGTTTCAAGGGAAAAGTGACGTGCTAGGTTGAGAATTGACTAGGGCCAGTTTGGACTATAGTTTGGATCACAAAATCATAAGAAAAGCCCTGCTGGATCAGACCCAAGGTCCATCTAGTTCAGTACTCTGTACACATCTGTCCTAAACCTCCCACCGCATGGGATGACCCTTGATTCAAAGTATCTCCCTCTGCAATTTCTCCACACCATGCACAATTTGAAATACCTCTATTATGTCTCCCCTTACTCACTTTTTTTCTAATCTAAGCAGTCACAGTCTCCCCATAAGGAAGCTGCTCCACCCCGCTGATCATTTTTGTTGCCCTCTTCTATGTTATTTCTAAGTCAGTAATGTCCTTTTTCAGGTAAGGCAACCAGAGTTGAACACGACATTCCAAGTGCAGTCACATCAAAGATTTGTATAAGGGAAGTAAGATTTTGGCAATTTGCATTCCATTCCTAATTATCCTTAGCATGGATTTTGCCTTTTTCACAGCAGTTGTGCACTGGGGTGATATTGTCATTGAGCTGTCCAGTCCTGGTTAAGATCCCTGTCACTGAAATGTGGGGAGTTTTTAGACTGGATATGGTGTGATCATGACCTAGAAGGATAAATCTGTAGGACTACTTATGCATAAATCACAGCACAGAATATGATCTGGGGGGGGTACCAATTATTCTAGGATACAGGATGAATATAAAGGGTACAAATTTATTTATTTATTTATTTATTTATTTTATTTATCCTATTCAAATAGGATAGACATATGAACATAATCCTGAGATCCTCGATTTTATTTATTTGTATATGCATATTCAGGTTTTCCAGCCAAATAGCTTTCACAGTTTAACAAGACTTCTAAAATTATGTCATAGGCAAGCATCAGAAAAGCAATTTAAAATACATATTAAATTTAAGAATACATTTAAAACCTCCCATCACAATTTAGACCAGTAAAGATAAATCCCAGATGAATGATATATTCAAGGGCTACTGAAGGATTAGTCAGTCATGAGACAGTAACAAGCAGAAGAAGCACCATACTGGTCCAATGATTTTTGTGTCGTTTCACTTTTGTGCTAGAAATGAAATAAATAACCACCACGCAGGGAAAAAACTCCAAACACCACCTCAGAAGTAAGGTGTGGGTGCAGAGAGATTTTGTTGGATTTTCCAGATGAATTTTCTTGAAGCAAACTTCCAAGTCAATGAGGATCTTCTTCAGGAGAAACCAAAATAAGGAATTTCAAGAGATGCTCAAAAAGCCTCAGTAGTTCTAAATGAACTTTCTCAAGTGACCTGATGAATCTTAATGTAATCTCTAAATTTCATCCGCCACCAAAAGAAAGTGTGGTGATACTTCCATGAGAAACCAGATGATGTTCCCAGGTATGACAAGATGCATATATTCATAGATCATCCCTCCCTCCCTCCCTCTTCTATATATCTTTTACTGCATATAGTCAGATGATAAAATGCTGCCCAGGCAATTTGAAAAGTCCACCATCCCTGCTATTTTCTCGATCTATCCCCATCAACCTTGTGTTAATGCCTGATTTTTACACATCTCATCTTGCCAGGTCATGGCTACCCCTTGGATGCTGAAGGTGTGTGTTTAGGGAGTCTTCAGGGCCTAACACTGCCACTACCAATAGGAAAGTATTTTGTTTGGAGTCTGGTACCCCATGATCCCTTCAGCATGTTCTTTCTATTGTAACATGGTTGAACTAATGGTGGATACCTTTTAGTCTCTGACCTTGCACACACAAGAAAGACTGTAATGGATTTTAATAAAACATAGAGTGATAAAAAGGCTAAATTTATAGTTCCGTCTACTCTTCTGTTAATCCCTTGTTAGGCTGTAT
Organism: Varanus salvator macromaculatus; assembly: GCA_023646645.1. Lineage (NCBI taxonomy): Eukaryota > Metazoa > Chordata > Lepidosauria > Squamata > Varanidae > Varanus > Varanus salvator. Next base: position 6,944,902 of record JAIXND010000767.1, on the reverse strand, counting down.
TAACTTGTAAGTGGTGTATGCTAGGAATTGGTTATTAAGGTTATACTAAATGGGTCAATATTGCATCAATAATTCAAAGTGTAATTTAGCAGTATAATTATACAATATTACATTAGAGCAGTTCTCTGTTTTGAATGCCTTCAATGTAAGGTTGTTTTGGTTTGCATCTGTGTTGGGGGTGTTTCTGTTACCAGCAGGAGTGAGGGTGAAGGTGTGGTGGTGGTGAGATTTTCATTTTAGGAACCCTTTACTGACAGATCCAGCCTCAGATGTTGATGCTCTGTTCTACTGGACAAACTCAGAGTACAGTTTTAAACAGGGATTGGATGGGAAAGACTAGGTAAGACTTGGAAGGTAAGACTATCAGGGGCTACCTGAGATGATGGGTTTTATCCTGTCTCCAGTACCAAAGGAGGAATGCTCTCAAATACCTGTAGGAATAGCGTAAGTGGAAAACCTGTTCCTAAGTTTTCTTGAGAACTTCACCATGCATCTAGTTGGCTGCTGTGGAAACACAGTTGTGGACTTAAGAGGACTTCGGGCTTCCCTGATCATGTTTCCATCAAGACTATTCTCTAGTCAATTTAATTATTTATCCCACATTGCAGGGAAATTGGCATTCCCCCCAATACACACTCCGCATCACTGTGATTATGATTACATTGCATTATATTTATATCTGGCCATTTTCCACTTAGCAGGAATCCAAGCAGCTTACAAGGATCGCCTCCTTTCGGTTTTGAGCTGGTCCCTTCCCTCTTTTCTTTCTGATTATCCAACCCAAGACATTTGTTGGAAATGAAAATCTTTTATTGAAACTGAGCAGATTACAAAACAGTCTGAAGCCCAGATAGCCTTCCACCAAAGTTGAGGGAGAAGCATCTCCATGTAAAACCAATCTGGAAACTTCCCCTCCATTCATTCCTTTCAGGAAAGCTTCTCAACCCACCTCCAGTGTGGCCTTCTGCTGCTTGAGGACACAGCCATGGGAGCGCCAAAGTGGCAGCTCCTTTTGCTTGCTGCCTCCTTCCTGGGTCCAAGACTGGGTCTCGCACGTGCTCCCTCTCCCCACCTGAAAAGCCACCTGCCCCTTCCAAAGCAGGCTGGTTCCCACACTCTGTTGAGAAACTTCACCAGGCAAGCTTGAATCTTCACAGTTCTCACTCCACTTCTTGTTCCTCTACCTCATATGGAATCAGACAATCTATCTGAATAGTCTGTGATGAGTGAGAGATGAGCCCACTCTCTGCACTCTCCATATTATCTTCACAACCACCACCCTGTCAGGTAGTTTAGCCTGAGCGTCAGCAGGTGGCCAGTTACCCAGTGAACTTCTGATCCAAAAGTCTGAAATTCCTCGTGTTGCCCCCTAGAAAACCTTGCTGAAATGCTACAGCAACACAACCATCACCATCGGTGTGGGTGTTCAAAGATAGGCTGGACACGCACATGGTGGGTATGTCATGAACAGAGCCAGCTGGACCCGGGGGTCAGACTAGATGGCCCGGGTTCTCCAAATTCCATCTCAACACTTGTTCCAGTTCAAGTACTTATCACATTGTGATCGAGGCTACTTTTTTCCACATGAAAGCCCACACATATTTTTTGCATATATTTCTAAATGAAGACACAAACACATCAATTGTGTGCTTTTATGAAATGTATGATTTCTTCTGCCATTGAGGAAAACATGTTTCTTTGCATTTCCCCAATAAAATATATTTCATGCTTATTTTTCAGTTGAATACCTTTCTTTATTTGGCATCTGCAAATTATAATGCAAGCTTTACTGAGCCCATGCCTGGTGCAAAAATGCCAAATGGGTGTTGTTGTTCAGTTGCAAAATCATGCCTGACCCATTGTGACCCCATGGACAACATTCCTCCAGGTTCTCCTGTCCTCCACCATCCCCTGGAGTCCACCCAAACCCAGACCCACCTCCCCAGTGACCCCATTCAGCCACCTCATCCTCTGCCGTCCCCTCCTTCTTTTGCCATCTATTGTTCCCAGCATTAGGCTCTTCTTCAGGGAGTCCTTCCTTCTCATTGGGTGGCCAAGGTATTTGAGCTTCGTCTTCAGTACCTGACCTTCTAAAGAGCAGTCAGGGTTTATTTCTTTTAGGACTGACTGATTTGGAACCTAGTAAAAACAAACTGAAACCTACAGACTGGAAATGTATTTGATGTTGCATCTAATCACAGCGGCGAGGATTGCATTTGCCCAATATTGGAAAAGTGAAGAGCTGCCCACTGATGGACTGATTGTAAGAAAAATCTTGGATTGTGCAGAAATGGATAGATTGACTTTGTCGTTGAAGGAGAAAGAGGATACTGATTTCTATCAAACTTGGGACTCTTTTTATAACTGGCTGGAGAAACAGGACTTGGCATAAATTTAGAGATGTTTTTTAAACTATGATAAAATTTGAATTTGATATTAGAATGTTAAAAAAATATGTAGTAGGAGGTCGACCCAGTGAATCCAATGTTTACTGTCTAATGTTTGATGTTTCGTGTTTTTTTTGTTTGTTTTTTCTGTTCAGTTTTAGTTTTAAAACTTTAATAAAATATATATTAAAAAAAAAAAAACCTGAAACCATTCATGTACATCCCTACCTGAGCATGCACTTTGATTTTGGTGGAAATGCAGCCAAAATCAGCTTGGTATAGAACTTAGTCACCTGATTGGTCGCCTTAGTATAGAACTTAGAGAAGTTCAGGGTTTCTTTGGTGGACCAAATAGATGCTTGCGAATGCCTCCCCTGTGTTTACCCACAAATGCACACTAAAATTAATAAACTGCACTTTGAAACATGTTTATGTTCAAGATAGCTGTTAACACTGTGGGGTTAATCATGTTGCCTGATGGGCTTGTTTGACATATTCAGAGCATGCCAGAAAGCTGAAACATCATCCTCTTGATTCTGAAAATCTACAAGCATCTACTGTGCTACATATGGAGCCATCTGCTGTGATTAAATGCACAGAAGAAATTGGATGGTGTTTAAATTCGTGATTGGCTGGTTCCCAGACAGGTAAGGTATTTTTAGCGGATGAAGCTTGGAGGAAGCATAGACATTTTTGACACCTGCTTATATTGTTTTCCAGAAACATTATTACGTTTGCCTAACAGGTTTTTAGAAATCCATTATTATCTGTTGTTGGAAAATGACTTTGAAGGAGAGAGAAAAAAAATCTTTAGACCAGGACAGATCTCAAGAGATTTCCAAGAAATGGTCTCCAAGCTATACTGTGCATGATTTATAGCCAGAAATAACAGCAGTTGGTTACTTCTGGGTGTGACCTTGGCAAAGATTTTATAGTGAATACCGTGAATAGTGAATACCGTGGGATGGAAGAATAGGTCCATTTCCTTTTCTTTGAGAACATCTCCACTCTTAAGTTTGTTTCCTCTTGAACCTTAAGATAATTTAAAGTTTGCATGACATTCGTGAGCATACTGGTAAACATTTCTCCTGTGCCTACCCACCCTATAAGATCTGGGTCAGAGGTCCTTCTTCGGAAGCCCTCTTTGGAAGAGATCAGAAGAGTGGCTACCCAGAGAAGGGCCTTCTCTGTGGTGGCTCCCCGGCTGTGGAACCTGCTCATCAGAGGTGCACTTGGGCACCAAGAATTTATTCTTTTTGGCACCAGGACAAAACTTTTTCATTTTCCCATTATTTTTAAGATCTAATTTTTATTTTAGTTGGGCTTTTATTATAAATATGATGCTGTGCTTTTGTTTTTGGACTATCCAGAGACTTCTATGTATAGGACAGGATACAAAAGTTTTAAACAAACAAACAAACATTTTTTCCTTATAATATACTCAACAGCCCCCATTTTTAATTAACATAATGCAACTGTGAACATTATCTTTCATAAAATACTCTTTTGGCACTACAGTTTCTAATGGAGGACTCCATGGCAACATTCAGAGTGGTGAATTCAGAAAAAGGGTTAAACGTGGTGTAGTGGTTAGAGCAGGGGACTGGGACTCAGACGACCTGGGTTCGAGTCCCTGCTCAGCCGTGGAGCCAACTGGGTGACTTTGGGCCAGTCACAGACTCTCAGCTCAACCTACCTCACAGGGTTGTTGTTGTGAGGATAAGATTAAGAGGCGGAGGAGGAGGAGGAGGAGGAGAACCATGTAAGCTGTTCTGAGTTCATTCTAAGGAAAAAGTGAGCTATGAATCTAATAAATACATAAATTCAGAGAACTGAGAATTTAGATGAAATACCAGTTAGTGTCTTGGGAGTGTGAGATTCAGACAAGATCTGGTGGATCTTCTGGGCCTTCTTAACAGCATGATTGCTAATATTACAAGTCAGGAAGGACTAATGCTCACTTCTTGGAGTACAGTGGTTTGAGCATATTATGATGCTTTCAACATTTGAATGGGAAGCATATGGACACTTATTTGGCTATCTGGACCACTTTTTATATACTATCAATATAACTGCCAGTAGCTTATATTTCCTATATAAACATTTCATTTCTACATCAAAATGAAACCTAACATTGCTTACATCTGGGGACATTTTGTTACCCCGGACAAAATGCCTCAGGCAAGGCGTGTGCTGCATATTACAGGCCTTTGTTCTGTCTGGATGCCCCCACCCCCCTCCCTCACCAGGAGGTTTCAATCAGCGTAAGAATGGATTTCAGCTCTCAGCAACTGCTGCTAATTTAAGCTTCAGTCCTTCCTGAGGCTATGCAAAGCAAGACTATCTGCAAAACATGGCTTCAGTCTGCATAATAATAGATTGGCCTACAAACTTTAAACCGCTGTTAAAAAGCTTCCCTCAATGGATTTTAATCCTGTTTGTTGGAGGATTTAGCTCAGACTTGGTTTTCCAGAGAGACTAAGTTGACCTGAATGTAACCTTCTTTTGGGGTCTTTCGGGTACAGAAATTGTCCCATAATAGTCCTCTTCTCGTCTCTTCTCTTCTCTTCTCTTCTCTTCTCTTCTCTTCTCGTCTCGTCTCGTCTCGTCTCGTCTCTCTTCTCTCTCTTCTCTTCTCTTCTCTTCTCTTCTCTTCTCTTCTCTTCTCTTCTCTCTCTTTTTTTTTTCCCTATACCATCCAACAGCCAAAGTTCTCTGAGCAAATTGGAGGACTTGTCTGAATCCAAGCACGTTTTCTTCATCCATTTATCTACTAGTTACATTTTCTCAGTTTCCAAAAGAAAGGTTTATAGGGAGAAAAGCATGAAAGGTGGGAGATTGACATTTTGAGAAACGATTGACCAGATGTCTTTTGGCAATGTTCTAATACGACTAGATTGTGTCTCTACTTATGTGTAATCTACGGGGGAAATTGGAATGGGCCAATATTTGGAAGAAATGGAAATGTCCCCAGCCAGAATGCCAATGGTCAGGAATACAAGATATTGATGTAGGAATGTGAGAAGAATTTCTTTGGGAGGTAGAAATCTAACCAAATTTCCCAACTAAGCCCTTTGAACTCCTTTCTGTTTCCCCCACAGAGAAGACAACTCCATCTGACATGAGTTGAGGTAGCTCATGGGTTTCCACTTTCAGCTGGCTCTCCAGTTGAATAAAATGGTGGAGCACATTATTAAAGATATAAATGGCAAGGGTACAGGAGGATACTTTTGCAGGCAAATAATCCTCAAGAGAATATTTATAAATATGAACGGTATCTTGCTCACTGACTTTTCAGTTTTCTTTGAAAGTGTCCATACACACTTGAATAATGGTCATCTGCCTACTTGAGAAAGGTTAACCTTAGGGTCCCCAAAGAATTTGCTTTGGGACAGGTGCATTTTTAACTAGTTCATAAAGGTATGGAGTTGGGGCACTTAGTGAAGTGGACATATTTACTGATCACACCCTAAACCACATCTCTAAATTATGGGGAAAGGTACCAGAATGGAAATTGCCATGCCATGTAACCAAGGGCTCATCCAGTGAAGAAGAATGGTTGACCATCTGGGACAGATAAAAGGAGATTTTTGGAATTTGCTGCCACAGTATAGAGATTGTCAACAACATGGACAGTTGGACTGACATGAATCCTTGGTGTTTAAGGCTATCAAGAAGAAGCACAATGCTTTGAAGATCGGATCATTCATAGTTGATGTGGTTCTATTAATGGAGTTGCCCAGAGCTTGGTGGAGTTCATCTGCATTGAATCTATTTCAGTTGTTGGGACATGAGGATGGAGTCAATGTGCTTGGATGAATTCAACTAGCCATTGGATGCTCAACCCTGGTTGGGTCCTAGTAGTTGTCAAATTTTCATTGAGAAGGGAAGGTTCCAGTCTCCTTAAAGATGCAACAGTCAGGCCATTCCTGAAGAAACCTAACGTAGATCCAGGAGTATACAACTATAGGACAATTTATTTGTGTATGTATGCATGCATTTTATGCATGCATGCATGTACACATTTAATTTGTCTGAGAGCCCTCCATTGGCGGCATGCTCTCAGGGGGACAATTACAATAAAAATACCAATAAAATGACATTCGATAAAATAGTACAGTTAAAATACCATAATAAAAATAAAGCTAGACAAAATCACAGTATACCTAGTTAATAAAAATAAATCCAAATTAAGCATAAATTAATATAATAAAGCCAGTACAATGGGTCTGAAAGGGTAGTACCACAGGTGTGCTGAAAAAGGAATGTTTTTGTTAGGCTCCTGAAATTCAAGCAAGTAGGAGCCTGGTGAATCTCAGAAGGCAGAACATTCCGTAACTGGGGTGTCACCACAGAAAAGGCCCATGTCCTTGAAGCCTCCTTGGGGAGGGGGAGTCACAAGAGGCCTCAGTTGATGATCTTAGGCAGTGGGCAGGAATATATGGAGTAAGGTACTCCTTAATGTATTGATTTTACATTGTATAAGGTGCTTGAGCATGTAGTTACTGATAAACTCCAGGCAATCTTTGTTGCAGTTGATTTTCTAGATTCATTTCATTCTGGCCTTTCATTCTGGCTTGGATCAGAGACTGCATTGGTAACCCTGTAGGATGACTTTGCTGAGAGAGACTTGTGGGAGTGAGGCTCTCTTGGTTCTCCTGGATCTCTCGGTGGCTTTTCATGCTGTTGACCATGTTATCCTTCTGGAATGGCCCCCGTTCTGTGTTTTGGCTAGATCATCCCATCTGTGGCCTTTCCTCATGGGAAAACTGCTCCAGCCCCTTCATCATTTTAGTTGCCCTTTCCTGCACTTTTTAAACTAGACCATATCCTCTTCTGGGGAGCAATGACCAGAATTTTGCACAGTATTTCAAGTGCAATGACATCACCAAGCTGTACAAAGGCTGTTTGGTACTAGCACTTTCCTTTTCAATCCTTTTTTCCCCTAATTAGGTCTTACATGAAATTTGCTGTTTTAACAGCAGCTGCACACTGAGTCGACATTTTCGTGACATGACACCTGGGGCATGTCACTGGGCTTCCTGGCTCAAGGTCCGGAGATCGTACAGGACAATCTGCATATTGTCGACTGTGCCCCATCCATATGGAGCAAGCCCTCGTAGCAGCCAAGTCCTTGTGTGTTTTCAAACTGTATGCTTTCTCCTTGTTTCTGGAAGCAACAATGAAGCCTCCAAGCAGATTGGCAAGTAAATGACACAAGCACACAACCGATCTGTTAGGTCATGAAGAAATCCCTCTAGCTGTCAGCTTCTCCAGGCAGATCCGAGCATTATCCTGTGCAAATTCACAGTCCTGATTAACACCTGGACTGTCATTTTTTCATACCTGGGAGGGAAGCAACAGGCTCGTTTGACAGCTGGGGAGGTTAAAACAGAAAGAAAGCCCCCTAGGAATATTTGCCATCTTGGCTTTTCTGCTGCAAACCAGATGTAGCATTTAATAGATATTCCTTCCTGCCTCCCTCTGGGGCATACTCTTGGAGATGGTTAAAGGAGGGCTCATAGAAATGAGGGCATGAAGAATTAAGGAAACAATCCATTGCTAAAGTGATAAAATGTTATGAAACAATTCAGAACTTTCAGGGGTTTTATGAGCTGAGTCCAAACTGGGGCAGTTTGTGAACACTGGTTTCCACCTTGAATTTCCTGCACAGAATATACTTGCAATAAGTGGTCTTCAAGGAATTTTCCAGCTATACTCTGCGGTAGTAGCAGGATTGGGTGGCACCTGTTTCAGACCTCAGGGAACTACCATGCTGGATTGGAGATGCGCTTCATGGATTGCCAGGTGCTTTTTGTTCCATCATCCTCTCGTGGATGGAATAAGCCCCACTTGCCACTGGAGAAGAGTTACAAGAATTTCAGTTTTTTTCCAAATGTGGATTTCTGCAATTCCCTCCCCAAAGTTAAACACAATGGGCCACAGATCTGCCGAATCTGTGCAACTCAGAGAAGCTGCTCTGCAGGAGGCTCCACAGGTCAGATTCAAGGAAAGCTGAACTCTGGTGATGATTTCTCTGACTTTCTGAGCCCAGAAGGATTGGCTGCCTGACACTTTAGTATATTTGGACCCTGTACGTATTGTGTGCTTAATGCTTGCATCTCCACATGGAGACAAGAGTACCAAGATGGGGGAGGAGGGAAATAGAAAAGGTATAATCTGAAATTAATGGTCCACTGGAGTTTGTGCAGCTCTGGATTTCCTGCTTCAAGCAAGCAGTTGCATTACACGTATGACTCACAAATCCTTCTCCAACTCCATGAATCTTGGCACTATTTCCAACTCATCAGCAGTTTGTCATCAGTTAAGTATTGACATATCTTTGATGAGGAGCATGTTTGTGAGCAGCTGTCCTAGACCATGGACAATGTGGCAGATAACCTGAGGCACTACGAATGCTGCGATCAACAGTTCTCTCACAGAAACAGGAGGTGGCGTCTGTCCAATGTATGACCACCAGGCAGCATCCAATGCCAATAGTTGGCAGTTGGCAGCCCCTTGTGCCATTTGAGGTTTGCACAATCCGTTCCTGAGCACCATCTGGTGTCATCGACAAGGACTCCTAAATGCTAGACATGAATCAATATGGCAAGGCTGATGAGATCACTGTTATAACTCCATCTTCACTCATGTTGGCAGCCAGGTGCCCATTTTTAACTACTAAAGAACATATCCCAGCTTGGAATCTGGAATTGGGGATGGTGGAGGAAGAGTTTCCACTAATTTGGAAAGATGTCCAGTTATGAGCTAAGCCAAACACTCCTTTGGAGTCCAGCTTAACTTGGATTCAGGTTGTTCCAATGCTTGCCATCTCTAGTCTTCTAGAAAGATTTCTCTACTATCCTTCACAGGACTTCCAGAGGGGCTTACAACTTTCAAAAGCTGACCACCTGATGGGATAGGGAGAAAAGATGCAGCTGAACCCTAACTCTAAGCCTGTGTTTCTTGAGAGCATCATCCTGGATGTTGGCATGTGAGAAAGACAACACACGGAAATGCTGATGTAGAAGAATGCCAGATCCCTGGCAATGAATCAGCAAGGGAGGCGCTACAAAGCGTAGCCATTTCTATCTTTTCCCCCACTGAGCGACTTTCATGCCAATAAGACTTGGGAACATGCTAGTCTCCTAAAACAATAGAAATCTGCTTTTGTTCAAGTCCTTGCCATTCACCAATACAAAACTGAATTCTACCATCAGGCTGGACTGGAGATCTTGGATTGCTCCAGGTAGAAAATTTGGTCCAATGAGGAGCCAAACAGAGGCCTTTTTTGTTCTCTCTTGGACCAGACTACCTTTCCCAGGCTTTGACTCCTAAAGAGTATCCTCTCAAGGCAGTCTTTTATCTTAAAGCCTAATTGTCCATCACTTTTGGTCAACTTCTGCCAAGTGCATGACTTGCACTGGTGAAGAAACACCAGGGAATTAAGGGCCCATGGTGTAAAGGTGGCCAATCGGTCTCATGGAGAGTTATCCCCAGCTAGCTAGTTCAGAGTCCTGTGGGTCAAATAACTCCTAGTCAGGTATTGAGTCTTGTGTCAGCTAGTGCTCCTGGACTTCCTGATGCACTTGGTTCCTCCCACTCCTGCTCAGTGTCAAGATTCTCATACAGCCTGTATTCGGTGTTATGGACCGCAAACCATGAAAGTTTGCTTGACACACTGTCCACTGTGAAAGAAGAGTGGGATTTAAAGCAAGGAGTGCCTAATTGTGTTGGTTTTGTCTCTGTACGGCTAGGATGACAATGAAACACTGATCCTTGACGGAGGTTTTAGTTGCAATTCTAATACAGATTATAAATAACACCACTCAGACTCTATCCTATTATTTGCAAATGCATCTCATACGTTCCACATCCTTGATCCACGAGAATCCTTCATTCTGATGTAGCCTGTGGTAGTCCAGGCCATTAATTACACATTTGCACCGAAGACACTTCTGCGTGCAATTAATAATTCATCATAAGAAGGCACCTCACCATTTGTAAATAAACAAGCGGATTAGCTCTATGAATGCACCCAACAATCTTGGGATAAGATATGGAAATTGTACTACCAGAATTGGCTTGTAGGCTTGTCCAGAATTCCAAGAAAGAACAGCCCATTCAAAGAGAGGCAAAGGGTCTTAATTTTCTGTGGTTAATTGCATTAATCACCAGGTATGAGTTTATTCGGTGTTGCAATGGCATGGGTCAAAAGGATTTAAAATAATTACATTTAGGATAACAATGAGGGAAGCTCTTTGCAATGTTCTCCGTGGAAAGCTTACCCTAGTGGGACGTCAAAACAGAGATGGCTTCCCTTTTCAACTGCTCTGAATAGCCTTCTGATTGGCAGGGAAATCTGTCCTCTTCTAGCATATACTAACTGTGTTAGCTTCAGACTGGAAGCAGAACTGCAAATGAGGGGAAATATTACACTTTTGATTCAAATGGAAGGCAAATAATGCAATGCAGGTCATATACTACAAAAGCAAGTTAAATGATTACCAATAGCACACTGAATTTATAAATTTTACAGGCTTAAATTTTAGAAATTAATTTTTAAAGGATGAAATGGCTTTGGGTTTGCTTTTTTCTTGATGTTCTTGGATGGTTTCTCCTGCAAATACTTCTTGGGACATGGGTAAGAAAGGGCTTTCACTTCAGACTCCTGCAAACATACAAGCATGCAATTACTAAAGAGGTTTTTTTTTAAATGCAATTTGCACAAGACATTCTTTAAAATGAATTTTGGACTAAGTAGCGTTTGTGCAAATGTAAGTGCAAATTAAGCACACTTTGCAAATTGCTTGCCAATACTGGATTTTAAAAAAGTCTAGTGTAGCTTGCGGAATCAGAAATGCTGCAAAATGCCATCAAATTTTAACAAAATGGGATTCCCAGCATTATACTGGCTCCAAAACATTATTACTAAATATAGATGCAGAATATATATCAGTCCGTGACGTATATAGTAAACCCTTAAAAACTCAACAGTGCTATAGCTTTGCAAACTGGACATTTATTTCTAAGAAGAAATACTGATTTCTAAAAGCAATATTTAATTGGAAGGTCACGGTTCAGTCTTAGCACTGAATATACTTTCGGTGTTGCTTTTTCAGATTAAAACAGGGAAAAAGATGTCTGTGCAACCCACCACTGCTCCTCTCCTGTCACCTATCATACTGAATGCTGTTTACAGCTCTGCTTTTGTTATCAGAAACATGACTGGTGGTGTCTAAGGAAGACCCAGTGACAGCTGTCATGGAAAATTAAAAGTCCTTGACAACGATGTCCCCGTTTATTCCTGAAACTGTGACACAGTTCAGAGAAGATTAAGCTTGATAATATAAGTTGGAAATATGACAACTTTGTTAACACTACTTCAACTGTCTCACAGCTTACAGAGTGAGAGAGGGTAGGAGAGAGAGGACCGCTCTGGAGAAGTGCTGGTGCTGAAAGTTTATTTTCTCTCTCTCTTTTTTTTTAATGTTCAGGGTGAGTGGTACTTCTAGGATAGCCAAACAACCATGGACATATTGGCCACATCTCCCATCGATACCTGCCTGGATGCCCTATTTAATGAGTGCTAAACAACTTGTGTCTTCAATCTACATGTTCCTTAATGTAGGAACAAGTAGATGCTTACATTACTTCAAGGTTACTCCAAGGGCATTATGGGAAATGGAACTGACTGCTCCATTATGGAACTGACGCCCTTCATTACAGAGCTAATACTGCTCTTGCTCTTGCTCCCATTGGCAGGTGAGTATCATGAAGAAACACCGTGACAGAAGGCATGTGAACTTGGCTGAGGGCCTCCATAAAGCTTGAGCCACCTCTGCCCCAAACATTCTCCCACAAACACATGGATCATAGAGTCATAGAATGATAGAATAGTAGAGTGGGAAGGGGTCATGAAGACCACAGGGTCCAACCCCCTGCTGTTGCAGGACACCACATTACACCATCCCACTCGGGTGGCTGTCCAGTTTCTTTCTGAATGTATCTGGTGTGAGAGACCCACCAACTCTCAAGGCAGCTAGTTCCACTGCTGTATTGCTCTGACTGTGAGGAAGCTTTTCCTGATATCTAACCTGAATCTGAGTTGTCACAACTTGAATTGATTATTTTTTGTCCTACACTCTGATATCAGCAAGAACAGATTTTGGGAGGGCTGGTGGGACTGCTTCTTTGTTTGAAGTGACCTTCTATTTGAAGGTTTGTCCAGTCCAAGTCCAGTTGAATGACCTGTTGGCCATCAACAGCACCTGGATAGTGGACCAAACAGGTGAGATTTACTGTATTTCTGCATACAGTATTTCTAAATGTGTATTTGCTTGCTTGCTAGTTGAGAAGTCACATCCAACCCATCACAACCCCATGGACAACACTCCTCCAGGCCTTCTTGTCTTCTACCATCCCCCGGAGTCCACCTAAGCTCACACCAACTGCTTCAGTGACTCCATCTAGCCATCTCATTCTCTGCCATCCCCTTCTCCTTCTGCCGTCAATTGTTCCCAGCATTAGGCTCTTCTCCAGGGAGTCCTTCCTTCTCATTAGGTGGTCAAAGTATTTGAGTTTCATCTTCAGTGTCTGGCCTTCTAAAGAGCAGTCAGGGTTGATCTCCTCTAGGACGGACCAGTTTGATCTCCTTATTGTCCAAATGTGCATATATGTGCATAAATTTGTATGAGCAATTTTTGTACATATTTGTGTTTTCTTTTGTTCCTTTCTGCTGATGCATTTTCTCCTTTGGGGAAGGATGCGTAAGTCACCTCTATCTTTTTGCTTATCCCTGAAGCTGATAATTACCATTTTACTTCTCTTTTGCCGCTTTGGGTGCTGCAGGAAAACAGGCAAACGTTGCAATGGGTTTTTTTCTGAGCAGGACATCATGCAACTGTTAGAATCCTTATCAAGTCTCATTGACCCCTGAAGGGCAGACAATGGTAGAGCATGGAGCAAATCCTTGTATGTGGAATGAAGTGTGTTGGTGATTAACACGAAAGGAAGCAGGTGTTTGATAGATCCTGCCCCCAGCCTTTTGGGGGATTTAAAAGTTAGAACCAGAACATTGAAATGGCCTTGAGAACAAACTGGTGACCAAATCAGCAAGCAATGCAATGGAATAGGCTTAGAATTACATACTCCATCCATCTGGAAGCTGTAATTGCAACTAGCTGAAGTTCTAACTAGTCTTCAAAGAAGTGATGATGGCCACTTTGGCTGGCTTTCAAGTGAGATTGGACACATTCATGGAGAAGGCTACCCATGGAGGAGGAAGAGGATATTCATGGCTACTTACCCTGATGGCCATATGCTACCTCCATTATTTGAGGTGCCATGCCTTTGTGCACCAGTTTCCAAGGAGCTTGGGTAGCAGGAACTCTTGCACCCATCCGGCTGGAGGGAATCTTTGGACAGCTGATCTGCCACTGTGTGAGTGGAGTGCTGGATCCTTTGTCTGTTCCAGGAGGACTTTTCTTATGTTCTTATGCCTTCTAATGAGTCAGATTCATTAAGCCACAAGCTTGTTATTGGCTACTGTCACTAATATGGGCTTCGTCTAGATTGATAGGCAGAGATAGGGATGGTTGAGATGTTCATTTTAGTTCAGCTTTGATAAGAATTTCCCAGCTTCAGCAACATGCTTTGTATTTAGGACAAGAAGAAATTGAGATGGCAAAAAACAATGTGGAACCAAATGAAAGCAAGCTAGTAACAACAGTGTTTTGTATCGATGTCTGTCAGTTTAGGTTTCCTGCTAAAATTCCTGGTGGGCAGCCTTTTTGGAACTTATGAAGGAGGAATCCAAGCCTTCTCTGCATTCACAGACAGTCTTCTATTTCCCACTAAGGGAAGTCACTAAGTACCCACTGCTGCATTTTTCCAGATGTGTATATGCAACCTTTTGATGGTGACTATTGAGTTTTAATCTGCTTGCGAGTGAAAAAAATCCTCATATTAAATTGCTTTTAGGACCACAGTAATGTTTTGCCTACATCAGAACTGCGCGTTTATAGCCGAGCTTAAGGTCTTGCTTTGGATTACAGCATCCATATGGCACATCACTGCAGTTTCAGCATTTTCTGGTTGGAAATTTTCTGCCACTTACTCTCTGATCCAGTGAAGAGGTTTTATACATATATACACTTGATTACACTGTGTCTTCTGGATGATTAAAACAAGCACTTTAATTGCAGGCAGAGACAACATGTGTTTATTTTAAGTAATAGAGGGTTGTGACTGAGAGGCCTAGAGGACAACTTCATACATGCGCATGTATGCCTTTTTATTAGAAATACTGGGCCAACAAGGAAGGCCTGCTCTGTTGGAAAGTATTTAGAATGTTTTTGAGTTGTAATATACAAATCACAGCAGAGTGCAATCTTCTTTATGGCTCCTGCTTATAAATCTGAAAGAGTGCCATCCAGTGTGGCTGCCCTTAAGATGTAGCCAGGTTAGAGTCAGTGCAGCACAGGGCCACAAGGTTGGTGGCCAGTTTGCAGGGGATGCCATATGAGGTGAGACTGAGGGAACTGGGTCTTTTCAGCCTGGAGAAGAGGAGACTGAGGGGGGATATGATGGTGACATACAGGTATGTGAGGGGGTGTCACACGGAGGTAGGTAGAGACTTGTTCTCCCCTGCAGAGGAAGGCAGGACGCGCTCCAATGGAGCAAAGCTCAGGGAACCAAGGTTCCATTTGGATGCCAGGAAGCACTTCCTGACAGTCAGGACCCCAAGGGTGTGGAAAGGGCTTCCACAGGAGGTGGTTGAGGCCCCATCAGTGAGGGTGTTCAAGGATAGGGTAGACATGCACATGGTGGGCATGTCGCGAGCAGAGCCAGCTAGAGCCAGGGGTCAGACTAGATGGCCCAGGAGGTCCCTTCCCTTCTGACTCGCTCTGTTTCTATGTTCTAAGCCCCTGGACTCCAAGGACAGTGGGCATGCAATCAGGCATGGGGGAGCCCAGAGTCAAGGATGCCTCCATGCTTCTCCTCCCCTGTAAAAGGCACTGTGGCTGCTGGAGAGGGAGGGGAGCTGATGTGCCCCATAGATTCCTTGTATCCTGCAGAAGCCTCACTCATCCCGTCTCCATGCTCAGAATGTCCTTTTTGGGAATGGAAGAGGCAGTTATCCTTGGTGTGTTCCAAGATCAGGCAGATGTAGACTCAACTAGTGATGAGAGAACCTGGAAACCAGGATGCTTAGGTGCTGAATTGGAAGAAGCGGAGGGGCTTCTCTCAAGGGCACCCTCCCAAGAGGTTCAGGGGGATGTTGAGAATAGAAAGGAGTTACGGCTGGAGGGATGGGCTTGGGAGAAGAACTCGTGCAGCCAGCCTGGCATGGCTCTTGACCCCGTGATGTAATGTTGGGAGGGACAGGATGACCAACTAGAGGGCTGATGGACAGAGAAGAGGCTGGCCCACCTCCAAAAAGAATATCCCAGGGGGAGGGGCCCTAGGGCTTCAAATGGAGAATGCTGGGAAGTGGTTGTTAGATTGGCTTCAATGAGCACCCTGTGCATGCTCAGAGACTCATTCCTTGTTGGTTGTGCTTACAGGAAGTGCACTGGAGAATAAAGAGCTTTTGCCGAAGGATAGCCTGTGTTTTGCAAGTGCGAAATGGAGGTGGGGGGACATGGCTCACAACAGCCCTCCCCCCACTGCATCAGTTCCAAAGTTGCATTTCAACAGGGGATTGGACCTGATGGCCTCCTTGGCCCCTTCCACCTCTACTGTTCTATGATTCTGAGCCACAGCCAGCATGGGAAGGTTCCATCCTTCAGTATATCTGCTTGCCTTGTTGGGATATGCTGTACTGTTTGTTCACATGCTTTGATATGAAGAAATGAAAACTGATGGAACTTCTAATCCAGGGTTTGAGTACCCTGATTCTAGGGTACTAGGTGTGAATCCCCGTGTTAGTGCTGAAGGAAAGCTGCACCTCTTTTCTTCCTTCCCCCTCCCTACAAGCTCTTCAGGAGTAAAATTGCATTACTTACCCTTTCCAAACTGGAAGTAACTATTATCTCCCAGTTCTGACTCATGCAGATGGGTTAGAACTCCACCTTTGATTAGAACTTACCTAAAACCAACAAATGCTTCTTATTTAGGAAATAACCTGAGATTTAAGTATATAGGAGTAAGGAAACTGTCCCATGTATCCATTCCAGCAGAAGTCTTTTCTATCACCTGCTGTCCGAATCTTCCAAGTGGACTTTCATGGGACTTTCTGTATGCCAAGCAAGAAGTTTGAGCAGCATGTCTGGGTGCCTGAACAAGAGCAAAGTCCTCTGTTCTGAGTAGCTCTGTCCCGCACTTTTACATCACTCTCCAGTTTGTCTTGGCTGCAGCTTGTCACTTTTCCTTCACATCCTCACTTATCATGACCATTGGCTTTTGGCGTGCTGCAGGACCATCTGCAAGAGCAGCCATAAAGTGTGGGCCCAAAGTCTGACTGTGCGAGCTTTTGAGAGCATGATTGATGAGCGGCAGCTGGTCCCTGTTAAGTCAGTGTCAGGCATCATGTTATCTGCTCTGCACAGTCGGGGAGAGCTCCGACTGGGGGTGAGGGCACCAGAAAGATAGAGAGTCAAGGCTAGGGAAAATCACAAGTTCCTCCTTTAGAGAAGTTTCTACAGGTAGAAGCATGGGGTGACAGCCCCATCATAGAAACGTAGAAACATAGAAACAGAGCGAGTCAGAAGGGGTCTCCTGGGCCATGTAGTCTGACCTCTGGCTCCAGCCGGCTCCGCTCACGACATGACCACCATGTGCATGTCTACCCTATCCTTGAACACCCTCACTGATGGGGCCTCAACCACCTCCCGTGGAAGCCATACCTTGCAACTGGGAAAACCATCGCCTCGACTATACGCACTTTTGTTGGCAGGGTGATGTCTCTGCTTTTTAGCTTGACTTAGGCAATAACAGATCCAGTCACAATCTCAGCCATATGATCTGGCTCCTGTAGCTACAAACTGGCTCCTGTAGCTCCAAAATTTACTCAGCTGGATTTTCTGGAATATATGTTTGTGTATCCTTCTATATATGCACATTCATCTTTGCAGATTTTTGCAGGGAATGAAGAACTTCAAACTACAGTGGTACCTTGGCTCATGAACTTACTCCATCCCAGGACTCTGGTCGTGACCCAAATTGGTTGTGAGCCAAGTCAAATTTCCCTGTAGGAGTCAATGTAAATAAGGTTAATCCATTCTGCAACTGTTTTTTTTTTTTTAATCAGAAAAATTTGAAGCAAAGTGACAAAGAACAACAAAGATCGTGGCCATGTCCCCCCCAGCACAACCACAATCGTGACCATCATCCCTGCATGCTCAGGCGTGCTCAGGACAGAGGGAGAGACAGGTGCGATCGTGCTGGGGGAGATGGCCAAGATCGCAGTGTGGCACTCATGCAGGAAAGTTGGGCGTGATCTTGCCCATCTCCCCACCTCTCTGAGCACAACCGCAATCACACCTGTCTTCCCTGCACAAATATGACTGCGACCGTGGCCATATCCCCACTTGGGGGTGGGGGTGGGGAGATGGTGGCAATCGCGGTCACCACCCAATGTGGAGTTCACGACCTGAGTCCAAATTTTATATCTATATATACACAGCATACATGATACTATATATATTAATTGGAATTGGCACGGCTGTACACTTTCCAATTACAATTCAAACGTGTATATTATATACACAGTTTTGAAAATGCACTGTTACTGTTCATTTTGAAGTTGCACATTTTTAAAACTCTGCATTGAAAAGGGCATGCTTTGAGTGCATGAAAGCAGGTCTGAGAATATGAAAGCATTTTGGAAGTAAGTGCTCCCATTCCTGTTTATGTTTGGAGTTGTGAATAGAGCAGTTTCAAGTGATTTGTGAATGGAAACAGAAGTTTAGTACTGCCTGGATGTTATTATTTTTATATTACAAGCACTGCAGTGTTCAAGGTTCCAGCCAACCAAATGCCAGAGCCGTTCATTTGGAATTCTCCATTCTTCACTTTGCCCACATGGTCAAAGCACAGTCTGTGCCCACTGAGCAGGCTCAATCTTTCTTGAGTTATTTTTTTTTTCCATAATTCTTCTAACATCTGTCTTCTTCTGTGTGGCCCTGCCTAATGTACACAGCTTATGATAGAATTTTCTCTAACATACCCAATTTCGTATGGATTTTTAAATTTAAAATTTTTATTTATTGATTGAATTTCTATATTTCCCAACAGTTGAAACTCTCTGGGTGGTTGTACAGCAATTCAGAAAATTCAGCAAGTGGAAAAACTAAAGGATGATTATGTGCATTAGTTTGTGTTTTAGGCTTCTGTCCAACTGCGTTGTGCTGTAACTGGAAATGATGCTGTGCTAGCAGAAATTAGGTTCTGAACTCTGTGCAAGAGAAGAATTTCAACTGCAGTTATATTTGTGCAAACATGGTTGAACATGCTCTCAGCAATATCTTCGGATATTCCATTGTGCACAATGATAGTGTCATGAGTTGCATGCAGTCATTCTGCCAAAGTCATGTACAACTAATGGCACACTAGCTAGCACAAAAGTAACACACAACTGATTCCACATGTGCAACTTTACTTGTTGCACAACTAGTTGTGCAGGCACATTGGCCAACTACTTTGTTGTTGTTAGTCGCGAAGTCGTGTCCGACCCATCGTGACCCCATGGACAACATTCCTCCAGGCCCTCCTGTCCTCCACCATCCCCCGGAGTCCACTCAAGCTCAGACCAACTGCCTCAGTGACTCCATCCAGCCACCTCATCCTCTGCTGTCCCCTTCTTCTTTTGCCATCTATTGTTCCCAGCATTAGACTCTTCTCCAGGGAGTCCTTCCTTCTCATTAGGTGGCCAAACTATTTGAGTTTCATCTTCACTATCTGGCCTTCTAAAGAGCAGTCAGGGTTGATCTCCTCTAGGACTGACCGGTTTGATCGCCTTGCGGTCCAAGGGACTCGCAGGAGTCTTCTCCAGCACCCTCAATCAAAGGCCTCAATCCTTTTGTGCTCGGCCTTCCTTATTGTCCAGCTTTCACAGCCATACATTGCAACTGGGAAAACCATAGCCTTGACTATACACACTTTTGTTGGCAGGGTGATGTCTCTGCTTTTCAGTATGCTATCTAGATTTGCCATAGCTTTCCTCCCCAGGAGCAAGCATCTTTTAATTTCTTGGCTGCAGTCCCCGTCTGCGGTGATCTTGGAGCCCAGGAAAATAAAATCTGTCACTACCTCCATTTCTTCCCCATCTATTTGCCAGGAAGTGAGAGGACCGGATGCCATGATCTTAGTTTTCTTAATGTTGAGTTTCAAGTCAACTTTTGCGCTCTCCTCCTTCACCCGCATCAAGAGGCTCTTTAGTTCCTCTTCACTTTCTGCCATGAGAGTGGTATCATCTGAATATCTGAGGTTGTTGATATTTCTCCCAGCAATCTTGATTCCAACTGGTGATTCGTCTAGCCCTGCCTTTCTCATGATGTGCTCTGCATATAAGTTAAATAGGCAGGGTGACAGTATACAGCCTTGCCGAACTCCTTTCTCAATTTTGAACCAATCAGTGGTTCTGTGTCCAGTTCTCACTGTTGCTTCTTGACCTGCATATAGGTTTCTCAAGAGACAAATAAGATGGTCTGGTGCTCCCATCTCTTTAAGAACTTGCCACAATTTGTTGTGATCCACACAATCAAAGGCTTTAGCATAGTCAATGAAGCAGAAGTAGATGTTTTTCTAGAACTCCCTAGCTTTCTCCATGATCCAGCATATGTTGGCAATTTGATCTCTAGTTCCTCTCCCTCTTCGAAATCCTGCCTGTACTTCTGGTAGTTCTCGGTCCACATACTGCTGGAGCCTAGCTTGTAGGATTTTGAGCAACACTTTGCTAGCATGTGAAATGAGTGCAATGGTGCGGTAGTTTGAACATTCTTTGGCATTGCCCTTCTTGGGGATCGGAATGTAAACTGACCTTTTCCAATCCTGTGGCCACTGTTGAGTTTTCCAAATTTGCTGGCATATTGAGTGTAGCACTTTAACTGCATCGTCTTTCAGGATTTTGAATAGCTCAGCTGGGATGCTGTCACTTCCACTAGCTTTGTTGTTGCTCAGACTTCCTAAGGCCCATTTGCCTTCACATTCCAGGATGTCTGGCTCGAGGTCAGTGACCACCCCATCGTGGTTATCAGGGATGTTAAGCTCTTTCTTGTATAGTTCTTCTGTGTAATCTTGCCACCTCTTCTTAATCTCTTCTGCCTCTGTTAGGTCCCTGCCATTTTGGTCCTTTATCATGCCCATCTTTGCATGAAATGTTCCCTTCATATCTCTAATTTTCTTGAAGAGATCTCTGGTCCTCCCTATTCTATTGTTTTCTTCTATTTCTTTGCACTGTTCATTTAGGAAGGCATTCTTATCTCTTCTAGCTGTTCTCTGGAATTCTGCATTCAATTGTTTGTATCTTTCTCTTTCTCCCTTGCCTTTCGCTTCCCTTCTTTCCTCAGCTATTTGTAAAGCTTCCTCAGACATCCATTTTGCTTTCTTGCATTTCTTTTTCTTTGGGATGGTTTTAGTTGCTGCCTCTTGTACAATGTTGTGAACATTCGTCCATAGTTCTTCAGGCACTCTGTCTATCAGATCTAATTCCTTAAATCTATTTGTCACCTCTACTGTATATTCGTCAGGGATATGATTTATGTCATACCTGAGTGGCCTAGTGCTTTTCCCTACTTTCTTCAACTTAAGCCTAAATTTTGCCACCAGAAGCTCATGATCTGAGCCACAGTCAGCTCCTGGTCTAGTTTTTACTGACTGCATAGAACTTCTCCATCTTTGGCTGCAGAGCACATAGTCAATCTGATTTCTGTGTTGACCGTCTGGTGATGTCCATGTGTAGAGTCATCTCTTGGGTTGTTGGAAAAGAGTGTTTGCTATGACCATTGTATTCTCTTGACAAAAGCTTGTGCCCTGCTTCATTTTGTACTCCAAGGCCAAACTTGCCTGTTATTCCAGTTATCTTTTGGCTTCCTACTTTAGCATTCCAATCCCCTATGATGATAAGGACATCATTTTTTGGAGTTAATTCTAGAAGGTGTTGTAGGCCTTCATAGAACTGGTCAACTTCAGCCTCTTCAGCACCAGCGGTTGGGGCATAGACTTGGACTATTGTGATGTTGAATGGTTTGCCTTGAATTCGAACTGAGATCATTCTGTCATTTTGGAGATTGTATCCCAGTACTGCTTTCCCTACTCTTTTATTGACTATGAAGGCTACTCCATTTCTTCTGATGGATTCTTGCCCACAGTAGTATACCTGATGGTCATCTGAACCAAATTCACCCATTCCTGTCCATTTTAGTTCACTGATTCCTAAGATGTCGATGTTCAGTCTTGTCATCTCTTGTTTGACCACATCCAGCTTGCCTTGATTCATGGATCTGACATTCCAGGTTCCTATGGAGTAAAGATCTTTGCAGAATCAGACTTTCCTTTCACCTCCAGATACATCGGCAACTGAGTGTCCTTTCGGCTTTGACCCAGTTGCTTCATTCTTTCTGGCGCTACTAGTACTAGCCCTCCGCTCTTCCCCAGTAGCATATTGGACACCTTCCTACCTGAGGGGCTCATCTTCCGGTGTGATATCGTTTTGCCTTTTGGTACTGTCCATGGGATTTTCATGGCAAAGATACTGGAGTGGGTTGCCATTTCCTTCTCCAGTGGATCACATTTGGTCAGAGCTCTCTGCTATGACCTGTCCATCTTGGGTGACCCTGCACAGCATAGCTCATAGCTTCATTGAGCTACGCAAGCCCCTTCGCCACGACAAGGCAGTGATCCATGAAGGAGGGCCAACTACTTACAACTCTACAAAATTCAGCAGAGCTCCACAAATTGAGAAGAGAAGACTGAGGGGACATGAGATCCCTCTAGAAGTACCTCAAAGGCTGTCACAAAGAGGAAGGTCAAGAGCTCTTCTTGCTGGTGCCAGAGTGTAGGACACGGAAGAATCAATCGAAGTTGCGACAACCCAGATTCAGGCTGGACATCAGGAAAAGCTTCCTCGCTGTCAGAGCAAGACAACAGTGGAACCAGCTGCCCAGAGAGGTGGTGGGGTCTCCCACACTAGGAGCCTTCAAAAGGAAACTGGACCGCCAGCTGAGTGGGATGGTGGAACTTGATGTTCTGCAACAGCAGGGGGTTGGACCTGATGGCCTTCGTGGCCCCTTCCAACTCTACTATTCTAGGATTCTGTGATTCTGTATGTGCTCTTTGAATTGGTGGAATTGACACGCTGATACCTGGATATTGCCCTAAGTTTCAGAACTGTCAGTTAGATGTATGTTCAAATGTGAACCATAAAAATCTCTTTGCCCATCCATATTCTGAAAATTATCATTTTTTCCCAGATGGACTCTTGAAAAATGACTACAAAGACCTACTCTTCCATTAGTCCTTTTCCCATTCCTGCCTGAGTTGAATTGTAAGTAAAAAAGAGGGGGAAAATAGAGTTCATTGGATCTAGCACATTTTTCTGAGTAAAAAGAGGGGGGTTTGGAGGCTGGTAGCGCTTGTTACAGAGAAAGAAGAGGATCTCAGGATGACTGGATTGCCAAAGAGACCTAACTGAAGGAAAGGAGGTTTTCTGATAACAGGGAAAAAAGCTGAGATGTGAGATAAAATGCTAATGCACACCTGTGAATGCACAAAGACTTTTAAGACCTGCTGGAATATATTGTGTAAGATGGGGGGGAAAAAAAGATTTGTCCCAGAAAGAAATCTTTGGAGGGGAGGGCAGCTCCAAGTAGAATATTAGAGATATTAATATACCCATTTGCCCAGAGACAGCACAGTACAAAACGAGATAATCCCTTCCTTGATCTCGGCATGCCTTCTTTCTTTTAAAGCCCGGGCAACTTACATTTTGAGAATTTTGTCTGTCGATACTGGCACTCAGATCAGGGCATTTGGAAGCTGTTTCTTTTTCCAGCTTTTTTTTTTTTTTTTTAAATACAAAGCCACTCACGACGATGGAAGGAAGGACACATTTCAAAAAAGTGGTGTGCCCAGTTCATGTTAGTATGTGCAAACTTGGGGAAATGCATTTGTAACACTCAGTCACACACTTGCCTAGTGTAGATCACTCTGGCTGGGAGTTGATCCACTGGACACATGTAAACTAGCACTTTAGTGTTTACCAAGGATGTAAATTTAATTTTGCTCACAAAACTGAGAAGCCTCCCCTGTGTGAAACCCCAGTTGAGATCACAAGCAAGTGCCTTCCAAAATGGACACAAATGATCAAAGTCGTGCAGGCATTCAATTCGCTCACCTTTCATCTCATTGGTGCAGATGCCCACATTTCTAAAGCAGCTTTGCTTTTGCCTCTAAGTGCCATTTGCACAACTTGGAAATTTGTGCAAATCTGGAGATTCTTTGCCCAACGTTCACTTTGGGTCACTGTTCATATTATGCAAAGTTCCCACGCATGCCAGAGAATCTAAGTTCATAAATCAGGCCTAAGAGAAGTGGCAAGCCGAGATATGGAACACCTTTAAATATATCACATTCACCCAGCCCTACCCAGGAAGCAGAGGTGGAGAGAGGCCACGGCTCCCAAGATGTACTGGACGGTACCCTGGTCCACGGTGAGACTGATTAACCTGTACGTCCTGTTGGCGCTGTCATTCCAAAGCCACAGGGAGATACAGACGCAAAAGGTGGCTGACGTGGCTGGCTCGGTCAACTTTGTCCGGAACAAAATTTTTTGGTTGAGCCACGAAGAGAGGGGGAGGATGCCGCCAGGGCGTTGGAGGAAATTTTGGCCCTGGCTGTCTGCTGCCTGTGACCCGATTACGTAGCGTCTGTATAATGCTCACACACGGAGAAGAACTGAACGACGGATGGGGTGAACATATCTCGGGGATCTCTGTAGAAAGTCCTCTCTGTAACTCGATGTGTCAATTTTGAAGATCTGTAAATGTGTGTACATTGGGCCTTGAGAAAATTTGTAAATTGGACTGTTACATTTTTCTACTTTTCTAAGACGCAAGTTTCGTTGGCTTTGTGATTTGTAGTATGCTCTTATTTAAATAAAAATCTCAACCTAAAAAAAAAAAAATCTCAACCTAATATCTATTTAGAAAGAAATCCGTCTTTTTCACCTGCTTCCTTTGATCTTTCCTTAAAAGTAAGGGGGAATGGCTACTATGGAAATGCAGGAGATGATTGTGCATGGCAGAGTTAGGTGGCATATCGCCATTCTTTCCTTCATACCACGTCGCCTTTCAGGGCCTGAGGCCTTGAACTGGCAGATATATTTCTTCTAAAGTTGTTACCTGCATTTAGATAACTCTCTGGCAAATATCTCAAGATTAACCCCCTAGGAAGCGACTATCCATGTTGGAGACTTAGTTATCTATGTGGGTCATTTGCTGCATAACAAACTTAATCTTATGATATCTCCTTGAAGAAATTAATTGAAGACATGTGTACCTTATCAAGCGCGATAAACTATAACCTAAACAACTGTTGATTATATAGGTCCTCAGAACACAACTGTCATGTAGTTTGCTCCAGGTATTCCCAGCTGCATTAGGAATACCTAATATAAGTGCTGTAATTTCATCTGAAGATGGATCCTGAATTAGCTTCTTATAGTTATTTCCATAGTTCCAAGTAAAGATGGAAGGGAGTTGTTTCATTCTCATTTAATTGAGAATTTATCTGATCTTGCATTTGCACATCACAATGTCCATAGAAATGGTTATTCTTTCAAATTTATGCTCGATTGAAACAAAAAACAGTGTAGAAAATTGTCCAGAAAACTTTGGCTATGGGGAGTATGGGAACAGAATGGTGTGGTGGTTTGATACTATTTTAAAATAAGGAACTTAAGTCAACTGAACAAAATAGGAGTTTGCCTTTGGATGAGAGCTACCTTTTCTATTTTCCATGGATAGAGTCACTGTGGAAAACACTATTTTTGACTTTCTGTGTTCCCTGAGAACCTTTGAAGGCGCCTCTTCCTTTTCTTTCTAATTGTTGACCTTACTGTAACATTAAAATCCTTCCTAGCCCTCTTTCCTTCAAACTGCAGATGGCCTATTCATGGGGAAACCATGAGCCTGCTCTCTCTCATTATGGGTCTATATAACATTTCCAAGGAAAGTGCGGGGTTGTTTTTGTTTTTTAAGCTTGTGGCCATTTATGGGGAATACCAGCTCCAAGGGCCATTATTCCAGAGGTACTAAATGTCAGTAAAATGGAGACACCTCCCCCCATTATGGATATTTCTAAAGAGCTTCATTAACTTTTCTAATTGAAAAGAGAGATAGATTTATAGGTCATCATTTCCCCATGACAAGTGGCAGTGCCTACTAAATGCACAGCTCCTTGCGGCTTTTGCACAAAACAATCTATGGATTGAATATTCAGGTGTGTGGTTGAATGGAAATGGATGAATATGGACATCAATGCAGGAAGTTGTGCTAGGAAACTTTCTCATGGAAGACCTATGGTTGGAGTTCTCCTTTGGCTATGGGGGCTGCAGCCCCGAACTACCATCTCAGGGGCTCTCTATCCCAGATCTGCAGCTTTTAAATTAAAAAAGGAGCAAGTCTCTGGCCCTTAAAGCTATTGGACAACATCTTCTGGCACTGTTGTGTTCAGTCTTTCTGAGAGATGAACCTGCTTCCACTTCCCAGAATGCTTAGCCAAGGGGTCATGTTGAAACTATGAATCACATTTGGCCTCAGGGATGGGAGGTTGGTGATACCTATGCCAAGTGGGGCTCCCTATTCATTGTGGCTTTTAGCCTAAGCTTCATAGAATCTATCCATGTCACTCCATTGTGGTGAACCTCTTTTAGGGATGGATTTCAGCAGAATGGATAGCACCAGTAAACTTCCAAATAAAAACTGCAAAGAATAAGGAACTCCACAAATGTGGGGTTACCAGCCTTCACAGTTCAAATATAAACATGGAGTAGTTCTGGCATCCCAGATGTGTTAGCTGGAATTCCTGCTACCCTGGTCATTGTATAATATCTTTGCTTCCACTTCTCTAATCATGGACTTGGAGTTCCACCTACTGATAAGGGAACATGTTTGCCAGGATCTCTCTAATCCATGAGCTTTGTGAGAGGGTCTACAAGGGATCATGAGATGGACATTTTTCCACATTTTGATTAGTGTGAAGGGAGGAAAACAGAAACAGCAACAGATATCTGAAACTGGCCCTTCACTTCGGTTCAAATAAGTGCAATTAATTGGCGATTTAGGGACATTCTTTGTTTTAGTGTTATATTGCTCTCTTCAAAATCTCTGTCCATGCATCACAGGATCTGGAAATGTCTGAAATTTCAGATTAAATTCACGGCACACACCTATGAATATTTGGCCAGAAGCACGTTCCAGTCCTATGCATGTACCATATGTAATGGTCATTACTTCCATGTAAGTGTGCCTAGGATTGTAATCTCTGGCAACTCCTTAAGCTTCCTTAAGTTTTATCTGTGAGCCATAGGTTGGACATTCCTAGGGGCTTGGGCATTTGTCTGTCACATTTGAGACCAAAGCTGTGCCTCGAGACACCTCCTAAGCATAAAGTCATAAAAAAATAAATAATTATAAAATAAATGATTCGGCGTGGGTTTATGATCAGCCGTTCTCATGGCAGGATCATCAGATCACTATTAGGGCAAGGTAAAGGATCCATTGATGGATCTACTATGCGGTGTGTCCAATCACTGCCCAGGTCAAATGCTTGCCTCAACTGTTACTCTTTAACTCTCAGCTGGGGATGTACAAAAACAAAGATGTCCTACTTATTTGGCCTGAGAGAATGTTCTTCCAGTCCAAGGATCTGAAGTAGGCCAAGCTAGTATGTTTTCCCACCTAAACCAGCTTGATCATGGCATGCAATATGTACAAATTTTAACTGCTGAGAAAATTTGTGCAAATAGATACCCAAAGTCCATGGGACTCTAGCACAATTTGTGCAAAATTGGTGCTTTTGTGCAATTTTGCAGAAATCATGGTTGAGCCAGATGGTTTCCATGGACTTATTTGCACAGTTCATGTTAGTTATTTAAAAAAAGTGTCAATTTAAAATCTGTTTTAGAGAGGATAGCCTGCTCAAAGCTAAGGGCTGTCTTCCAACACCATATTTATGTGGGTTTGAAAGAGTGGTTTTGTGGTCTGAAACCCCACTTCTGCTTCGCATTAAATTCTGGACTAATTAGTTTTCTATTAGTCCCACCACGTTTGACTTCTGGAAAATGCCTATTTTGTGACTGGCCATCCCCCACCCCCAGGGAATTTTTAAGACAATTTACAAAAAGCTTTAAAAATGCTAAATGTACCCACAACATAAATGGATTTGGGGAACCCATCTTCCACCGTCCTCTTTGTTTTTATTTTACATCTCTTGCAACCTTTCATCTCTTTCTGCTCTTGAAACAAGTATCAGCAGGCAAACAGGTCTTCTCAGGGTGATAGGATGGAAAGTAAATCTTCAAACTTACCTGCAAGATGGATTTTGCTTCTTAAACACGCACACATGCTAAAAACACATTATTTTGATTTCCATCAACAGGGATACACCGTTCTCACCTTCAGGGGAAAAGATGAAAAGAAAATGATGTTAAATGAACATCTGGTGGTGGATAGCATCAAGGGCTTCCTCAGAATGTTTTAAGCACTCTGAAGTGTGTTTGCTTCCACTGCAGATTCTCATGAAAACTCTAATTCTGAACAACTCTGTTAACCCTTTCCTGTACTACTCATGCTGTCACTGCCTAGTGAGATGCAGAAGAGAAAGAGTGCATTTTCCCAATCTCCCTTAGACAGATGCTCATACCACTGGCTCCACAGCATAGGAATGAGACTCATTCTTATTCATAGATGGAAGCCACCTTGGGAGGGCATTCCCCTGAAAGTAGGCTTAGAAATATTTTAAACACATAAATTGATGCTTATTGAAAAGAAGGCTGTACTAGTGAGCATTCAGGCTTTCTCTCTCTTTCCCCACCTCTCTCTTTCTAAACACTGCATTTTCATTTCCTATAAACTGCCTGGGAAATTGGTTATTGAAAAGGAAGTTGGTCCCTGGAGCCAGAGAAATCACTTTCAAGGAAGCTAGCAAACTCTGAGTCTGCTAGCCCATTCTTGCCAACACTGATGGGCAGCAGCTCTTCAGAGTTTTTCGAGCTCTACCCGGAGATGCTGCAGATAGAACTTGGGAGTTTCTACCACTGAGCTCTCGCTCCTCCACTTGCTTATTTCTGGAAGCATCTGCTTAGTTGTCTCCAAGCAGTGCTTAAAGAGGTAAGGGATTCTCCCAGTTAGGCCTGGAAACTGGGTTGTTATGGTCCAGAATGTGGGTGGCAGGAGACAAGACAGAAGGACCAAGACAAGGGCAACAGAACCCAGGGCAATATGGAGTCCAAAGTCCAAAAACAAGGTTCAATAGCAAGCCCCAGTCATAACCACAGAACAGGGCAAGGTCAGGAACCAGAAGTATGTATCAGGGCAAGATGAGGATGCAGGAAAAAACAAGCCAAAGGTCAAGAACCAGGAGACAGCCAAGCAGGGATCAGGTACCTGATGCAGAATAACCGGGCAGGATTCAGGAGCAGTGAAGGTGCAGTCAGCAAGGCAAGGCAGCAAGGCAAGACAAGGCAAAGTTAGACAGCAAGGGAGTGTAGAGCAAGACACAACACAATGAATCAAGGCACAGCAGATGCAGGAACTTGACCCACAGCTAGCAGGGCACTGCACTGCACTGCTAAGGCAACACAGCAAGGCAGCAAGACATGGAGCTGGACCAGATCAGGCAAGGCACTGGAGCGGGACCAGACCACAGATCTTGGGAAACCTTGCGTTGCTAAGGCAACACCGCAAGACAGCAAGACATGGCAAGGCAGGGCACAGCAAGAATCAGATGCAGCAAGGATCAGGCAAGGTGCAAGAGCTGAGCCACACCACAGCTGGCAGGAAGACTTGCGTTGCACTGAGATCACTCAGTGAAGCAAGATACATACAGTCAGGCAGCAAATGAGTCAGGCAAGAGGCAGGCACTACAAAAAACAGAAGGACTTGTGTTATTGAGGCCAGTGCTGGAGGGAACTCCTTGTTTTGCTATAGCTCTTTCTCCAGTGCTCCCAGCTGACATTCATCAGGAGCCTGAGTGCTCCAGCAGGGTCTAGGACCAATCCTGTGAATCCTGAGGTGGCTGTTCTTGTTTTGGCCACCATGTGGCGCCCCAGAGCAGCCCAGATCTTGACATAGGATCAGGAATGGGGGGAAATAACACTGAATTTGTTTGTTAAGCTCCAATAATACCTGGTGAATTCAGGCACCAGTTCTGAGTTCTGGCCTTGTTGGGATATATACCATCCTCACTGAGGTCAGGCATGGAACATGGTCTGATTGCTCCCCACAATTGCTCCATCAATCACCCACCAGCCTTTGTGCCTTCATCATCCCAGCTGTCCAGCCTCTGCTTAAATATTCCACTGGAGGAGAAACAACTGTTCTCCTTCAGTGGAAGCACTGAATGAGATAGTTGTTCCAATATCAGCACACTGAAGTTCTCTGAAGTCCTTCTCAAACCTTGGTCTGACTGAAATCCATATCAGAGTTCACAGTTTCTCCTTTTACACAATAATCTGTATACTGGAGCTATCTGGGGAATGCTGCTATGCATAGGTGGTTCTACTCAAACACCAGAAGTTTCTACACCAAAGGAGACTTGGAGCACCTGGTTTTCACCAGCTGCAGTGGCCACATTAGATAAACTAGAGGAATATGGTCATCTCTGGATAGGAACTCTACAGAAGGGATCATGAAAGGCTGACTGGAGGAGGAATTGCTCTGTATGTCAGGGAGGGATTGTTATAAGCATAATAGAAACCTGAAAGTGGTTGACTCAGGGAGAATGTATCAGTCCCCAAACAAATTGACTACAGGGAAAATGCTATCGTCCACCAGACCAGAACACACAGGGTATCTTTGAGATGGAAAATGAAATCGGGGATGCTGAACCAATTGGAAATAGTGATTACAGTGCTAACAGTTTGAATATGTATATTTAAATGGAAAATTGAAAAGGAAGCCCAAACACATGTACAATTGACTTCAACAGAGAAAGCGTTTCTAAAATGGGAGAACAGGTAAAAAGGAAGAGTCAAGAAGATCAGATACTGTTGGAATGCTTGGAGGTTACTCAGACCATGAGAACAGAAGCTCAGCTCAAATGCATAGTACAGGTTAGGACTGTACGGCACCAAGTCCAGGAGGTCGCCAGCATGGATAAGAGCAGTTTCACGAAAGCTGTTAGGAAAAAAGAACGCTTCTTTTAGAAAAGGGACTCTTTTTCAAATGAGGAAGACACAGCAAACAGAAGCTTGCACAAAAGAGATGCAATCAAATGCTAAGAAATGCAAAGAATTAAAAAATGAGGTGCATATCACTAACTACATCAAAACCGATGATAAATAATTCTTTTAATATAGAAGAAGAAGGAAACCTGCTAGGGACGCAGTTGGACCACTGGATAATAATGGCATTAAAGGAGAGCTAAAGCATGCTGCCGAGAAGCTGGATGATTTCTTTTCATCTGTCTTCACTGCAGAAGATATAAGACTAATGCTTGTGGCTGAGCTGATGTTTTCAGGAAGGGAGTCTGAGCAACTAAGGCAAACACGGGTGACAAACGATGAAGTTCTCGGCTGTATTGACAAATTTAACATTAATAAATCATCAGGTCCAGATGGCAGCTGTCCTATCATTCTTGAAGAAAAATATGAAATTGCTGATCTGCTAACAAAAATACAAGCGTGTTCCCAAGATCGGTGTCTTGCATCTCCAACCAATTTGTTCTAGTCCTGTTGTCTAGAACAAGGGAAAACAAGTCTGTTCTGTTTCGTCCGTGACTCCCCTCCAGATTGACGAGTGCAGAATATGGCTGGTATGGAATGGGCCCTGCCGAGCTAAACAAAGGAATTTGTGGTGAGGGATAAAAATGACAAGGATATTTACAATGGAAGCACACAGCCAACAGGTGGATTCGTGAGGGGCCACCACTGTGACTCCATTTCTGCACATTGGACGATGTGGAGGGGAGTGGTCCCAAATTTAAATAGCTGAAGAAGAAGAAGATTTAAATGACCCAATTTCTATAGACCAGACATGGCGAACCTGTGGCACGCGAGCCCCAGCATCGCCCCAGCATCGCCCCAGCATCGCCCCAGCAGCCATGCACATATTTGGAAAGAGTGATGGCGCCAGGCGACGATGTCACTCTGTAGCCACAACTCGCTGTGAGAGGCGGTGTGGAACAGGTGGCCAGAGGCAGGCGCAACAGCCATTGCAGGGGTGCCAGGAAGGGAGCGGGCGAGCAGCAAGCGGGGCTGCCGAGCGCTGGGGGGGTGCCTTCCTCCTGCCTCCTCCTCCTCCTCCCAGCCCTCAGCATGTGAGTGGCCACCCAAGCCATCCTCTGAGTGCACTGGCGGGACCCTGCTGACTCGGTGGCCATGGAGTGGGGGGAAGCTGGGCGAAGGAGTGAGCGATGGGGTCGAGGTGGTGAAGCAGCAGCAGCAGCTGGAGTGAGAAGGAGGAGAGAGGGCTCCCGGGATCAATAGATATGGTGCTTCCTGGGAAGGGAGGCCAAAATGAGGAAAAGTGGAGGCTGGAACTGCTGTGAAGCAAGAGGAGTGGGTCCCCACCTGACCCCACTTGCCAAGGCTTGGCAGCACCGTGGGGGTGTCTCGAGGAAGATCTCAATGGAAGCGTGGAAGGGATCAGCGATAGCCAATCCTCACATTTAGTTTAGGTCTCTCTCCCTCGCATTCCACCCCTCTGGTAAACTTTCAAATGCCGCCGAAGCTCCTGAGACATTCCTGGTGGCTGGTTTGGGGGCGAGGAGGGAGGGAGGGAGGCAGGGAGGGAGTGTGCACGGGCACAAGCAAGCCCGACATCCCCCGACTTGGGGGTGCTGAACGTGAACAGGGCTCCTTCTCTCTGTTATTGTGTTTTTCTTTAAGACAATTATGTTAATGTATGAGTTGTTTTTTTCTAAACTAAAACCTCAGTATTCAGGTTTTCTTGCGGTGTTGGCACTTTGTGATAAATAAGTTCTGGGTTCTCGGTTGCAGTTTGGGCACTCGGTCTCTGAAAGGTCCGCCATCACTGGTCTGGACTGAAAGACCAATAATGCTATTAATAAAAATAATACCATTGGCAAATCATGAGAACTGAAAAATGTGTATATGAGAGAGGACTCACCCCCTCAAAGAAACCCCCCAGGAGTTAACTTCTGAAGGGCAGCCCCTTATAGTCCAGGCTTCCCCTGCTGGGTGTGTTCCAGGAATGCAGGAGGTTCTGGAGGAGGTTCCAATTTCTTATCCCATTGATAAAAAGGCTTCAAAAATGGTCAGAAACTTGTGCCCACCCTCCCCATGCACCAGATCTCACCCCATGCAACTTTTTTTGTTTCCCTGGATGAAAAATGTCCTTAAAAGGATATGTTTTGCCAATGTGGAAGAGGTGACCAAAAATGGCAGAAGCACTTAAACACATCAAAATTGAACAGTTCAAAACCTGTTCTGAGCAGTAGGAAAAATTCTCAATGGGTGTCTTGCATCAAACGGAGAGTACTTTGAAGGTGACTGACATTTGAACATGTAAAAATAAATACACAATTTTAATAAATAAATTTCTGGGGTTTTTTGGGTCCCCCCCCTTGTATTTACTTAATATGGATTAAGAATGAATGGAAAGAAAGAAGGCAGAAGGGAGGGAGGGAGGGAGGGAAACATTTTCAGAACTGGGGGATCCGCTATCATCCATGACTTGTGATGTAGTGATGGATACACTACGAAACCCCTTTGAGCTGCCATGGATCAGGATTTGTGGCATCACAGAACTCTGCTCCTAGCTTCTCTGGCCACTGGCCATGCTGGCTGGGGCTGGTAGTAGTTGGGGTCTGACAGCATTGGAAGGCCACAGTTTCCCCACTTCTGGACCTAGAGTTGGGTGTCACACCCTACATCCATACAGATCCCATCTGCCATGAAAATGCAGTGGCTGCTGTTATTAGTCACACATTTTGGCTCTGTTTCCCAGAAAGCTGTGTGCTTCCATGTCTCACAATTCAGTTATCATGTGAACCATTTTTTAAATGCTAAAGATCCCTAAGCGACACTGCAATTTGTGTTTACAGTAATAATTAGGCAAGGGCAAATTGGTCTGTTTTGCTTTCCATCTCACGTCCTTTCTCTCCAAAAGTTGACAAACTTTGTGGATGTTGGCAAACACTTCTCAGAACTCAACTGGAGTGAATTTCTCAGCCATCCCTCCTGGGTTTCCTCAGAGGTATCATCAGAAAGTTTAGTGAATGTGTCTCTAGAAGATGCTTGATTAAATGGTGGATGTGTCCATAGAGCAAATCATGATAAATTGTGAATATTGATTGCCAGATGGGAGATACCTTCTGGTGTTTAAATATAGGAATGGAGCCAAAGTAAGTTGACCTTACCTCTGCTCTGACAACCTGCACGAAATTAAGGTGAGCTGTCATTCAGGGAACAGTCAGAAATAGGAGATAGTTGATTTATTCATATAAAGAAAGAACTCCAAGCCAGATGTGTTCTCCATTGGAGGACGACTCTGGTGACTTCCAGCTAGTAACTAACAGAGAACTTCAAGATGTTGCCGGTCTTGGTTGAACCCATATGACACATTACATTTTTCACAGTAATTAACATGTACTTTGATCAGTGATAAACAACTTCAGTATGATCTTTTTTCCCCCAGTTTTGGCTAATTAGATGTTCTGCTGAATATAGCTAATCGCTGTTTGCTTTTCAAGATGTCGGTGATTTTCCAGTGATAATGAATTTACGACAGAAGGTTTGGTTCAAAGAGCCGGCACCGACAAATGACACCTTTTTCTCTGCTCAGAAAGAACCGCCATGTTGAAAACAACATGCAATAGCTTACTGTGCATGGGTGTATTCATACTGTATGACAATAGCATGTTCATAGGACTGGCATGTTTACAGTTTTCAGAAGAATGTGAAGATTTATTAAAACACAGGAAGCTAGTTTAAAATGACACACACCATCCATCTATTGTTTATTAATTAAACTTGTATTCTGCACTAATAGTCCTGTAGGACTCTCTAGGCAGATCTGTCTCACTCAGTGATCAGGCTCATGTGTCATGGCATGCAATTCTGCACAGCTTCCATGATGTGTAGATTTGGCCTGCGTGAGTCCGATGGGTGATTAAGTGGTTTCTATGCTACGTGGTTTCCATTCTCCTCACTCTGCCTTTTCAGTTTGGCACAACCACCTCCCGTGGGCTTCCACAGGAGGTGGTTGAAGCCCCACCAGTGAGGGTGTTCAAGGATAGGCTGGACATGCACATGGCGGGCTTGTCCTGGGTGGAGCCAGCTGGAGCTGGGTGTCAGACTAGATGGCCTGGGAGGCCCCTTCTGACTTGCTCTGTTTCTATGTTCCTACATCCCATCATCCACTACCCCTGAAATTCAATGCCATATTGGATGACTGGAGCAGGTCCTGCAGCAGCTGCCGCTCTTTGTAGAAGACTCTGGGGTTGCATCACGGAAACCGTGATGCCAGGGTTGGATGATCAGAGGAGAGAAACTTTGGTGAACTGTGGAAATGAGTGAGCAGACCCTTGATTCTTGTGGTGGTTCCTGAAAACCAAGGGTGCCTTCCTGAAATGCCACAGCAGGGTTCAGACAAGCCTGGCAGATCAGGATGGAGAAGAAACCACCTTGGTTTGTTGTGTCCTGTGAACCCACATGGGATTCTCTGCACTGGTGGTAGCACCAGGATACCACATGGTCCCTGAGACCAGATCCCTGGTTTTCTACAGATGCCTCCCTGATATATTCATGTTGGGTATTTCTTCTTGTTCTTTGCATGCTGATCTTTCTCTCCCTATCTAGATCTAGGTCCAGATATCATGATATCCTGATTGGTGCCAATTTGTCAGGTTCATGGAGAAACTGAGCGTGAAGAAATGCTTGGGCCCAGGTGGCATCCATCCCAGCATCCTTAAAGAACTCTCATACGAATTTTGTTGACTTGCTAGCAAAAATTTGCAACATGTCCCTAAGGTCAGACGCTGCACCTTGCAGACCGCCAAGGCAGAGTCTATCGCACTGCTAGATTCTCATTATCACCTCATTTCGTGGCATGCATAGATCAGGGCCTATTCTCACCTGAGCAGAAGGAGAATGAGGTCCAGAAAGGTCGATTCATCAATCAGACGGAAAAGCACAACCTGACTGGAGTACAGACCTGGGCTGCCACTGCTCCAGGCGCTGAGTTTTGATCCTCTCTGCGATGTAGCCTGGAGGGAGATGTGAAAATAAGTTGTCTATTGCTGTTGTATTGAGAACACACAAGGAAACAGAATGTGGAGGAATGCTTTGCATCCTTCCCATCATAGACTTTGCCACTAGTCTTCAGAGGATACCAAGTCAAAACAAGCTGCATTCTCTGAGAAGCAAGTGCTTTTGCTAAAACACAATGCCCTTTGCATCCCATATGACAGCTTCCTGAATGGTCCTTTTTTAGTGATGGAAAATGCCCTGAAGGATGAAACTGGCAAAATGCTACTGAGTGACAATTTACAGAAATTTAGAGTGCATAGGTGGATTTATTAACCTTCTTACAGAACACTTTTCTAAAGTTGGAGGAACAAAAAAAATTAATTGCAGAAAGTATGGCAAGTATGAGATTGATATTGTGGATTAATTGACTTTTGATGTAGTTTTAGGCATATTTACATGGAAGCAAGCCCCACTGAACTCAGAGAACTGCTTGCTTGTTTGTATGTTGTTTAAAACATGAATAAACCACTCTTATTGATGTGGAATGCTGGGAATTCTGTTTCATTTTGGTCTGCTGGCTGGAATTTGCATCATCTCTCTCTCTCTGTGATTCTGGCAGCATTTGGGGGTGGGGGCTGGGTTGCACCATTTGTGAATGGTGTAATTCATGCAAATTGTATTGGGAAATGCATTTCTCAAAAGTGCCTGTGAACTTATAGAGGTCTGAAATGCAAATCATTGGCTGGTCAGGGTACCTGGACGTATCAACCATCAAAGTGCAAGTGGTTACCAGCCACAGGGGTTGGCCAAAAGAGAATGCAAGTACATGAATTGTGCACATTTGATAGCTGTCAAATGGTAAGCTGTCAAGTGAAAGCAACGCAGGGCTGGTGAACTGGAATCTCATATCATGAACATCTGTTGCCTTTTTGCCTTTCTATCTGATTCCTCTGCAAAGAGATCATACTAGTCAATCTTAAAGGAAATCAACCCTGATTGCTCTTTAGAAGGCCAGATATTGAAGATGAAACTCACATACTTTGGGTACCTAATGAGAAGGAGCAACTCACTGGACAAGACCCTGATGCTGGGAACAATAGATGGCAAAAGAAGAAGGGGATGGCAGAGGATGAGGTGGCTGGATGGAGTCTCTGGAGCAGTAGGTGTGAGCTTGAGTGGACTCAATGGTGGAGGACAGGAAGGCCTGGAGGAATGTTGTTCATGGGGTTGTGATGGGTTGGGCATGACTTTGCAACTAAACAAAACAGAAAATCTGATTCCTCACAGAATCCTAACAATGAAAGTTCTTTGTTTCTGAAAGGGAAGCATATCATCCCCATCATGGTGAAATCCATTCAGATATCATTATCAGTAGGGCCTGACAGTTCTCCATATTGTGCATCATTCTCACCCTTTTTGAAATAACTGGGTATTCAGGGAAGTGGAAAAATACAGGTCACCCTATTTAACGGAGCACAGAGTTTTGACAATTGTCAAAAGAATGCTATCCCTTTTAAAATGGTGTTTTGACAGGGGCAAACAGGATGTTTTGGTATAGATATATACAGATTTCAGATGCCCCTGTTGAAAGATTCTTTTAACATTCTCAGAAACTATTTTACATAGTGAATCTCTAACATTAGCAATTACATGATGCAGCAGCTGGCAAACAAGCAAAGACGTGCAACAGGCTCAGACATCACACAACTTTATGTTATTGTTCTTTGACAACATTTATATCCTGCCCATTTGCCTCTTACAAAGACCCAAGGTGGCTTTCTTAGCCTCTGCATAGACCAGTTCTTGATTCATTGATTTTCTTGTTATACTGTGATCCCATAAAACAAGTTTATCTTGGCAGGGGATGTTTAAGGGAAGGAAGGAAGGAAGGAAGGAAGGAAGGAAGGAAGGAAGGGAAGGAAGGAAGGAAGGAAGGAAGGAAGGAAGGAAGGAAGGAGCAAAGATGGATGGATGGATGGATGGATGGATAGATAGAAGAATGAATGGCCTTCCAAACAGCCAGAGTGAAAATATGGAACAACATGGAGACCTCTCTTCAAAATGTTGTCTGCCTTATGGCACTGCAATCTTTGAAAAGGCCAATTGCTCCCAACTGTGTGTCTTCAGGAGGTGAACAGAAAGATCCCTTTTATTAGAATCAGCAGGGAAAAAAACAAAAAACCAAAGCTATTGGACGGTGCCACAATGCCTTCACGCAGCAGCCTGCAATGAGAGAGTGAGTCAGCCCCAGGAAGAGCTCTGCCAGTGTATCAGGATGATGGAGGGGGGGGGAGGGGGGAACACCAAAATAGCGCTCCGCTGAAGGTACAACACAGCAGCCTTTGTGTGGGGTAGGGAGGCAGAGGCTGATTCATCTTGAAGGTACCAGAGATTAGAAGGATTACCCTTGGAGAGGAATTATGCTTATAATCCTGGATCGTTGACCAGTGAACAGAATTGCTAGGTGGATTAATAGCCTACTTATCTCCAACTAATAAATGAATGCATGCGTTTATATGCGGCAGCATATCACGATAAAGCTTATTCTGAAGGCGTGTGCAGGAATGTTCCCCTTTTGGTATTCCATTGATTTGTGGGGTTGGAACACTCTTTCATTTCATTATCAGTTCATAAAGATCACAGCAATTTTCTGATTAATTTGCTGGATTTGTCTTCCTTTCAGTATCCCCAATCATGTTCATTCTGTCTCATTTTTTCTGCTTTCAACTGTTCTTTTTGCTGCCTACTGGAGGGGTGGAAATGGTGTGAGCTCCTTCCCACATAGCCGCCTTTAACCCCTAGAATTCCCCAGATGTTGCATTGCACTGGGGAATTTCGTGATAAAAATTCTGGCTTGGAAAAACTAAAGCAGCAACACAGAAAACTGCGGTTTCCTCCCTCCGTCATTACGTTCACAAATAACATTATGTTCTAGGAGGAAGTCATGGGGACTGCAAAAAATGGCTGCTAAAATTAACTCCACTGCACTGGATAAACTTCCAGTCCCTAAGTGGTAGAAATGAGACTCCCACCTCTGTGTGTTTGTTTATCCTTTCATTCCAGTACCATCCAGTGGTCTAACTGCCTTGCTAGCTGGTTTCCTGCCTCTGATATATCTGAAGAATTCTTCATTGTTGGTTTTGATGTAGTTAGCAATATGTCCTCTTTTTTCAACCTTATCATCTGGTTGCATCTTGCTTGGCCAAGCGTGTGTTCCTTTTGTCTTCCTCATTTGGGCAAGAGTTCGTTTTCTGAAGGAAAGCTCCATTTTCCAAACAGCTTCCTTGAAACAACTCTTTATCCAGGCTGGTGACCTCTTGGGCTTTGTACCACCTGTCCTAACCTGTGGTAAACATTTGAGCGGAGTAACCTCCCACCATTTAGAGAGGATTCAACCCTCTTAACTCCTCCTTTTACACTTCCTTTTTAATAGTATATAAGCTACTTTGACTGCATGGAACTTCCTTTACAGTTTTCCATATAAATCTATATTGGAAATCAGTGAATCTGAAAGGACTGTGGTCATCGCTTTGGAGAGGTTCAACAATTTTTACATCTCACACTTGTCCATGGGTGCTATCACTTAAATCCAAGGTCACTTTCTTTCTGTAGGCTCGCCACCAACTGTTCCAGGTCACACTCATGCAGGACATTGAGGAATGTAATGTCTTTATCACAACTGGGATATGCATTCAACTAATCAATGTGGAGTGGAGGCATTTGAAGCCACACAGTATTTGTCTGGATGCTTCCCCGATTTCATTTTTCATACTCAAGATTACACTGAGCATTACAGTCTGGGTCATTATAACATGTTTCTATTAATCAGTTCTCAGTCTGTCCTCATAGGGCAGAGTTTCCAAACCCTGGATCATTTTTGTTGCCCTCCTCTGGACCCTTTCTAGTTTTTCTGCATCTTTCTTAAATCTTGTTACCCACAACTGGAAGCAGTATTCCAGATGAGGTCTGACTAGTGAGGAGTACAGGGGAACTACTACTTCTTATGATTTGGAAGTAATACTTCTGTTGTTGTTGTTAGTCGCAAAGTCGTGTCCGACCCATTGTGACCCCATGGACAACATTCCTCCAGACCTTCCTGTCCTCCACCATCTCCCGGAGTCTGCTTAAGCTCACACCAACTGCCTCAGTGACTCCATCTAGCCACCTCATCCTCTGTCGTCCCCTTCTTCTTTTGCCATCTATTGTTCCCAGCATCAGGCTCTTCTCCAGGGAGTCCTTCCTTCTCATTAGGTGGCCAAAGTATTTGAGTTCCATCTTCAGGATCTGGCCTTCTAAAGAGCAGTCAGGGTTGATCTCCTCTAGGACTGACCGGTTTGATTGCCTTGCGGTCCAAGGGACTCGCAGGAGTCTCTGCCAGCACCACAATTCAAAGGCCTCAATCCTTTTGCGCTCAGCCTTCCTTATGGTCCAGCTTTCACAGCTTCTGTTAATGCATCCCAAAGTAGCATTGTCCCTTTTTACAGCTGCATTGCATTGTTGGCTCATATTTAGCCTGTTGTCCAGAATAACTCCAAGGTCTTTTAGTTCCTCAGTCCAATATGCTGTTCATGTAGTGACCAGTCAGCAGCTTGCAGAAACCCATAATCAGGCCATGAATGCAATATCACCCTGACATCCATATTCCAGTGAATGGTACGTGGAAGCATCCTGCTTTCCCTTGTCTTCTCAGAAAGATACTCGATCAGTACGTTGGAGCAACTGTGGGCCATTCTGTGTGTGAGGAGTGGTGCCCACAGGAGACCACCAACTTTTACACTGAGATACTCATACAATGCCTCTTTTGCAACCTGTGACCACTGCCATGAAAGTGGGTAGGGATTTTGGCTTCGCCATAAATAAGACGGAAAAACTGCAATGTGGGAAAGGACACCTTGGGCATTGCAATGGGATATTGTTCATGCTTGGTACTCTCATGATAGAGAAGGTATTTTCTCTCTTTCCAACACCATCAGTCATTAACATTCAATCTTTGAAAGTGATTACATGTGTGGAACGTTTCAACTTTTGGAAGTTATGCCCCTATTCCTGTGTGTACTTGCGGTTGGGAATGATGTAAATTCAAAGTAAAAGAAAAAAATGAACCGCAGCAAGATTTTCATATATTCTAAGTGTGGCTTAAGCATCAATCTTTTTGAGTGACAGTTGCGTATCACATTTCGCTCAGCTCTTTTTGCAGCACTTGGAAATAACTCCGCTAGACTCTTTGAATTCCCATTTTGGCTTGTTTTGTGATGACAACAAAGTCAGCTCCAAAGGTATAGATAGATTGCATTTTGATGATGTTACTGGTATATCCTTACCTTTTTTGGTCAGTTCATGAACTTAGCAGAACTGAGTGATCAGGTCCCTAGTTTCTTTCTGAGTATGTACCATTTCAGACTCAGGCATATAACTTCATGTATAATTCAAGGAAAAATATTAACGCATCTGATCTGCTCCCTGTCCCCATAAAAACCCTATAGAATTTAGTGAAAAGGCTGTGTTTCAGGCCACTAGTATTTTCTAAACATAGTCTCACTACTTGTTTCATTCCTGATTCTTGTTCATATTGGTGATTCCTGCTCCTGTGAATAGAAAATTGTGCAAGTTGAGAAGTGATTGCATGTGAAATTTAGAATATGAATTGTGAGCAACTTTGCTTGGGACTTTGGTGCAAATTAGACCATCTGCAGAAAAGCAAACTGGGAAAGTTGGGCAAATTGAACACAAACGCATCGCCAGCAACGTGTGGAGCTGTAAAGTGGACTTCATGCCACATTTCTGTTTGTGGGCATGTTTTGTGCCCAGAAAAAAGCAAATTCTCATACCTCCCTAAACAGTGTATTTACATATCAGAAAAATAAAAACAACGTGGAGGAGTTATGCTGAGCATTGGGACAAGCCGTTGCTTAAGAAAGCAGGGGAGATTTTAAGTTTGATCATATTCTTGGTAAAGGAACCTCTTCCTGGTGAATTTTCAACAGCCTGTTTACAGGCCCAGCAGTAAACAGCACTAAGCAACCATTACCCAGAATGCCCCTGAAATAGCACCACTCTGGGGCAATGCGTGCACTCAAAATGGTGGCATTTTGCTATCTCTGTGGGGAAGAATTTCATCTTTATATGCTGGGGAAGCATCCAAACACCCACAGCCTTCACCTGTGGCACATTGCTGGCGATGAACAAGAGAGTTCCTGATGCAGGTTTCAAGGTCAGGGTGGCAGCAGCTCTTTGGATGAGGACTGTGAGCGTTCGGAAATGAGGTCTGTAGAAATAGAGTATCAGACTAACAGAACACAATAGACTAGAAACTATTGTGTTCAGTTCTGGGCCCCTCATTACAGGAAGGATATAGCCAGGTTAGAGTCAGTGCAGCGCAGGGCCACAAGGTTCGTGGCCGGTTTGCAGGGAAGGCTGTACAAGGTGAGACTGAGGGAACTGTGTCTCTTCAGCCTGGAAAAGAGGAGACTTAGAGGAGATCTGTTGGCGACATACAGGTATGTGAGGGGGTGTCACACAGAGATGGATGGAGAACTGTTCTCCCCTGCAGAGGAAGGCAGGACACACTGCAATGGAGCCAAGTTCAAGGGACCAAGGTTCAATTTGGATGCCAGTCAGTTTGAACACTGTCAAGCACTTCTTGACAGTTAGGACCCCGAGGGTGTGGAATGGGCTTCCACGGGAGGTGGCTGGGACCCCATCAGTGGTGGTGTTCAAGGACAGGCTAGACATGCACATGGTAGGCATGTCATGAGCGGACCTGGCTAGAGCTGGGGGGTCAGACTAGATTACCGAGGAGACCCCTTCTGACTCGCTCTGTTTCTGTTTCTAAATAGGTATGGTAGAGGGGGAAGATGCCCAACTATTTTAGCTTAATGTTCTTACTGCCTCTAAATAAGTCTCAGGAGAGGCTTTCAGAATTGAGGAAAATCTGCATAAATGCTCAGAAAACAGCAAGAGAATGGTAGTTCGGAAGAAGGATATGACCCAGGGAAAGAGTGGCAGCCATCCAGGAAAAGCAGAATGGCTATATTGGGAGTAAGGGAGGGGCGAATCCCCCCCCCAATACTATACACCTGGAACACTGTATTGTAAGAAATGTTGCAAGTTCCTTTCTGACCTTTCCAGCAGCGTTGCCAGGTAAGCTAAAAGCTGAGCGAGCAAGTGGATGAGCAGTGAAGGAAAGGGAAGCAAGGAATCCACCCAAAGTCACTTTGCTACAGTTCACTTTGAAGCTCGAAATAGCCCTGTTAGATGGGGCAGATGTGCAATTCCTCCTGAAAAGCCTCTAAGTTAGTGGCCATTGTATCACTGCATCTTACGGTACTGAAATACCAAATCCAACGCTTGTGCTGGATGAAAATGCAGACTGAAAGCGCATCATTAGCATCTGAAATTCACAAACCAATGGTACAATAAAAAGATGTTGACATTTAACCCCCCTTGGCTTTATGAAGTCTTAATTCAGTCCCTAGCAAATGCTAATTTATGCTCATTTAGAATGACCCGCAAGGTCAATTGGCTGAGGATGCTCAGAGGAACACAAGCGCTTCTGAATGGTTGACCAGGACTAAATGAAACAGCAATGTGGTGAACGCTGGATAATGAGATTCAATTATATCCACTGAGGCATTCAAGTCCCCAGAGAGGCCGGGCTCCTGCTTACTGTGAGCAAAGAAAAACAAAACCTT
Source organism: Varanus salvator macromaculatus (assembly GCA_023646645.1). NCBI lineage: Eukaryota > Metazoa > Chordata > Lepidosauria > Squamata > Varanidae > Varanus > Varanus salvator. Next base: position 6,901,448 of record JAIXND010000767.1, on the reverse strand, counting down.
TCCAAGTGTGACATGAAACTCAACCCTTCCTCTCAGACCCCATTCTTTGACTTTGTGTCAGCTACAGGGGCAGGGGGAGGGAGAGGTAAGATCTAAGCAAGCTCATGTAGTTTAATGCCCCAACACTTCCTTTTCTGGCTTCTATTTAAATCGCCAAGTCCAGCTGCAGCTTTACATGGAGGAGTGGAGTTTGACCACAATGGCTTCTATGTAAGTGGGTGTTTTCTAAATGTTTGATAGCTTTGGCAGTTTATTTGACATGGAGCCTTTTTCCAGTGGAGCCACCAGGGCAGGTCTTTTGGGCAGAGGCCATGGCCCTTCCAGCCCCCTAAGCAACAGGGCTGGCTTATTGGATTTGCATGTACAGTAAGACACATTGCTAGGGAGGTGTGAGGAATCTGCTTGGAGATGGGAATCCCTCTGATTCCCTGGGCTCCTCTTGGTTTTGCAGTGGCCCAGAGTCAGAATTCCTGGAGAGTATGCCCAGCATTAAGGGACACTTGCCAAGAATTGACCCTGATGCACTGCAGAAGCAGCAGCCTTCTTCTGCACCAGGTGTTGCCAGGTATGGAAGATGGTGGACCACCAGGAATGGTTCCTGGCACAACCACTCACAACACCTCCCTTCCATGCCCAGTGCTCTTTGGATGGCTGCACCTAATGGGGGAGGTTGTGTACTGCATAGCCAGGGCTCCGAGTATCTGTGGACTTCCTCAGGACTTGCCTTGCTTTGCAGCACTGGGCTAAGCATGCAAGGAAATCTGATGCTGCTACACAGACAGATTCCAGAAGGATTCCTCCCAACCCTATGCATTGCTTCTAAAAAGTGGGTATGTGTAAGAGTGCAGAAGTAGTCCAGAGAGTAAAACTGTCCTACTGCTCTGTCAAAGGTCTATAATTATGGAGGTGTGTATTGAAGCCTATGAAGAAGGCATGCAATATTGACAGGGAAGGACAGAAATTGTACAGAAGCTTCATTATACTAAATGAGAGAGAATAACCATAAGACAAAGTAGGTACAGAACCTTGACCCTTTGCTAGAATGTGAGGGTCCAGAGCATGGGCAGCTGGGTACCAGATAATGCACCGGGACCCAGGAAACAAGACAAGGTGGTCCATGCCTGAATTTAATCACCAGTCCAAGTCACAAGTCCAAATTGCAGAGTCAAACAGGACAAAATCAAACCAGGAATCAGTTGTAGCACAGTCCAAGAAATGTGGGAGTAGTCAGACATGAGCCAGAAGTCAGGAGCCAGGCAGGCAGAGCAAAAGAGTGGGCACCTAGGAGCAGGAACAGGGCCCAGAAGCAAGATGTAGGAACAGGAGCAAGTGCCAATATAGCGAGAGTTTCAGTACATCAAAGACCAGTGTTACCAAGGCAGCTTCTGGGGGACGAGCTAGTTCTTATACAGCTCTTCCCCATGGCTCCCAGGTGGTGCTCATGAGTGCCCTGGCAGCAGAGTGTGGGACCAATCCTGCAACTACCAGGGCTGTTATTCTGATGCTTGGCCAACAGGAGGAGCCCTGAGGCTGCCTAGATCCTGACATAGAAGACTGGAGCCACCAAGGAACCAGAAAGGCATTCTAAGAAAGCTGCTACATTTCTATCCCCCCTTTCTCCTTTAGTGAGAAACCCAAGGTGGCCTCCATTTTATCCTCACAAGAAGAGCCCACGGGAGGCTGAGCCGAGAGTCTATGAGTGGCCCGGAGTCAGCCGGTGAGCTTCATGACCAAGCAGGGATTGGACCCTGTGGTTCTTGGTTCCCCAGTCCAGCACTCTCCCCACTTCACCACACCGGGTCTCAGAGGCAGAGCCCTCCAGAATGGAAAGATACAGAGAATAAACATAAGATTTAATGCTGTTCAAAGATTCATATCACAACATTCATTGAACTGGAATTAGGGAGAAGGGATTAGAAGAGCCAGTGAATTGCCCATGGCAACCCATGGGATGTCCTCCATAATGAACTACAAATCCATGTCATAGTCCAGGGATTCTAATAGACTGATTTAGACCTTGCTCTTGCTGAATTGCTGTGAGTTGCAGAGCCTTGCTGATTATCTAGACCAAATCAGCTGGAGAGCTACTAAAAGTTCCCGATATACTTTCTACACAGCAAGAATTGAGCGGCTCTGGTATTACAGATCCATGCCTTTTATGTGAGCACCTTCTCCGGTTCTCCACAAGTGCTTCCCCTTTCTTCTTTTAAAAAACAGGCTTCTTCCCCCACCCCTTCAGAAAAACCAAAACCAAAACCACAGAACTTTCAAATATTTAGCACCTTTCTAACAGGCCTTTTGCAGAGGGCCTGGGTGAAGTGACTTTTCAACAGCTTCTCAAAATGGATGCTGGTTGTCTGTGTCCAAGAACACTGGTCATGCTCCGAGCGCCTCCACCCCTCTTCTCTGCAGCCTTGGCATAAATGTGCAAAGAAATCTTGCCGAGAAATCCCACTTCCAGGCCACTTAACAAAAGCGTCCTCAAGTGTAAACAAACACCTCCTGGAGCTTGCAGAGAGAAAGAGGGAGAGGTGAAGTGTGAAAAGCTGCTTGGAGCAGTTAAAAGATGCCATGCCCCACGGACATCCTTAAAATTAGTCATTTTAAACACCTGAAGCATGAAACAACATCTGCATGGGCTGTGATCAAACACAAATGCAAAAATTAAAAATGAAACGCGTCGCTATTGAGTTTGGATGAAGCCCAGTGCTCCATAAACAGAATGCAGCTTCCGCTCGTCTGTTCTGCTTTTGCCTGCCTATTGAATTTTCTCCCCCCAACTGTGCTCCAGTTCCCTCACTCTTTATAGGTTGTGTTTCCGTGCAGCCAGCAACAGCCCATAATTTCGAGCTCTTACTGAGGTAGCCTTAAGCACAGCTCATTCATCCAGGCCTAAAGCAGGCTGGCTTCATTTTCAGCCCACGTGGCTGTCAGGAGCAACATGAGGTCCCTGCCATGGCGACGTGTGTTCAGTGGGATAGTTGGATGGTTCTGCATTTTAATGTGATCCGAGCAATGGTGGAAATGCTTTATGGGGAAACCGGAGCAGGGGCAAAGTCAGCGCATGGAAAACTGAGGTCCTCCATCACAGAGCAGAACATGTCCACATAATTAGAGAACTTTATTAGTAGCTGTAATAATTTTAATTAGATTGAATTATATTTAATAGTAAATGTATTACTAATAAATAGTAATTAATACTATTTGGTTAATAATTAATAACACTTATTATCAAAAACAACAAAAACAATTTTCCTTTCAACACTGTCCTATGGCTAATGCTCTAAAATGAGTGACTGACTCCTGCCGGAGTCTCAAACCTTCTGTTGTTGTTGTTGTTCTTCTTCTTGTTAGTTGCAAAGTCATGCTCAACCCATCACAACCCCATGGACGGCATTCCTCCAGGCCTTCCTGTCCTCCACCATCCCCCGGAGTCCACTTAAGATCGCACCAACTGCTTCAGTGACTCCTTCTAGCCATCTCATCCTCTGCCCTCCCCTTCTTCTTTTGCTGTCAATTGTTCCCAGCATCAGGGTCTTCTTCAGTGAGTCCTTCCTTCTCATTAGGTGGCCAAAGTATTTGAGCTTCAGCTTCAGCATTTGGCCTTCTAAAGAGTGATCAGGGTTGATTTCCTTTATGATTGACTGGTTTGATCTCTTTGAGGTCCACGGGACTCTCAGGAGTCTTCTCCAGCGCCACAATACCAAGGCCTCTTGGGGGACCTAAATGCCACCACTACAACATTATTTGTTTACCTATTTAAAAAAATTTATATACCATCATTCATTCAAAAATCTCCAGATGCTTTACATTAAAATTTTTACAAATATATAATCAACAATACAACAATTAAAAATCCCTTAGTGCCAGTACTTGATATAAATATTAAAATGCCAATCAACAATTAAAAACCTGGGTAAATAAAAAGGTTTTGGCCTGGTGCTGGAATAAATAAAGTGCCGGCGTCAAGCACACCTCTCTGGGGAGCGAGTTCCATAATTGGGGTGCCAGAGCAGAAAAGGCCCTTCTCCTCGAAACTGTTCTCCTCACCTCTTTGAAGGAGGACTCTCAGAGGAGGACCTCCACCGTAGATGACCTTAAGCTGCCGGCAGACGCAAAGAGAAGGAGATGTCCCCGTGTGTCAGGATCAGGGCCCATGTGACCCTGCAAGTCCTCTCAGAACCAGGACAACCATTGTGGGCACGTGCAGGACCAGCACAAAAGGCTTCCCTGCACTGCTGCTCCTGGCCACAGCAACACAACTTGCCCTGGTGACTCGTGCTCCAGCCCCTCCATTGCTGTGCCTTGCTCCGGTTTGTTCCTGACTTGTTCAAGCCCTGCTGCAGTTCGTTCCTGCCTTGTTCCAGTTTGTCTCTGCCTCACTCCAGCCTGCACCCTTTTCTGCTCTTCCTGATTTTCCTCCGAGTAGACCATGCCTTGTTCCGCCCTGCTACATCCCTTGCCGCAACCTCTCTCCGGTGAACTGGCCCTGGATCTATGCTCTGACTCTCTCTCTGTGCAAAATTGGACTGCTCTCCTGCATGCTTTGGATCTGGACCTGCTGACTTGCCCCAGCCTCTGGCCCGAAGTCGGCTCTGGACTCAGCTTGAGATGCACCCTGGAGCCAGCGTTCTGCCCTTCCCTGGTGCCACCCACAGCCCAGCCTTCACACCTTAGATCAGTGCACCTGCTTAAACAAACCCCAAGGCCAGTGACAATCATGGGGAATAGACTACTCTAGAATTCAGGACAATGTTAGGCCTTCCCCTTGTTGCCACCCTTTGCAACTCCCCTGGAGTTGGCACCTGCAGGAAATCCCCAGAGTCTGAACGTAGTGTCCAAGTAGGCGGTGCATGAGGGAGGCACTCCAACAGTATTGAAAGGGGTTGGATAAATGCATGGAGGATAAGGCTACGGACGCCTAGTGGTCCTGATGGCTATCAGGCCAGCTCCTGTATTAGAAGCAGTGTGACTCTATAAGTACCCTCTAGAAGTAGCTCAAAGGCTGTCACAAAGAGGAAGGTCAAGATCTCTTCTTGCTGATGCCGGAGTGGAGGACACGGAATGATCAGTTCAAGTTGCGACAACGCAGATTCAGGCTGGGCATCAGGAAGAGCTTCCTCACGGTCAGAGCAATAAGACAGTGGGACCAACTGCCTGGAGGGGTGGTGGGCTCTCCCATACTAGAGACATGCAGGGTGAACTGGATGGTCATCTGAGTTTGATGGTGTAACTTGGAGTCCTGCAACAGCAGGGGTTGGACTAGATGGCCTTCATGGCCCCTTACCACTCTACTATTCTATGGTTCTATGACTCTGGACCCCTCTCCTGGGAGAACATGGGGGTGCTCTTACACTGGTGAACACCATGTGTGCTTCCTGCAAGAATCTGGTGGGCCATGTGTGAACAGAAGACCAGACTCAGTAGACCCTTTCTCTAATCCGCCCAGATTTCCCTTCTTACGCTGGCACTTGATGAATGCATAGTTGCACACCGATGTTTCCCCAACACTCCTCCCACTAGCAGACACCTCTGATTGTACTGTCTAATAAGCAGGTGCACCCAAACCAGTTCAGAAGGCCGTGTTTGCAACACTTCCGTTGCACTTCCCTGAATGGTGATGTACAGTTATAAATAAGCTGTTATCTGTTTGGCTTCACAAGGCAAATGCAGGTGTCTCCGTGGTTTGCCTTTAACGCTTCATTTTTGAAAGCACCTGACAGTTCAGGCAGAATGTTATTCATGCCTTGAAACTCGCAGGAGAACAATTAGCAAAAGTAGGGCAAATTATCTCTGACAGTTGTGTGATAATACAAAGTCTGAAGAGTCGCTCACAAAAATTATGGGGAAGAAAAACAAAGGCTTTGTATGTGTTAGTTCTTTTGTCTACCGCCGCAGAGATTACGTCTTCCTTTTCTTTTCTTTTTTTTGCCAAATGAAGTTATTAATTAATTATTGTACATGTTATCCAAAGTGGAGAAAGAACTGGGGGTGGAATAGGTAGGACCGAAAGTGAACATAGTCAAAAGTGGATTAATGGATCTAAATTGTTATCATACAGAGAGCTCAAGATACGTTGGTGCTTGAGGCAGAAAATTCAACTGGTAACCCCTAGGCCTTATCCCCATCAAGATGCCAAAATTATGATACAATTCTAATATAATGCAACACATAATGAATGGCAACAATTTTCAATTTCCTGACCTTAAAGGTACCTTAGATCTTCTTGCCCCAGGCTGGCCTATCCCAACAAGTGGCTTTCAAGAGAATAGGCTCAAAAGTCACGGTTTGTGTTTCAGCTGTGAATTGTTTGAGGATGTTTCTAAATTTTGACCATAGGAGGATAAAAACCTCTCTCTGCCTCAGGGACCAGCCAGTGATGCTGCCCAGAGCCAAGATCTGTGGGTGCCACATACGGAGGAAGCTGACCAACTGCGTCTCCCTTGCAGACACAAACAACAACCAGGGCTAGAAAGTTGTTCTTGTCACCTTTTTATCAGTGGAGTAAGAGATTGGAACCTCCTCCATCCAGTTTCTCCATTCACATGAGCATCCTTTCTGTGCCAGGTCTGTGATTACACCACAGTGAGCAGCCTGTAAGCAGTCCCTTTCTGTCCTGAAAGCCCTGGATGTTTCTGTCCAAATAAATCTGTCCGTGAATCTTCCAGCCTGACGATATGAATTATAGATGTCCCACCAATGCCTGCTTGTAAACTGTACATCCATCCAGCTTAACATTTGAATAACTTACGTAAAATGCAGAGCTTTTAGCAGAATTTCAACTAAACAAATTACACTTCGCGACTCTAATTTATGAGAGCTATGTAAATATGGAGGATGCTTGTCACTTATGCTGCTTAAATTACACACAAACTACTAATTATACACTTTTTGGCTCCCAGAAATGCAGATAGAGTACCTCTGGGAAAAACAGTCTTTAGGAATGAAATTTTTAAAATTCAGCAGCTTATCATTTTGCAACAGGAGAGTGATGCACCGAGTTAAATGTTTCAGGTCTATCAAAGATAGATACAAGATTAATTTATGATTATTTATTTTATTTTCTGTACCACCCAACAACTGAAGCTGCTTGGGAGGGTTTACAGCAGCACATTAAAAATAACGGTAAAATACATGATCAAGATATTAAAGATACATGATCAAGATATTGATCAAGATATTAAAACATCATAACAAGTTTACAATCAAAAAATTAAAACATATTCATATTTTAATAATAATTTGAAGAAAAGACCTGTTTCACAATTAGCAGGCTCCAGTAAACTATTGAATGCCCTGCAGTAGAGGACAAGTTTTACCTAACACCGAAAAGATAGTAAAGTTGGTGTCAGGTGGATCCCAGTGGGGAGCTCATTTCACAACTGGGGGTCACTACTGTTCTTTGTTGGCACCATCTAAGCCCCCCTCGGAGGAAGCAGTAAGAAGTCAGAACTTGGTTGTAGTGTTGGGTGTTGGGGTTTACAGGCAATGGTCAGTTGTATCCATTGGCCTCAAGCATCCAGAACTTCTGACCTCAGTTCCTGGAGTCCCATCTGTAGGAAGAAGCTCCAGAAACATAGTGGGGCTAAGGTACCATCAAGGGCTGACATTCAAGTTCCTAATATTTCTACCAGGGGTGGATAAAAGGTGCCCCCCTCCCAGATATTGTTGGACTGGCACCCCGATGCTGCATCCCCATTGGCTATGCTGGTTGGAGCAAGGGAAGTTGGAGAACCCCAAAGGAATTCAATTGACTGCAGTTTTCCATGAATCTGAGCCTGGGATTCTGTTGCAGGAGTCTAATGCTGCATGCTTTTCCTGAGTTCTGTGCTTTCCACAGCCTTGCCGACCATTTCTTTACTTTCCAGGAAATGTATGCAAATACATGGAAGTAAGAAGGAAGGGGGGGAAATCCTATATGGACCAAAAATTCCCCATAGGTTAAGGAACACTTCAGTGCTTCTTAGCCTTAATGCACGTACACATTTGAACTTGGGGGTGTGCATACATGTCTGGAATATAGCATGACAGGGCTAATTCTTCCTACTGCTACTGCACCTAATGCCAGGTATGTTACCTAGATGGACATAACTTCGTGCATTTATTTCCTTAGTTATTAGTTTTATTTCCCACCTTGTTTTTTTAAGAACCCAAAGCAATTTACATTATTCTCCTCCTGCTGCTCCCAATCTTATTCTCATAACAACAACCCTGTGAGGTAGCTTGGGCTGAGAGCCAGTGACTGGTCCAAAGTCACCCAGGTGGCTCCCTGACCCAGTGAGGACTAGAACCCAGATTGCCTAGCCCTGGTCCTAGACTCTTAACCACTACACCACCCAGCCTCTCAGATCACTAGATCTAGTTATCTAGATTTAATTGAAGGGGAGGGGAGGGGAGGGGAGGGGAGGGCAGGGCAGGGCAGGGAAGGGGAGGAGACTCTGAGATCACAACCAGATGGGATTTTGTGGGTGTTCTTGGGGTGTGGTGGGAAGGGGAGATCTGTTTTTCCAGGGTGGCAGAAGCTGGCTAGTGACTTGCATCTCTGTGCCCTCCCACGATGCTTAGGGAGTCCATAATCTTCTGAGTCTGGAGGGCTGTAGGACTGCATCTTACGTTTAAATGAGAACTAAACTTATTGCTTCCCCATCCCTAGATTTAATATATACATTTGAATTGCTTTCTTTGGGACTCCAGTTTGCTTTCTTCTTGGATGCCAGGAAGCAGGAAGTTAGGGCCCCAAGGGCACGGAATGGGCTTCCACGAGAGGTGGTTGAAGCCCCATCGGTGAGGGTGTTCAAGGATAGGCTGGACATGCACATGGTGGGCATATCATGAGTGGAGCTGGCGGGAGCCAGGGGTCAGACTAGATGGCCCAGGAGGACCCTTCTGACTTTCTCTGTTTCTCTGTTTCTTCACATCTTCAAAAATCCATTGAGTCACCTAATTTTACATGCAAACATTTCTGCAGAGCAGGGGAGTGGTGCATCTTTCTGAACCTGGATTCACCCTTTTTGAAAATAACGTGCAATCAAAAATGCACTTTCAAATGTGGGTTCATAAAAAAGAAAATGATTTCTTTTTCATGCTTGAGCCGATGGGAGGAGTCCCTATTTGGGTGCCCGATGTCAAAACCGGAGATTTCCTCTTTGCTCATTCAAATGACAAATCAAGGGGAAGAGGCAGACTCAGGCTTGAAGCCTAGACCTGAGAACCTCCAGCATTTTAAGCCGGATGTCAACTGAAGTCTGAGCAGCTTGACGATTCGATCTAGCCGTAGCATTTCGCAAGAGTGATGCACCAGGTGCATTGTGGGCTTGTTCTCCTTCCCATCCCCCTCCTCCCCTTTTTGCTGGGGAGAGGCAGGGGGCAAGCTCTTTACTGTTTTTGCAAGAATTGTAAGCAAATGGTTAGATGGCGCACGCTTCACTGCCCATTTTATCCTTTATTGAATATTTAATTCCTCCCTGTGCTCCGTAGCCATGAATCAGCAGACTGTAACTTTAATACCTTTCATTGCCTCGAGGGCTAAAGGCCCCTTTTTACTGGGAGAAGGAATTAGCTACCTCACTTTGGTCCTTATGCCCCCCCCCCCAATATATTACTGTACCAGTTGAGCACCTCATAATCTTTAATGCATTAATCCTTACAATGAAGAAAGACAATGCTGCTATCTGCTTTTTACAGCCAGGTGACTCAGCCACAGAGGAATGAAAGACTCGGGATGAGGTGGAAATGGGCCAGGTTTCTGCTCCCCAAATGGAACATCCTCCGTGAGACGTTATTGTTCTGTCCAAATCCTGCAGGTGATGGCAACAGCCACCTGGGAGACAAGGACCCTGTGCCACCCCGACTGTTTCTAACGATCTGGTTCATTGGATGTGGCTGTGTGAGGGCATGCTGGAACTGTGATATTGCTTATTTAGTTCATTTCTGTACCGCCCCAACAGCCATGGCTCTCTGGACAAACACAGTCAATGAAAACAGCAGCCATTCAATCAGATGGATTCGTACAAACTGCTCAGAGGGTGGAATCTCTGGGCTAGGCATCCAAGTGATGGAGTCTTCCCCCCTGTGCTGCTGGGATCTTGTGGACCCTCTCGTGGTCCCGTACGCCATTCTGAAAGTTATCTCCTGGGGCTTAAAAATTTAAGGAGACTAGCAAAGCTCAGGGAACCAAGGTTCAGTTTGGATGCCAGGAAGCATTTCCTGACAGTGAGGACCCTGAGGGTATGGAATGGGCTTCCACGAGAGGCCGTTGAGGCCCCGTCAGTGAGGGTGTTCAAAGATAGGCTAGACATGCACATGGTGGGCATGTTGTGAGTGGAGCCGGTTAGAGCCAGAGATCAGACTAGATGGCCCGGGAGGCCCCTTCTGACTTGCCCTGTTTCTATGTTTCTAAAATATTCAGAGCCAGTGTGGTGTGGTGGTTAAGAGCATGGGACTGGGACTCAGATGATCTGGGTTCTAGTCCCCACTCGGCCATGGAGCCAACTGGGTGACTTTGGGCCAGTCACAGACTCTCAGCCCAACCTACCTCACAGGGTTGTTGTTGTGGGGATAAGATGGAGGAGGAGAATGATGTAAGCTGCCTTGAGCCCTTTGAGGAAAAAGGCAGGCTATAAATCAATCAATCAATCAATCAATCAATATCCTGGTGTCAGGTACAGGGCATGGGCAGCAGGTGTTTAAGGTGGAGCACCAGGACCACGAATGAGGGAGGTGGATGGAGATCCTGGCATGATGCAAGAGGGCCAGAGACAAAGTCAGGAACAAGCAAGGGTCAGAAGCCCTCCAGGTATGGCCAGAAAGAAGGCAGAAGCAGGAACAAACAAGGCCAGATATTGCCAAGGCATGCAATGTCCAGAGGCAAAAGAAAGGTGAGGAAGCAGCCGGGATGTGGTCAGGGACCATGGCAGAGGCATGAGAGGACCAGAGGTTGAGGCCAGGTCCGAAGCAAGCTGAGGCCAGATGCCAGCAGGGCAAAGCAGAGCCAAGAGCAAGGCATGGTCAGACGAAAAATGCAGCCGGTCCCTGGCAAGCCAGGGTTGGACCAGAGACCTCGGCAGAGTCAGGAGCAGGCAGCAGTCACGTCATGGTTGAAGGCAGGGCTGGAGACAGGCTCAGGGGCCTGAAGCTGCCACACAGTGGCCCATGTTGCGGCAGTAAGCAAGGAAGGCTTTTATGGAGCCAGCCTTGCAGGTCCCTCCTACTGGTCTGATCCTGGCTCTGCAGGTACTTGTACGGTGAATTGTCCTGCTCTTCACCATCACTTCACTAGGGGAGCTGTGCGAAGACTGCAGATCCTGGCAACTAGTTTGCTTTGGGAGTTTGGCCGTACCCACTTGGCATTCAGTGTCATCCAGCAGTGTGTGTCTCAACATGACGCCTATTAGATTCTATTTTCAAAGGGAAGGACCTATTTCATTTTACCTATAGTGGATGTATGGATGGATATACATACCCCTGCCTCTCTGTGTGGTTTATATAGATATACAGATAACTTTGTTTTATTCAAGCAGATAAAAATCTTTTCTGGGTCAAATTATTATCAGTCCTCCATTGCACAACATGCAGTCTTAGTCTTACATTTGCCTTCCAGGTCAGCGGATAAATTCCCCTTCCTTAATATTTTATAAATGTTACTTAACAAATTCCAGACTGCAAGACCATTAAACAAGCTCTGTGTGGCTTTCAGTGGCTGCATCCGCTTTCAGTTTGTGGCACACAGAAAGCGCCCATTTGTCCTTTGTATAGAAGTGTAACCAAGGCCGAGTTCCACGCAAGCAAACTCCCTTCTGGCTGGCATTGCTAACCACTCTTGTTTTAAATCAATACACCTACAACTGAATCTCTCTCTCTCTCTCTCTCTCTCTCTCTCTCTCTCTGTGTGTGTGTGTGTGTGTGTGTGTTTGTGTGAGAGAGAGAGAGAGAGAATGAAGTTGTGGGTCACTGCTTTCCAAAACCAGTCCACAATTCAGTTGTGTAAAAATATGGCCAGTTTGCTTTCTGTGGGGTTTGAAATGTATGTCCCCAGGGGGTGGATGGCACACCCACCCAACCCTTAGCATCTGCTGCTTTGCAAAAAAGATCAATCAAACAAAGAACTGTGATACTAAAGAAAAAGGGACCTACAGTATGTTCTAGGAATGGGCTGCATGGTTCCTGTTCATTTTCTGAGATAACTCTAGGAATCCCACTGCAGCCCACCGGGTGCTAACATTGTCAGCTCTTCGGTGCTGGGTTGAGAGTGTCCCAAATTCCCATGGATTTAATGGCTTCTCAAGGGACCTGTCAGTTATTTCAATAAGTCTAAGTTTTTCTTTGCAATTGTTTTAGTTGTTTAAACCATTCCACAGCTCACATATTGGTCTTTCCTGCTGCATCTTCTTATATTGCATTTTTATTAATTCAATGAACTGTTGTGGAACAGGATGCTTCAACAATTGGGTGGTGTAGAAAGGATAACAGTAGTGATAATGATAAAAATAGGATTTCTGTAGCAAAGAACTGTAAAGACCATTCCCAGAGTGTTTTCCCTGCCTAAAAAAATGCAGGAAAGGATCAGAAAACAGCAGTTGGGTCCAGATGGTTGGGGTTGCGAGACTTCAGTGGAAAGAAGGATTCAGCTTCCTTCCTCTTGCACACAACAACCTGTGTGTGTGTGAGAGAGAGAAAGAGAGCAAGAGAGAGAGAAAGAGAGGAGAGAGAGAATTCTATATACTTGTGCACATATGGCATTCCAGCAGATGCACAATGCAGACTTCAGGTCTGAAAATGCTGTTTTAAGAGCTCTCTCATATCTCCAGGGAGAAAGTAAGAAAGAGCCAGGGAACAAGAATGAAGGAGATTGCATGTAAATATGTACTGCCTCTGAGCAGGGCAGTTCTGTGCTGTATTCCAGAGTAACTCGACATTGGCAACTCTGGGGTGTTGTGAGCAGAACAGCACAGTGGTTGTCTTCCCAAACACTACCGTGCAACACCCATGATCAAGGGATAAGGCAGGTACAAAGGCAGCACTGATGGGGCCGAATCTGTGAGACTGGTCCTGGCATTAGTCTGGATGAGAAACTAAGGGCCAGTCATGGAGGAATGGAAAGGCATTCCACCGAGCGGTAAGCGGTCTTCTTATGCATTCTGCAGCATTTGGGGTGTACGAGAAAGATTTTTCATAATGCACAGCTTTCTGACGAAACGTAGATGTGATGAAGGTCCAAGCCCATACATTGCTAGCTTGGAAATGTGATTCACAGGCCAAAAGAAATGCGCAGCGTGCGTGCATTTGGAAACTGTGCATAAAAGGTGGACCTTTTAAAGAAATGTGCACAAGCATGCTTTAATGAATGGAAGAAGAGACGATACATTTAAGATGTGCACCGCCGTGGAGAAGCACTTTGGAAAAAGATGCATTAAAACGCACATTGTGTCTCATGCAAAACGAAGGAAAAATGCACAGCTCACCATCTGATATGGACTTGGGTTTTGGTGGTTGTCACATCCCAATGTGGTACCTACTGAGCAGCCCAGCTCATGCGTTTGGTCATATTTATCTTTGATGATCATTAATTGGGGACTCTGGTGTGTTATCAGAAACATTTATAGAATTGTAAGATTTTATTTCACATGGCCTGAGGAAGATGGAACACAAAGCTGCCAGTATTTAACTGTATCCTTTGGCAGCACTTAAATATTTCAAACACACGGTGGTGCTGTTACTAATCCTTTTCAGGGTTCTTCCTCCATTAAATACAGCACGGATGCTTTCTTGGGATTATTTTTCCATTCATACTGCAAGAGTTCAGAATCGTGTAACTGCCACAAGAATCTGTGCAAAACCTATTTGGGAATTAACAGGGCAATTTTTAATCAATTCAAGGCAATGCCATTCCCCACCAGCGATTTAAGAGCGCATTTCTTAAAGTATCACCCCAAAATGAAATCATAAATATGCACATTGGGCATTTTTATGCACGTTTTACAAAGTGCACAATTGTGTGTGTCTTAATTCTGTTTTATTAAAAAAGTGAAAGCAAACATAAGATCAGGAACTTTAAAGATTTTTTCCCCCCAGAAAATAAAACAGCTATTCATGTTCCTGGCCTGGTCTATAAATGATGAAAGTACAATGCTATATATATTATTCCAAATAAAATTGACATTCCTCTCTAGCATTCCCTTAATGTCATCTGTCCTAGCATTTATCCACAGACTGTTCAACATTCTTCCTCCAAATCAGTCTCACCTTCCCTGTATTAACTCTTTCCAGAAGCACTTGGAGAGTACCAGAGGTTTCTGTTCAATTAATTGTTTGTTCGTGAAGTAGCTATGAGCTTTGGCATGCCAATTTATATGGAGGAAGTTTAGGAACAGAATTCTGTTCACATTTGCATGCAAAGCTGCCTAATTTTGCTCTTTGGAACCAACACGTGAACGTGGGTTATCCTTTCAAAATCAGTTTGCAACTGAGTTCTCCAAGCTAAAAAAAAGTGCATAAAAGATAATATTTATTTATTTATTTATTTATTTATTTATTTATTTATTTAAACACTTATAGGCCGCCCCATCGCAACAAAGCCTCGGGGCGGCTTACAACAGTTTAAAAATGCAATGTAATAAAATACAATAAAACTATAAAACTATAAACAATAAACAATATATCCCTCCCCCCCTCGGTATCTTCGGCAAAACATGGTTTTATATAAAAACTTAGAAAAAAATCACAAATACTTTCATAACAGTGAGCTGGTGTGGTGTCATGGTTAAGAGCATGGGACTGGGACTCAGGCGATCCGGGTTCAAGTCCCTGCTCAGCCATGGAGCCAGCTGGGTGGCTTTGGGCCAGTCGCAGACTCTCAGCCCAGCCTACCTCACAGGGTTGTTGTTGTGGGGATAAGATGGAGGAGGGGAATGATGTAAGCTGCCTTGAGCCCTTTGTCGGAAAAAGGCAGGATATAAATCGGAAATAAATAAATAAATAAAATAACAGGGGAATGAAAATAGTTTGTCCAACCAGACCCAGGGATTGAGCCCTTCTAACAGCCTGCCGTGGAATCCTGCATATCCGGCCACATCCGTATCTTACTGGGGTGCTGGCCCATTTTATTTTATCCTCTAAGAGACTCTTCACCATTAGGAGCTGCATGTCAGGTAACCACATCATAGTCTTCCCCATGCTGGAATCCTTTGTCCAAACCTCTTGGCTTTGGCCAATGCAGATCAGTAAGAATTTCATTGGGTTCATTTTGTATTGAGAGCAAGCAAACAATTCTGGGACAATCTGCAAATTTCATAATGAAGGAAGCAGGAAATTCTTGAGATGTTAAAATCGCAGCTATGGGAAAGAGTAGAAGTTGTGCGGTTTTAAAGTCTTCTTTTTTCTGATTTGTGCTTATGTTTTGAAGGTTGTGCACTTCTTCTTTGGTGCCTTAAAAAGATAAAGGAAAAAGGAAAAGGAAAACTGCATTTTAAAAAGGGCACAGTTTGAGAAGGAAATGCCAGTTCAGGAATTTGTGAATGTTTTCAGACGAGATGTGCTTCTGTGAATATGTTAGACCATTTTGGGTGCTTTCTTAATTGGATAGAAATCCTCCTACTCTTCTGCTTGGTCAGTACTGAATGAAACTCTAGTGTTAATTCCGATATGTGGAGGGAAGGACTTGGAGGCTGAGATGTTGTGGGGCAGAACTTGCTAAGAAGTTTCCAGTAGAGGGGTAGGCTGATAATGGTTTGTAAATGGCCTGATAAATTTCATGTATTTTATATGTTCCTTTTACTGCATTATTTTGCATGTTTTAGCTTTTTACTGTTCACTGGACTCTGCTTAGGTATGGAGTGGTATGCATATACTGCAAATTAAATAAAAAATACTTTCAGAAAGCACTCAGCCTATGCAGGGACCCCTTTGAATGCTTCATCTTTGCAGGTTTTGGAGGAGCAGATCTAGTCATGGAACTCGCACCTTCCAACCACCATGGAAAGCTCCATGGGGACTCCTAACTAAGGATCAGACCCTGGCCCTCAGGGATAGGGGGGAAAGGGGAGATGTTCAGGTTGATGGCATGCAGAGGGAAAAGGAGAAGTCATAGATCCACCCAATCCGAAGGTCCCTCAGACTCTGTACTTGGTAATGCAGTTGGGGAGACTCTGAAAGGGCTTAGGATGATCTCAGGATGATGGTGGTGGTGGTGGTGGTGGTGGTGATGATGATGATAGAAACATAGAAACAGAGCTAGTCAGAAGGGGTCTCCTGGGCCATCTAGTCTGACCCCCAGCTCCAGCTGGCTCCACTCATGATATGCCCACCATGTGCATGTCCAGCCTGTCCTCGAACACCCTCACCAGTGAGGCTTCAACCACCAGCCCATTCCACACTCTCGGGGTCCTCACTGTTAGGAAGTGCTTCCTGGCATGATGATGATGATGATGATGATGTACTCTATCCTGCCCAATCGCCAAAGTTCTCTGGGCAGTTCACAACATCCCTGGATCCCTTCACTTTGATTGAGCTCCCGAGATCTAGCACTCCTAAGTACACTAGGGATGTGGGAGGAATCCATTTGCGGGGTGGGAATCCACTGGGCTCCCTGGGATCAGCCCCTCCAATGCAGGCCACCTTCACTGCAGCTGCACCTTCAACAGGCATCTGCCAGGAAGCCAGCCAATGTGAACACTTTGCCACCCGTGCCTTTCTTCTGCACTCGGGGCTTGTGGCCTTCCTTTGCGCTTCCTGTGCAAGATGAAGGTGGCCGGTCATGCAGCTGGACTTCGGTGAGCATCTGCAGCTCCCACTTGGCTCAGCTTGCTTCCCAAGTGAGAGCTGAGCATGAGAACAAGTCTGATGAAGGGAAGTGGGCCAAATCCAGGGATGGTCCTTGTCTGCTAGGGATCTGTCACTAAAGAACCATGAGAAGGCATCCATAGCTATCCAGAGCGGTCGTTCATATCCCAAACCCAACCAATACGGAATTCTGTGTTTTTCAACAGCAGCGTGTATACTTCTTGTTTCTGAGCATACACACACACACAGAGAGAGAGAGAAAATGAAAAGGAACAAAACCATTTAAAAGATATCTAAAAAGGTGTCACTAATGAGTGATATGAAATAAGAATGACAGAAGTGCTCAATAGAATTTTAGTGCCTTTTCATCTGAATGAAGTTTTGAAAAATGAAGAGCTATGACAAGAAATTGGATTAAGAAAGAAGTTGGTCAGGCTTTTTTTTAAAGGAAACTTTGTCATTTTCAATTTTCCTCCACATATTCTTCACATAATAACTTGATCACTTTCTAGCATGGAGCTGGTTGCTGCTACGAGGTTACTGGTTGATAAAATTAAGAGTTCCCTGTCTAGGATCTGCTTTTCTGAGGAGGAAACGGGTAGCTTAAGGAGATACTCCAGTGAGGATGCCCAGTGCTCTCTGCATTGGTAGGATGTAGGCTGGGAGGTATACAGAAGTGAAGGTCACCTCTGCTCCTCACACCTTGTGAAACACCTTGACAGTTAATAGAAGCATAGAAACAGAGTGAGTCAGAAGGAGCCTCCCGGGCCATCTAGTCTGACCCCCGGCTCCAGCCAGCTCCGCTCATGACATGCCCACCATGCGCATCTCCAGCCTATCTTTGAACACCCTCACAGACGGTGTTGATTTTATCTGTCTGAATGTGGAGCTTTGGAGCAAGGGTGAAGGAGACGGGGATGCCTGGAAGATGCATTTTATCATGTGGCCTCTGGATTCCTTCCATCCTTCCCCCTTCCTACTCCTGAAAACCCATCTTTGAGGCCACTTTTAAAATCCCAAGAGAGGCAGCTAGCACCTTTATTTTGTGACTTGCTTATCAGATTGCACCCCACTTCTGTACATGATTGTTAAAGCTGTGTACACGTTTGTGGGTACTCCTCTCTATGTGCATTTTTCTACGTCCTTTTTCCAGCAAGGAACTGTATTAGGAAATTCAGAAAGTGTGCCTTTCAGTATATTCCAGTCTGCTTATTGGTTTTGCAGGTGCTTAAAAACTATGAGAAAATTAATCTCATGCCCATCCTTATTTTCAGATGCATCTGTTTTCTATAGTTAGATATTTTTATTTTATTGTTGTACTTTGGAGTAAAAAAATGCCTTTTTTGTGGAGTTGGGAAACTTTTTGTTTTAATGGCAGTGAATTCATTCCTACCAGCCTGAATCACCAGTTGTCTTGCTCTTTTGGTTCCTATAAGTTACCTGTGACTACAGATGGTGGTAAGTGGAGATGTATAATTAAGGATTGATTGACACGATTCAGACCTTTGGATTCTGGTGTGTTAGCCTCGCGCTGGTTCTGACTCACTGTGGTGGAAGGTGAGCCACTTTGTGGACTTCTGTCTCCAAGATGGACCATGATGGATATACCCGTTTTTCAAACCACTAATGAAAGTGTGCAGTGCTCAGAGCTGAGGAGAGGAAGGAGAGGAATGGAGGGGCCGTGCCACTGGGGAGGGTGGAATGGGAATGGGAGAGGCCAGGCCAGACCAAGCCATGGGTCTGCTGTTCGCACAGGTCTTTCAGCCACCAGCCCCATCCCTGGCAAGACGAGCTCTGGATTGGCTGAGAAGAGCAGGTAGTGAAAACAGCTGAATTGGGGATGGAGATCCTGAGAGAGTCAGTACTATTACTACTATTTTTATTACATTATGTTTCATACCACCCTTAATCAAAGCTCTCTGAGTAGTTCACAACATGCAAGTCACCTATCCAGAGCTCAGCCAGACCCGACTCTGCTTAGCTTCCAGGATTAGGCAGGTCAGACACTTTAGGCTCCATGGAAGCTATTACTGTTCCTTTGTCGGTTTTAGGGCAGACATTGCACTCCATCCTCTAAGTGTGTGCCCAAGAGGGTTGTTCTGAGAATGGTGAAGATACTTCCTTGGCATGTCAAGAGCTCATGTGATTTCAGGTCTTAATTTCTTACACTGTTGCATAACCTTGTTTGTCATCTGGAAAATGTCCCTGTGAATTGAGGTCCTGTGTTTCATCATGTGTGGAACAAAACTGAGAATCCAGGGGCTCTCCAGTTAGCAATGAAGTTGCGTGTTCTGCGAATGCTGCATGGGAGCAAGTCACTGCCGCTACCACTGCTATTGTCATTGCCAATATTGTCATTGTATCATTGACACTGTATATTGTCATTGTATCGTTGTCACTGCTGCTACCGCTACTATTGTTGCCGTTGCTTTTATTTCCTTGCATTTCTATCTTACCCTTTTCCTCTTGTAAAAGGAACTCAAGGAAGACTACACAGCTCCATTTTATCCTCACAACAGCAAGGCTCTGAAGTAGGTTGAGGAGAGAGTAAGTGACTGGACCAAAGTCAGCTTCACGGCTGAGTGGGGACTAGAGCTCGGATCCCATTCTCTCCTCTGCACCACACTGGCCTTTTTCTTTACTTCCTCTTTTACTGCTTTGGGTGGCGAGGGAGATACACAGTTCTGGCTCTTGTACTTCTGGTGGCATCAACCATTGTCATGTGATGCTGTTGCAGTATGTCTTTGATGTTGTCTCTCCCTCTTCCTCTGGATCCACCTCATGATCTTTGGCCTTCTCTTTTTGTGTATGCCTTGAACTACTTCATTTGCTGTCTTTGTACGTATGTAGTTAAGGATGGGTTCTATTCCAATTCTTTCTCCTATAATCTCATTCCTGATGTTATCCCTTATGGTCACTCCAGCAGCTTTCCTCAAACATCTCATCTCCATGGTGACTAACTTTCATTTATGTTTTGTTGTAAGTGTCCATGTTCGACACTGATAGCATAGGGTGGGGATGAATATGCTTTGTATGAGATGCTTCTTTGTACCACTCCATTCTGCCTTATGTTGTAGGAGTGGAACTAGCTCTCCCAGTACTTGTCTTGCCGTACTGCATCTATATGTCAATCTCTTCATCCATGTTACCGTCTTTTGTGAATGCTGTTCCTAGGTATTTGAACTCAGACACTTGTTTTATGCTTGTTCCCTCTGTTTCTGTATTTATGGTGTGCTTTTTCCTTCCAACTGCCATTACTTCAGTCTTCTCTTTACTGATTCCACCACACTAGCTATAATCTGATAATCTGTCTGGTCTAGCCTTATTTATTTTTATTTATTCGATTTATATACCACCTTTATTTCTTACAAAGACCCAAAGTGGCTTATACAATACTCCTCCTCCAGTCTTATTCCCACAACAAGCCCTGTGAGTTCACTTGGGTTGAGATCCTGTGCCTGGCCCAGAGTCACCCAGTTGGCTTCATAGCTGAGTGGGGACTAGAAGCCAGACCACTTGAGTCCAGCTGCGCTCTTAAACTCCACACCACACTGGCTTTCTTTTTCCACACAATAGCCAACCAATTGCCCATGGAAAACCCACAATCAGGGCATGATTACAACAGCACCCACCTACCCATGTTCCCCAGCAACCGGCATACATGGGCATAGTGCCTCTGGTTGTAGAGGAAGCATGTAGCTGCTCAGTGCTAGCAACCATCGATAGCCTTTTCCTCCATGAATTTGTCCAATCCCATGTTAAAGTCACCCAAATCGGTGGCCAATGTTCTATCTTGTGGAAGAGTGTTCCATAGTTTAATGAAGTTTTGTGTGAAGAAGTCCTGCAAGGTCTTGATAGAATCGGTATCCATACGAGCGCCTCAAGGACAGGCTCCCAGGCCATGGGCTATGTTGGGTAAGCTGGAGTGCAGCAGGAGGTACCTCCGAAGCTGGGCTGACCAGCATGAATCCAGTGAGAATGAATGGTGACTAATAAGTGCTGGAATTCTTGCAGAGAAAATAAGACATCTTCCCATAAGGAATTAGGCTGAACCTGCAGGCAGGATGAGCGTTGTCCTGAGACACATGAAAATTGCGCCATCGATACCAGCCAGCCAACACAACCAAAGAGTCCACCTTTTTACCCATAGAAAACAGACATAACCACACAGCAGGTGGCAATAGACAAGGTAATCAGGAGCAACCAAGGCCCCATCAAGCAGTTAACATAAATCAGGAAACCCCGGGGACCTTCCTGCTCCCAGAGAAGTTGGCAGAGGGAAAGAGGACTGGAACCAGGGACTTAGGACATGGAAGTGGGCAAACTCCGAACACAGACCTAGCAAGCATCCTGGAAAGTGGGCTTCTTGCACCCTGTCTGCCTAGACAAGGGGCTGCTGTTGAGAATCTGCTGTGCAAGACAACTAACAGGCAGTTAATGGCCTTGGGTTCCCTTCCTTTCTGTTAGTTTCTTTCTATCTATAAGGCTGTTAGACAGGGAAGCTCTTTATCTCCTTAGGAATATTTATGATTGTGATGCAATAGGAATATTTACCACCTGCTTTCTCTTCTCTGCTGAATAAATTTTCTTTTTTATTTCCTCAAGTGTTGTGAGCGTCTGTGTGAATGCAAAGCTAGGCTATGCTCTCTCTCTGTCAGCGAGCATTAACCCCCATCAAAAGATCTCAAGCCTTTTGAGAGATTCTGATGGACAAGCATCCATTTCTCAGGTGAACTGCTCCTCAAGATTACCTGGTGAAGCAGTCCTTCCTTTTATTTGTCCTGACTCTCCCACCCCTGACTCTGGCTTCCAGTATGAGAGAGGAAGCAAGGAAGCAAAACACCTGCCTATCCTCTTTTTCCATACAATGCATAATTTTGTACCCCTTTATTGTGTCTCTCCTAAGCTAAAACATCCTGAGTGTTTTAACTTTTCTTCTTAGGGGATTTGCATCACTCCTTGATCATTTGAGTTACCCATTTCTGCCTTTTCCTGGAGAACCTGAATTCTATCTGAAATGAATCTCTTGCTTAGAGAGCCCTTTCTCCATGGCGAGAGAGTGAATGGTTCCTGTTTAGATTACTGAGTCATCATCTACCTAAATACTCTTGGAAGGGAGCAGAAAATTTCCATCCTTGGGCAGTGTCCAAATTATAACTCAACACTGCAGAAAGCTTATTTATGTGAGGTATTTGTTTCTGCTGTCAGCAGTTCTCTGAATGCAGATAATGACACTTGTATAAGAAACTGAACTCCATATTGTGGCTGCCATATTTCAGCAGCTACAGCGGCTTCGGGTAAATACATCACTTCAGATTTCAGGGTGAATGGGGTTGGCCCTAATTTAGCAAGCTACAAATGTCTAGTGTTAGGTACATGGGAAGTGTATGTGTGGGAAGGGAGATTTCAAGAACCTTCCTTATGGTTATTACCCTTAAGAACATTTCATTGCACCTTTTGATGGAGCAAGTTCTTTGAGAAGTTCAGAAAGTGAATCTGGACAGTTCAGAATTTCCACCTCAATGCAACAAAAGGCCATACTCCTCCAAACCATGGCCTTGACTGCTATGAAATTTGCCAGCTCTGCTTGTCAGCATGTGAAAAGAACTGTTGCAGCCCTTTGAAAGGGAGGGCATTGACAGCTGTGAAGCTTTGATGGTGACAACCGCCAAGCCCTGGCTCCAGGAGCACAATGAGCAGCAGAAGTAGCTAAACTGAGGGAGACAAGAGGGAGAGCAAGACATTTAGCAGCCCTGCTGAAAGGTCCTGCCCATGAAATTTGTGGGTGGGGACTACCCGGTCTGATCGATTTACTTTCCAAGCTTTCTGGATGAGGAGCAACATCAAATAACATGGGAGAGGCCTTGTAGGTCTCATTCTTTGTACTCAAAGATATGTGTGAGTCCCCAGGCACTGTCCCTGGATGGCAGTTGTTGCTTCCTATGCGCCCTGGTTCAAGTAATCACACTGAAAGGCAAAAGAGACTACAGACCTCATACAACCTGAAAGGAAATAATGCTCCGGAATATGCCAAGGAGCACCTGGATCTTGAAGATAAGATCTCCCCTGACTTCAAAATGACTTCTTCCCATTCACTTCCTCTTAAGAAGAAAATATTTGCTTGAGAAAGATACAGTATGGAGACCTGCCAGCAGGTACTCCCACACTACATGGCCATTGCTTTGTCACAGGGGTCTCCAATAGTACTTGGAACATCAATTTAACTACAAAGCTGATCAAAGGGACAGATCACCACAGTTCATTTACATGCACTGGTGCAATTATATTTCACCATTGTTGGTGTAGTAAAGGGGTCAGTGCCATCCCCATCCAAGTTGTTGTTGTTGTTAACATTTCTTTACCACCTGTAGCTGAAGCTCTCTGGGCAGTTTACAACGATGATAGAACCATACACGTAAGTCACCCATCCAGATTCTAACCAGGTGCATGTATATCCATCCATTGCTCATTGCAGTCCTCAAATGTGCCATGGTTGCTACCTTTCTGTATGTTTCACTTAAGATTTATGTAAGGAAGAGTGTAGCGCTATGGATCAAAAAGTCCCACTTGTTCATTGTCTGACTGTGAGAGAGACAGACAACACCAGCAAGTTGTTTTATATTTAAAAAAAGATTCTTTGTGATAGATGCACACTAGCAGTATAGTGTGAGTCCATCTCCAGTTGGGACCAGCTGCCACATTCATCACGCATGGCCAATTAAACGTTTATCTTTTAGTAATGGATTAGGAGCAGAAAAAACGTCATGGCAGGAAATGTTATTCAATAAAAGCAGGACACATCCATCAAAAAGGGAAAACATAATCAGCAGGAAACATTCGTTTACATTTTGTACATGGTTATCTTGACCCACATCTCCCCTTAGGACATCTGGTGCTAAAACATCAGCCTCCAGGCTTATCTTTACAAGTTCTGACCTTCTTGGCAGAGGTTTATTTTATATCTGTGATCCTCTTGTGTCTCTCTGACGGGATACTAAGGAACCGATCCTTGTGGTTTGGTCATCAGGAAAAAAGTTTATTCTTCAGTAGGAATGTTTGAGATTTTCATTTTACTTGCAGGACATATGATTATGCCCTATCCAAAGCTCCAAACTTGGGCATCAGTTCACCAAAAATATGCGCAAATAATTTGATGCATGCTTGCATTCATCTCATTTCCAATTCTCGGTTCAATTTGCGCATATTTTCTCAGTACACTGCATCAGCCCCATGTTGGAGTATGAAGGAATTTTATGCAAATCTGGGGAGATGTCTGCAAATCTCCTACTTGATCTCTGCTTGCTTTGTGGCTGTTTCTCATTCACACAAAGCTAGCCGCAATCACAGATGCCAGTGGGAATCAGGCTCAAGAGAAGCAGAGGCGCAATGTTTGGAGAATCTTCACACGTTGCTCCCTTGCCCATGCCTAGAAGAGCCTGGATTTTGTTTCAGTTCAATTTCAATAAAGATTTACCAAAATTTGCAAATTTTCCCCTAACCAATATGGTAGCCAGGAGATGCAGGTGGGGTGGCGGTGGGGAAAGAACTAGATATTGAAAGAACTCCAGTGTGGAAGAACTAAAACCGACATGTCAAGCTTTGGGCTTTAAGTGTCTTGCTCTGGAAAGTCCAGTTTTGAATCTATGTGTCTATCCAGTTGTATTGCTCACTTAAAGTGACCACCTACTTTTTTTCTGACAGACTCCTCACCTTTAACAGCTCTGTGGCAGGCAGGTATTTCTTAATTCTGTGCCTATTGAAGTTAGTTTATGCAGATGGCTGAGAATTTCATTGCACATTATTTTTGGTAAGAACTTGCCAAAATTCACAAATTTCTTCTTATGCAGAAAAGAAAAAACAAAAAGCTTTTTTTTTAATGATGCCAAGGGAAAAGCAACACTGATAGATTTTTCCATCCCTAGTTGAGTGATTACATTTTGGAAAACTTTTTACGGTTGTCCGGACACTTCCTTACTTCTGCAACAAGTAGCAAATTTAGCGTTGGGAAGATAATATATTCATGAATATTGGCTATGGTGATGGATTTGTCATAATCTCTGCTACTGGAATCCAATAGTTATGCAAGGAAAAAAACCCTGGAAGGCAATTCTCTTTATAACAAAAAATTAAAGGGGGCATCTGATCTCTAAAGGTGTTTCCAAATGTGTCACCTTTTGGCCTTTGTACCTCTGGCCAAATTGCTTTCATTTGAATACAATTTGGAATTGGATCAACTAATCACTGTGGGATAATTGCATTTTGGAGGAAGAAAAGGGAAATTACATGGAGTGATGGGCTCTCATTACACTTGTGCCAACAGCAGAATATAGAAATGAAGCCACTGGAGCTTAAGAGTAGTGACAAAAGCTTTTTTTGTTAAGCACTCACAACTCAACCAACTTCCTCTTATTGCACACGAGGTACATAATTTCATCATATAATTGAAATTATATGGTGCACTTGTAATAGTACGATTCAGTTTGCTATATGGGATCTTTAAAAGTTCGTGCAATTCTACATTCAGGCTGGATTGATGTCCTAATGCTGATCTTCATCTTACGCTGTTTTGACGCTGTTTCAGGATTTATTAAGTATGATCATGGCAATAATTGTGCTGGACTTGTACAGTTCTCACATATGACAAAACGTAGAGGCAGGAATTATTTTTGAAGGACACAAACTGAGTTACAGGTATATGTGTACATGCACAGTGACTTTTCATGCATTTTTTCCCATTCTGAAAGGTTGAAATCCCTCTCCAAAGTCATAGTTCTTGGAAAGCAGAGTTTCAACATGTCGCCATTTTAGTGCTGCCTCCTTTGGCCTTTTGCTTTGGTCCATCAAGCCCAAGCCCTCAGGAACTTCTCTAAAACTGTTTTCATCCTTTTTGTTAAGTGTTAAGACCTTTTCATTCCAGCAGTATTTGAATAAGTTTTAATATTGTCTTTTCTATGTTTTTAATTGCAGCCAGTGTGGGTCAGGAATTTATTTATGTTATTTATATTATATTTTGTATTGTAAGCTGTCCTGAGGCTTTTTTGCGATTAGGACAGCATCTAAATATTTTAAATAAATAAATAAACCCATCAAGCCAAAAGGGGATCATTTTCCTGGGCTCCAAGATCACCGCAGATGGGGACTGCAGCCAAGAAATTAAAAGACGCTTGCTCCTGGGGAGGAAGGCTATGGCAAATCTAGACAGCATACTAAAAAGCAGAGACATCACCCTGCCAACAAAAGTCTGTATAGTCAAGGCGATGGTTTTCCCAGTTGCGATGTATGGCTGTGAAAGCTGGACCATAAGGAAGTCTGAGCGCCAAAGATTGAGGCCTTTGAATTGTGGCGCTGGAGGAGACTCCTGCGAGTCCCTTGGACCGCAAGGCGATCAAACCGGTCAATCCTAGAGGAGATCAACCCTGACTGCTCTTTAGAAGGCCAGATAGTGAAGATGAAACTCAAATACTTTGGCCACCGAATGAGAAGGAAGGACTCCCTGGAGAAGAGTCTAATGCTGGGAAGAATAGATGGCAAAAGAAGAAGGGGACGGCAGAGGATAAGGTGGCTGGATGGAGTCACTGAGGCAGTTGGTGTGAACTTAGGTGGACTCTGGGGGATGGTGGAGGACAGGAAGGCCTGGAGGAATGTTGCTCATGGGGTTGCGATGGGTCGGACATGACTTTGCAACTAACAACAGCAACATATTTGCTGAAGTGGAAAGTATTTCTATCCACCCAAGGGAGAGCCAGTGCGGTGTTGTGGTTAAGAGCAGGGGACTGGGACTCAGGGGGTGGAGGTTCTAGTTCTACTCAGCCATAGAGCCAAGAGGGTGCCTTGGGCCAGGCACAGCTTCTTAGGCCTACCTACTTCCTGGGGTGGATGTTGTGACGACCAGATTGAAAGGAAGCAAATTCTGTAAGCTGCCTTGAGATTCTTGAAAGGAAAAAGGTAAGGTATCGAAATAAAATGAAAAGTTGCTTGTTCTGTTGTTTCCCAGACCTCTCCACCAGAAACTCACTACACCTCCAAAAATCTGCTTCCAGGCTCTGACTGAACCTCTGCGGTAGAATGGGAAATGGCACAGCGGGTTGTGGTAGACAAGGAGGAAGAGCAAAACTGAGTGTGCCTATTCGCCTGAGCAGCAGCCATTTCCAGAAAGCTAGAACCCTTTCCATCCACCTGCAAAGTCCTCCTGCAAAGCCCTTGGCCGGCTTGCTGTGATAAGAGAAAGACCTGTGGTGGGAAGAAGGGAACTGACACAAAAGAGCTGAATGGGGGAACCTGGGTTGCTCGGATGCTATTCCTCTGGTTACCAATCTGCCCTACATTCCACTCCTCGTATGGACATAGGCAAGCTGACTCCCTTAATTGTCCTGGTTTAGCATTGTCTACACCAGAAGAGGTCACCAGCTGCTTTCCAGATGTTCTGGACTGCAGCTTCCATAATCCCTGTGCACAAAAAAGGAACTGTGGAAACCAGTTGCTTTTCCCATGTGAGGCCTCCTTGCCTGAGATGTTTCCCAGAACAGAGCAAGGCGATCCTAAGCAGACCAAGGCAATAGGTTTTCTAAGAGCAGTTCCAATGTGTTCAGTGGGAGGAGCCAGATGATGGCCAGGTGGGACCCCACTGGTTGCTTGGGTCACCTGATCCCTACTGGGCTGGAACTGCAGTACCCACTTTCCACCATGCCCTGAGAACAGGTGAGCAGGTGGGGAACAAAAAGAATCTGACTAGGGATGAGTGAGGGATCTATCTGGGAGTGGCGACCCATCAGGTTTTCTGGGCTCACCCCTGTTGGCTTTGGAGTAGCCCGGAGCTCCTGGTGATTGTGCTCAGCATTCACCAGGAATCAAGCCCCGTGGGAGCTGCACAGCGCAATGGAAGATGCCTGAGGCTTCCAGAGGAATCAAGCCGCATGCACTGCTCAAGGAGCTCCCTCTTCCACAGGGGAAGGTTGGCCACGTGGGGCTCACCATGGAGCTCGGGATGAGCCCTGCTTCAGCGGACAGGGAAGGCAGTCGCTCACAGTGCATCCTTCCTGCCCCAAGCATTGGCAGGCTCCCTCTTGGCTTGCCTTGCTTTGCAAGTCTGGACCAGGAAGAGACTAGGTCTGCCAAGGCGAGATGGATGGAGTCGTCTCAGGTTTATCCCAAATCTAAACTGCACCTCACCATCATAATTTCCAGTTTGAGACTCATGTGTATTTATATACCGTGGCAATCCCAAGGAATCTGCTCCATGATCTCTGATAGCCTTTGACTGCCCCCTTCAACACACACACACACACACGTGCAAACACACTCCAAGCCCCAAATCCTGGCTTCTTTTGGCTCCAGGCTAAGACTGTCCTCTGTGACAGGGAGCAAATTACTTTAATATTATATCAGGGCATGAGGTCAGCTGCTTAACGGGTTTTGTTGTTTCATTTGTGTTAGGTGATATCAATTTTTAGATCTGGTTTGAAATCTGACTTTAAAATTTTGCACTGTGGGGTTTATGAAATTGTATTGTTAGCTGTATTTAATATTATCTGCTGTTTTATCTGCTGTTGTAAATTTCCCAGAGCATTTCAGCTATAGAAAGAACAACAACAATAATAGAGGTAGTAGTAGCTGCCTCAGGTTTTTTTTAAATATTCTGGCGGCCTTAGGCCAGAAAATGTCCTTTCCTGGAACAGGAAGATCATCTTTTGGGAAAACAACAGATGTGATCATGGTGCACTTTCAATATAATGTGCAATAAATTCCATGGCCTGGTGCTAGTTGTGATAAATAATTTCATTGGGACTTGAATCTTTATTACCATAATTTAAACGGGGGCTTCCTCACAGTAGCACAACCCATGCTGTCTCTGGGGTCTTGCTAATGTGTCATTGCCCTTTGCAAAAGCCATTCAGCTTGGAAATGTCTCCAGAGCTGTGCAGGGACGAGGGAACAGGGGCGCTGCAGCAATAACTGAGAGCGTGGCATTCTGTTCCTCGGAAGGAGCACTTTGGTGGGTTGTTACCATTGCTTTGTTCAACGTGGGCTTTGCATTCAACCGTTGTAGCATCCAGGGGTGGGAGAGAGGAGGAAAGGATCCTTTGTAAAAGACGTTCACCATGGGAGATGGAAATTTATTCCAGCCTCGTTTGGTTCTTCCCTTTCCCAGACAACTGATAATTTATGATGCAGAAGGACAATTATATACCTCTCCAATCTGTACTGCTCACGTGCCTTGCTTACTTTTTAATTGCGAACAAATGTGGGACACTTAAGGCAGGCCCTTGGAAAATAATCCCTCACACATCGGAGAGATTACTATAGTACAACACTCAGAAGAGGGATCACACATTGTGGAGCTTTTCCTTTTAATGTGGTAGAAAAGTGCCTTTAATTACAGATGGAGGAGGCTGTGGGGAGGCGGAAGGGTGGGGAAAAATGTGCCCGCGCTCCATGACGGAGGTGAATCTGCAGGACAGGAAGCACTAAAGCTTATTGTTTCCCAAATTGGGATGTCATTGAAAATCATTAGCTGTATTAAACTGCAAAGGCCTGGCAGTAATGAACATTGGCGGGCATGGGCTTTCAGTGAGAATGCATGAAAAAAAGAACTTATCTTGAGTTCCACATTACAGCAGGTTCCTATTTCTGCAGTTTATAGAAGAGGGATTCACATATAACCAGACACTCTAGGCTCTGCTGCTTGCTTTCCACAATGGAAGATGACCTTCAAATGTTTCGCCGGCATTTCATTCAGACTCGCCCAACTTGGGGCCTTCTGGATGCACAGAATCCTAGAACAGTAGAGTGGGAAGGGTCCATGAAGGCCATCTAGTCCAACCCCCTGCTGTTGCAGGACACCACGTTATGCCACCCCACTCAGGAGGCTGTCCAGTTTCGCCTTGATTGTCTCTAGTGTGGGCGAGCCCACCACCTCTCCAAGCACCTGCTGCCACTGTTGATCTAAAATTTCCATCATAGCCTTGCTAGGAACAATGCGACTCGCTGTCCAATTCTGACTCAAGGGCACTGATCTGGGAAAGGCTGATCTCACGTTTCTGCACCTGTGACCCCACCACCCAGGCAGAATTCAGGAAGGACTAGAGCTAGGGATGTGTGAGGAAACTGGTGCACATGTCTGGTTGTGTGGGGGTGCAAATACAACCGATTTTCTTGATGCAGCTTTGTGGATTCCATTCTGTGAGTATGTAAATCAGCTGAAGATAGATATCAAAAGCAAGAATCAGCAGCGGGGCATTTGGCAAAATCTAAAATGTTTGGCTCTTCCATCCCTAATTCTAATGGGGTGTTAAGTAGCAGATTTCTTTCCTTTTATCTGTTTGCTTATATTGACTGCTGATAATTGACTGCTAATTGTCAACCAGGCTGCTGACTTATTTAGCAAAATACAGACTTACTTTGAAAAGCAGCAAGCCAGTGGAGGGTAGGCAAAACAGAGAAACAAACAAAAAACTATGTGTGGAGAGGGAGGAACTGCTTCTGGAAAGTGCTGTTCTTCCCTCCACTAGAGGATTTTATGCAGAGTCTGGGTGGCAGCTATGAGCAGTGTTGTAGCAATCGATTTCCCATTTTAAAAGGGGCTAGGCTAAATGACCTTTAGGGTCCCTTCCAGCTCTGTGATTCTATTCTATTTTGTCAAATATCCACACAAATGTAGTGTCCACACAATGTAGTGTCCACACAAACTGAACATCTCGGAGAATGAATGTGGGACGTTCTACAGGACAGCTTCAGCATTAAGCTCTGCTCTTTCTCCAAAACCCATATTAGGACAATCCCCCCCAAGCAATATTAGGAAGCTTCTCTTGGATCTTTGCTGACCTTGACTTGAAAAAAACACTGGGGTATACAGCATGTTTGCAAAAAG
This sequence comes from Varanus salvator macromaculatus, assembly GCA_023646645.1. NCBI lineage: Eukaryota > Metazoa > Chordata > Lepidosauria > Squamata > Varanidae > Varanus > Varanus salvator. The sequence goes on along the minus strand of JAIXND010000767.1, from coordinate 6,870,805 downwards.
AGTAGTACATTCCCCGTGCGGTAAAGGCAGAGCTCTTCCCCCCGCCATTGCTGTTGGTAAGCTGCAGTCATAACGGGGTAATCATGCTGGCAGTGTAATACAATATAAATCAGTGTTTGAAAGCAATATTGTTTGTACACCCTCTTGCTTTGCAGCTTTCATTTCAAATGTTCTGGAGCACGGATGCTAACAGATCATTCATATTTGCACATCTACTTTCTTCTCCTCTACCAGTAGTTCTCTATTTCTTTTTCTTTTCTTTTTTACAAGTTCTGAAATCAAAACTTTGCTACCTTCTGTAATACGCTGTTATTACGAGCCTGAAGGTGTGGAGGATTCGTGGGCCTCACCAGTAATAGAAATTCGGGGCGGGGGGAGGGCACTGAAAGCATTGCTGTTCCTTTGCAAAGGTGGCATTTGCATCCCAAGGCTCTTGGAAAACCAGGCTTAGCATTCATTTTCCCATCCTTCAGATGATTCCTACCTTTAACAGATCATGAGTGTTCTTTAGAACAAAGCAAATCAACCTTTCCATTGTGTCTTCAGTGCTCCTTGAGGCAGCTAAGGAAGGGTTCATGGCAGCAAAATCCTGCATAGTATTTTTTACAGGTTGCAGGTCATCCAAGGGCTCAGTACTGCTAGTGGTTTGCAAGGGATCCAATTGATGCAAGGGATGCAGACATCCTGGCCCAGGTACCCAGGGTTAGGAATGTGTGGGGAATCCCTTTTGGGGGTCGTATTGCATCAGATTCCTTGGACTCAGCTCCCTGGACTCCAGCCTGCTTTCTCGTGGCTGTGAGTCTGATTTCTGTCACTCACACCCAACATTTATTCAGTGAAGCGTCATCCCACGAAGTTGATTGGTGGGTGAGTCATAACAGTTAGAAAGAAATGCTCCTTTACATGGTGTGTACTTCAAGTCTAGAATTAACTTCCACGAGGCATTGTGATGGTCACTGACGTGGATGGCTTTCAACAGGGATTGGGCAAATCCATGGAGGAGAAAGCTATGGATGGTTACTAGTCCTGAGGCCTCCTTACCTCAGTCACTGGGGAACATGGGCAGGAGGGTCCTGTTACACTCACTTCCTGTGTGTGGGTTTTCTCTGGGCAGCTGCTTGGCCACTGTGCGAATGAATGATGGACTCGATGAACCTGGCTCTGATCCAGCACGGTTTTTCTCATGTTCTTGTGGGCTACAAGTCTGCACAACACAGGTCAGAGTCTCAGAAACCTGAGCTCATGGTGGAGTTCTCTGGCAGCCCTATTTATAACTCTTTTTCAGCCCAGTTGGGTGATAAATGTACTCCAAGTGCACATGGTAAAAATGTCTAATTCATACACTGCAACACCCTCATCCCTTGTGCCGTGTCTCCCAATTTCAGGCAAAGCTTATCCAAAGCATGCAAGTATAAATAGGTGAGAGCACTAAGCTAATCAAACAGTATAGAAATGCTTTAGATAAAATATAATAATTAAAAATTGCCATTGGGATATCTTTATGCTTGAAACACAAGTGCTGTCCTTGTTGCCAAAGATAGTCCATCCCCGTCCCCCACTAGAAATCTGGACTAGGGAAGCAGGCTTAAATGCTCTGGATATCAGTAAGTGGGTGCAAGATTTGGGCTTCCTTTGAGGAAACATTCACTTTACCAGGAACAGTGTTGATACAGGCTTTAAAAACACCCCAAGAACCTGTAATCAACTACTCCAAACCCTAATCAACCCTAATCAACCACTCCGAAACTAATATACTGCTATTAAAGTTTTGCCTCTTCTTTTCTAGTATTTCCAATATTTTGAGTTTAGAAGATTCTTCCAGTGGCATTACATGCACATTTGAGATGTGGTTTACTATTTCTAGGATAGATTGGAAAGTAGTTGGAGATAGTGAAATGATTGCCAAGTCCTTCAGTGGATCTCACTCTACTTAGAAACATAGAAACATAGAAACAGAGCGAGTCAGAAGGGGCCTCCTGGGCCATCTAGTCTGACCTCCGGCACCAGCTGGCTCTGCTCATGACATGCCCACCATGTGCATGTCCAGCCTATCTTTGAACACCCCCACCGATGGGGCCTCAACGACCTCCCGTGGAAGCCCATTCCACGCCCTCGGGGTCCTGACTGTCAGGAAGTGCTTCCTGGCATTCAAATTGAACCTTGGCTCCCTGAGCTTTGCTCCATTGGAGCGCGTCCTGCTTTCCTCTGCAGGGGAGAACAGGCCTCTCCCCATCTCCATGTGACAGCCCCTCACATACCTGTATGTTGCCAACATATCCCCTCTGAGTCTCCTCTTCTCCAGGCTGAAGAGACCCAGTTCCCTCAGTCTCGCCTCATACCCCATCCCCTGCAAACCAGCCACCATCCTTGTGGCCCTACACTGCACTGACTCCAACCTGGCTATATCCTTTCTGTAATGAGGGGCCCAAAACTGAACACAATACTCCAGTTGCGGGCGCACCAGAGTCATGTAGAGTGGTAGTAATACCTCTCTCGATCTAGAAGCCACACTTCTGGCTATGCAACCAAGGGTGGCATTCGCCCTCTTGACCACTGCATCACACTGCTGACTCATGTTTAGCCTGTGGTCAACCAGTACTTATTCTAGTGCTGCTCTTGCAGTTCAAACCTTCAATAGCATTTACTGTCTGGGAAGATACTGAGAAAAAGAAGGACTATAACCATTGTTTTTCCTCATGATTGGTTGTGTTGGCTGATGGTGACTGATGGTGTTGTAGTCCACCTGTTGGGCTAGATGATGATCATTCCTGACCCATTGAATGGAGGGATGGAGTAATCTGTCTATTTCTGTTTCGTCCGTGCTCTAATATTTACAATCTTAACGGTTCATCCTGAACTCTAATAATTTCTGCAGTCTTATGTTCTGATTTTCTGGAGTTTTGAGATTTTGTTCGAAGTTTGCTAGATGGACCACTCATGTATGTTTGTATCATCTTTTCTACCTTTCTGGTTAATGTCTGAGCCAAGAGTTATGAATCTCTCCCACACTGGGGGGTAAACACACATCCAGAATGTGCATATCACCCTGTGGATGTCTTCTTAGAGATGCTCAGAGGTACAGAAAGAGATTGTACAACCCATTCTAAGAACAATGGTAAGGTTAGGAGGACTAAACCAAAACAGCTTGCTTCAATAAACAACAAAGCATCGTCTTAAGATTTTTCCTCCCCTTGTGTTGTGATTCCTACAGTTTCTAGCGCAGCAAAATAATGCATGCATCAGTTTGATTCCTCATTAAGAGAAGAAGAGTAGTTGTAGCCAGCTGGTTAATTTAATGGAGATTAGGGAAATCTATTGATAGAGTTTATAATGGTAGGAGTAAGTCCAAGTTACAGAGAATGGGCATTTAAGAGAGATTATAGAAGAAGAAATATGTGGATAACTTGCTTTAAACTATATTAGTCCTCAGTGAGAGAGTTAAAGCCACTTTGGACCTTATTTAAAGGAAAAGTCTGGAATTTGGAGGAAAATAGCTGCAAACATGATAAAGAGTAGTGGGAACAGGATATGTGAGGAAATATAGGAGGGGGAGATATGTTTAGTTTAGAGAAAAGAAGATTAAAGGGTAGCATTTTCTTAGTCTTAAATATTTAAAACCCACTGTAAAGAAAATTGAGAGTACTGCTTTTGGTTTCCACTAAGGCTGCTTGGCTTCTGCAATTGAGAAACATTCCATTTATGCATTATTTTCATGGCTGCCATCCCATGAGGGGAACTACGAACTGCCCACTCCCAATTCTTCATAAAACCTTAATTTGTTAAACTGAATTGGGTGCTAGTCTGACCACCTTTTGAAGATGTAAGTTATGAAATGCAGCCATCCATGAAAGGAAATAAGACCAATATCATAGGGTCTATTGGAGCCAAGTTTAATCATGCATTCATAAAATAGTTCATAAAAATCATGCATGGCTTGGAGAAAAATGGTTCTCACTCACTTATAATAATAAAACTCCGAGCAAATTCAGATATCATTTTGCCCAAAAGTTTTCCCTTTGGGAAGCATCTGGCATTGCTTCAAAGTGGGGTCAGAATCTTGAGTTGCCGCCTTATTAATTTCCCATAAATGCATCTTGGCAGGTTACTTGTCCTTTTTGACTAGCCGTGCACACTCATGGCAGCCAACATGTGGTTGGAGCCATGGGATCTTCTCAAGTTTCCAAATGTGCACAGAAGCCTGAAAGGTTGTCCACCCATGCTCTAGGCAGTGAACGTTTGGCATGTTCTGGAACTGCCCCATTCTAACTGGCCTCTGGCTCTCTTGAAAGGAAGGTCTATGAAGACTTCTGTCTTTAGATTAGACCATTGACTGAGCCATAATAGTTCTACCTGGTCCTGGCTTAACTTCTCAGAACTGACTTCTAGTATGGCCAGCCTAAGTCAGCTGGGACTTCTGGTGTGTCTTCTGGTTCTTGGTTTCTAGCTTTTCTGCTGTCCTGGGGCCTTATTCCTTGGGCAAATAATTTTTCACTTGTGTGAATGTGTGTGTGTGTGTGTGTGTGTGAGAGAGAGAGAGAGAGAGAGAGAGAGAGAGAGAGAGAGAGAGAGAGAGAGAGAGAAAGAGCCCTCATAGTCATGCAGTTAGGATATCTCTTCCACTAATTCTACAAAAGCTGTTTGAAGAGACAGGACTTACTTCAATTATTTTCCACTGATGAAACAAAGTGGCAGAACTTTGGATATTAAGTGCACAATATTTTCCACTGCCTTGATTTTTATGGACTGTTAGAGGAAATTTCAAGAGCAGCTCTTTTGAGAGTGGAACTGATTTGTCTGGTTACATTTTTCATCTGTGTCCGAGTTACAGGTCATGCAACCTTTATACGCAACAGACATCCACACCTCGGTATTCTGTTGGACTTGCTGTGACATGAATAAAATATCAGCAGGTGATGACTTGGCAAATGGTAATGCACACAAGAGAAAGAGTTCTTTTTGTAAAATCACTAGTGAATGTAATGCATTTTTTCCAGAAAGTGTAGATTCCAAGAAGCTTGGAACTTAGAGGGTAGATTTCTCTCTCTCTCTCTCTCTCTCTCTCTCTCTCTCTCTCTCTCTCTCTCTCTCTCTCTCTGTCTTAAATAGGCAACAATATTAATTAATTAATTTCATTTCATTTCATTTCAATTTTATACCACCCAGAAGCCTAAAGAGTCTCTGGATGGTTCACAAATTCAAAAAGCCTAAAACAAACAGCATAATAAAACAATCAAACCAATACCACCACCACCACCCCAGCAGCCAGCACAGCAATAATACAAAATGCAATGTTAAAACTAGAATGTATCTGTTAAGATACCTGGAGAATAATAAAAAAAAGATTTCACTTGGCATTGAAAAGAAAAATGGGTAGGCACCCAGCATTCATTTTTGGGAGCTGCCACAACCAAAAAGGCTCTTCTGCTAACCACCCTTCTTACTTCCATAGGAGGGAGCTATCCAAGCAGGGCTCCAGAAGACGATCTTAAGGTCTGGGTGGGTACATACAGGATGAGCTGTTCCTTCAGATGTACCAAAACGCAGCCAGAAGATTTGCAACGCGCCACGCCTTCTGTCCAAATGTCATTCCCATGACAGGCATGTGCAAATGACCCCTGCACACTGATAAATCAGGGAGAGAGGGTTTGCTCATGGATTTTTCTCCAGGGAGAGGCTACATGCTGAAAACTCCCTCACAGGAGGGCTCAACATTGGCAGAGGCTCTAGCATGGCTGTCCCACCATCGCCCATAAAGTTTTTGGAGGATTTATACTCCTGTCACAAGGAGAAATAACACGCCCTTATTTTACATCCACCACAATCAGCTGTCCAGGGCAGTCTTCACATTATTTTCTATATCAAAAAGCAGACCTTTTGATGCTTTAAAGAAGCAACTCTATCAAGCAAGTAGTGAAGGGTTCAGCTGCCGTGTTGCACAGAATTCTCTCTTTCTGTGACGCTAAGCATGTCTTCTTCTCACTAGGCCAAACCAGCTCTTTCTTACTATCCCTTGATACAGAGAGTCTTAAAAAGAGAGCACACTATTACTGAATCAGCCACTGTTTTAAAAATACAAACATATACTATTACTTTTTTTTAAAGGCATTGTTATTAAAGCACGGTTATTAGCACTGCAATTGCAGCAGTACTTAATTAGGCTTTCTGCTGCCAAAGATATCTTCTTTGATCTGTCTGGAACTCGGGGAAACCTGGAAATTCGGATGCCGGTGTGACTTTTTATCCACTGCGGTTTTTATTTTGACCTTCATAGGAGTGATCCATGGAGCTTCATGGTTGTAACCTATTTTGGCATTCAGCACCATGGACAGCTGCTATAAAGTTCTGAGCATGAGCTGCAATGGATGAAGAGCATCACTCCAAACTCATCTGCAACGATAACAGAATCACAGTTTTCATTCCTCCGTACTACCTTCTAAAACACTTCCCTGATTCAGTGTGTCAGTAACTGTCTCCTGATCCTCCATCCCAGCCCTTTTTCCTGACAACTGGGAAATGTTTCCTATTTTAACAATGCTAGTGTCTATCTTGGGTCTATGCTGCATCAAAACCTGGTGGCATCTCATACAATGCACACACTTCCTGAATGCAGGAGTTCCTCTGAAATTGCAGCTTCATCATGTTCAGTGCCTCGGACCTTTTATCATCGCATCATTTTTGCTTAGCTTTCTCTTCTCTCCTACTCACCTGTCGAGAGAAACATTGTGCTCTTGACCTGCTTCCATCAATCCTGGTAATCAAGTTTGTTGCTTTTGGTTAAGCAACAGTTCAGCAGGTGACAGAGCATGGGGCTGATTTGTAATTTAAAATGGCTAAGAAGGGCCCCCACCTGCAGCATCCATGTTCTTCAGTAAGCATTTTATTAATTGGATCCCATTTTGCACAAGCCTGTTAGGCTGTGAATGAACTGGGCTCAGAGCTGTGTGCCAAAAGCCATACCATTTGGCAAAGGTTTTAAATCCATGCCCTGACAATGGAAGGCTATTGTCAGACAACTGTTTGAAGTCTCCACGCTGGGAGAAAAATGACTAACTGGGCTGGATAACTTGCGATACTGTTGTGCTGTGCAAGAAGGTGATCTTTGGGTAGCATGAAAAATAACCTAGGACTAACAGATAGTCATTGCCTGCCAGGGTAAATAAATCAATTCCCACTTTATGCCATGGCCTTGTATTCCATCATCTACCCACATAGAGTTTTGTTCTTAAGCTGTTGTGTCTAGCATGTATCACATTTTGCACTGCATTTTCCATCTCAGCTTTAATTCATTCCTCACCAATCTACAATCTCCCAAGCCTTCCCTCTGCATCTTTCAATGCCTAGATGACCTTCAGGTACCTTCCAACCCTATCTGCTCTCCTTGTTGTAGAGACTAGTATCTTCTCCCCCTTCCATTACTGATAGCTTTGCCATGAATTGATAATATGAGGCAAGGAAACAAGGAATTGGCCAACCATGGGTGATCGCTCACCTCCTCCTGTGAAGTAACCACACATTTTTAGCACATCTCATCTGAAACTGGGTAATTTTCTTGTATCTCACTGACACGCACAGTAGCCATGCCCAGTTCATCATCACCAACCGTTCTATCAGTTGTTCTGGACGAAATGCCCACAATTGCTAGGTTTATATTCCAAGCACAAATCATACAGTTGTAGCTGCAAGAAAAGCCCCTGAAGCATGATTGACATGTCAACCAATTCCCTTTTTTTTTCTTTGCACTGCTTAGGTTTGTAGTCCATTTCAGTCTCCAGTTATGTCCTAGCATGGAATGAAGCTAATGCAGAATGTGTTTGTGGTTATGCAAAACTCTGTGGAGGACTGAGACAGCAGTGTTTAAAGTTAATAATCCAAAAGGAACATTCAGAGTAAAATAAATCAACTACTTTACACCTACAGAGTAATATAAATCACCAAAATCAGAAAGAGGTAAACAAATTGATTGCAAGAGAATAAGAGCAATCCTAGACGTGCCTTACAAGATAAGGAAGGGGGTCAGAGATACATTTCGATGTCACAAATTGGGTTCTGTTTGAATAAACAGAGTACTCCAGCATCCGTGTCATGTTGTACTTATCTCCTCTCAACAACAGAGGACAAGAATTCAGAGGGTCCTGCACTCCTTGCCCTCTCACATCAGCTCCAGGAATATCTCCTAGGAAATGCCATGACCTTCTGCTCTCAGAGGGCTGGCTCTCAGATTGGCTGCTATACAAGGTCCATGAGGGTTAACGCCTGGTTGATCTACCAGCTAGCTTGCCCATCTGCAGCTCCGTCATCTCAGGGTGGTCGCTGCAGTGGTGTCAGGAATGTCATTCACAATCTTGCACCCCTGGCTTGTTTTGTGACTTGAATCTTTTACATGCATCTTGCCCTCCAGCCAGATGGGATGTGGCACATGCTTAACCACAAGCACTGAGAAGGCATGTTTCCCCATGTATCTGCTGTCCATCTAACCATCAGCCAGGTTTTCCTTTGGTGGAAATCTTATGATATATTCAATAGCGACGGAGGCCAATGTTATGGTTTCTTTCCCTGCCTACACACACAGTCAGAGAAAACTAAATGAGATGGGCAGATGCCCTGTCTGGGAACTGGGCCAGATAGTTCTTATTAGTACCTAAGGGCTCCACAGTGACAGCACTAAACAGTGTTCTCATGACTTTATGCTTGTTCAGATGCCACTGAGGGAGCTTGTGGAGGCACATGTTGTTCCACAATGCATTTCCAGATGTGTGGCAGTGACCTGTAAGCATGGCAGTCAGGCAGTCCAATGCGACATCATAAACACAGCATAATTGTGGCATCCTCTTAGTTAGTGTTTATCAAGACAAGGTGCGGAGTTTGCTTTTTCAGTAGAACGTTCATTCCACCATGCCTGCATATACGCGTGCCAGTCTCTTGGATCTTAAGATGCAACAAATCATAGAATCATAGAATAGAAGAGTCGGCAGAGGAGGTTGTGCAGCCCTGCTCTGGCATAGCAGAGCAGAATGTTCTCACAATTCCTGCCTCATTATTATAAATGACAATTTGAAACCGTGCATGTGATTAAATCAAGGCAGCGCATGTCTGACTCACACTGGAATGGTTGCAATTTTCTCTCTCTCTCTTTGACGGGGGAAGGCATGCAACCTGGGCTGGCTGAATATGCTCTGATGCTGATTAGCTAGAGATAAGTGAAGAGGCCTTCTCATTATGATCTGATGAGGTCATGGATGCATTGCCACTTGAAGAGGACGGCAAGCACCTTGTTAGCATGAGATGGAGGTCCTATCAATAGTATCGATGGAAAGGGGCACTTATCATGACACGCAAGGGCCGACCACACCAGCTTCTGAGCATGGTAGCCACACTCTCTTCCAAGCAATTAATCTCTACCTGTGCAATTCTGGAGATGCTATATCAAGAAGATGAGATGTGTTGAGCGCATGAGAGAATGAAGCCCGAAGGAAAGTCTGGTGCTTTTGCTTCCCAGAGTGCTCAACCAGTGCTCCAAGGCACCCACAAGATGGACAGGTGGCCTCCCAGGAACCAGTATTCTGGGGCCAATATAGATGGAAGAGATGCATCCCAAGCAGAACATCATGACAGCAGGGAGAAAAGCCTGGCATCACTCTGTCAGCTTGGGAAAAAGCAGCTCCTGGGAGTTCTTCTCCCCATTCCAACCCTAAGCAGGAAGATCATTCAGTTACCAAGTAGGATACGCATCCTAGAAGAGAATAGTGCCATTCCCCAGGTGAGTCTGGCATAAGCCACTCCCTACACCCCAGGTATGCCCTTTTCCTCCTCTTGGAGAGGCAGCCAGCAAGCTTCTTTCTGCACCAGTTGCAATGGTGCTGGGACAGATTTTCACTCCCCTCCCTTGGATTTCTTACACATCTAAGAAAATAATGGATGATTTTAGGGTACCCATCCCTAAACTGGAGTACCCATCACCTAAGTCACTGGACTTGCAAAGAGCCTCCATCCACTATGAGCTGCTTACTGCATGCAGGTGGCTTCCTTTAAACATTCCCCAGGGCAACAATCTCCCTGCATTTCCTATGCTTTGAAATGGCGCACCCTGGGACTCCATGCCGCTCCTTCTTATCTGCATGCTTGAGCCAGCTTGCTTGTGAATTGCAGGCAAAATGTGCCGCGCAATAATTATTTAAAACCACGAAAATGGGGCGGGGGGAATCTTGCTTCCTTTGGCATCATGTTGTTTAACAAAGCTTAATTGGCGGAGCTAATTGCTTTGCTCTTGTCCCAGTGAAATAGCCCAAAAACACCAATTACAGAGAGAAATCCTAGATAAATATACCCCTCTGTTTTGTTGCCACAATAACTCTCTCTCTCTCTCTCTCTCTGGGTGGGAGGGGTTAGGGTTTGCTGTTTCTTTTCTTAGGGAGCCTCTAATGAAAATGTATTCCATAAGCCTGCATTCCCCTGTACAATATTTATGAACTCGTTAGCTAAATATTTAATGTGCCTAAGTATATGGAATGGCACACAATGCACAGGAATTTGACTATAATCATGTCCGAGCACTGAAGGGGGCTTGAGTCTCAAATGCTCCTCCTTGGCTCTGCCCTCCATGAGTAAATGAGCGCGTCATCCCATGATGATTCCCTCACGTGCATAGGTCTAGCCTCCGGCATGTGCTGACAAGATTAATTACAGACCTCTGAACCTGATGTGTTTCCTTAATACCCGACATCACTTTTATTTTCCTCATTCAAGCTGAAATACGAGGCTCCCTCGTACATAATTCAGGAGATGTTCTCTCAAAGGGTGGCACTGCATTTTTTTTTAAACATGTTTGTGGACTGCCTGAGCGAATATGGGAGGAAGGCCTTGGGCTTCTCTGGAACTCTGGAGGGCAAGTGTTGATCCAGTGTTTCCCCTGCTTTGGAAGAAAATCCGAGGAAGCAGCAGCATCACACCCAGAAGGAGAAAGAGGGATGGAGAATGAAATATGTAAGGCTTATACAAGGCGGCATCCCCGGCATGTTAATTGGCAGGGCTGGTGCGAATTGGGGAGTTGCCAACTCAAATGCGGCTTCCACTCTATAACCCTCTAGGCAGCCCCAGGCATGCTTCTGTTCTCTCCGTATCCCCCCGCCCTGCATTCCCTCAACCCCTGCTCCCCAGCTGCAATAAAGGAATAACAATGCATGTGGGCCTGCAGGGCCAGTTTAAGGTTCTGGCATGATGCTTTGAGGCCTGGCGTGTCCCAGGCCCAAGCCGCCTAAGCAAATCCTAAGAAACGAGTCACTCCATCAGGCAAGATCCCTGGAGCAGAGTCTCTCTTGCAGGCTTCCTCTTGGAGTGATGTGGCACAATTTCAAACTAGCAACTGCTCCGTGAGCCCTTCCACGTCGTTCTGCTCACCCCTACCTGGGGGGCAATGCCAAGTGGCAGCCTCTTTTTCCCTGCATGCCTCCACCAAACCACCCTTAAAACGTTCTGAGTCTCAGCTAGACGCTTTGGGTGCTGGAGGAACTGGCAACTAGTGTGGGGTATATAAACCCTCTTTATCCCATAAGGAGACTGTAGTATCTCAAATAATAATTTTATAGCAGGATGCATTTTAATATCTGAAAGGATACACACACATGCGCCCTTGCATGACCAACAAGGCAATAAAACAAGCAGGGATACATGCATCTGCCTAATCTCTATAGACCGTGTCCCCATGTGATCTAGTTCCCCCATCCAAGCAGTATCTTACCGTCATCAATTCAGCTGTCTCAACCACTTCTCCAGTTCCAGAAGCTCTGACATTTCCTCTAGGGCTGTGGGCTTCCTTCCTGACTACTCACCTGCCTGTTTTCTTTCCTGCTTGATCATCTCTACTGTCTAAGTTTCCATGCCCTGAGTTTAAAATCCTTAAAATTTCCTAGCTTCTTGAACAAATTTACTGTTTTCTATGCTTTATCCATATTTTAATGTTTGACCTCTATCAAACAAGTTGGCTGACAATGAGTAGCACACACATATATGCACAGAAATGATAGTGCATCCTTTGGGGGTGCCCAAGAGACTCCAAGGTTGGAAGATTACAGGCATCTCACAGACCGTGGGCTGCTTACAGAGATGAAGGTCTTTTCCCTGTTTCTCTCACTCTGCAAAACAGATGGCTGATTTGGCCATCTAAATGTGCTGCTGTGGAGCCAAAGGATAAGAGTAAACTGCATGCCTTCATCACACTTGATATACAACCGTGTTTGCTGGTCGTACACCATAGTTCCATGAGCTTTCATGGTCTTCCTCTTGGCCCAGTCTGCTTTATAAGATAGGGATGAGCATGATAGACAGTCCTTGAACTGAGGAGGGATGGATTCCATGGAGATGCATCACACTAGAGAAGGGGGTGTGTGAGATAGTGGCAGACAAAGGGTGCCAGAGAAGGCACAGAGAAGGGGGTTCCTGGTGGGCTGACAACAAGACAGGCCTCCATGCCTGATCACAAAGGCAGGGCTGGAGGTCAGATGCTTCATGGAGGTGGAAGGGTGAGAAGATGCTGGCTGCAGGCATGGAGAGCACACACATGTGCCCCATGGATACATGGGGAGGAACACCTAATGGACTTGTTCATAGTTCCTACACAAAGCCAAGCCAGTTTAGGACTGTGTATGTCAAAACAAGCACTTTAAGTTGGGCCTGGACCTGAACTGGCAGCCAATGAAGATGATGCAAAATCAGCATGATATGGGTGTGTGGACCGACTCCTGTTGGTAGCTGCATAGCCCTATTTTGAACCAGTGGAAGTTCCTGGACTGTCTTCAAGGCAGCCCCACATACAGTGCATTACGGTAGTCCAATTGAAAGGTTATCAAGCTGTGGATGACTGTGAAGGCTCTGTCTTTCCAGGTAGAGCCACATCTGGTATATCAAGCATAACTAGCAAAGGTGCTCTTGGCCCCTGAGTCTACCTGAGACTCAAGAGATTGTAGGTCCAGGAGCACTCCTAGGCTACGGACCCTCATAGGCCCCTTCCAACTCTACTCTGCTATCCCAAGTCAGCTTCTGGAGAGGAAACCACATCAGAACAGCAATGTAAACTATCTTGAACTTCATGGAAGTAAGACTGGATTTACCTAATACTTTTTTTTAATAGCTGAAGCAAATGGGGTTTTCCCCAGCCAGCCATTTTCCATCTCTATCTTAGGTTATTAAAAGTTGTAAGATGCTCTCATAGGGTTGATAACACATTCCTGCCTTGCTATGAAACATTATCTGCCATTTATTTAGCTCTGTTTTATGACCAGCTCCAAACTTTGTGTGCTTAACGGTGGAGACATATTTGAGATCTCAAGGTCTTGTCTTGCTTATTTGGTTTTGGATTTCCAGTATTTCCTTACTGTCATCCCTGTCAAGTTTCATTTTGAAAGTGATCATCATGAAATATAAATTCTTCTCTGAGGAAGCAATCAAATCCCTTGTTTGCTAGTGCTATTTACATGACTTCTCCCAGAGTTTTTCAGCTGGAGGGAAGAGAGAAAAGAGATGCTGTTAACAGTGCTAATAAGTCTGGTTTCACAATCTTTCTTGAAGCAGCAAACAGTAGTAGGTTTGTGGATTACACAAGCCAGACAATGGATAATTTAAAGCCTGGAAGCAATGCTTTAATGGTTGAAGGCTTTTAAATTTAACCAAATACTTTCAGTGTTGGCATGGATCAGCCAAATCTTTTTCTTTTCATTTCATTTCATTTCAATCCCACCCAATAAGTGAAGCTCTCTGGGCAGTTTATAACAGCAGATTAAAAAATGCAATACAAAATGAACCATATTAAAAGAGCATAAAAACTAACAATGCAAGATTTAAAATCAAATTTAAAACAGATACAATTTTTTTTTTTTACAATAACGTAAAGAAAATCTTAAGACCAGTTTAACAGGTAGCAAGCCCTAGTAGACTAATTGGATGCCCTGCATTAGAGAATGGTCTTTACCTGGTATTGAAAAGACAGCAAAGTTGGTACCAGGCTGGCCTCAGTGGGGAGCTCATTCCAGAATGGGGGCCACCACTGAACAGGCCTTTCTTGTTGCGGCCAACTGAGCCTCCCTCAGAAGCGGCAGGCTAAGGCAGGCCCCAGAAGTTGTTCTCAGGACTTGGAGAGATGAAGCTAAGGAGAAGCGTTCCATCAGGTGTCATGGTCCCAAGCTGTGTAGGGCTTACAGGTCAAAACCAGTACCGTGAATTGGCTTGGAAGCATATCGGAAGCCTGCGCAAGTGGGCCAGAGTTGGTGCTGCATTATGTAGTGCTGCAGGCTTACTGTGCTGATATTGGCAATCTGTATTGCCTGAGAGGAAGGCCACTACTTCAACCCAATGCTCCTAGGAGGGGCAGGATGTATATGGCACCATCCACCTGGCATGATGGGGCAGATGCCAGGGTCTTGCTGCCTTAGCAGTGCTGACTGCTGAGACCTCCTCGGGCCTTGGAGGGATTTGCGTGCAGCTTTACAGAAGAAAGTGCTTTCTTGGAAGGGCTGTGGGAGGACTGTCCTTTATTTGGGAGCTCTCTGTCTGTTCACTGCAGGTCCATCCAATCCACATCAACTATAAAGAGAAATTCAGTTGACAGAAAACCTTCCAAAACATTTTGTTCATTGATTTTTCTCCAGCTCCTTTCAGGAAACAGAGGCCATGGTGAGCCAGGGACACCGGATGTTAGGGGAACCACAGGGGGTCACTGTCTTTCTCCATCACCCATTGCTGGAGGTTTGAACCAAACCCTCCATGGTTTTTACTACCCCACAGAGTTGGCTGTATGGAAAACTAGCCTATATCTGGAGGCACTGCTGGAACTTATAAGCTTGTTTTCTTCAACAGGGAAAGGAAAAGAGGAGAGGGTGGGAAACTAAAATCCCAACGAAGTTGGGGTCAGTCTTTAAACAATAAAATCCAACAGTAGGATGCTAGAGAAATCCAACCCATGGACTCTGCTGCGGATTGATTTTTTCATGTGGGAGGTGGTTTTGGTGGATAGACTGACTTTTTAAAAGTTTCCATAAGAACATTGTAAGAAAAGTCATGCTGGATCACGTCAATGGTCCATCCGGTCCAGCAGCCTGTTCACATGGTGGCAAACCAGCTGCCCTCAGGATCCCTCCAGCAGGATGAGTGTAGGACCTCCACCTGCCCAAGCTCCTCAGCAACTGGTGTGTGCAGGCAGGCCATCTCTGGAAAAGGAGGTAGCCCCAAGCTCGCAAAGCTAGTAGCCATGGATAGCCTTTTCCACCACAAATTTGTCCAATCCCCTTTTAAAGACATCCAAATGGGGGTCATTGAATTCCGTAGTTTCTCCATGCACTATACAAAGCAGTCCTTCTTTTTATCTGTCCTGGATCTCCTACCAATCAGAGTTTCATGGAATTAATCCAGGTTCTAGTATTATAAAAGAGGGAGAAAAATGTCTCCCTTTCCACCTTTTCCCACATCATGCATAATTGTGAACACCTCTACCCTGTCTCCACTCATTCACTTTTTCCCTAAGATGAACAATCCCACTTCTTGTAACCATTCCTCATAGGTTGCTTCAACCTTTTCATGATTTTAGTTGCCCTTTCCAGCATTTTCCCCAGCTCAGTCATGCCCCTTTTTAGGTGTGATGTCTATGACGGTGCTCAATAGTCTAAGTGTGGTTGCATCAAATATTTATAAAAGGGCAGTTTAATTTTCAATTCCATTCCTAATTATGCATAACATGGAGTCTGCCTTTTTCACATCAGCTGCGTACTGGGCTGGCATTCCCATCAAGGTGTCCACACAACCCCAGATCTGTTTCTGTCAGTCACTGGAGGCTCAGATCCCATCAGTCTGCACTTGAAGCTGGGATGCTTTTCCGACAGCAGGCATCACGGTGCATCTCCTTCCCCCAGCCTAAAGAGGTCCCTGTCGAGCTCTCACAATACCCTTTATTTTTAACCATCCAAAACGGTTTTATCATCAGCAAGTTTGGCCACTGCGCTGCTCAAACTTATTCATTCATTCATTCATTCATTCATTTAAAACATGTGAATGCTGCCCAATGGTGTCACAGCACCTCTGGGCAGCTCACATGCACAAGGTAAAAATACAATCAAAACCAATTACATCATATTAAAAATAGACTATCTACAAAATGCAGGCAGGAATGCAAAGCAGAGGTCAAATGGCATTGCTTATTAAAATAATTTTTTAAAAGGAAGGTCTTTGCCTGGTGCTGAAAAGAAAGTAAGGAAGGCGCTAGGCGGATCTCCTTGGGGAGCACATTCCAGATGTGGGAAGCAGCTGCAGAAAAGGCCCTGCTCCTAGCAGCCATCCCTCTCACCTCCTGAAGGAATGGCTTGCACAGGAGGGCTCCCACCATAGATCTCAGAGGCCGGGTAGGCACATCCAGGTGCAGGGACTCCTTAAGATAACCAGGGCCTAAACCATTTAGGGCTTTCCATGTCAACACAAGGACCTTGAATTGGGCCCAGGCCACAATTGGTAACCAATGAAGATCTTTCAGTACAGGTGTTATGTTCTAGGAGCTCCCATCTCCAACCGAGTGGCCCTATTCTGCACCAATTGTAACTGACAGACCATCTTCAAGGGCAGCCCCACGTAGAGTGCATTGCAGTAATCTATTTTCCATGGTACCCTAATTCCAGATCATTTATGAATAGGTTGAAAGACATTGATACTAATACAGAGCACAGTGGTTCCTTACTGCTTATTTCCCTCAACTAGGAGAAATTACCATTCCCCCTCTCTGTTTTCCTTTGTTAACTAGTTACTTATTCATAAGAGGACCTCTCCCACATATTCCGTGACTCTTACATTTGCTCAGGAGCCCCTGGTGAAAACAACTGCTAAAAGCCTTTTGGGAGTCCAAGTGAACACTGCAGATCAGATCACCCCTGTCCACATGTTTATTAACATTCTCAAAGATTCTCGAATTGGTTAATGAGGCAGCACCTGTCTATTTGGAAGCCATGCTGATTCTGTCTCAGCAGGGCTTGTCCCTCTATGTGCCTCTACTGATTCTACCTTTACTAACACTTTCTAGCAATTTACCCGTTCCAGATGTTTAGCCTGTAGTTTCCCAGAGCACTCCTTCTCCTTCCCAAATCCATTTTAAAGAATTGGTATCACACTGGCTACTCTCCAGGCCTCTTATACAGGCACTGCTCTTAAAACATAATGCATATTTTTGTAAGAATTTAGGTAAATGTAGTCATGGAAAAATTAGTCATTGAAAAATATGAAAAAACAAACCAAAAATGCATGTCTCACCCATAGGCCAAGGCATCTCTTGGGGAGTGCAATGGAACAGCGTGACAATCCAAAAAAGGCAGACAGAATGGATTTGACAACATCTGTGCATCCCCAAATCTAATAGCAGCATGTGCCACAAATCAATGTTCTTTAATAAAACCTGCCTAAAGCACCACCAATTAATTCATGATTATAATTTTCAGCTACTTCACAACTCTATTATACAATACATACTCCTTAGGATGGAGATTGCATTTCCCCCTATTACAAATGTCTCAGTTACTCTGCAGCCTCTCCAACTACTCTGGTTCCTAATCTCAAGAGTTCTTTCCCTGGGCTGCATTAACTTGAGGCATGGAAAGACCTGAAGGCTGCAGATAACCAGAGAAATGGTAGAACATTGACAGATCTCCCTCTCTCATGCTCTCTCTCTCTCTCTCTCTCTCTCTCTCTCTCTCTCTCTCACACACACACACACACACACAGAGTCCTACCTCAGCCATCTCATAACTAAGCTACTTGCCCGAATACTGACTGATAAGGGTTTCAGCAATTTATTTTCTTTCTGTTAGAAGGTTCAAGAGTACTTTCGTTTCTATTGCACTGAATAAGAATGACTAGCTGAAAAGTGTGGCAGATACCCCAACCACAAAATGAATTCCAATAATGCCTGGTTTAGCCTCTGAATGGTCACTTCATACAACTGTTCACTCTTCATCAACCTGATCTCCTTGGCCCGAGAAATCAGAACTGTCTAAGACAGGTGAGACCCTGAATCCATCTGGCAGAACCCTCCTGAACCAAAGGCCTGACTTGATTAAGATGTGCTATTATTATTCAGTGGAAGGCCCTAAAATAGAGAGTTAGGTTTTGCGTTCCAGAGACCAAAATAAGTAGTCTCTGGAAGCAAATGCAAATATGAGGACACCAGCAGAAAGTTAGCAAAAGAACCACTGTGCTTACTATTAAAAGCCTTTCTATCTTCCCCTATTCCACTTCATTTTTCCAGTCAGACCCCGTATCATTTTCTTATTATGATTGCAGCATTGGTATATGATTGTTCTTTCCAACACAGGCATATTCTACAAAATGGATTGTATCAAATTCTAAAAGCTTCACTAAGAAGTAGGAAAAAATACATGTCCAACCCTTTGAACTCCAAAGCAGTCTACAACCCCTAAGGCTGTAACATC
The DNA here is from genome assembly GCA_023646645.1 of Varanus salvator macromaculatus. Taxonomy (NCBI): domain Eukaryota; kingdom Metazoa; phylum Chordata; class Lepidosauria; order Squamata; family Varanidae; genus Varanus; species Varanus salvator. The sequence continues at coordinate 6,852,356 of JAIXND010000767.1, read as the reverse complement.
TTAAAGCCTATTAAAAATTAATTTTTAAAAAGGCAATTCAGCCCATAAATACAAAGAATATAGAAACACTACTTAAAATCTTTATGATCTTCCCAACAGCCCATTTTTAAGTAAGGTAGAACTGTAATATATTCCTAATATCTGGAATGAATAAACCTTGTAAACATACATTACAATGTTAAATTCCCTGATGGGAATGTCAAAACTTCAACACTAAGAATTCTGATTAAGAAGAGCGGTTTGGAGCATGTCATCGTTTGATGAAACCCACTGAGGCAGGCCAATTTTATCTGAAGGAAAATTTCCCTGGCATCTGTCGTTCTTTCCTTCCTGCCAGCAAGAGCCCAACAGAGGTTTGGATGGACCTGAACATCCAAGATTGGAGTGTACTGTCATTTCCCCTCTCCACCCAAAGGGTTTTGCCTTAGCTGTCTATAAAGCGAGTTCTTGAAGAAATATTTATGCTCCCCCACACACATACAAGCATCTCTCTCTCTCTCTCTCTCTCACACACACACACACATGTTTAAGGAATCCTTTTAACCTCGCTGGGTTACTACTGGGGAAGAGCAGGCCCCAGACAGATTTAAAATAATGAGGACATATAATCGTGAAGGTATGGATGCAGTCTCTCCTTTCTCTCCCCCTTACCCTCTTGCTGTCTTTCCTGAGTCTGAATTTTATCTAGATGTCCTTTTCTTGGAAGTGAAAGGTCACCTCTGCCTACCTTTCCTATACTATCAAAATGATGCTTGGGAACAATCCACAGCTGAGATTCTGTCCTTCCTCTAGAAGCGCAAAGCCAGACATTCCTAGACTGGGAGCAGAAACACTCTGGTGAGACTTAACAAATCCACTGGTGCCTTGCAAGAAATGGATTTATTTGAGAATGAAAAGTTCCTTCCAGTTGGCCTTCTCCAAAGATGCACTACTCTGCCTTTTCATTAGGAAGTGTCCTATTGCCTCTAGTACACCAGTGCACAACAATATCCACCCTTAGAGAAGACCAGCTCCTGCATCTCTCTGTGAATTATGCTCTGGGCATGTCTCCTCCTAATGTATAAGGCGTCTTAGAGTGAGGTGAGCATCAGATTCAAAGATGCATCGCCTGCAACATGAGTAGGGCTGAACAGTGTAGGGAATTCTGGCAAGCACATATTGTCTGCCCCGAAATGTCCATCTCCCCCAGGCTAAGTCACAGAGCTCCACATTTTCCTTGCCAAGATTTGAACAGGGCTCAGTAATGCATTTGGCCAAGTGACCTTTCAGAGCTCCCATGAGTGGAGACAGCAATAAGACAGCTGATGTGCATTCACACCATCTGGTCACAGTTTATCATGAGCGTGGGAATGCCTATGTAGGATTCGTGTGTCTCTGATCTGAGTGTTGCCTCTGAGGACACCCCCATGCACTCCAGATGCAACTGCTGAATGAATTGTGGGTGGGGAAAAGCAGGGTTCAAACATCTGTTTAGACATGACACTTATGGGGAAGTCACTGCTCTTACGCTTGATGTATCCCACAGGGTTGTTTGGAAGGTAACATAGATTAACCTCATGTCTATTGCCCTGAACTCCTTGCGGTAAACAATGGTACCTGTCCTATTGCATGGTGGACACCATCATTCCTACCAGGTAGAGGCTCAGGTAAGGGGGCAGGGGAGTGGAAAGCATTGAAAAGGTTCTACAGAGCAGCAGTGTCAGGAATGAGATTCGAGACAGTGGAGGACAACTGTGAAGGTAAGAGAAGATACCCCACCACTGGCTTGTAGAACCTGGCAGGGTTCTATAGCCAGGCTTGGAAGCACCGCCTCTTCAAGTGCTGCATTTGTTTTGCTTCTTAGAGGATCCCTCTAAGTTACTGGCTCCTTATAGAGAACCTGTGGAGTGAGGAGCTTGTTGGGAAAACTCCCCTGGGAGATCTCTACTTGCTGCAGGCATTAACATTCCCCCTTCTGACAGAGGGCAGCAATGCTTCATGGAGAGCACAATGTGGCATCCAAGGTTGAGGGTTCCACTTGTGATGGTTCAAAAACCGATTGCAATTCATGTTCAAAGTCATGGCCTGTAGAAACCTCCATTTCAGAGAACTCTTCATCCCGGGCCGTGGCAGTTCCAAAGCACAGCCAGCTCTCCTTTTCTTACTGAATGGGTCCAGTTTTGAAGCAAGCAAAGACCTTCCTCATCACCTAAATCCGAGGAACCCACATCTTCCCTGAGCAAATAGAGTAGTTGCCAGCAACCAAAGGAATGGGAAACCATTGAGGACATAAGAAGAGCCATGCTCAATCAGACCAAAGTCCTACCTTGTCCTGCATTCTATCTCCATACACTGGCCAACTGGTTCCACAAGAGAAACCTACAAGCAAGACATGAATGCAGGAGCACCTTTCTACCCATGCTTTCCAGCAGCTGGTTTTGTATACTACTTCTGATACAAAGACAGCGTTGCGACCATAAGGACGAGTAGCCTTTGTCAGCTTCTGTGATATTGACCTTCCCATTGTGTATATTAGTGAACCTTACTCCAGGTCAATAGTAATTATTTTCAATGAGATATTTGTTAGGTATCGATCCCTCTCTCATAATTTCTGATCTTAAGTTTGTTTCATCTGATTTTAACTCCTGAATCTTGTCTTTAAAGTCTTCCTTCTTGTGCTTAATAAAGACATTCCTATGAACTGTTCTTATGTGCACATTCTCTGAAATCAGTTTTCCCAAATATAGTGCAACAACATAGTATTTCCATTGCTGTGTGCATCTTGTATCCACTTTTCACTAATTCACACATTTGTGTGCGCTTTTAGAAACATAAAATCAGCATCTAAAAATATATGCATGTGTGAATATGAGCATGTTATTATAACATTACATTTATGTACTGCTGTTTCCCCTTTGGGAAGAACCCAGGAGGGCTTACATAGCTCCATTTTATCCTCACAATAACAACCCTGTTAGGCTGGGAGTGAGGGAAGGGCCCAAAGTCGCCCAGTGAGCTTCATGGCCAGGTGGGGACTGGGACCCAGGTCTCCTGATGTGTTGTCTTTCACTTTCTATTGTTCAGCTGCCAGTTTTGGGTTCAGGAGGTGTTTGCTAGAGACAACTCCCTTGGGTCTGCTTACATAATGGATCTTTCCCATTTTTAGGTGATGTCATAAAGCTAATTCTGAGTGAGGGCAGTCATTTTCAAGCCTTTTCATACATACACCTCTCCCTCATTTCAGCTCAGTCCTACGAAGAACTGGCCCTAAGTTAAGAAAGAATAGGGCTATCGTTTGTTCTCCAGATCTTGTGAGTCCTGCAAGAAAATGGCTTCATCTTAGGAAACATCCACAATAAAATCACTGGCAAAACTTTCTTTGACATTCATTGCATCAGGAAAGAACCCAAACCAATATAACTACTCTTCACAGCTCATAATCAAAGGGGATTAGTTTCCACAGAGAAAATTGTTGAAAGGCTTATTAGAAACAGTCCTCGGGGATCAGTTTACATCATTGGGAGAACTGGAGATAATGGAATGTCCAGTCACTTTCAATTTGTATCGAGTTTTGTGACACATGTTCTAGCGAAGCTTTATCCTCTTCATGTCCCAAGATAAACCATTTAATTGAGCTTTGGAATTTGACATTTGCTTCCAGGCTCTGTACAACTCTGCCATCCAATTTGTTGTCAGTGGTGATGTAAGAAAAGATAGATTTTTTCTCCCACAGCAGTGACCAGTTTCTTGGTTATGGTGGAAGGGATGGACTCTTTTGGTGAATGTTCAGCTGGGGAAAAGGCAGATCTTTGAACAGCTGCAGAGGAGAGAGGAAAACTTTCCATGAGGAAAAGGAGCAGAAGTGGGGAAAGAGGGTGCTGCTTGGGGAAGAAACGAGCATTTGAGAAGGGGATCCACATGGGCTAGAGTTGCCCTATGCCATTTCTAAATAGAAAGGCTTCTTGGGTTATTAGGGTACACCACTAGTCCTTTATAGATAATTTAATAGCTCATGAGATGTACCTTCAGTCATGCCTAAGGATAGGCAAAACAGCCATTTCTGAGCTTGTGTAAATCCTCCAGAAATCACTTGGAAGTTTATTTCAGCTCATTCCCTTTTCCACTTTTGAACAATTTGTTTTGTTTTAATCATGCAAATAGGGGAACATGTTCATTAGTCTATGTATGTTTCAGAACTTCATATTTCCTCCCATAGATGAAAGTAGAAAATGTGCATTTTTGGTAAAAAAAAATATTTTGGTAAAAATGCATTTCTAAGCTTGCATTTACACATAAAAATGCACCTTATTATAATGATCACAAATTTGCAGATATGTCTTTAAAGACTCATTTGTGCTCATGTCGGCACTCAAGATTGCAAATGAGACATTTGCTTGGACTGTGAACAGAAATGAAATTCTCATTTATCCCAAGGCATGGCACCTCTTTTGCATTTGACAGAGAGCTAAGCTACATGATCATGAATAAAGCACAGATATCTATTCTTTGGTGATATTCAAACATGAGTCCAGAAATGCATTGTAAGCAGAGATGGCCTCCAGAAATTCCACCTGGTTCCAGGTAGGGATGGGGATTCAGAAACTTCTGAGTTTGTCAAAATGCTTCTTTTGTCACCTCTGCGTGTTTCTGGGAATGTGCTTAAAGTGTGTCCTCAAACTCCGAACTCGCCTCTCCATAGACTGAATTCTAGAAGCATAAAAATGCACATTTTTTAAAGAGCACACTTGTCAACAAGATGGCAAATTCAAGAACTAGCAAGATTTTCCAGGAAACTCATGTTTATGTTCCGGGTTGCAAATGTGAAGTAAAAACAAGTCAAGAGATTCTCATACATCCAAATACAGTTTAAAGTCTGTTAACTGGGGTTTGCTTCAGTGATCATGTTTTCCCAGTACTGAACGAATCACTAGTCATTTGATACAGACCTGGACACAGCGCCCCCTACTGGATTTAAGGACTGCCCCCACCCCAGTCTAGAAATCATAGAGACGAGATGGCTAGAGGAAACCAGGGCTACCTAGAGCAACTCTAGGCATTCCACCCCTCCCACTAGCCAGAATGGTTAAATATCTGCTACTTTTGTCTTGGTTTGCTACATAATTTACATGCAGTAAACACTGAATTATAGTAGCGGTTTTATCTGTAATGCTTGCATTTCTCAAGGGAAGCTGGCCTATTTGTACCTTTGTATGCAGGCTTGGCTATTTATTTTTGGAAGCATAGAAACAGACCTGCATATCTCAATGCTATCATAATTGATTTCTCTCCCATTGCCAAATCCCCCCTAACATTCATTAGTCCAAAATAATAGCTTTCGAGATGATCCATTATTCTGTCATTTTGAAAAATCACAGATATAATATGGGCCGCTTTGGTTTGCCCACCATCCACATTGTCCTGATAAAATGCTAGATTTCACTGAATACCCCTTCTGCACTTCTCTTGGCTACCTCACCAATCTCCATCACGTCCTCTCCGCCCTCAAATATACAACCTCGTTTTTCTTCATTTGTATATTCATTCTTTGAAATGCAGTCTTGCAAACTCTTGAGACCCCCAGAGGAATTTGCAAAAACCATGGAGCTACGGAAGTTCATTGTTACATTTTCCAGTGGAGAAATAATTCGATCCTGGGTCTGCTTAAGGGATCATAAATGCTTCCAGAGGGTGCACCGCAGAGGAAAAAAGATCGGTTGATTGTAATGCAAACATATAGTATTACTGATTAGCTCACTTTAATGTACAACAAGACAACTAGGGGCTCCACCTAGCTTCTTGAACTTCCTATGTGCTCTCAAGAATAACCCTTTCTCACAGGAATCTGATGTTCTATTATGCATCTCCTGCACAGGCCGATACATTGCTGCAAAGGAAGTCAAATTGACTTCTGTGGGCTTTTGTCCAGGTAAATGAGAATAAGATTATTATGGCCTCAGCCACTTCCCCTGGAATCAATCAAGGGCTCTTTGCGCCTCGGTGTCTGGCATCTCCAAGCAGCTGTCAAACCCCCAGAGACTCAGCAGGGCCAACTGCCAAAGTGTGCCCGAGTGAACACATTGAAAAGACAATTACAGGCCATTCCAGTGAGCAAGAAAAATGGAGGCATCTAAAGAGACCGAGCTTGCTGCATAATAAACTTTTTGTGAGCTCAGATTAAAAGTGGGCAGGTATAGGAAATGGGAGGAGGGGCAAAGGTCAGGGACAGAGAGACCTCCAAAACTTTTAGTGAGAATTTTGTATGAATGGAACTGTGTGCAGATAGACTCTCTGAATTTTGCACCCGATGTTTGGGCAAAAAAATTGGGAGACGATGTCAGCAAATGTTTTCCAGAGGGAGGGGAAATTATCCAACAGATTTCCATAGGCATAGCTCACCATCAGCAGGGGATGTGGTATAGTCCCTCCCTCTCCCTACCATTCTCTTTCTCCTGCATTGCATTTCTTTTGTTATTCTTTGTACTGCCACTGGAGCTACAGCTATCCTCTAATTTCCTGGAAATTCTCTTTCATCCAGAAAGAGGCTTCCATTTTTCTGTCTCATACTCAGAGACCTTTATGATATGTTTGGAATTCATTTTGGTGGTCTGTTTTTGGTGGTCTTAAAGAGATGGCACAGAAGCATCAAGCTATGAAATTAGCTATAGGAAAACTTTATAAGCTGCCCTGAGTTATTTACAAGACAAGGAAATTGGGTTGTGGATGCAATCAAATAATTATCATAGTGGTGGCCCTTCAGTCCATGTCAAACAGCATCCTAAACCACATCCCATCCTACAGGAAATTGAAGACATAACCACAGAGCCTCTGCCATTTTTGTTTTGCAACAAAAAGGAGGAAAAAAGAGAATTCTGCAGATATTTACTGCTTGGCATGGCATCGATCCCTGGAAAGGTTCTGCAACAAACCATGGCCTGGACAGTCTGTGAGCATTTAGAAAATAATTCTTTGATCACCATGCTGGCTTTCTTGAGAATGAGTTTCGCCGAACTAATTCTGACTTTGTTTAAATAGAGTTACCACTTTGATAGATCAAGGGAATATGGTGGATGTAGTATAACTTGATCTCAGGAAGGTTCCCATTATTTTGGCAAGCTGACAAAATGTGGGTGAGGGACTGCTACTCTTTGGTGAAATTGCAACTGGTTGAGGGACTGATCCAAGGGAACTTCTCCACTGAGAGAGCAGTGGCAGGTAGAATGGCTCAGGGTGCAGCAATCCGTCTGCATGATGATCATTGCTCTTTGTTCCCCACAATGCCATCAACGATGCTAGGTTGTGATGGAACATCATTACAGGTTTTTGAGAGAAAACAGCCTGATGGACACTGCATGAGGAGCACTGCCAATTGTTATGCTCCACTACTCTCAAAACGTACCCACACCATTGGATCCTCAGCAGTTTTCTGATCTGCCACGTGGGACCACAAAATTACTCCTAAAAAAGTAAAGGTTTCCCCTTGACATTAAGCCCAGTCATGCCTGACTCTCGGGGGTGGTGCTCATCTCCGTTTCCTAGCCGAGGGAGCCAGCGTTTGTCCACAGACAGTCTCTGTGGGCATGTGGCCGGCATGACTAAACACCAAAGTGCACGGAACGCTGTTACCTGCCCACCAAAGTGGTACCTGTTCATCTACTCGCATTTGCATGCTTTCGAACTGCAAGGTTGGCAGGAGCTGGGACGGAGCAACGGGAACTCACCCCGTGTGCAGATTCGAACCGGCGACCTTTCGATCAACCAGCCCAGCAGAACAGCGGTTTAAACCACTGCGCCACCTGCAGTCCCAAAAATTACTCCTGGTTCAGCGCAATTTCAGACCTTTTGAAACTCATCATTATTGTTGTTTTCTTCCTTGTGTTATCACCTACCTTATCGTAGGTGTTCTGCTTGTGTCTTGGCAGTCATGTATTCATGTTGTTATTCTGTTGATTGTTTGCTCCTTTGGGCATCATTTGGATGATCAAGCCATTGACCCAGCCAACAAAAGAGAACAAAATACAATCCACCCAGAGAACATGTATTAGTGGGTAAATTCATAATGTAATAAATGTAAAAAATGCAGGATTCAGAATTGCTGTGGTATCTTGAAGCAAAGGTTCTAATTTTGCCATTCATCCAAATTCAGCATCCCACTGCCTGTCTGATCAGGATGTGCCAAAGGTTTTGAGATGATACCACCCATGTTGATCGTAGACAACATATCTCCATGTTGTCTATGATCAATCCCAAAGAGAGTCGCTTCAAAACTCCCTCCCTTTTTTCCTCCTTTTTCTCAAGAATTTCACAATTACTCCTGAAAAGCCATTGATTGGTAATAAACCCTGGAGTTGTTGTGGACTGTAAAACAGGAAATTAAGAATTGTGGTTTATTTTACAATAAAATCTACCTCATGCTTTTACACATGATTTTACAAACGACTCCTTTAAGAATGTAAACAGTTGGCAGCGAAGCCCTGTGGTGGCTAGACAAAGGCTCCAGTGTTCCATCTCCAACCTTGGAAGATCCCCCTGTGGCTAGACTTGGGACTCCCAACTCAGTTTACCCTCCCACCTGTGTCAAAAGAACCAATTGGGAATGTTTTTGATGGAGGAGAGGTGGGGAGGAAGGAGAAGAAGCAGGTTCTGCCTGTGTATGAAGCATCCTAGAAACACTTCACATTATTCCTGCTGGCACTGAGGAAGTCCAAACTTGGCTGTCCGTTTGCTCGGGGTGACAGGTCGCAGAGCCAATCTTGCCCTCTCTGTCCCCTCTGCTTGCACAGGTTCCCTGAAAGTGTTTGTGGACCGGGGCTCCCCCTTTGCTGACTTTCCAAGGGCCTGGGTCACCAGATTCTGCAAGGAGGACCTTGTGGAAGAGATGATGGAAGATCCATCAAGGGGGGCAGGAGCATTTGGAGTCCCATCATGGTGACTGTCCGCAGATTCCCTGGCTGACTGTGAGAGCAGACCTGGTTTGGAAGAGATGGGAGGAGACTCAGGAGAGGAGGTGGAGCCATTGCTTTGCCTGACTTCCCTGACCACAGGATGTGACATCAGGAGAGATGAGCTACGCAGTGAGAGGGCTTGAATAGGTCTTGCCAGCTGGTTCCCCACCAGTGAGAGCCCCCCTGAGGCTGCAGTCTGCAGCATTACTAAAAGAGAAGGATTGGAAAGGAGTCCCCAGTTTGGGTTCAACTCGCGTCTACTCACACATGAGCAGAGACTCTAGTTTGGCTTCCTAGGGGGCTTTTCAAGTTGCACGGCCCCATCAGCTTTGGTGCACCAGTGAAGATCTGCATTGTAAACAACTGCCAAGAGTCCGGGAGCCTGGGGCAAGAAGGGGAGGATGACACATGGACGGTGCAAGTTCATGCATTTTCAGAGATGGAGAAAAAAGGAAAGGAAGGGGATTGCTCCCTAAATCAAGTATTCTTTTCCTCACAAGAGTCTCCATTCATTTGGCACTGACAGGAAACTAGGGTGGTTCTAGCAAATACTATCTTGGTTTGCCAAAGCTTTCCCGAGTCATAGAAAAGTTGAAACAAGGACTCCGTTCACTGGTGGCTGTGTGCCAGGGATGGGGGCTTTGGCTTGGCTTTGAGGCAGGGAGTTTGGAATACCCGAATCCAAAACCAAAGGCAGGCCCAAGAGCCTCTCAGCATCTTCTTCGGAGTAGTCAAAATTCCTCTGCCTGTTGCGCAGCTGTCCCCTCCGACATCCTCTCGCCATCCCTCAGCAACCAGACAGGCATTCATGTATTTATTTATTCACTCACCCATTCATTTGTTCCATTCCTGCATCACCCTCACAGCCACAGATCGCAGAGTGATAAAACCAGTGCAATCAAAGCAGTGATAAAAGTGATTGGGAAATACAGTAAAAGAACCATTTTTAAGGCAGAAGCAAGTATTCAAAATAATTGAAAGGTGATAAATGACCGAGTCACTAAAACCTTGAAAGAGATGCTTTTAAAATGTAATTTAAAGATATAAAATCAAGCAGAAGGAGGAAGTGTGTGTGCGGGTGTGTGTGTGTACATAGGTATGAACTTTTTAGTGTGTGTGCAACCCTCATGACTGATCCTTGTAAACCTTCTTGTGAGCTTCCAAAGCACATAGAAACAGAGAAACTGAGCGAGTCAGAAGGGGTCTCCTGGGCCATCTTGTCTGACCTCCGGCACCAGCCGGCTCCGCTCACGACATGCCCACCATGTGCATGTCCAGCCTGTCTTTGAACACCCTCACCGATGGGGCCTCAACCACCTCCCGTGGAAACCCATTCCACGCCCTCGGGGTCCTGACTGTCAGGAAGTGCTTCCTGGAATCCAAATTGAACCTTGGTCCCCTGAGCTTGGCTCCGTTGGAGCGCGTCCTGCCTTCCTCTGCAGGGGAGAACAGGTCTCTCCCCACCTCCGTGTGACACCCCCTCACATACCTGTATGTCACCAACAGATCCCCTCTGAAGTGTGGCATCATGAACTGTGGCAGAGATTTCCACTGCCCGCACCCCCTTGCTCCCTGCATTTTATGTGGATGGCTATTTCCAAGGCCAGTGAGGGTGAGGAAGGAGGCTGGCACACCAGGTGGAAACAGCACACCTCAGTGGTCCCGGCTTCCTCCTGTTTCTCCCCCATTTTCCCCCTTTCCCCACAGCTACCCTGTGGGGCCAGTTGATACAGTTCACCCCACACTAGCTGCAAGCCAGTGGTCCCTCTGTGAAGTCCAAGCACCAAGGCGTGGACTCCAAGGTACGACACAAGGACTCCAGTTTCTGAATCCCAAATGAGGCTGGGGGAGCTTAGAATTGTGCCTCAAACCTACATAATAAAAAACTATGCTAGAAGGGAAAGCTTAGTAGCAGAAACAGCAGCAAATCTGCTTCACAGTGACAACAAGAACAAACACTTGGAGAACGTACAAGAGCAGCTGCAAACCTGGCTGAGGTTTTGGCTCTGGAAGTTGTCCACTGGGCCAATACCACTAGGGATCTAGGATGCTCATGCTTGGACATGATCAACAGAAACCCTTCTCATTTATTTGTTATATTGATTAAAAGCTTTTCTATCCCTTCCCCTACAAACGTCTTGGAACGGCTTACAATAAACCCTGGAAGCCACTCATTTGCCTGGAATCAAGGGCAATGCTCTCTAACAGCCCTATTCATTCATTGCTCTTCTGTTAGAGGTCCCTCCAGCAACATTCACTACATCAGCAAGCTCTTCCCCTCCACATTATGCTCAGAAGAGGCATTGTACAGGGCACCCTCCCATGAATCATTATCAAATTAATATGAAAATAAGAGCAATGTTAATCTTAGGACTTATTTGACATGGTGCCTTTATTTATTCTTCTTTCTTCTTTCTTTTCTCTTGAAAGGGGCATATAATTACCTGGGTGCCTCAAGTAATTACTTCGAAAGAAGAAAACAGGACTAAGACAACACATTAGCATGTAAAATTGCCATTGCAATTAGGTAATGCTGTAAACAGTGGGGTTTTGGCATGATGTGAGATCTTCAATAGATTTTTCTCCCCCTCTGCTTTCCTCAAGCCGCTTTCAAATACTTCTCCCACAGGAATGCAAAATGACTCATTCTTGCTACTGTAGTAAAGCCAATTAAATTAATTTGCTGGAAATAACCACTGTCTTCCCTTCCTGCATTACTAGATTAGATGTTCTATTTTTCTAGGCCACGTTGCCTACAGTCGAATGTAATAATTGTGAATTAGAAGTGGAGAATAGGGACTCTGCCAACCCAAGTTCGGCACCTTTCTCTGACTGGACCACTGGGCAGGCCCTTGTCTGTCCTCTGCAGAGCCCGTTTCTCCAGGAATAGAACCTCCTACTGATCTGGGAATGAATTTGGACTCAGGTGACGAGCAGGGGTTGGACACTGAGGCTGGGATGCCATGGTCCCTGGACACAGAGATAAGCCAGGTGGCCCTTGAAAGCTGCTCAGCATCAGAAACAGTGGGAAGGCAACGTGAATTTGCTAATCTGGAGGCCAGGGTTGCTCATCCCAAGGTCCAGTGTCAGCTAAATTGGGCAGAACCACTGAGAAGGGTCAGAAGCTCCAAGCAATTAGCTCTCTAGGAAGAACTCTTTAGCCTTTCTTCTTTCCATGGAGGAAACAAGGGCAAGGTCTAAATGCAACATAAAGATGATGATGTGATGAGTTTGAAAGGAAGGGATGGCATTTAGTTTGGAATTGACTTCTTGGCAATAAGCCACACTCTGTTAATAGCTAGTATTCCAACTATTCTTGTTACTTTTGTTATTGATGTCTGCAAGATGCTTCCTGTCTACTTTTAAATGAGTCCAATTGGCTTGAATTAACATACTAAAGCTTTGAGTTGAGAGGCCGCTATCTCACTCTGCTTGGCATGAGAGGGAGAGCTATGGCATCAACAAATGACACAGCAGGGATCATGTGACATTAGGAGCCAATAGGGTTTCTCCTGCCCTATTAACTTGCTGACTCTGTAGGATTGTCAGAGAAGTCTGCCACAGATCCAAGTGACCTTGGGTTTATATGACTCTGACCAGTGGATTCCACAAGTCTGAAGTTTGCTTCCAGATCAGGTTTTCAGTTTTGAATGGGATGTGCATTAATGCACGTTATTGAATTTGTGCAAGTGTGAATTAGAACTAATGCAAGTTAGTATGAGTAGAATGAAATTCTGGTGGGAAAAACGTTCAGTGATTGGACAATGGAATGAAAGACACTTGTCAGACTTCCAGAATGTAAACAGAATGGGTTGAGTTAGGTGTGTGGGTCAAAATCCTCCACACTGATCAGCTCAAGCTCTGGATCTAACACGGGCATTGACTTGCTGTGATGTGAGCTCAGCAAGCGCATGTTCTTTCACTTCTAGAGCAGGCTACGATTCGTGCATTTTTTAAAAATCAATTGAAATTTGTGGAAATTGCAGCTAGCATTCACAAAAAATGTTTAAATGTGCTGAACCGGTGCCTGGCCGAGGTAATGGGCTGGATGAGGGCCAATAAACTGAGGCTCAATCCAGACAAGACGGAAGTCCTGTTGGTGGGTGGGTCTGGCTACAGTGTAGGGGACTTGACCCTAGTCTTGAATGGGGTTGCACTCCCTCTGAAAGACGGGGTCCGCAGCTTGGGAGTGCTCCTCGACCCGGAGCTGACCTTGACTGCTCAAGTGTCAGCAGTGGCGAGGAGCGCCTTCCAACAGCTTCGGCTGATACATCAGCTGCGTCCCTTCCTGGAGTTCGATTGCCTGACGACGGTGACACATGCGTTGGTGACTTCCCGGTTGGATTATTGTAACGCGCTCTACGTGGGGCTTCCCTTGAAGACGGTCCGGATACTTCAATTGGTGCAAAATAGAGCTGCCAGGGTTCTGACGGGGACTGGGCGTGGTTCTCATATCACCCCAGTTCTCCGTCAGCTCCACTGGCTCCCCATTGAAGTCCGGGCCCAATTCAAGGTGTTGGTTCTTACCTATAAGGCCCTAAACGGCTTGGGCCCTGGTTACCTAAAGGAGCACCTGCGACCATATATGCCCTCCCGCCCCTTACGATCAGCGACAGAGGCTCTCCTCCGGGAACCCTCCGTGCGTGAGATTAGGAGGGTGAGTACCCGGAGGAGGGCTTTCTCAGCGGTGGCGCCCCATTTATGGAATGCGCTCCCCAGAGAGGCTCGCCTGGCGCCGTCGTTATTTGCTTTTCGGCGCCAGGCGAAGACCTTTTTATTTAGACAATATTTTAATTAATATTATTGTTAATTTAGGTTTATGTCTTGGTTTAGTTTATGTTTAATTTATGTTTAATTAATTTATGTTTAATGTTTAATTTATGTTTAATAGGTTTAATTTATACTGTTATAAATTTTGTTCATGTTTTTATATAATAACCTGAGATGGGCCAGTTTTTAACTTTGTTATATGTTTTTAATAATGTATTATGCTGTAAGCCGCCCTGAGGCTATTGCAAGGGGCGGCATATAAATTTTTAAATAAATAAATAATAAATAAATAAAAATAAATTGTAGGTTCAATTTACCTGAATTCTCATGACTTTTTAATGGAAATCATGGCATGCATTTACAGTGGGACTGAAGAAAAGAAAACTGAGTTGGTCTGCTTTCAGCTGTTGAGTCACTGAGGTGCTGAAAGTCCATTGAGCAAATTTCTCAGCGTTTCCCATTTCTAGCTGGAGAAGATGATCCATTGGCCACAAGTAAGGGTCTTCCTATGCTTTTGCAAGCTCTCAGGCCATCTCCTCCCACCCTAAACTTGCCTCCATGCAGCAAGTTCAGACAGTTTTCTTCAGATCCCCATGCCAGTATCTTTTCCCATGAAAAAATTCTCAACTAGCTTGCTTAAATGAAGATGCTGGGAGAAAACCAAGATGCATAACAAGCCTCTTCTTATGCGTCCCAGGGGAGAATTCTGGGACTTGGAGGCGATTCTTCTTAGAGGACATGCTCAGTATTGATGAACAGTCAAGTGCTTTATATTTGTTCTTTGTCCAGGGTGAAAAATTCTGGAATATCAGCTAAGAAAGAGGGCACTGATAGATTTGGTTCCAGTATTCAATGCCTTCATACACATGTCTAGGGAATACATCAGTGGTTTGAGTTCATCACATTCCTTGAATATGTGGAGGGAGGACCACTGTTACACGTGGAACTCACTGCTTGATCTAGGCATTCAACTAGAACTAGAACTACTAAAACTACTAAAACAACTTAAACAAAAACAACTAAAACTAAAACCTACTGGTAGTACTACAATTGAGTGTCAGCTCTCTTGAAATTGTTGTGTGCACACACACCAGTGTATACAGCTGACCCCCGAGTTAATTCGGTGTAAATGACCCCAATCCATGTAGGCCAAGCGTGCAACTCATCCCTATGGATGATAACTGGACTAGAGCTACCACTGATTTTTTCATATATGGAAATTCCAAGGCAAATTCAGAGATGTTTGTACGACACACATGAAACCGGGAGGGAAGCAACAGAGGTTTTGACAAAATTATCAACATGTGCCCAGTTGGGTTTCTTTCTTGCTTTCTTTTTTCAGGGGAAACGTGAAGGTGATGATCTGCTACGAAATATTCACAAGCATATGTTCCTATGGGTCTCCTGAGTGGTCCTTTCCTCTGCATTTCTCCACCATTCCTCAGAAAAGAAATACTCCATTCAGATTCACAATGAAATAAAAGCACACTTCACCTGACACACAGATGACTAGATCTATAATGAAGTGCATTTTCCCCCTGTGAAAATGAAGAAAATCCAGCAAACGGAAAATTGGGGTTGCTGTGTGTGCATTGTAAAGTAATAGTTATTTGAGTATTGAATCCGCCAAAAGGAAAATTTGAAAATGATGAAGTGCATTCAGACAGGAAACTAGAAAGCTGGGCAAGGTGAAAAGGGGAAGCTGGCAGACCTCTGGTATGCTGATAGCAAAGGTAACAGCAAGAAATTATTGCTTTGTTCCCTAGAATGGGAGAAAGGACCAGAGGAAATGCTAGTGATTGTTTTACACAAAATAAATCTTGCCACTCCATTTTACAGCATGAGAAGCAGACTGCACGGTGGACAGCTCAAGCATCTGGGAAGTTAAATTGGAAAGCTTCCCCAGGATTAGGTAGCAGCCTCACTGGGAGAAGGAGACTATTTCCTTAGAAGGACTCCCAGTTCCATAAACTTTTTGCTTTTTCTTCCCAAAGTGTTTCCCACAGAAAAACATAGCCAAAAATTCCAGGACAGCACGCCATCATGAGAGGCCAACATGTAGAAGAGGACAATGTCCATATATTGTGCATGTTTAACTGGGCTGGTATTGATAGGAACACAAAATTAAACCCTTTACAACCTAATTGTACCAATAAAACCATGGCTGGTTAGTCAGAGAAGACTTGTTTAAGCTGCCATATATATCACTAAAGACCTGAGGGAAAAAGAGAGCTTTCTATTTTGCTAGGCTTCTCATACCAATGTTTGGATCCAAAAATTGCATTGAAGATCCCTTGCTATCTCTGGCTATTTGGCAATATTGTATAAAGTGTAATACACAGCAGGACCCCCATATCTATGGGGATGGATTTCAAGCCCCCCAGCAGATGCTGAAATAGCGGATAATAGCGAACATAGAAATATACATATACCATTCCTTTTTCACAAGTTCATGCACAGAAGATACATTCTTACCATACATCCTAGCAAAATCAGCATATTTCCCCCCTTTTTCTATTAAATTGAGAATTTTTACTTTTTCAAAAATTATTTTGACTATTTTATGAACCATCCAGAGAGCTTCAGGTGTTGGGCAATATAGAAATAACTAAATTGTCCCCATTTTTCATACTCTATTTTTCACTGTGGTTAGAATTTTGGCCAGATCTAATGTTATAACCATTATGCAATTAATACAATGCTTTATAATTAATGGATTGTATACAGGACCCCCCCCCCCCCATATTCACTGGTTCATAGCAAAAGATGCAAGTCAAGTTAGAATACTGATTATAAGGGAAAAGGGGCATAAATATAAGAAGTTCAATCTCAGCTGAATCTCTCTCCTTCCTTCCAAGCAAAAGGAGGCGATACCACAATCCAGGTGGTTCACGCTGCTTGTTGGCCCAACCTGGGAATTTCTGACTCGGTTGGTCTGTCCCTTGGAAACACTTTTTTTAAAATAATGAAACAGTTGCATTCACCTTTTCTTTTGCCTTGCATTTCTAGGAATTTATTGTGCATTAATGCAAACAATGGGACTGCAGGTGGCGCAGTGGTTTAAACCGCTGTGCTGCTGGGCTGGTTGATCAAAAGGTCACTGGTTCGAATCTGCACACGGGGTGAGTTCCTGTTGCTCCGTCCCAGCTCCTGCCAACCTTGCAGTTTGAAAGCATGCAAATGCGTGTAGATAAAAAGGTACCACTTCGGTGGGCAGGTAACAGCATTCCGTGCACCTCGGTGTTTAGTCATGCTGGCCACATGGCCACGGAGACTGTCTGCGGACAAGCGCTGGCTCCCTCGGCCAGGAAACGGAGATGAGCACCACCCCCGAGAGTCAGGCATGACTGGACATAACGTCAAGGGGAAGCCTTTACCTTTACCTGTAATGCAAACAATGACCCAGGAACTACAGTAAAGGTCCACTGTAGTTTGCAAACTACAGTGTAATCCAAAGCCCAGTGTTTGTACAGTGATAGCTAATTAACTGATCCACAGCTCACAATGAAATGAATTAGTCCTAATAATTGACTTCATCCACTGGCAATTGGTAAGCTGGATACTGAAATCTTTATGGGCCTGGCCATCTTGCACACAGTGGCAGCTGCAGGAATTTCTGGGCCCCTCCATGTGTTGCTTTGAAGGCACCTTGTCACTGAACTCACAATGAGTGTGGATGTGTGAGAGAGAGGTGAGTGAAAGGGACATCTTCTAAACCTAGGGAAGCTTTATTATGGACTGCCACTTCACTCTGGAGAAGGATATGGAAACAACCATGTGATCGCCATTCTTCCAATGTCCCCATTAAAAAAAGACTTAAGCTGGATTTCACGCATCTTAACTCTCAAGCCCTCATGCCTATTTTCTTGAAGCTTTGCAGTTGTCTTGCCTGGCGGGGGGTGGGGATCTTATATGGTGTGCCATTTTCCATACACATTTCCAAAAAGGAAGGTGAAGGCAAGGTGATGCGACACATGAATATGTGTAACAGAGTGGATATGCTCATCCATTTCTGGAGATCCTCAAAAGTGTCAGACCCACAAGGCCAAGCCTCTAATGCTGAGGTTGCATCCTGCACCGTAGACCCTAACTGAAGAGGGGCTTGGAGCAGATGAGGGTCAGGGTCCCTTCCCACTTGACAATTCTGTGCTCCTGTGAAGCAGGGATCATGGCGCACCTAAGACAGGTGCTGGGAAATAGGTGGTGATTAGAACTGTTTGGCACATCTGAGCCTAGTCTTTTCTGTGTCTAAGCTGGGCAACCAGAACTATCATACATATGTAAATATAGCCCATGTTTCTGCTTCCCTTGCCAATGTGCCATCCCTTTGATGGAGTGCTCACATCCAAGCCAATTTGGATTAATTTTTCATTTTCAATCATTTTCCTAGCCAAGCGCCTTCCTCATTCATCTTAAATATTTTAAGGCCAATTAACTTGCCGTTTTAACGAAAGGTGTGACAGCTAGGGAGAACTCCGAGGAGCTCAAGAGCAACAAGAATAATTAATGGGATAACATGGCATGAAAATTGTGATTAAAAATTTAATCAACTAATTTCCTCCCCCAAATAGCTGAATATCAGATTGGCATTTGTTGTTTTTTGGTGGGAAGTTGCAATCTGTCCACATTGCAAACACAGTAGAAACTTTATAATACAAAATGAAAAGTGAGTGTTTTAAGATGTAGCCGTGCAGGTTTTGGTCTAGATTACAGATGATTAACTTCCATATTTTTGGAAGGCTGCTTATCACTGGGAGGACTGAAAGAATGAAGTTTTTAAATCCGTAGGGCATAATAGGCTGATAGCAGAAAGTGGCAGAAGAATTAAGTTTACAGTTGTTGTCATCACCGTCCTTGTGACACTTCTGGTCAGTTCACACCACAAAGGATATTGCAAGAACAACCAAAATGATCTTTGGGCTGGAACACCTTGCCAACGAGAGAGGTAAAGTGGTGGGAAATTTATTTATTTATTTATTTATGGATTTATATCCTGCCTTTTTCCTACAAAGGGCTCAAGGCAGCTTACATCTCCTCCTCCATCTTATCCCCACAACAACAACCCTGTGAGGTAGGCTGGGCTGAGAGTCTGTGACTGGCCCAGAGTCACCCAGTTAGCTCCGTGGCTGAGCGGTGACTAGAACCCAGATCGTCTGAGTCCCAGTCCCAGGCTCTCACCACTACGCCATACTGGAATAGGTTAGTTTAGAGAAGGGAAGTAAAAAGAGGCATGATAGGGGTGTCCAAGAGTATCCATGGAATAGGGTAGGTGGGCAGAGAGGCCATTTCCTTGCTCTTCCAGAAGATTAGAATAGGGCAGGGGTCCATCTCATGTCATTTCACGAGAGATTTATGAGCGGGAAAATGAATTCTTCATGCAGTTCACCTATGAAATTTGCTACCATGCATTGTAGGGCTGGCCACCAATCTTGCTAGCTTAAAAGGGGGATTAAAGATGGCGGCTCTTCAAGATGGCGGCTTGCCGATGTTTGTAGGCACCCTTTCAGAGGCGGTATGCCTACCAGTTGCTGGGGAATGCATGCTGGAAGGCACTTTCACACCTATATTCCTTGTGGGCTGGCCACTGTGGAAACAGAATGCTGCACCAGATGGACTCTTGCTCTGATCCAGCATGGCTCTAGTCCTCATGGCTATATGCTACCTCCAGTGCAAAGGCAGTATAGTATGCCTGTGTACACCATCTGCTGGGGCACATGGGCAGGAGGGTGTTGTTGCACTCATGTTCCCCCTGGGGGCTTATCACAAGCAACTAACCAGCCTCTGGGAGAACAGAAAGCTCATCTAGGTGGGCTCTTGTCTCATCCCACATGGCTCTTCTTCCGTCCTTAGGAATAGACCTTTTCATTTATTTATTAAATTTACACCCTGCCTTTCCACTAAAGTAGCTCTCAAGTTAATTAATCACAGCATAGAGTGGATGGGGAATTCGGATCATTCAAAGGTTAAGCCTACCAACTCAGTGCATGTGCAGAGTTGGCATCGTTCAGTTGCATGTTGGCCATACTCAGAAAATCACTATCGGTGTCAAAATTAATAATGTATTTGTGAGACAGCAATTCATAAAATGCCATTCCAGGTTTGTTGAACAAGTGAATGGCATTGAAGGGACAAATCCAGCCAGCAAGCTGTCTGGTTACAAAAGCCGGCAGCGTCGCTTCACAAAGTGTTTCTGGCTGCTTGTACTGCTCGGGAACTGTCCTTCCAAATGAAGCCTAGTGAAAACGAGAGACAATGTGGAGTAGTGGTTAGGACTCAGGAGACCTGGTCTAGTCCCCACTCACCCATAATTGGGTGCTGGATGATTCGGGGCCAGTCAATGCCCCTCCACCCAATCTACTTATGGGAGGACGGATATGTAGTTTCCTTGGGTTCATCACAAGAGGAAAAAAGTTGTGCTAGATTTATATCATGGTAGGATGATGATGATGATGATGATGATGAAGGCTTATTTGTGGTCCACCAACTCAAGTATATATGCAACACAAGACCTTTCTAAATGTGATCTGAGGAAGCTGGTCCACCTAACTTCAGCTAATACAGAATGACGGAGTCTTGCTTTTGGTAGGAATCAGCCATGGGGAGCCAATTAAACCTGTCCATGCTTCATTAGCTGCATTGCCTGCCAGGGCCTGAGTCAAGGGGTGGCTGCAAACATCCCCATCTCCTCCCCTGTAGTCCCATCTGCCTGTGTCTGTCTTCCATCAAACAGAAGATGTGTCAGCCCTGATCAGGCAGATTAAGGCACACATAGCCTGACATCTGTTTCCCAGCAGATCCCAGAGGCCTTGATACGTATTTTCCAGAACTGTGGCATTATTGCAGAAAACCCTGCAAAGCAGTTGAGATTGTTAAATGCAAAGTCGTTTTCTTTGTATTATTTTAAAGGAAATAAAACCTTAAGAGAGCCTTACTGGGTAAAAAGGAAGGATGGTTTCTGAGAGCAGGGGCAGGGCAAAGTGGAGACTTCCCTAAATCACCTCTCTCCAGATCTTCAATTGTAGCTACAGATGTTAGAAAAATCAGCAACAGATTTAAATGCATTTGAATTTCTATGAATCAATACACAGAGTTCACAGGGGAGCAGCTTTTCCTAAGCCTCACAGATTCCATGGGTTGTGTACCAGTTTTGTTTTGTTTTTTTAACTTCCTGGCAATTTATGCAGATTTAGAAAGATACAAAAAAGGAAGACCTTGAGTGATGGGACATTCTTCCCATCATAAGTGTGCAAATGCGCATAGGGGGATTGCACATTTTCAGAAGTGCAAATTTGCAGAAGTGGATATTCATGGACGCTTAGGAAAGTAATCCGATCCATCCGTGAGCAGATGATGGAAGGAGAGGTGTTTCACAATCCACTGGATGAAGATGGATTGGATTTACGAAACTCTGCCCATCCCTGATTGTATCTTGGTGCAGTCCAGCAATCTAAGACCCAGCTTTAAGGAACTACTGCAACCACGTCTGCATACCCATTCTGCTCCTTGATTGTCTGGTCCTTGTTCCACCACAACCTTTTGTGTTGGGTGGTGGACTGGATTTACTCTTGCCTGGATAGTCGGTCCAGAAGGCTCAGCCTTTAGACAGACTTGTGAACCTCCTTCAAGATACCTGAATGTGGATTCTTACCCTTTTCCAGCACCTTGTCAATCTTCTGTCGGAAATGAATCCGCCTGGGCCTTGCTTGAAGCCACCCTTTCCCTCCATTTCCCTTACCTTCACCTTCTGGACAACAGGGCAGGTTAGGAATGGAAAGAGTCCTCAGTGCAGCACATACAACTACAATCATGTGGAGAGATAAAGCACAAGCCTGCTGGAACTGCTTCTCATGCCCGCCTCTCCAGCCCTCCATAAGCTGGATGTTTGCAGCAGGAAGCAGTCTGTATTTCTGGAGCAAAATTGTTCCATTGTGGAAACAGCCTCACTAAGAGATTACAAGGCTTCCACAAGAGTACGGCAAGGAAGGGGCAGCAGTCTCTTTCCTCTTCATGCAAGTCTCTCTCAATTATTTTCTGAGGACTGCCAGCGAACCAAGCAAATCAGTGACGGGGACAAGGAGGTAGGCGCACTCAAGGAAGGGAGAAACGAGGGCATATCAGCCTTCCCACCTCTACGCGTAAATATGGAGCCCATCTTGACAACAAAGGGTCATTTATTTATTGAAAATTATATTCAGGCTGCCTTTAGGGATAACCTCTCCCCAGTGGATGCTAATGAGAAACGCTAGTGCTGAGCTGACAATAGGTGATGCGGTGGTCAAGAGGGCAAATGCCACCCTTGGTTGCATAGCCAGAAGTGTGGCTTCTAGATCAAGAGAGGTATTACTACCACTCTACACGACTCTGGTGCGCCCGCAAGTGGAGCATTGTGTTCAGTTTTGGGCCCCTCATTACAGGAAGGATATTGCCAGGTTAGAGTCTGTGCAGTGCAGGGCCACAAGGATGGTGGCTGGTTTGCAGGGGATGCCGTATGAGGCAAGACTGAGGGAACTGGATCTCTTCAGCCTGGAGAAGAGGAGACTCAGAGGGGATATGTTGGCGACATACAGGTATGTGAAGGGGTGTCACATGCAGATGGGTAGAGACCTGTTCTCCCCTGCAGGGGAAAGCAGGACGCGCTCCAATGGAGCAAAGCTCAGGGAACCAAGGTTCCATTTGGATGCCAGGAAGCACTTCCTGACAGTCAGGACCCCGAGGGCATGGAATGGGCTTCCACGAGAGGTCGTTGAGGCCCCATCGGTGAGGGTGTTCACAGGCTGGACATGCACATGGTGAGCATGTCGTGAGTGGAGTCGGCTGGTGCCGGAGGTCAGACTAGATGGCCCGGGAGGCCCCTTCTGACTCGCTCTGTTTCTATGTTTCTATGTCCTGTGTTTTTTAATCCATTCTTTCAAAACAAAACTGCTTTTGAAAAGGAATTCAAAGGAGAGGGAAATTTCAGAGAAATGCTCATGGGCTAGGTCCAGGTGTCCTTTGCCCAAGGAGGCCATGGGGGAGTGTGTGAAGGGGTCTTATTTTTCATTATGCAATCATTGCTCTGGTAGCTTGTGCCCTCCGTGGATGCTCCCATTGCAATGAAAGCCCAGGAGAAGATGGCTTGGAGAAGAATCCCTTCCAAGGGGCTTTTCACATCAGGAAGTGGAGTTAGCCTGGTGATGGTGAGTTGCAGGACCCTTCCAACAAGGACCCTTCCAACTTTACTTTTCTATGGTCCTTTGATTCCATGAACCCCTTATCAATGGCACACAAAAACATTCACTCAGCACCATCACCTGCCTCACTGTGATTAGGAAAGCTGAAGAACATCACAAAAAATAAATTCCAGAATGAAGCAGAATGATTGAAGCTTCTTTCCTGGGGGAAGAAGGTGCCCAGGATTTGGGGGGACAGAGATGGGAACAGGACTGGTTCCCCCTTTTCCTTGGAGTTGGGTACAAGAATGCCTATTCATACCAGCACAACAGTGGATGACCCCCCTGCAAAAATTCCTTAAGAAAATGGCAGAGGATACAACAATTTCAACAACTTTACAACAATTTCTTGAAGAAAGATTGAGAGAATTGTTCAACCTCGGGAAGAGAAGACTGAGAGGGGGATCTGATAGCCCTCTAAAAGTATCTCAAAGGCTGTCACAAAAAGGAAGGCAGGACCTCTTCTTGTTCGTTCCAGAGTGCAGGACACAGAATAATGTACTTAAGTTAAAAGAAACCAGATTTAGACTAGACACCAGGAAGAACTTCCTGACCAGAAGAATAATATGATAATGGAACCTCTTACCTGGGGAAGAGGTGGGCTCTCCCTTGCTGGAGACATTCAAAAACTGTCTGGACAGTTGTCTGAATGGGATGGTGCAACTTAGTTTTCCAGCAAGAGTTCTGGCCCCTTCTAACTCGACTCTTTGATTCTATGAACCCCTGTCAAATGGCGGACTTTATCTGTGAGAAGATGTTAGAGAACTTCTCCACCTCCTGGAGCAATTTGGTGAGGCTCCCTCTGCCCAATTTCTCTGCCAAGTAGAATGGATATTTTCAAGAGGGCATTCATCCCCAGATCTAATCAAAACTGTGCCAAAGAAACACAGCAAAATTCAATGAATACCTTAAAACAGACATTTACAATAACACTGCCCAGCATCCATCCATTCCAGCCTGGTTAGGTGTATTTGCTGCTTATAAGGTAAAGGTAAAGGCTTCCCCTTGACGTTATGTCCAGCCATGCCTGACTCTAGGGGGCGGTGCTCACCTCCGTTTCCTAGCCGAGGGAGCCAGCGTTTGTCCGCAGACAGTCTCTGTGGGCATGTGGCCAGCATGACTAAACACCAAAGTGCAAGGAACGCTGATACTTACCCATTGAAGTGGTACCTTTTTATCTACTTGCATTTGCATGCTTTCGAACTGCAAGGTTGCCAGGAGCTGAGATGGAGCAACAGGAACTCACCCCGTTGTTCAGATTCGAACCGGTGACCTTTCGATCAACCAGCCCAGCAGCACAGCGGTTTAAGCCACTGCGCCACCTGCAGTAACTGGCACTAAAATTTGAAGGTTCATCAAGTACCATGGCTGATCAAGTACCATCAAATAACCATGGCTGATGTTTTGTAGAAGGTGGGAGTTGGGCTTGAAGTCATGTGCAGGGCACCAGATTGGAAAAGTCCATTCCCTATCTGCATAGTTTTGTAAACGCATATATTCTTTTTGAAAGCTCTGTTCCAGCAGTGCCATCATTTTTCAGTTGGTGCAGAAGATAAACTCAATGATTTATAAGGCAGGTAGGTGGGCAAATTTCAGATCAATGCTGTTTTCCTGGTTTTATCTGTTTAATTTGTTTCCTTAAATGCTTCCATTAAGTGAAACATTAATGGATTCATTGGCCATTTTAATTGGTAGCGTTTACTTGCTTTAGATTGTAAGCTGGTTGGGGGGCTATTTTGATTTTGAGGTGCAAGTGTAAAAAAGGGATGAAAAATGAAAAACATTAAAACTGGATTTTGCCAGTCTAATAATTGAGGTAGCTGTCATAATTGTATTTATTAAAATGACATTGTATTTATTAAGCGGCATAGCTTCTAATCATTCATATGTATCCATTCTCTGCAAAGACACCTGCTCTGAAGCTGTGGTAATTGCCCAGTTTATTTACAGTTTAGGATTGCCAATAGATTTGAAAAATGGTTAGTTGATTAATCATCTGCCCTTTTAACTGGTGAGTCAATTAATGAGCTAAAACATTCTAATAAGTTAATTAGTTAAAATGAAGATAATTGATCAATTTAATATTATTTAGTCAGTTGACAGCCCTACATTTCATGCATTATGATAAAATGCGACTCTAAATTAGAGACAACTGGAGGGATGGGGAATTGCGGAAGAACCACAAGTGTTACTTATGACAAGTGAGCACAATGCTGTAACTGTGAGAGTGTGTCTGTCTGACTTGGGGGAGCCTTCAGATCTCTCCCTTTGCTTTGTTATTAAATAATAAAAACAGTATTATTAATAAAAATTCACAGCCAGAAAACTGTCTGCAGTGACTGAACAGGTGGTGAAGGAGTGAGTGAATGGGCAAGCTGCTTGGGAGAACTTCACGTAGGGATGGCAGAGAAATCTACGATGGTTTGAAATGCATTTGGCTTTTGAGGTATTGCGCCTTTAGATTCCCCAGTGAGCCATCTTTGCCCAGGTTCCATGGATTCCATGGACATGCAGATCAGTAATTTTACTTTCCAAAAATTTAGTCTCAGAAAAATATTTATGCAATTTTCCCATAGGCTCCCTAGGTGGCTTGCATCGTATTAAAATCCATAAAATGATAAAAGACAATGTGAGAATACACAACAAAAGGACCAATAGCTGTATGAAAAATAAAACTGAGGTACCCCAAATAGGCTAGCATGTGGAAAAACCTATAAGGGGTGTGGTGTTTTGGAGGGTTTCTACATTTTCGGAAGTGCGAATTTGTGCTTACGCATAGAATTCATTTGTGCAAAATCTGATTCCATCAATAGGTAAATAACAAAAGAACACTCTGAAAAGCAGATAGGGTGGATTTAACAAATCCATTTGGACTGAATGTCAGTTCAGGGACCAAATCCACCCTACCTGAGATCCCAGGCAAGCTGTCCATGGTTCCCTTGTTCTTCCAATCACTTGGTCTCTGGCATCCCATTACTAATGGTCAAAATGCCTCACTACAGCTTATTAAGGACCTTAATCTAAGATATGAGGACATTTGGGGTATTCTGGACCTTCTCCCTGGTGCCTTCAGGCCTGCTGCCTTTTGCTTTGAACCCCTCCTGCTGCTAGAATCCAATCATAGAGAGCCTCTCCGTAACAGAACTCATCCCATAGGGCTGAAAGAATTACTGTAACCTTTCTATATGTGCTTATGAAGCATCTGTTGAGCTCTGGCTATTGGCCAGTATAGGAAGGAAACAAATTATGAACATAATTATGGGTTCCTCTCTAGCTTCCTTTTACAGTCATTCCATTCCTTTTCATATGCGGCATTTGTTTTTCCATCTGAAATTAGTCCATTTGGCAATTTTTCTTCAGTGACTATATTCAGTTCATATTGGTCTGTGTTGTGAGGGGACTTCCCTTCCCCCTCCATTTCTCTTTCCAGTGTGGATTGTTGTATACTTCTTCAAATGTCAAAGTTACTTCAGGCTTGGCAGTCCATCCTTGACCAGTGTTGACTTGGTTACAAATGGCCATTATCGTGGTTGGAAACTTGAATTAGAATACAGAGTGGATGTATGAAACCTCCATATTCACAGGAGATATTCCAGTGTAAGAAATATTCAGAGAAGGAATGCTGGGGGCTGGAAATGATGGAAAAGAGATGTGGCCTTCGTGACCTGATCTTTCGGGCTTCTGGGAAGCATCTGGTTGCTGGTCCCCATTGGGCGGGATGGAACCCAGATAAGAATGTAACATAACAACTCCTACCTGGTCAGAACGATGGCTGAACTAGTCCAGCATTCAGCTCTCACACTGGCCAATTAGATACTTATTGCTATCTTCTTCTACTTGGATCCACCAGAAGAGTTGGGCTACTACGTCCAACTCATCTAGATGCTCTAGGATGGGGAAGGATAATATGATATGCTTATATTCCTAAAGACATATGCCTTCTTTATCCAATACTGTACAATATGACTGTACAAGAATTTAATTTATATTCACAAATGATGTGAACATTGTCCATACTTGATCCCAGGCATAAGCATATGAACACATTGGAAGATGTTTGTCAATTTCTGAATCATAGAAACAGAGAAACTGTATGGAGAAGGGAGGATGTGTCCTTTTAGAAGCACTTTTTAAGTGCATTGTATCTATTGGAAATTGTTGTTGTTAGTCGCGAAGTCGTGTCCGACCCATCGCAACCCCATGGACAACATTCCTCCAGGCCTTCCTGTCCTCCGCCATCCCCCGGAGTCCACTCAAGCTCACACCAACTGCCTCAGTGACTCCATCCAGCCACCTCATCCTCTGCCGTCCCCTCCTTCTTTTGCCATCTATTGTTCCCGGCATTAGG
This sequence comes from Varanus salvator macromaculatus, assembly GCA_023646645.1. Lineage (NCBI taxonomy): Eukaryota > Metazoa > Chordata > Lepidosauria > Squamata > Varanidae > Varanus > Varanus salvator. The sequence goes on along the minus strand of JAIXND010000767.1, from coordinate 6,825,108 downwards.
CTCTTCTCCAGGGAGTCCTTCCTTCTCATTCGGTGGCCAAAGTATTTGAGTTTCATCTTCAGGATCTGGCTGCCTAAAGAGCAGTCAGGGTTGATCTCCTCTAGGACTGACTGGTTTGATCGCCTTGCGGTCCAAGGGACTTGCAGGAGTCTCCTCCAGCACCACAATTCAAAGGCCTCAATTCTTCGGTGCTCAGCCTTCCTTATGGTCCAACTTTCACAGCCATACATTGCAACTGGGAAAACCATAGTCTTGACTATACGCACTTTTGTTGGCAGGGTGATGTCTCTGCTTTTTACTATGCTGTCTAGATGTGCCATAGCTTTCCTGCCCAGGAGCAAGCGTCTTTTAATTTCTTGGCTGCAGTCCCCATCTGCGGTGATCTTGGAGCCCAGGAAAATAAAATCTGTCACTACCTCCATTTCTTCCCCATCTATTTGCCAGGAAGTGAGAGGACTGGATGCGATGATCTTAGTTTTTTTAATGTTGAGTTTCAAGCCAACTTTTGCGCTCTCCTCCTTCACCTGCATCAAGATGCTCTTTAGTTCCTCTTCACTTTCTGCCATTAGAGTGGTATCATATGCATATCTGGCATTATATGCATATCATATTGTTGTGAGCCGCCCCGAGGCTTTGTTGCGATGGGGCAGCATAAACATGTTTTAAATAAATAAATATCTGAGGTTGGAAATAGATATATATCTTTCCATTAAAACAAAATTTTTAAAAAGCATAAATGAACATGGGAAACCAGGGTAGATGCTCCTCAGGGTGGTGTTGGAGGAATATGCATGATGTTGAAAAACACTGGTTGGCCCATGCCTAACAGAAATGTCCTTTACAAGAGTTGCGTATTGAATGCCTTAGTACTGCATATTAGCAAATGAGGTAATACTATGTTTTTAAATTATCTGCAAGAGGTATACAACCATGTATCGCTTATTTCTTTTTGTTTTGGTGAGGATGGAACACCAGTGTCCTTGCTTCTCATTATACCATTGGCTTTATTGAAATGTATTCAGTCCAGACAGATGGATTATTTATTTATTTCCTTGCCCTTTTTTTTTCTCTTTTTGGTAAGATTACAGTTTTTGCTTATAATTGATATTCACAGTGGTACCATTTATAACATTATATTTGCTTAGAACACACTAAGCCAAGGTTTGCTTGTTTTATTTGCTTATGTTAGGTTAAAACACACACACACCCCAAATCTGATCATTATACCAAAAGCGCTGAAATATAACAACGGTTCAGGGAGTCATTTGTATTATTAATAATTCAATATCTGCATCCCTGGGCAAGAGAGAAAGAGAGCACGTTATTTTCTAATATTGTGTTTCTAAATCCTTATGGGGATAATTAAACAAATGATAGCTCCTTTCTCCATGCATTTGCCTGACAGTAATTGAAAAGTGGATGCTTAGGGCCGGATGGGTGGAATTCTTGACCACTTCTAGGCTTTACACTTTCTCACCATCTCCTCTCATTCACAGCTTTGTGGAGGGTGGCTTCTCCATGTGATATGTGAGGAATCTGATGGGGATGTGTGAAAACCCAATAGGTTGTCCCTCTTTAGCCCCTCTCCCACAGATTCTGATTGGTTAGCCCTTAGACTCTGAGGGATGGTGGAGAAAAGGAGAGCCTGGAGGAATGTTGTCCATGGGGTTGTGATGGGTTAGACATGACTTTGTGACTAAACAAAACAAAACTGATGATCTGCAGTGGTGTGAGTCACACCACCTTGTGGACTTCTATCTCTAAGGCAGCCTGTGATCCATGCATTTTAATTGCTAATGAAGCACCCCAAACCCATGTGGTTCTAATGTACTTTGTGAAGAATTGGCCAACTTTGCACAAATGTGTTAGAGCCACATGGGTTTGGGGTTTTTGGCAGGATGAATGTCAAATCACAGTCCATCTTGGAGAAGGAAGTCCACCACCCATACCCAATTCAACCCACTTATGAACATCAGATCAGAAGAGGGCAGGAAATTCATTGAGCTTAACAATTTCCTTGTTTCAGTCTATCTCTTGTCAAAGCCAACAAGTCTTCATCCATTTAGTCTACTCTAAGCAGGACTATGTCTGGATCTGACCTGTTGACTCTCAAGTCAGCCAGTGGTACAAAGGAGCCAGGAATGAGAAGAATACAGAGCTGTCAATTTTGTATTCGCAGGGGCACTGACCTTGGCCACCTCCCTGAGCTGTTGTAAGATCCATCCCATCTGCATTTCATGGCTTGTATGGCACCTTATAGTCAGGCTGCCACTCACTGATGGGATGCACTTCATGCAAACACACTTTTTCATAAATGCACAAATCCTGCCAAAAAAATTATGAATTCCCCCAATGTCATTTTCATGTGTTAATTGGGGGAAATGTGCATTTTCAGTTGGCAACTTTGTCATTTTTGTATGGCTTTGCCTAAATTTGCATTAAATTAAGGCATGGGGGTGTGTGCGTGTGTGTGTACAAAGGATCCACGCAACTCAGGAAAGCCATTCCAAAATGTGATCACATTCAAACCTGTTGCAGATTTCTCTGACATGGACTAGCACTGCCATTTCATGATCTCACAGCCCCAAGTTGAGAGGAGCAGGTTGTTTCTAGGTGTGATGTAAAGTAATTTGGCAGGACTTGCTCCTGTCTGGGCAATGAAGACACGTGAGCTTTATAAAAGATCCTCTCCCTGAAGGTGAAAACGCCTTGAAATTTGCTGTGGGTGTGGATCCACACAGCTGCCTGCCTTGGACTGCAGCTTTAGGGATTGTTGCAATATGCACCCAGTCATCAAAATATACACCCCACCTCACTGCAGTTAGCTATCCTGACCCATAGAATAGCAGAGTTGGAAGGGGCCATGAAGGCCATTGGGTCCAACCCCCCACTGTTGCAGGACACCAAGTTACACCATCCAAACTCTAATATATAATAGCATAACTGTTGCCATAGACTTGTAGGACAAAGAGGTTGATGTGACATGAGCAAACATGAAGTATATTGCAAGTGGTTAACTACTCTGGCCAGGAATGAGGAGGTGGCTCTTTATCCCACCTACCTGACTTCTCCTATACACAGCTTAGGGTCCATGTTATCGCCTCCCATCTCCTTCTGTTACTGCTCTTCCGATTTTCATTTCTCCCCCACACTGTTTCCTTCTGCACTCATAACCACCCAGTCCTGTATGGATGTAGTAGCATTTCCTCATCTCTTCCCTTCTCATTTCTTTTTGCAGCTCTTTGCTCCACCCACACTCCACCCACCCCGAATCGTCCCTCCTCCACCCATCTGCCTCTGACTTCAATCTCCACACTGAACCATCTCACCTGAATCTCTGGCTCAATGTTCTTGTTGGTTAAGCAACAGGGATGCTCCAGGATGCAGGGCAGAAGGCCTTCTCTTGCCCAAGAGACAAGGCAGTTGGATACCCAAGCAATGAGCAGCACCAGGTTGAGCTACTTCAGGGGAGGGATGGAGGGAAGCAAGCCAACCAAAGCCAGCCAGCTCAGGTTCCCTCTCTGGGAGTTACTTGCACAGCTGTGTGAGCATGCTGATCGCTTCAGTGAAATTGTAATGGGCTATCACCAAAGACATTGTAACAAGAAAAGAAGCAGCCAAGAGGTACAGAAAGCGCTTTGATGATAGGTATGTCCTGGCAGGATCAGACAGCAATGAAATATGTGTCCCTTGCAATCAGAAAGGAGTTAAACTCCTGACAGCTTATGCAATACGCAACACAGAGCAAAATCCACAGTTACAGCCACCTTTGAAGATAAGAGACACAGGCACAATTCATTTCATGCAAAAGAGGTCTTCCGTAACCACTGGGCTGCATTTTATCATTTGCAAAGTTCACTCCAGAGAGGGAACAGAAATAAGCAAATAGGAAAGGCTCTCATACTAAACCAACAATTTTTTTTTTGGTGATGTGGGGGATTTTTGATGGGAATGCGTGAGATATTTCAACCACGCATAGCAAGCATTAAGGAGGTTAAAGTGAAGATTGAGTAATTCAGACAAGAGTATCAGCTCGCTAGGGATTTAGCTTTAAGTTTCTATTTCATGGGGTGACAACTTGAAAATGTCGAGTAGGTCTTTTTGGAGATCTTCAAAGGCTGCTTGCTTCAGCTAATCTAATTCTTTGGCCGAGCCATTAATTTTGACGGAAGGAAGGGGGGGATTCACCCACCCTATCTTGTAACGAACTCTGGAAGCACGAAGCATCTACTTGATGTGATTAAAACGAGCTCCTGTCTTGATAGGCACAGCTGAGGAATCTGGATAAATGTTAATATGGTGATTTTCCTCTTCCAATTCTTTGGCTTCCTTATCAGCTTCTCTTACTGCTGACTTTGGCAAGAGTATTGAATGGCAGGAAAACAGCACATTAGCACTGGAAGCATCCTTAGTGTGTTGCAAATGCCCCAAAAGCCAGCCAGCAGCGTCATCTGGATCACATAGTGTTGTGGTACCATCAGACAGGGGCTGCCCTCTGTGAAAAACTGCGGATGGAGGTCCACGGTATTTATTTATCTGTTTATTGGTTTCCTCTTGGCATTGGCATCCAGCCCCAAAGGTACCTTGTCCCCTTCTGGCATGGGATTCCCTTTCCCAGTGATCCTGACACCAGTTGCTGAATTCCTTGCAGGTAGCTGGCAGTGGCTAGAGAGAACGATTTCCAGGCTCTTCTCCAGGTATCTCCTACTCAATGCTCCTTCAGTGGCAGGAAAAGTTATCTGTGTTTGTGATGGGCAGGGATGTACAAATGGACCAAGAGGTGCTTCATGTGTGTGCTGTGGATGTTTTGGCAGCTTTTGCTCCTTCATGTGCTCCCTGACAGATTTGGAATTTGCAGAAATTGGCCAGCAATGTACTGATCTTTCCAGAAAGGATGTTTGTGTGCAGCAGATCCTTGTGGGACTTGCACATTGTTGGCAATACAGTTTGCTGCATTTTGCATATTTTTCTGTTGCTGGATTTGGGCAAAAATGAGCAAAATATAAAAACTGGTTTGCAGAGTCTGCACAGGATGGAAAAGCAGGTCTGTGGCAGTATCCACAGGGCAGACTCGGAGAAATCTTGACTCATTTCAGTGTGCTGCAGATTTCTCTGACATCCCTCCCTAGTGGCAGAACTTGTGTGGATAAATTATTTACTTAGAAAGTCACCAATTTGTCCATGAAAGTTCAGATGGGAACTCTCCTTAATACAATATCTCATTCCCTGTAGAAGTTTTTTGTGCTTTCAGAAGATGAAGATGAATCTTGGGAATGGTAGCCTGGAAACACATAATGTGGTGTGGCACCATGAATCGCGTAGTGTGACCTTTCTGATTGGTTGACTTGCTATGGCCTGCCTGCATGACATTGCCCTATGAGGTTCACCCATTGTTGCCAAATACCAGTATAAAGATGGATCCCACAAGCTCCTTTTCCTCCTTGCACAGCCAAAACTGGGGTGACAGAGACCACCTGTGAAGCCATGGTGGGACAAGGTGAGCTGCAGAATGGCTGAAGATATAGGGGGATGCTTACTCTGCACGATCTGGAGCTTACGATCAATTCCAAACATACTAGCAAATCCATAATTCTTCTATTGAAATTTGGTACATTTCAGGTGAGGATTAGGAATTGATGAGTTTTGACCAACCAATGAGCTGACTAGAACTATGGTTGTGCTTAGACTTCCATGCGGAGGTGGGTCATGACCTTTGTTCCACTAGAAGTGAAGGACAGGATGCTTTCCAATGGAGCAAAACTCAGGCAACCAAGATTTAGGGTGAATGCCAGGAAGTACTTCTTGATGGTTAGGACCCCTGGGGCATGGAATGGGCTTCCATGGGCGGTGGTTGGAGCCCCATCGGTGAGGGTGTTCAAGGATAGGCTGGTCATGCACATGGTAGGCCTGTCGTGAGTGGAGTCGGCTAGAGTCAGGGGTCAGACTAGATGGCCCGGGAGGCCTCTTCTGACTCACTCTGCATTATTTTTCTGGAATATTTTAGGGTTCCTGCTCTATTTCTCCCCTCTTGGCAGGCACCCTGAATGTCCCTGGAACGACATAAGTTGCAGGATGCCAGATTCCATCTTGATCATCAGGAATCTCTTCCTGACTGTTAGAACAATAACCTAGCAAGGTTGTGGGCTTTCCCAATCCAGAGGCATCCAAGCTGCAGCTGGACATCCACCTGTCAGGGATGCTTGAACCATAGTCCTGCATTGAGCAAGGGTTGGACCCGATGGCCTTCTCAGCCCTTCCAGCTCTATGTTCTATGATTCTATGATCTGATGCTCTGCAGTCCTTCCCACCACTGTTTTCTGGTGACAGCAAGAGGCAGGTGGACAAGATGAGTGCAATGGGGAAGGAGAGGAGCAACTCCAGGGCACCTTCATTAATAGTCCTCTGCTGGAATGGAGAGTGTTGTTAGTTGCCCAGCCATGATACCCTTGCAGCTGACCTTTGTTTTTTTTATTCGATTTTCGTATCTGATGAGCTGGATCACTGTTTTATTGCTAGTCCACCTCCCCCCCCACACACACACCCATTAATTGTATTGCATTTTTCTCGGCAAGCTCCTTTGAGCTTTGTCTTCTTGTCCCCTTCTAACTCTTTGTTGTTGTTAGTCACAAAGTCGTGTCCGACCCATCGCGACCCCATGGACAACATTCCTCCAGGCCTTCCTGTCCTCCACCATCCCTGGAGTCCACTCAAGCTCACACCAACTGCTTCAGTGACTCCATCCAGCCACCTCATCCTCTGCCATCCCCTTCTTCTTTTGCCACTATTGTTCCCAGCATTAGACTCTTCTCCAGGGAGTCCTTCCTTCTCATTAGGTGGCCAAAGTATTTGAGTTTTATCTCCACTATCTGGCCTTCTAAAGAACAGTCAGGGTTGAACTCCTCTAGGACTGACCGGTTTGATTGCCTTGCGGTCCAGGGGACTTGCAGGAGTCTCCTCCAGCCCCACAATTCAGACCTCAATTCTTCGGTGCTCAACCTTCCTTATGGTCCAGCTTATAGTCCTGCATTGAGCAAGGGTTGGACTCGATGGCCTTCTCAGCCCTTCCAGCTCTATATTCTATGATTCTATGATCTGATGCTCTGCAGTCCTTCCCACCACTGTTTTCTGGTGACAGCAAGAGGCAGGTGGACAAGATGAGTGCAATGGGGAAGGAGAGGAGCAACTCCAGGGCGCCTTCATTAATAGTCCTCTGCTGGAATGGAGAGTGTTGTTAGTTGCCCAGCCATGATACCCTTGCAGCTGACCTTTGTTTTTTTTATTCGATTTTCGTATCTGATGAGCTGGATTAATTGTATTGCATTTTTCTGGGCAAGCTCCTTGGAGCTTTGTCTTCTTGTCCCCTTCTAACTCTACCGTTCTATAATTCTATGACTGGACATTATGTGGATTCAGAGTTGCACAGATTCCATGGACTTGGGGATGAACTTTTTTCCTTTTTTACTTTCCTAAATCGTTTGCAAAGTTAGTCATATGACCATGTGAGACAGAGATGGGCAAGAAGGAGAACTGTGCTTCTGCTTGATAGCTTTTCAGCACCTTGTCGATTTGAGAGCTGAAAGCAAGCTGAGTCTTCTTGGGTTTTGTGGTTTCCACCTTTAAAATGGGTGGCGATTGGCATGTGTTGTAAGCTAGAAGCATTTGTGCATACAATGACCACAAATTGTGCAAAGGATGGACATTGTGGCTGGAATTTGCACAAATTGCACATGGAATGTATGGTCTGCTGCTAGTTTTTTGTTTTATTGGTTGTTGTTATTGGTTATATTGTGCTTATATTCCTCCTGTTCCTATTTATATGGTTGTAATTATATTGTATCTTAATTCTATTGTGTTTTTATAGCTTGCTTGTTATTTTTTATTTGCGCTCTCTCTACATACATCCATCCATACATACATACATATATAGCATTGTGAGCCACCCAGAGAGCCCCTGGCTATGGGACAGCATGCAAATGCAATAAATAAATACATACATACATACCAGAATTTACATAAATTTGCCTGGTTTAAAATATGCAAATTGTAGTGTGCTTTGAAATGGGCTGATCGCATGTTGGTTCAACATAATGTGAAAGTCACAGGAAAGTACGTTAATATACACAATATTTAGAAACACACACATGCACAAAATATTTTATACTTGCTGAATTTTTCTTAATCTCCTCTGCGTAGAATGCTTTAAAAAATTTATTCTGTGTGCTCAGCTCACAGAGGATGCTTTGAACAAATTATATTCTGCCCTAACGACCAAAAGGCAATTATAAATGTGAACTCTCCTGTCAGTACTGCTACAGGAATCAGTATCATCTGTCAAAAATGTGGCATTCTGGGGAAAAAAACGGAGGCTGCCATAACAGGCAATGTCTCTTCTCACCACTCCTGGCAGAAAAGATGAGCCACTGGGCACGAAGTAACTGAGCATGAAAGGCCCGTGTGTGACTCCTCTATGCCTTTTCCGTCTCCATTGTATTTCTTCTGGGAAAAATGGAAACCGAACCAAGCATTCCCCATTTAGTTCAATCTCTGATTCCTCTCAAAAGGAATGGGCATCCCTAGGGGACAGCAGGGTCCCAGCTGGTCCTGCTGATCTGCTGTTGCACGTCATAACCCCGCTTGCCTCCTGTACTTCAGTTCAAATATTGCCAAAAAAAGAAGGGATTGACCTGAATCCTAGAATGACACTGGGCCATCTCCATTGGATTTGATGGAACACAACTTGTGCTGGTCATGTTTCATGTCTGAATCTTCTTCACTGCCATCGTACATTTCATGAACTCCTTTTTGTGGCTGTGAAGTTTATTTCTTCTTAGCAAGACAGCTGAATGCCTTGCACTTTTGACAGCTAATGACCAGTGGCTAATGCAGCGTCGCTCGGGGGGCGACATAAAAACACATGAATTTCTGAGCATGGCAGAGCTTCACACCTTTCCTCCTGGCCGATCTTGTGCTATAAATGCACAAGCTTCATCAATGGCAAGAATGCATCACTTGCTATCCAGCTGTGCGGTTGTATAGCAGCTAAATTGATGATTTATTTATTTATTTTATTTAGAAATTTATAGGCCGCCCCTTGCCACAAGCCTCAGGGTGGCTCACAATATCCAAAACCAATTAAACTCAAAAACATTAAAACTGATGATGATGATGATGATCCCCACCACCTGTCATCCTAATGGATTGCTCTAAAAAGGTGGAGAAACAATGGAGCAAACTGTGATTTCTGTTTAAACCAAACTTGACAGGATCCCTGAGAGTGTCTCATGTTGACTATCACAAATTGTCCAGAGTTGCAAATATTTTGCTTGGCTTTCCAAAGCAGTACCATCCTAATGATATGTGTATTCTTTCCATGCTCCTGAAAATCAGGCTATTATTAATATTATTAGTATGTGAAGGCTACCTAGTTTGCAATTATAGTCATCATTTTTCATGCACAAACAAGCTAACATCTCTTGGATGGCAATCAGTATTGTAAGCAGAATAAAACCAGGCATCACTATATCAATATAACTCATTCATAAATAACATTTGCATTGAGTGCATATTAAATATCATATGGATGTATTCATCCATCAAACAACCAAGGAGACAGCTGCCTTCCCAAGGAATTAAGTACATGGGCTTACCCTCAAAACAACAAAGTATTGGCCAATTTTGCTTGCAATAAGAAGACAACTGTGGTCACATTTCTGCATCACTCCCTACCCCGCTTTGCTTCATGGAGTTGCTTCTGCAAACTCCTTTGTGATGGCACCTATTCCTCGCTCTTCCATCAAACGCCTCCTCAAGGGCTACTTTTCTTTGAAACTTTAACCTCCAGTCTCCATCGGCTACTGAAACTAAGCTCATGCACTAGTTATTTGACTAGTTCCTTGATTAGAATAATCGAATCATAGAGCAGTAAAGTTGAAAGGCGCCAAGAAGGCCATCATGTCCAACCCTCTGCTCAGTGTAAGACTCCAAATTAAACCATCCCTCCCAGTTGCATTTTGAATGCCTCTAGTGCGGGAGAGCCCATTACCTCCCTAGGTCACTGCTTCTATTGTTCTGTACAAGTTCTTCCTGATGTTCAGCGGGAACCTGGCTCTCTGTAGCTTGGGCCTATTATCCCATGCCTTGCACTGTGGGATGACTAAGAACAGATCCTGGTCTTGTTCTTTGTGACAGCCTTTCAAGTACTTGCAGAGTGCTATCAAATCTCCCCTCAGTCTTCTCTTCTTGAGACTAAGGATGCCCACTTCTTCCAATCTCTCCTTTTCCAGTCCCCGGACCATCCATGTTGCCTTCCTCTAAGCCCTTTCTAGCTTGCCTGCATCTTTCTTAAAGTGCGGTGTCCAGAACTGAACAGGATACTCCATATGAAGTCTAACCAGTGCTGAACAAAGGGGAATGAGTACTTCACAGGCTTTGGAACTCCTATTAAAGCAGCCCAAAAATAGCATATGCCCTTTTTGCAGCCATATCATGTTGTTGACTCATTTACCTTGTGATCTGAGCAAGTCCAAGATCCTTCGCACTTGTTGAACCAAGTATTTCTCATCTTGTAGCAATGCATTTAGTTCTTTTTTCCTAGGCGAAGAACTCAGAGTTCATTCAGCATTCTGTTGCTTTCAGCCCAGCATTCCAGCCTATCAAGATCACCTTGAATCTTCTTTCTGTCTTCTGGGGTATTAGTGGTAACTCCAAATTTGTGCAAATGGGTTGAGCAATCCATCAGATTTTGAGAAGGAGAGACCAAAGAACAGGCATTTCCATGGACAAATGATCTGAAGGTGTCCACACAGGCCCACTGACTGCCCCACCGAGGAAGCAGTAGACCAAGCAACAGCACCCCCTTTTGGTCTAGAAAGGCCATTGCATGAAGTGCTTGCTTGAGCATTCGCTCACAAGGGCTGTTCTAGCTAAGGGATGCAAGGAATTGAGGTCTTAAGAAGGCCAGCAGGGTGTGGCCTTTCAGAGATTCCACCCGTACTGAATGCTGACAGCATGTCCTAAAGGGTCAGCTGCTTTTTCTACCATCTCATGCCCCTGTGTGGCTGAAGGAAAGGAGAAGTGGCAAGACAGCCGTCGGAGAACTATGTCCCAAGGATAGGGAAGGGTGCTGAGGACCTCCCTCTCCATCAGCACCCAAGGCCTGAGGACCAATGGACAGGGCTTCTTCAGCACCTTGCTTGGACCTGGTGCTGTCTCTTCACTTTGTAAGGGAATGAGTGATCAAGGGCTCTTTCTGACCGTGAAGGTAGACCACCCTCTGAAAGGGGTCCTGCCTTTTCCTGGCCTGGCAAAGGCCTTTCTGGGGGTCTCCTGAACTTTTTCTTTTTTCTTTTCTAAACACCCATTCATGTGTGTGTGTGTGTGTGTGTGTGTCCACATATGCATGAATGTATATATTGGAGGCATTTAAGTCCAACCATTCTTTTTCATAATTAGGGAGTCATACGCCTACCTGGAGGTTGATATATTTATTCTCACTCTTAAAGATAAGTAGCCTTAAACCGCAATTGTGGCTTCCCTGCTAATTAGCTTGTATGCATGGTGTGTATTTTTCTAGGTGCTAAATGCTTCATCCTGGGCTTATTTTTGGCAGCCCATTAATACCTGACACAGGTTTGCACACAAACTGTGCACCTACCACCAAGTGAGAAATCGCTGCACGGTGGCTTATTTATTCCGAGGTGCCACAAGGTGCTTGCATTCCAACTGGCTGTGAGTTTTTTTTTTTTTTTTTCATGTATACGAATTATGATTCCCTTTCCACTACTTTGGAAAGCACTGTTTTGTAGGTGTAGGAGAGCTTGATTGTCATGGCTACCACCAGAGATGAGCAAATCTGTCAGCTGCATTCTCTCTCACACTAGATTTTCTCTTTTAAATCTCAAATACCTTCTTTCCTGAATAGGACAATAGTTGCATCATTTGGTAAATTTCTATTAAAGCAATACTGAACTGAAAATCTCACCCAAATTCAATGGTCTAGGTATTTCTATCATGGAAGGGGCTGTGCTACACTTGCTTATTGAGTATCTGTTAGAGACGAGGAATACATAAAGGAAAAGCAAGAAGCATGCCTGCGTCAGGCCTAACATCTCTGAATATACAAGGATTCAGATCCAGACATTTAAGAGCAGTCAGGAGAGCCTACCTGCTTCCTTTCCCCATATTTTCTCCTTCTCAGTTTCAAAAAGGAACTGTTCCAAGCAGGGAGAATTTTGAACACCGGTGATAACTTCACAAGCGAGCAAGAAAAAAAATGCTCACCAAACCTGGCTACTCCCACAATTTGATGCCACAAACACATTTAAAGTGCTGTTCCAGCTCCAATAGTAGTTCTTTCTCATTTAAAACATGTTGCCTGTTTTTCCTTTTAAAAAAGCTAAAAACATTTCAATCACTTTTACAGTATTAGCACATCTGAGTAGATGACCACTAACGATCAGCAACACCTAGCACAACTCCTTCAGAGGAGCATAAAAGCATAACACCAGTCAAAGCCATGGGAGAGGTGAAAGACTTTGTACAAAGGCAAAGGGAACCACGGAAGACCAGGAAGGAAGGGGGTGAGGGAAGGCCAGCAGTCAATATTTGGGCCAGACACTGATGCTCAGCCTTGCTTATCTCACAGGGTTGTTGTGGAGATAAAATGCAGAGGAGCAGGATGGAGCATGCCACCAGGAGCTCCAAGGAGGAAAACCAGATAAAAATGAATCACAATAAACAGCTACAAAATATAGCTAATGACTGATCAAGACTAAGAGAGTTCAAACAGGAGAACTTTCAAGGCATTCAGTCATCATGCCTCTGTGTGTGTGTGGACAGAAAGAAAGATGGACAGAAAGAAGATCTTTGTCCCAGATGAAGCACAGGGTACAAGGCATGGCAGCAAAGTTGACCATGGCTGCCCCTTCCTCCATGCATCGGATGCACATACAAATGAGAGCCAGTGTGGTGCAGAGTGCAGGACTGTGACTCAGGCGACCTAGTCCCCGCTCAGCCATGGAGCCAACTGGGTGACTTTGGGCCAGTCACAGACTCTCAGCCCGACCTCCCCACAGGATGTTGTTGTGGGGATAAGACTGAGAGCAGCAGGAGGAGAATCATGTGAGCTGCTTTGAGTGTTAAAAAATATGGGATATAAGTCTAATTAATTAACTGATTAAACCTACAATTCAGAGGCTTACATGCATTCAGGGTAGGGGTACTGGTTTGTGTCTTTTATTTGTTTATAGTCATCCAATCACTTTATGTTGTCTTTGCCTGGACGGATGGAAGGATGAAGGGATGATTGATAAGCATGCAGGCCTGGATCCCTTTCCTGTTTGCATTTTTATCTTTCAGGAAAACTTTGGAACTTCTGGAATTTGGCCCAGTGTAGTCATCCTCTCTGAGGTGTGCTTAATCTTATGGTTGGGAAGAACCCTTTTGGTTCCTGTCCCTCCAGCACCTGCAGACTGCTTCTTATGCTCGGCGTGGTCCCACAAAGCAAGCTGAGCCAAGAGGAGGACTGCGGACACTCACGGACCCCCTGTGGTGTGACTGCCAACCTTCCCCATCAGGAGCAGTTCAGGAAGTGGAAGAGGGGTGCTGTGAGGGGGTGCACCAGCTCCCATTCTGAGGGTCAACCATCTTCCCACTTGCTGCTGATGGTGGTGGCTCATGGGTGGGACAGAGGCTCTGTGAGCAGGTGTGGCAGGCACCATTAACCTTCTTCCCCACCCCGTGCTGCTCACGGTGGAGGTGGAATGCAGGGAAAGGGGTGCTGCTTGCACAGCACATGGGGCTCAATCGCTAGCAAACACCCTTCCGCTTTCCTCTGTACTGCCATGTGGCAGAACAAGCAAAGGCCGGTGCACATGGCATGGGAGAACAACACTGCTCCCATACTGTGTGGGGCTCAAGTCTGGAGAGCTGCCAGATTCCCACCCACGCTAGATTCCTCCCATATCCCTACTTTAAGCCAAACTATGCTGGTGTTACTCTGATTATTTGCCTTCATATTTGGGGCCCATCCAACCCTGGAGGACGCTCTCCGAGAGCATCCCCAAAATTGCTGGGATTTTTTTCTTTTTCTTTTTTGCGCTAGAATAAGTCAACCTACACAAAAGTATTTTTCCACTGATCAAGAAGCATGCACCATTTTTGGTTTATGAAGGAAAACCTTCTTAATTGCAGCATTGCCATGCAAATTGGAAGCAGGCTCTTTTCACAATATGTCCAGAATAACAAACCACCAGTGAGCTGAGAAAATTATCAAAATTTTACTAGTGATTTCCATTGTCAAAGGATTTTACATTAAGTGCTCCTGCTAATGTCAGCTTGTAGGGGTTCTTGCTCCCTTTCTCTTGGAAAGAAAAATATATATTTTAATTTCCTTGGCATTGAATAACTGTCTTTCCCACAATGGCCTAAGATTTGTGTCATTCACTTGGAAAGCTGTATACCTTGGAGTCATTATTGTTCATTTGAAGACAATTTAATTAGTTGACCTTTTCATAGTCTTTAGAGACATCATTAATTGCTCTCATTATTTGGGCCCTTCCAAATTCTTTCTTGGTAACAACTTATTGATTCAAATTCCTTCTGTGACTACTTTAATTTCTATGTCAGTTGCTGCCTGCGTTTTGCCTTTGTTATTCACCTCTTAGCAATTATTGCTTTATTTCTTTGCAAATCATCTAGAATTTGGCCCAACCTATTAAACATACAATTATTATTTTTAAAAGAGGATTTTTATTTTTAGATTTGATGATGGTCGGAACCCGTACCATAGGATTTATGTAGTACAAATCCTATGGGTGGACTTGAGGTACAGAATGGTAGGTTTTGGTTGGACAGTAGGAGAAGTTTCTTGCCAGTGTGAGATCATTGGTGAATCAAATAATTAGGGGCACTGGGGGTATGGATATATAGTTCAGCTGGTTAAATCAGTTCCATCGGAGCACTGTGGCTTGGCAAACCTTTTTTTCATTCTGTTGTCCAAGCACTGGAAGAGAGCTTTGGTGACTGGAGAGTATAGCAATGAAATGAGTAACACTTTCTTTAAAACAGAATGTCCAAGAATGTCATTCCTGTTTGCCAGTGCACATTTGTGCAAGTTCAGGTTAATGCAAGCACATGCTTGTGCAAATGTGCATTTGCATGAATCCCCAGCAACTCCAGAAAAAAAAGGTCCATCAGTCAATGGACTAACTGTGACTCTGAAAAAGCTGCTCCACTGTTAAATACACAGTCAGATTAATAGAAATCCAATTTTACTGTAATCTATTGTGGATTTTTCTGGCATCCCAAATTACAGCTCTTTCAGTTAAGGTCTTTAAGGAGGGACTGGATGAACATCTGTTTTGGGTGCTTTAGTTCTGGATTTTCTGCATCAAGCAGGGGTTTGGACTAGATCACCTGCAAGATGCCATTCAGAGCAAGATTCCATGATGACTTCTCAGTTTTGGGTTAACTAGGATTTCTAATAGTGGTTCTAGTACAGGGCCATGTACAGCCTGATGAAACTTATGGAACTCATAGAATCATATATTTGGAAGGACTCTAGCAGGCCATCAGGTCCAACTTGCCTGCTCAATGCAGGACTCAAGTCTTCCAACCAGACCTGGCCCTGCTTAGCTTCCAAGATTAGGCAGGATCAGCCACTTCAGGCTATACAGAAGCATATAGTTCCATATTATTTCAGCACTTTCCTCCTCTATATTATGTGGTATGCCTGTGCATGGCAAATGGCATGGGCTGAACATAGCATGGCACATGGGAATGGAATTTTACTGAAGTGGGTGTGCACTTTTTCCAAATGGTAGCACAACACAAACCTATACAGATTCCACCCTACCCTTTGCAAGCAGGGTTCCAGGGCCTGGGGATCCTTCCACAGATAGAGTTTCCTGGGCAAAGGCTTCCCATAGACATGGTGATGCCAGAACTGGGGCCAGAAGAAGCCCCCTGCTAGGAGGCATCTGGTGCTACATTACTGTTAGGATGAAACACCGTGGAATCCACCCCAATTTGTGAATTTCTTCTCATGCTTGACCCAGTCTTGGAAAGTGAGCCGAGCTGAGAGGAATAATCACAGAATGCAGCTGTACAGCTGGCAACCTTTCTCCACATCACGCCCAGCCCAAGCAAGGCGAGCCCAGAGATTTCCATCCCCAGCTTGGATTCCTCAAGCATCTCTGTGTCATATATCACATCACTTCTGAGCACAAGAAAGGCTGGAAGGGACTTTCTGGCCTGTTGTGAAGAGAAGGCAGCAAGCAAACAGAAACAAATCCACCTGTCAGGCCATAAGTCACTTTGGATCCTGCTTATTTTATCTGTTTGGATCTCTTTGGTATTTTGCAGTATCTCCTCTCCCTTAAGGAACAGCTCTCAGCTTTACTGGCTCCTGCCAGGTGTCCCGAAAATACTGAGCACCAATGAAATATAATAAGCATTGGGGTACCCTTGAGTATGTGAGGAATGAAGCAACGGGGTATCTTTGAGTACGTGTGGATTGATTTGTCATTCAGCCTTAACTGTCTCGTACTCACCTGGAAAGAGGAACAATTCCTTCCAAATCAAAAGATGCAGATGCAGGCCTGTTGTGTCATGGCTTGCTGAGACGCATTTCTCCTTTTCCAGAATCCAGAAATCCACCTCCATTTACAGACAAATGCTGAGAATTTCATTTGGTCTGCAGTTTTAAATGAGCCGGCCTAACTTTCACTACCCGGACTGAGACTCAGAGCAGAATCCAATGACCCTTGAGATGACTCAAATCTCCAAATTGTGTGATTCTCTAACTTTGTTCTGCTGCTGGTTTTAATTTGATTTTCTGTGCTGCAATGGTTTTATTCTTTGCTGCTGGTTCTTTTTTGGATGTATACTGGGCTCTTTTAATTTTATTTCAATGTTCAAGGTTTATATTTTAGAACGTAGGCTATTAGGTGGAGTAGAACTGTAATCAAGTAACCAATCAATCAAGTATTATATACTGCCCAAAGAACTGGAAGTTTTAAATGTACAGTAAGTAAAGGTGCATGTCCAATTGGACTTGCACATGGTGGGCATATCGTGAGCGGAGCCGGCTGGAGTCGGGGGTCAGACTAGATGACCTAGGAGGCCTCTTCTGACTCGCTCTGTTTCTATGTTTCTATGTTTAATATGGACATCCTGTAGTCCAATATGATTGTCACATTCTGTGCAGAGCAGAATATGAGCAGGGGCAAGGCTGCCTTGTGTTCACCCTCTTCTGCAAAGCAGCTGGGCAGCCAATTTCACCCATGCAGCTTGGTATCTTGGAGGAGGAAGGAAAGAGGCTGAGATGCCACCAGGATAAGACAATTCTTTGTGGCTGCAAGCCTTCTGCCTTCCCTGTTGCTGCCATGCACCCTAAGCTCCTTCGCAAAGGTTGCTTTTCTGAATTCAGCATGAGAAGAGGTCTTTTCCTCTTCTTTGTGACAGCCTTTGAGTTACCTGTAGAGTGTCATCGTGTCACCTCATAGTCTTCCTCTTTCTAGACCCAGCTCTCTCAGCCTCTCATCGTAAGACCTATTTTTCCAGATACTGTATCTTCTTTGTCACCCTCTCCAGATTATCAGCATCCTTTTTAAACCTGGGTGCCCAAAATCAAATGCTTTCTTCCAGTTGGAGTCTGTCTAATGCAGAGTACAGGAGACTAAGTACTTCTTCTTTCAGGAAATGGTGCCTCTGTTTATGCATCCCAAAATAATGTTTGCCTTTTTTGTGGCTGCATCATACAGTTGGCTCATTTTTAGCTTATTGTCTACAACATCTCCAAGGTCCCTGAATTATCCATCCATAGACCCTGTTCAGTCACGGTGGCACCTCCGCTAATTTTAATTTGTTTGTATCAATATTCTCAGTCCCATTTTGTTACTGTATTTTTGGATTGCATGTGTATTTATTGCTTATTTATATTGTAAACTGTCCTGGGACAATTGGGTTGTGTGGAACAGGATAAAAATATTGTAAATAAATAAAGGGTAGACAAGACTGCAGAAAGTTCCTATGGCACAATATTTCTCAATAAATTTGCTTCTGAGAAAATTTCTCTTGCCTGCAAACAAGTTCCCTAGAAAAAGGTGGCCAGCTGGTGTGGTTTTTCCCTTCCAAATATTCTCCATCATTTTTGGGGGGTAGACTGCATGCCACTTCCATCCCAGGATGATCCAGAACCATGTTAGATCCAGAGCTGCATGCACCATACAAAATGGCGGCTGAGCTGCTTCCAACATCACTGCTGTTTCACTACTACTTTCAGAAGTGGTAACAATCCCACACAGCCCGAAACACAAAAACATGTACATACGCACTTTAAGGAAAAAAGAAACTCTGCTAATGGGGAGACAAGATGGAATAATTTAGCCTCCAGGAGAAATTCAATTTCTTCCCAGTTTTCTACCCACAAAGAGGCTACTTCTGCACACAGCTGTATTCAAAGAAAATAATGTTAAACAAAGGCAAGTTTCTATTGAAACATGGATTTTAAACAACCTGATAGCCCATCAAAAATAAAAGATGAATCAACATCTATTCTCCAACCCCTTCTCAAATACGTCACTTTAACATACAAAATAAAAGCGTGCATCCACACACAGTGTACAGAAATTGCTCTTCAAAGAAACAAACCTCATCCATATGGTTGTCAAGAAAATTATCTTAAATGCAGACAAAAGAAAGCATTCTTCGACAAGCAAGACAATTACACTAAAACATCAGAATCAGTCAACTGCATAATGAATGGAAGGGAAAGTACTTCAACATTTTGTTAGACAAATGCCTTATTGACCATGGTCACAGCTGCTTCAGTCATCACTGCAGCTTTGCAAAGCTGGACGCCGAAGCGAATTCGTGAGTCGGGGGTTCCTCCCAGTTGGCCAATTGGGTGAGGGCCTTAGACTGAAGAAGTGAGAAGTTGCAGAATGACCCTGCTTCACTGCCAGAAGAGGTGAATGCCACCAACCAGTCTAGACCAGCCTTTGGAAACCTGTTCTAGATGTTCAGGCTTAACCTGCCACCAGTGCAAGTCTGCATTGTCAAATAGTCAGGAATTCTGGCAGTTGCCATCAAAAATGGCTGCAGATCCAGAACCTGGTCAGAAAGTTGCTATTGACCCTTGTGGCCTTGGCTTGCTTTCTTCTCACCTCCCTAGCCCCCACTAAAGGGTCTCTTCCGCTTTTGTGTGGACTCAACATATAAGGGCTGGGATCACACATGTACACACACAGACAGGCACACACACACATGTAGACACTGCACATAAACATGCACACATGCAAGCTAGCAGCATGGGGCAATTCAGTCCCAGATCCAACACAAGATAGTACTCTATAAAAGCTGTGGCCATTTAAAAATATATTCAGGGATGTACTGAAACATGGGCATCCAGCTCCTTTGAGCCTGATGGATTTCCTGCCTGTTCCTGATGATCAGATTGATTTTGCAGATTTCTGTCCCTAGAATTTTGCAAATATTAATAACATTTACAAAAATAAAAGCCTGAAAACCATGCAACTCTTACCTGATTTGTGCAGAGTTGGCCAATATGCATACAACCGTAATTTGTACCCACTGTGATTTGCAGAATCAATTGATTCTGTACATACTGCACAAGGGAGATCATGGTTTTGGGGGCCACTTTGCATTTTATCTGCAGTTAAAACACATGCTCAGACTCTGGCCTGTTCAGACGATGAAAGTCAGCAAACTGGCTCAACTTGCACTACAGAGAATTGGTGCCAGCAAAGGTGTTATGATTTGGGTAAAGCTGTAGTTTAGGGATCAACTTAGGAAAACCTGGTTTTTGGGGGTCCAGGAGGCTGGAAAGATGCTAAATGGGCAGGAAGGCTGACCCATCAACAGCAACACTCTGATTCTGTGATTCTGTGGTTCTCTGGTTCTCTGACTGCGGCTGTTGTGTATGCTATCTGAATGGACAGGGATTATACAGGTATTTAGGACTGGGGTTAAGCTTCAAATTAGAGTTAGGAACACTGGGATTCTTCTACATGCCCAGGGAACTAGAACAAGTCTTAGCTCAGTAGAATGTGTGATCAACCAACATGCTGATAGGAATGGGGCATGGGTTATATTTCGATCTTGCAAATGTACGGCCTTCATCCACAGAGTACAGCCACGTCCGTATTCCATGCAGAAGGTGTGAACTGGGTAAGAACCTGATCAAAAATAACCAAAATGAATTTTCCTACATCCTACCAAAGAGCCAGAGCCTGACACCACGGAATCACGAGACGGTCCTGCTGGACCGAGAACAGGATGCCATCCAGTTCGGCATTCTGTTCGCACAGCGGCCAGCAGGTGCCTGCAGAAGCAGGTTGTGAGCGCAAAGGCTTCCCCTGCTGGGTCCCTCAGCATCACATGCATAGCCAAATCGCCTCTTGACACTAGAGGAAGCATGGATCCATGCCAGTGAGGAAAGGGTTGGAAGCATGCCAGGGAAGCAAGAGCAAAGGTAGGGAGGGGAGCTGGTCTGGACTCTGCTGAAGTGAGTCCCCCGTGGACCTTTCCAGAGTGAGCTTTTCCTGTCCTTTTGTGCCCTCTAGGGGACACAGGCATGCATTGATTCTTCTTATTTCGGATTGCATAGCTCTTCTGTGTCCCTTCTCCCAGAGGAACTAGGAAGCCCGCTTTCTCTGCATTTCCTCTTGTTTCATCATTAAGTAGTCATCACCAAGGGCCCAATGCATGGGACCCAGACCTGCAACGGGGAGCTCCATGCCAGCTGCACGGCTTTGAAGCTTCTTGGGCAAGACACCCTCCATGGGTCCCCTCCCTCAGTGACTCTTCCTTTCTGCTGCCTTTATCCTTCTGGCTGCTGTTGATGCTAAGCGATTCATCATCACTACCACTTGCTCACTGGATAGGCAGAGAGCTGGGAGGCAAGCAGGTAGTAGCATTAATGGCATTTTCTCACCACCGCCATGATCTGGGCCAGAATGAGAAGCATGTGAACAGACAAGGTGTGATTGTAAAGAGGAGATGCCTCAGGGCAACCTCATATTGTTGGCCACCCTTCCAACATGCCCCGCTTCCATGCCGTGTCCCTTCAGCAACCTGAGACCAGAAGGGTCACATTTGTTAAAAAATGATCATTTTCGTGAATCCTTGTGTATGTCATCAGAAAAGAAGACCAACGTCATAAGAAAAGGAGACCAGAAGAAGAGTCTAGGGATGGCTTCAGAATGATGGCAAGGATTCTCTCCATTGGATTCAAGTCCATTTGCCTTGCACTGGTGCCCCTCACACGGGCGTGTGAATTGGGCCACTTTGTCGACTTCCGTCTCTACGAGGTTCAAAGTTTGCGTTCTCAGATCACTAATGGCATTTGTGCAAATAAGCGCCTGAAAACCACATGGCTGCAGTGTAATTTGTACAGAATCGGGGGATTTTTTGTAAATTGCCCAGTTTGTTTGTTTGTTTGTTTGTTTGTTTTCTATGCCGCCCAACACCCGAAGTTACGGACAAACTATGCGAGAACTGCAAATGTCATGATTTGCAGCAATTTCTTTGCAGAAATCATTTGCACATATTTCCCTGGTGTTAAAAAAATACACACATAGTCATCTTCCTTGGGGGTGAAAGTCTGGGAACACACTCACACACAGGAGTGGGGAGCGGGGGAGAGATTCTTCCCACTTCCAATCATCAAGTCAGAAATTGGCAAGTGATCTTGCAAGTTCAAACATGACAGATTTCTCTGCCTTGGTAAAATCCCAGACCAACCACACTAGATCTGATCAAAGGGGCATCTAATGCAGCCTTCGGTTCCCACTGTGGCCAATCCAAAGGGGAAACTACACCCTTTGGCTCATGTATCTCACCAGCCAGTATCAAGAGGTGTCTGATACAAGAGGTAATAAATAGTTTTCAGGACTGGTGTCTATCGATGGCCTCGCCCTCCATGAAGCCATCTAAATCCCTTCTAAAGTTATGCAAGTTGATGCACTGAGATGCTTTGCAATATTTATATTTTTTAAACAGGAACTGCCTCACTGTACCATCCCTTGGGCTCCAAAGCATTGGCTCCAAACTGCACTTCTCTGAGGGGTGTAACCCTCACCCCTACGCTACCAGGAGAAGGGTAGTCATGCATGTTATGACCTAAAATTGGCTTCCCCATGGATAAATATGGCTCTAAGCAGCATAAGTCCACAGACTGCCTCATTGGGGAATTGTGCATTGTATTTGCAATTCATTTCTACAAGCTGGAATTAGTTTAGAACTGCATCACGTTCTCTAAACAAAGCAAATCCATCAGCATTGTAAGCTGGCCTTTTTGGAATATCCATGCACAAGATCACAAGCTGGTTTTAAAAAGTATTTTGGTCCCTGCTGAGAAGGATTTGTGTTGCAGCCAGAAATCTAGAGTTGAGATGCTTTGATAGGGAATCTGCTTTCTGCAGTTTCCCAGTGTCATTTAAGACCTTGAACCACCCGGGACCACTTTGAAAGACAACACTGATCAGATGACAGATATTGGGGGCATTGTCCTGCTCCCAACCCACTGAAGTCAATGCACACTATAAAAAAACTGAGCACCATACACAGTAATACACAGTAATACCCTGCCATTATTTCTTAGCTGGACCCACCAAGTTTTCCAGTGTTGACTCCGAAGCTCTGCAGCAGAGCGTTTCCCATGAAAATGAGGCTTTCTTATCCACTTCCATCCGACATTGATTGGCATCAGCCATGATGTTCCGTCTTGTCAAAGATGCAGCATGCCAATTACAGAAAATGACGTTCTGTTGCTTAAAAACTGATTGCAAATTGCTTCTGACTGATTGGCAGAATAATGAAGTGGGGGCTTACTCCGAGTGAAATCTGAGTGCATTGAAGGCTGTCTCTTGCCAGGGGATGCTTCTACAGATGCTGCACTTCCAGGGTCACTCGGAGTGCTCATCCGACAAACATTGCAGGAACGATGCTAGATATTCTGTTCTGCATGCTAGAAAGAGCTTTGCCACGAGGGATGGGAAGAAGAGCAAGGCTTGACTTCACCAAGGTTCTCTGAACTTCAGCTTGCTACTCCTCTCTGCTTGATTTCCACCTGCCTTTGTAGTTGGCACAATTTTGTGTGAGCAGGAGAACTGCACAAACCAGGTACTATGCATAAGAATTGTGAAAACTTGTGAAAACTATCCCCAAAGTTAGGGAAAATTCCTAACCAGCTATTGCACTTAATTGTGAAAACTATCCCCAAAATTAGGGAAAATTCCTCAGTGACTTAAGTGCAGCTGATTTTTTAAATATTTTGTGTAAAATTAAACAAAGCCATTTGTGCAAGTATTAATTTATTTCTCCATGTATTTAGAGGCCTCCTATAACCTTCCTAGGCAGCTTGCCATACATGAAACATTAATGAAGTAAAACACATTAAAACCGATTAAAACACGATGAATTAAAACATCTATGGAAGCAATATAAAAAGGGCCACAGCATTCAGGCCAAGTGTTTAAAAAATTCCTAAAAGGGCATATCTTTGCCTGGTGCTGAAAGGAAAATAAAGATGGTGCCAGGCAAATTTCCTGAGGGAGGGAGTTCCAAAGATGGGGAGCAGCAGCAGAGAAGGCCCTTCACCTGGTTGCCACCCCTCTCGTCTCCCTGCAGGGTGGTTCTCGCAGAAGGGCCTCCTGAGCTGATCGAAGGGGACAGGTAGGTATATATGGGTGCAGACGGTCCTTTAGATAGCCAGGCCCCAACCCGTTTAGGGCTTTCTATGTCAATGCAAGCACTTTGATTGCATGCACAAGTTGGACAATTTGCAAACATTTTGGTGGATGTATTCTCTTGCTCACTTTCATTTTGGAGGTTTTGGACATAAAATGCTTGCATCATTTGTGAGCAGAGAGAGAGTTCTTGTGCACTTGTTCCCTTTTCTGTAGGACTTAGTTAACACAATAACGATGCATTTGTGCTTGACAATGGTACAATTGACCCACACATACTGTGCCTAGCACAACTTTTGCTGGCTCAACAATGCTCCAAGCCTCTCGTGTCTGTCCTTCCCAGTGGTGGAAATGTTCATTTAGTTCCTGCTGGTTTTAAGATAGATACTTGATTTCATTCTTGTTCTTAATTACACCTAGAGTGTATTGGTCAGAAATCTTAGTGCATCTACTTGGAAGTTTGGCTGCACTTATGTCTTGCTTGTGGGCCAAGGCTTAACCATTGAAGATGCACTCTGGGTCTGATCCAGCAACACTTTTCTAATCTTCTGAGTGTCAAAAGTTATGGTTGCTAAGTCCCAACCTGCAGAATGCTGCAGTAGGGAGCTCCTTGATCTAACCCCGCATGGCTTTTCTGATGTTTTTATGAGCATTCGGATCTGCTGAGATGCATAGACTGCCGATTGAACGGGGAGATGATGTCATGTAGTGACAATGCACAGCAATGATTGATTGGGATCTGCTTTGTGCTGTTAATAAGAAGCAGTAATTGTATCGCTGCAGCTCTTTCTAAACCAACCACTGTGCAAATAAACACGATTGCAGACCAAACACGGCCACAAGTTTGTAGTCTAAAAGAGAACAAAAAGATAGGGCTGGAAGTGGGATACAACAGGAATGGAAATGCAGGGGAATTAAGTAATGAGTAGAGGCCACGGAAGACAAAGGGCTCTTGAACTGTGTTTTGCCTATTTAAACGCAAACAAGCAGCACTTAGTATTGGTAAGCATATAAGCATTCTAGCATTTTCCACAGCCACTGGGAGCCCCCTCACCATTGCCACTGAAATTCATCGGTGTAGTTAAACAAAGGATTGTTTGCAAGCAAAGGCACACTCCTGATAAGCTCCCACATGCTTTGGGTGTGGAAAAGGAGCCCAGCCTCACTCACCTGCCCTAGCCTATTCCCTATCCCATCCTGAAACCCGCCCCATCAATGCCAGTCCGTATGCCCAGCAGTCAGCCCCATCTGGGCAAGTCTCGCCTCATGCGGAATGGCATCGTTCCACCTCCTTCCTCTGCTACCATTTATTTAACAATGCTGACATAAAACAAAAGGAGGAAAGCTGAGCTGAGAACATCATTTGCACAGAAGCCTCTGAACTGAAACTAATCACACCTCCGCCACAGCCCGCCTTGCCATTTCTGCTTCTTCACAGCATCCCTTCCATTGTGTTGATATTCGGAATCAAGGGAGAGGAACAGCATGGAGATGTTCTGATCTTATTTGGGTAATGTTTAACAAGCAGCAGAGACAGCTCTCTCTCTCTCTCTCTCTCTCTCTCTCTCTCTCTCTCTATATATATATATATATATATATATATATATGAATACAGCTGTTCTAACCAATTTCCAACACATCTCACCCTAATTTGATCTGAGATGCAGGGCTGGAATATCTACTTCCACCACTCGGGAATTTCAGGCTGGTTGCATTTAGTAACTGACACCTGAACTGATCATATCCAAAGGCTGCAAAGAAAATAAAATAGACCTAACAATGGAATCTATTTCCCATTCTTTGTCATTACAAGTTTACCCCAGCACACTTTATTGCATTTACACAGAAGTAGACCTAGAACATAACCAGTGACACCATTGGGTACCACCATCTGTCCCCAAATTTCAGTAGTTTATCTCTTACTGTTTTCTTTCTGGAAACAAATGCATTCCTAGGACTTTGCAGATCCCAAGAATCGACTGATTTTTCAGTTCTGGTGTCTTGATCCCCCCAACACAAGCAACATATGAGGGTGCAGAAAAATACCTCATGAGGTTTCCTAAGAAAATAGGTCTGGGGAGGCAGGCTTAAGCACACTAGTTGTCTAACGGTCAATATACACCATGTGATTTCATAGTGAGAAACTTCCTTCTCCAGAAACAATATTATAATGTTAGAAAAGTGACCCACATGATAAAAAATAGTTTTTAGCTAGGATTACTTGCATGCTTGCTTGCCTAATTTCTATCCTGCCCACTAGCCAAAGTTCTCTGGCCAGTTCTGAACAACTTACAAAAACAGAAAGCTCCCTCTACCAATAAAACAGCCTACTCTTTACTATATATGTTGGATATGTTGGTGACATACAGGTATGTGAGGGGATGTCACATGGAGGTGGGTAGAGAGCTGTTCTCCCCTGCAGAGGAAGGCAGGATGCGCTCCAACGGAGCCAAGCTCAGGGAACCCAGGTTCCATTTGGATGCCAGGAAGCACTTCCTGACAGTCAGGACCCCAAGGGTGTGGAATGGGCTTCCACGGGGGGTGGTTGAGGCCCCATCGGTGAGGGTGTTGAGAGATAGGCTGGACGTCCACATGGTGGGCATGTCGTGAGCAGAGCCGGCTGGTGCCGGGGGTCAGACTAGATGGCCTGGGAGGCCCCTTCTGACTCGCTCTGTTTCTATGTTTCTATATACAAATAGTAATGACATTTTGCCTCAAGTTTTGCATTCACATTTTATAATACGTGTTTCATATTTGGAATCGAAAGCATTTCTTATTGGACCACAGATACATTTGAGATTGCATGGCATTCTTCTTACTACTGTCCTAAATGAAGTTTCTGCCACTCCAGTAGGTTGCATTGTGGTCTCTAGTAGCAGAGAGGTCTTGGTGGTTGTTCACTCATTCTGCCCAATCACAGCCATGACCAATGAACCACTAAACAGTCTGTGAACATGGAATAAGGTAGGAGAGGGGTCCCTTCAAGAAGTCTCTGGTCCTTGTCCTGGTTGTCCTGGTTGTCCTTGCTGGCCTGGGCAGCCAGCAAGAGGAGAGATTCAAGGAAGGGTTGTGTAGTTGCAACACGTCCATCTCTGCTGAAGTCAGCCATGAATCCAGATGCTCAAGGGAGAAAGATGACTCTTTTGAGCACATGTTCTCAAGGGCAGCTGTCTGGTCTCCAGAAGAAGAGTCAGAGAAGGAAGAAGAGACACAGGAGGGAGGCCTGGAATGTGGGCCATTCCCAGACCTTGAGATGAGAGAAGTGGAGAGAGGCCAGGTTATCTCAAGGCCAGGTTCCCCAGGGGGCTTGGAGCAGAGAAGTTGCTCAGAAACCGTCAAGGTGGGCATGGCTCTCAACCCCAGGACTCAATGTCAGAAGAGGAAGGTGGCCCAGTTAGAAGACAGGTGTGCAGTGAGGAGACATGCCCGTTCGCCGAAGGACCCTCCTGAAGGGATGGGTCCCACGCTTGCTCAAACAGAGAGTTCCTGGAGCTGAATACTAGATTGGGTTCAACAAACTGCACCCTGCATGGAACTCTTCCACAAAACTGGAGAATCCCCACTTATGAGAAAGGATATAGAAAAATAATAATCATGATAAACACACTAATAACTTGAACAATGTTCGCTAGTTTTGAGAGCAGTAAAACTTTGTTGGTACAACACCAACCTTCTCTAAGAGTCCAAACTTTATGATAATACAAAGGTGTTTTAGAGCATCTGTGTTGGTATATTTATAGGAGCTGAGCGGGGCTGTCATGGATAGGATTATCTGGAGAGCTTTCTTTCACAGGGGCCCCATGAGTTGGAGATGATTTGATGGCACATAATGACAACAATGCAGTATGATAGACAGCAGCAGCTACAAGATCTCCACAGCTTGATTTGAAATATGCTAGATTTAAATTAATTGTTCAGGGCTCAGAGGAATTATTTGGCACCCAGCCAGATTCAGACTCGACTTCGACCAACCTATACCACACATCTTGTTTCCCATCCAAACATACCTATACCCTAACATGGTATATTTTTGATTGAATTTTTAATGTGCTGTTATAAATGATCCTCAGAAGTTGGGAAGTATAGAAATTAATCCTGCCCACCACTAGAATGTGAACTTCAAGAGCCAATGAAGGCTCTTAATAATAGAGTCCCTTGTCCCACCACCAGGCGTGCTTCAGCGTGAAAGAAAAATCAGTGAGCTGGAATTATTGGGTATTCAGCCAATTATGAATTGAGTCCAAAAATTTACCAGGGTTTGGACTTGGTCTGAGATCTGAGGGGCTGCAAGTTACCACCTGCAAGCTTGTGAGGTTCTGCAGTTACCACCTTGAAGTTCATTCCATCACATCTTCAGCTCAAATTATGCACTTTCTTATTCTTTTCACTCAAATATATGTGCTAATTTTGTGCACATTTTTAATGTGCACAATTTCCTTCCATTAATTAAAGCTTCCCCCTCTCCCCAAGAAGTATGTACATTTTATGTATGCTTCCCAATATATACATTCGTTGAATACATTTTTGCACACAGTTTTTTACACAAATCATATCACAAGCTTAGAAATCAATGGTCATTGTTCACAACTTGCTTTTGATTACTGGTGGCATAAAATGGGCAGATTATCATTAAAAACCAAATGGGTAATTGCAATTTCTTCCTCTCCTACCCAGATGAGTTCCTGTACCATTACTTAGATCCAATGGATCCAATATGTCGGTCTGAAATATTGATCCTTTTAGGAAAAATTAGTCTAGTCAGGAGAACAACAAACCCTCTAATTCCTTCCTGGATCTCTGTAAACGTCTAATGATCTAGACCTACCGGTGACTGGCAGGAAGAGTAAGTTGTGAAGAAGAAAACTCCGAGTGCCAGCTATGTGCATATTTTCTGAATGGAAAGGAATTATCCCTAGGAGTCCACATTGGGATTAAGGTTAGGGTTAGGGTTAGGATGAATGTCCATGTGCAAACAACTGGCTGTGATTGGGCAGAATAAGTGAACAATTGACATGTACACCCATTTCTGCATTTTGTCAGAATTTAAAGGGATTCTCCCAGGGTGTTATTCCCAGAGTTCAGATTTGGAAATATTTGGTTTCTTTTGCATGGTCAAGGTCCTGGAATCAGCCCTGATTAACATAGCAAGCAGACACCAAGAGCTCCCTGAGTGCCATCTTGCTGCATATTTTGTCAATGCATTGGGATTTTGTGTCTGCTTGTGTTGGAGTTAAGCTTCGGGTTAGCCTTAGCCCGTGTTCCTGTCCATGCTCCCTGTCTGCCATAGTGATGTTCAGAGATGGCCCAAGAGACTTTGCTGCTTGAGGCAATGGATAAGATGGTGGCCATTCCACCTCCAGAACCAGCTGGGCTAATCCAGCAGTTGAGTCTTCCTCCAATGTTATTGCAAGGGCAGAATCCTCACATCAGAGGGCGGAAGACGAGGGCAGGACAGACATCTCTGTTCTCCATCACCTGAACCACCGTTTTCCTCCCATTCGCACTGGCCACCTGCAGTGGGTGCTTCACTCCCCTAATGGGCCAGCTGGCCCTAGTAATGGGCACTTCGTGTTTTGGTTCCATTTGTTTTGTTTTCCTTCCCCCACAGCCCTGCCCTGATGTGGAAATCTATTTTAAGGATTTGGGAAGATCTATTTGAGCTCTTTCTACTCAGGGAATATCACCAGTTCATTGTAATTTACGACGTTAGTGAACAATGCATTGTCTTCACAGATATTTGTCTTTCAGAATGTCAATAATCACACTATTTAATTTCCTTAATGAGTGATTCTTGTGGCTTGCCAGGCCTTGGAGACACTAAGCTTACACAGACTCACACAGGCCTGGCAACGAGTGTGGTGAGGCATTCCAGCTTGTCAGCACAAGTCGGTACACAGAGAAGAAAGTAATTATGAGAACTTTGATGGGAGATGAGAGGTCAGATTTGAGACACCCGTTCCTCGTTTTCTCATCTGAAGGATGGGTGTAACTTTGCAAAATGGACCTTTTCTTGTTTCCCCAAGCACTAGGAGGCCTACGATGAGAATTATAATAAAGCGTGCAGAACGCATGGGTCTGTGGGAGGGGGAATCCATACAGGATTAACATTAAAACATCAAGAAGGCAATTCTATAGACCGGATTCACCTGGTTAACCATCAGTGCCTTCTCCTGGGCAGAGATAGTCGGCCACAATGATACTGGTAAGTCAGAACTAGATCACAGTAACATGGTCTATGCAAGGCTGCCCCAAACATTGGCGCTAGTGTAGAGTTCTGGATCTTGGATCCCTGAGGATCCCTGAGGACCAGGTTACCTCAGACAGCACCATTCCCCTTATCCAACTGTCCACTGAGGCCATCGGATGGCATTTGCTAGCTGATTGATCATCAGATGGAACATCACTGGTGGTTCCACATGGACCTGGACATGGTTGGAATCCATGCAGAGAAGACCCTTCAATGTAGTATCTCCGTTTCCACTGAACCCTTTGGGGCTCTGGCAGGAATTAATAGGGCATTGTTTTGAGTCTCCTGAAAATAGCAATGTTTTTGGAAGCTTTCCTGAATAGGGATGTGTGAGGAATCCATTTTGAGGATAGGAATCTGCCGGATTCCCTAGACTCTAGCACACTGTGTTAAATCCAAGCTCCCAGGGAATCCACCCAGCACTGCAGTCACCAGAAACTGAGCCTCAGGTGTTGTGCAAGCAGCATCTCTCCTTCATGTCATGTGCAACAGCTTTGTGTGAACATTTGTGCGTTTATGATTTCGGTTTGTTTGCTTACATGCTTTTGGGAAAAGTACATCAACTGCAGCCTATCTTTGTGATAGACATCCATGAGCTGGTTTCACTCACACAACAGTGGGTGTGCGTGGATGTGCACACATGCACGCACAAACACACATTAAGAGAAATAGTGTTCAAACATGCATTTGATAAGTAAAATCACTAGTAAAAGTGGCTGCATTTGGGGGAAATGTGCATTAAAACATGCATGTGTTAGGGAAAATGCAGACCAACACACAAATGTTCTTACATTTAAAAAGATCCTCCAAGTTTACAAACCTAAGTGGAGAGATTCTCAAAGTCTAAGTTGAACTGAATTTACCACCAGGAAAATGAGACTCTGAGAGGAACCAAAATAGACAATTCCATCTATCTCAGACTTGCACACTCCAGGAAAAAAGTAGTGAAGGCACAGCTGCTTGTAGACAGCATCCTTAAAAAGAAAGGTGCAATAAAAAGACAGGCATGAAACTATCAAACCTGCTGTTAATATTGTTCTGCAAGCCAGCAGAAAATGCAGCTCGCATAACCAATGCAGGATATGAGTCTCACAGTTCTTTTCCAGAATATGTCACGGATCTCCAGCCCAGTTTCATTTCCATGGGGAGTAGAAAGAACGGCATTAAACTCCAGCTCACTTAATGGCTTTTGTCACAATGCAAATCATGCAAACCTCTAAAGTGGTTCATTTCCCTTCTTTTCTGGACATGAGCAAATACAATTGTCTTATTCGACTATACTAGTTTTAATTATGTTCCACATGATGAGAAGCGATCTTTCTTTGAGCCATAGTGTGTGGTTTAAAGCAAAAGAAGCCACCAATAAGATTTATTTGGGGTCTGATATTGAGCTGGTTTCTTACCCTAAAATATACAAAGCCTCTTGAAATGAAGAAGATCTCATGGCTCAAAAAGGTAGAAACACAGCATAAGATCTCATGGATAGATTCTGAATTTGTTAAACTGGTGCACCTGGATTAATACCAGTAGACTATAGGTTTTCAACCACTGGTCCTTGGATCGGTGCTGGTCTGTGGAGATTTTTTACCAGTCTGTAGGTGGACCGCATCCTGCCCACCATGGACCAGCGTGGGAACTGGCTGTATTCCACCGCCTCTTCCTCAGTTGGCATCACCTTCATGGGGGGGGGGTGCACTGATGCCACCAGGGAGGGGTAGAGAGGGGAGAGACAGTTCAGTGGGAGCCAGCTGGGAGCCACACAGTACCAAATTCAGTATTTTCTTCTTTTGTTGGGATTTGTTGTTGCTTGGTTTCTGGTTGTTTTGGAGAAATTTATTTTTTTTGGTATTGTGTTTGGAAAGTTATATGCAGAATACTGTATCATGTGTATGATGCTTTTTGTTTCTGCCTCATTGGTCCCCAGGGCGGTTTTCCTGTTTTTGCCCCAGCTGTGAAAAGGTTGAAAACCGCTGGACTATAGCATGTTTGTGGCCTTTCTAATTTCTAGGGAAAGGAAAAATCTCTGCGCAGAATGACTTGCGCACAACTGGGAATGTCTGAGAGTTTCACTTTTGCTCACAAAACGTGCATGCATGTCCCATGCAGCTCTCCAAACCAAGCACACGCATGTGGCCACTGAACATATTTATGGATTGTTTTAAATGGATTCACATTCCTCTTGCTGCCTACTCCCAGTGCAGTTTTCACATTTTTCTATATCTACACACAATTCTTCCAGAGAGAGAGAGAGTTGGGCATATTATGGAGGCTTGCAGAAATGTCCCACTAAGATAAGCAGGGAGACAATTGTCCAAAGAATCTTGCACATTTCTTGTTTGCCCATCCCTATGCAAGCCATGAAACATAGTTGGCTGGTAGCAGTAGTATTAAACTTCTACACTGCCCAATAACCAAAGCACTCTGGGCCATTTACAACACATCAAAAGACAATCTGAAATGCACCACATTGTAAAACAAAGTTTCCATAATTTAAAGAACACATTTTAAAATTTAAAACCAAAATTAAAACACATTTAAAATCTCAATAGCGTAAATTAGCTACAGCTTGGAACCTGACTAAGCAATTAACAATGCCCCGGTAAACTACTGTATTTTTTGCTCTATAAGACTCACTTTTTTCCCCCTCAAAAGTAAGGTGAAATGTCTGTGCGTCTTATAGAGCGAATATGTGTGTGCAGTAAGTCTGTCAGATGTGCAGCCCATGGGGAAGTGACGGGGAATGTGCCTGTGATTATGTGCCCATTTGATTCAGAATATTTTTTTCTTGTTTTCCTCCTCTAAAAATTAGGTGCGTCTTATGGTCAGACGTGTCTTATAGAGTGAAAAATACGGTATTTCCCTGGGAGTTACCATATTTTTTGCTCTATAAGACTCACTTTTCTCCCCCTCAAAAGTAAGGGGAAATGTCTGTGCGTCTTATAGAGCGAATATGTGTGTGCAGTAAGTCTGTCAGATGTGCAGCCCATGGGGAAGTGACGGGGAATGTGCCTGTGATTATGTGCCCATTTGATTCAGAATATTTTTTTCTTGTTTTCTTCCTCTAAAAACTAGGCACGTCTTATGGTCAGGCGCATCTTACAGAGCGAAAAATACAGTAATTAAAGGTCCTGCAGTAGAGGACAGTCTTAACCTGGCACTGAACAGAGTAAGGTTGGTGCCAGGCAGCTTCAGCGACTTTGCACAGGGATATTACAGGCCTGCTTTAGTTCTCTTATACTTAGAATTGGTGGGTCTCACTCTGTACTTTCATTCTCTTATATCTATGCAGGTGTGGCAAAGGGAACATGGATGATTTTGTAAGCATTCCAGCCAATACTAAGCTCGGCTCTTCCCGTCCCTTCCCGTCCCTTCTCTTCTCAAGGCAGGCCAGTTGGGGTACTTACAGACAATGTGATGCTCTCTGCATACGTCTTGCGGTGCTAGGCTCCCACATATGGGGACCCCTATGAAAAGAAATGAGGCCTTTGAATTGTGGTGCTGGAGGGGACTCCTGAGAGTCCCTTGGACTGCAAAGAGATCAAACCAGTCAGTCCTAGGGGAGATCAACCCTGACTACTCTTTGGAAGGCCAGATCCTGAAGATGAAACTCAAATACTTTGGCCGCCTAATGAGAAGGAAGGACTCCCTGGAGAAGTGCCTGATGCTGGGAATGATTGACTGCAAAAGGAGAAGGGGATGGCAGAGGTTAAGCTGGCTAGATGGGGTCACTGGGGCAGTGGGTGTGAGCTTCGGTGGACTCCGAGGGATGGTGGAGGACAAGAGAGCCTGGAGGAATGTGGTTCATGGGGTTGTGGTGGGTCGTGCACAACTTTGCTACTAACAACAACAAAATAGGGAGAAAGGAACTGAGAAACATTTCAAGGAAGCTGAATCTCATTTTGCTCCTGGAAGTATGACAATTTGTCAATGGGACAGGGGACAAAATTCCACCACAGCAGAACCACAGAAAAGGTGAACTGCAGTGAAATTCAAGATGACATAGGATCCCATTCTTCTGGGATGCAACATCTGAGGAATTTGGAGAGAACTCAGCAGGACATGAGGTTCTGTGCGAGCTGTACATGCTGACCCCATTCTCATTTTGTTAGCTTAGAGAGGCAGAGCGGTGATTAGGAATCAAATAACTAAGGGTCCCAATGTAATCATTGTTATCCAATAAACATCATATACTGTGTATAAGAGTTCCTATTCAAAGTTTTTGATCTGAAATTATATGTAAATAAAAAACTTTTTGTCTCACTGTTATTCCCCCCTGCCACAATTACTGTTGTTAAAGATTGCCAATAATTAACATTTCATGATGGGGGGAAAAGGCATCAGTCTAGAGCTTGAAGATATTCCTTTCATGTTTTATCTATTGTTGGCCTTGCAATGTATTATTTATATACCCAGATGAAAGGTTAGTAGTGGAATTACTGATTCTAACATATGAGCACAGAAGGTCAACAGCAAGATCTGAATGTCCTGCATACACTTTTGGCTGATCCAGTCAAAACAACGTATTTAATGAGCCTGAGAAGATACTGAATTAACATGTGCAGCATGAATTTTAATTTCATTTCCTCCCTCTTGTCACAAACACTGTTGCAGTGCAATAAAAAAAGATCCATGCATCAAAACTTTTAAATGGTTGGGTGGCACATCCAATGCAATGGTTCCCAGAACCAAAATGATGGGCACCAAAAGATGGATCTGATTTCCCAGTATCCTTTGTGAAAACATGCAATAATAAATGAATCATTGCTGTTGGTTGCAAAGAGGTTCTCATCCATATTTTACAAGCAAAGTCCTGACTAACTGAGAAGCCATATATTATTGAAAACATCGTTTTTATGGTATCTGCAACAGCCTCAATGCTAAGTGGAGGGGAAAGGACCTATCAGAATTGCAAATACTTGGGAATCTTAACTTCTCAGAAATACACGGCAAGTGCTTAATAAGAAACAAATGCACCAGAGGAATTATATTGTGCTTGTGACAGTGAAGGTCAATCAGCTGAGCTGGTCAGGTGCTTAAGGACCTCAATAGTTGTTGTTACGTTCCATTTATAGCCCCCTTTCTTTCTCCTTTAAGAAACCCAAGAAGGCAGGTAACTTTCACAGCAGACGGGGGGTGGGGGGAGAAAACAACAAACCAGCAGAACGATGCCACATTTGGCGGGGTGGGTCTTACACTGAAGACATTCAAGATCCAACTGGACAGCCATCTGTGAAGACGTCTTTCACTGTGCATCCTGTGTTAAGCAGCAGGTTGCCCCTATGGTCTAAGAACTACAGGAAGACCAAACGTGACTTGGATCATTTCCAACAAGGAAGCCACAACCTTGTGTTTACAAGAGCTGAGCAGGGCTGACTAGGCCTGGACATTTTGGAGGACGCTCATTCGTAGGGGCATCATAAGTCGGAGATGCTTTGAAGGCATGGAACAACCTAAACCTCTATTATTGCATGGTTCTATGATACTCCGCCAAAACAGTGGAACACAGTAAAAGAATTAGGACAAGTAAATTAATGATGGTTGAACATAGAAAGTAGATTTGGAGAGTCCTCTGGGCTATTGGGGCAGTACATAAATGCAATCAATCAGTCAGTATTTTTTAAAAGTCCGAATCTGTGCAATTTTATCCGTACACTTGCAGGCTTACCGAAATAGGAACCCAAACAGGAGCATTTGTTCTAGAACATAATGTAACAAACAGAAGCCAGCATTTAAGTCATTTTAACTAAATTGGTCTACCACAGTGGTTTGGCTATTAAAATACTAAAAATCACACACACATGCACACACACACATACAGAGACACAAACACACGCAAATAGAATAACCCATATCTTCCACTCATAGTTCTCTTCATTTATTTTACTTATATTAATATTATACCCCATAGCTGTTCTTTTTTGTCGATCCCTACCCTGAATGAACTAAGATCTTTGGCAGGGGGGATCTAACTAGGGCAAGGTTTGGGGAAAATGCTGGGGAGGCATATATTCCCAGGTGGTTACAAATGATGTAATGCTAGGACAGCTTTGCTAGCTTGCTAGCTTGCTTGCTTGTTTCAAGAGTGGAGTCACCCTCTTCATGTACACCTTTCCCCATATTAAATACTTATGCCCATCCATGTAATTCCATCAACCCCTCAAACAACCTTATTTAAAATAAGCCAGTGTGGTGTAGTGGTTAAGAGCGTGGACTGGGACTCAGGCGATCTGGGTTCAAGTCCCCGCTCAGCCATGGAGCCAACTGGGTGACTTTGGGCCAGTCGCAGACTCTCAGCCCAGCCTACCTCACAGGGTTGTTGTTGTGGGGATAAGATGCAGGAGGAGAATGATGTAAGCTGCCTTGAGCCCTTTGTGGAAAAAGGCAGGATATAAATCGAAAAATAAATAAATAAAATTACTGCTTTAATTTAACATATGAACGATATATGTAAGAACAGGAAGCCTTTGCTTGTTGCAATATGAAGCAAATAATGTAGGGAACCTTATTTCCAAAGCCTGTAATTCATCACACAATTTCTTATGTTGCTGTTGTTGTATTGCATTAATATCCAGTGAGTGACTGGCTGATGTCCCCCAGTGAGCTTCATGACTGAGTGGGGACTAGAATCTGGATCTCCTGTCACCACTGCGTACACTGGCTCTTGTCAAGTTAGAACTGGAATACAGTTTGAAATAGCCATGGCAGGGGATCACTCTGAAGAAGATGCAAGCTAAGGATTAACTTGGATGTACAACTTGCAAAGCAATTAGGATCCTTGGAGTACAGAGCTAAGTGGCTCTTCAGGGAGCACCTGAGAGCCTTCACAAGCCCCCTGGAATCTCAAAAGAGGTGGGGTGTTGCTTAGCAGCCAGGTGGAACCAAGAAAGTTTCCATTTTAGTCCAGCCTTAGAAACTGAATATGCTTACTATATGTAGTAAGCATGCTGTAGATGGTGGTTTTGTTTTCCTAGGTCCTGGCCTGGGCTTGCTTCTGCTCATCACTGCTCAAAAGAAATCCACTGGGATTTCCTCTTTGGGAAGCAGACTTGCAAACTGGAAGCCAGTGGCTTTTGCGTTTGCCTGGCTTACATTAGTGGGACTTCCTGCACCTAGGGAAAACCTGTCCTTCAGACCTTTTACAGGGTCAGATGACCTGTCCCTGGGTCAGAGCTCTGCTCACCACAGCCCCAATTTGGGCAAGCATACTCCAATGAGTTGAGCACAGCTGACTTCGAAATTGGACGTGAAAGCCTGCCAAGGACAATTTCCTTTGGAGACTTTAAAACTTCTTCCATTTAATGCTCCAAAGTTAGCAAAGCATTCACATTCTTCAGCATTTATGCATCCGGTGAATGAAAGGAGAAATCTGATAATTAACCAGTAGGGACAGGAAAGGGGTGTGGCCATTGCGAGCTGAATCATACCCTGGAGATTGCAGGGGACTCGGCGTGCACTTAATGCTTCTAATTCTCAAGGGTTGTAATTACCTGGAAATAGACTACAAGGTAACTATTTTTGGAAATGTCAATTTTCTGGATTTATTGGCATTGAAGAACTCTTGTATCCACGGCCTCCAGTGAGACTTAACAGGTTCCTTAAAGGTTCAAGCAGTAGCCACATGAGCTGTAGAACCTGTTTGGAAAGTGTTGTAAGAAGCAAAATCTTTTCCCTCTTCCCCTTGGCCATTGTTTGCACTGCAGCCTCGGACTGAGCCCAATTAATGGGGCTATTTTTCTGGACCTCTTTTGAATGCTTCCTGTTCTCCCATTTCTTCCACCATCATCCTTTGAGTACCTGCCAGCCTCAAACCCCACGATTCTGCCAAGGTTGCTGGGGAAAGTTATTATGGATTCTAGCTAGTTCAGACTTCTGGGAAGCCAGTCAGTAGATCCCACCATCAGCTGAGTTTTCCTGAGCCATGCAGACAAAGGAGACCGGTTCTCCAGTATGGGCTGGGAGTTGACATTTGCACTAATTTGCACAGGAATTTTTACACCAATGCATGGCAGGTTATGCACATTAGTGCTGATGCGAATGAACACCTGTGCCAAATTAGCACAAGTTGAATAATGACATTTTGGTAAAACAAAAATGTTATTCCATCTATGAGCAGGGGATGGAATGAAAGAATACTGAGCACCTGTAAAACAGAGGTACAACAGCTTTGACAAATGTGTGTTTATGTCGGTATCTGCACTGGGTTTCAAGTGGCAGCTTTTCCTGGGCTGCTGCACTGTACGAGAGCAATTACATATTTCAATATCTGTCTGCATTAACAGTATACCTCCCAGCACTCAGAAAATTATCATGTCAGGGAGAAGGATGAACTCATTTACCCTTGACATGCTAGCTTTCCAGTGTAGGGGTGCAATCTTGATACTTGCAACCAGTCTCTGGGGATATTTACATGTCCCTCCTGATGGGTTCCATAAATCCGTATCTCAAGGGTGGGATGACTCCTCCTGGTATCCATGCAAGGCAAGATTCCCTGGAGGAAACCATCATGCTAGGGAGAGTTTAAGGCAAAAGAATTAAAAGGAAGACCAAATAAGAGATGTGTTGACTCCACAAATTGAGCCAGAGTCTTGAATTTAGAACAGCTAAGCATGGATGTCATGGATAGAGCATTTTGGAGGGCTTTCACTTATAGGGTTGCCACGAGTGAGAGATGGCTTGATGACACACAATGATAACAACCACAGTACCATGATTCTGGCCGTTGGCTTCTAGCCTAGATAGCTCAAAAGATCCTCTCAGAGGTAATATACCAATAAATACTAGCCGATTGAGAGTGGTAGAACACTAATTCAGTTTTCCTTGCTCATCGTATTGTGGCATCCATTAAGTTGGCTGCATCCTTCTCCAGCATGGAGATGCATTTCCATTTCCAGCATTTTGGCACCAGTAAAACCCTTTGTATTTCCCCGTTATTTTAATGTCGAATTGGTTTTAATGTGGTTTGCATTGTTGTATTATCGGATGCTGTGCCATTTTATTTTATTTCCTATTTTACTTGCTGCTTGTTGTAAACTGTCCTGAGACCCAGTAGATGGACAGTCTATAAAGGCTTTAAATAAATAGCAAGCAAGCAAGCAAGCAAGAAAGCAATCATGGCCAACATTCAACAGTTTGAACAGAACAGTTAGAATCTCTCTGGGTTCTAAACAAATTCATTGTTGGAAAAATGCAACATAAATTTGTTGGGGTTTTACGGTGAGGTTTCTTGTGTTTTATTGTTTCCATTTTATCATTGCAGCATTTATGCTGGTTTTAAGATTATTGTTTCATTGTGTGCGCTGTTGCTTTATATTTCTGTAAACTACCCAGAGAGTCATTTTGGTTAGTGGGCAGGTCAGAAATTTAATAAATAAATAAGAAAGAAATCAGTGACAAATGGACATTTCTCCTCATACCCTAAAGCATGGGAATATGCATTTTGGAGGGACCTGTGCATTGCAAAAGGATTTGCCTATTTCCCCATGTGCAAATTCATACAACTGCAAGTTTGTGAAAGTGTAAATGAATTCCAGTTTGGAAAACAGAAAAAAAATCTGATTTCATTGATGAAATGGAAGAAAAGTACTTCACAATCAGTAAAACATGCACAAACCTGGCTTTAAGAAAATCTATATATCTCCAGCTGTGGGCTATGTGGAATGGCCATGCATGAGAGCTGAACAGAACCTCTGTGCTGGATCCTGGGAGGGATGAGGGACCAGGTTTTCCTTTGGTGGATCATGCATAACGTGGCACAGCCATGGAACACGGGGGTCTGGCTAAGATTTGCAGGTGCCCTGAGTCAGTTCCCTGCCTGTCCTGGTGAGCCTTCATCACATAGAAACACAGAAACAGAGCGAGTCAGAAGGGGTCTCCTGAACCTTCTAGTCTGACTCCCAGCTCTAGCTGGCTCCTCTCACGACATGCCCACCATGTGTATGTCCAGCCTATCCTTGAACATCCTCACTGATGGAGCCTTAACCACCTCCCAGGGAAGCCCATTCCATACCCTAGTGGTCCTAACCATGAAGAAGTACTTCCTGGCATCCACCCTAAATCTCAGTTCCCTGAGCTTTGCTCCATTGGAACATGTCCTGCCCTCCTCCACAAGGGAAAAATGGTCATGACCCACCTCTGCATGGCACTCCCGCACATATGGGTATGTCGCTAACAGGTCCCCTCTGAGTCGCCTCTTCTCAAGGCTGAAGAGACCCAGATCCCTCAGTCTCTCCTCCTATGGCTCCCCCTGCAAACCAGCCACCATCCTAGTGGCCCTTTGCTGCACCGAATCCAACCTTGCTATATCCCTCTTGTAATGAGTGGCCCAGAAGTGAACACAGAACTCCAGCTTCAGGCGCACCAGAGACATATAGAGTGGCAGCAATACCTCTCTCGAGCTAGAAGCCACGCTACTGGCTATGCAGCCAAGGGTGGCGTTCGCCCTCTTGACCACCGTTTTGCCCTGCTGGCTCATG
Organism: Varanus salvator macromaculatus; assembly: GCA_023646645.1. Taxonomy (NCBI): domain Eukaryota; kingdom Metazoa; phylum Chordata; class Lepidosauria; order Squamata; family Varanidae; genus Varanus; species Varanus salvator. Next base: position 6,784,678 of record JAIXND010000767.1, on the reverse strand, counting down.
TTCAGCCTGCAGTCAACCAGCACCCCGAGGTCCCTTTCACAAGTGCTGCTCTCCAGCCACTTGTCCCCTAATCTGTACATATCCTTCAACACCCAGTGAGCCTGTGGAGGGAATCTATTTCAGCTTGGGATCCTGGTCCTCTCAGTGCTCTAAAATAAAATATTCTCTAACAGCAGGAGATGGATATTGGCATGCAAATTGTAACACACTTGTTAAAGGAAAGAAGACAGGAGTTGGCTACAAGGGAAGCTTTCTATTTGCAGAGAAAGAGGCAGTGATGTCCCTCAGGTATCAGCCTCGGGGCTTATTTTATGCAATATTTGTATTTGCAATCTGGGAAGAGAGTGCAATGGGGCTGATGAAAGTTGCAAATGACATCCAGCTATTGTTAGTAGGGGAAGGACTTGGAAATTATGCAGGATGAGTCGGCTTAGCTCATCAGCTGGAGTAACAGCAATGGGATTCAATGCATTAGGGAGGAAAATAAGTTGGGGAATCCACAGTGAGGGGATTAGATGTGCAGGCTAAGATGTAAAATGCCATCTTGAACGAGACTATTCTAACCCAATGCCATCTGCCATTGATGGAGCAGTGTTAGGGTGGAGGATCTCCTTCATACCAAATGTGCCAGAGGAGAACTGCACAACTTCTGGTTCGGGTCCAGGATGGCAGGCCCAGTGGCCAAACATGATCCACCCAAGGTCCCCCTCTGGCCTTCTGTGGATCTCCAGGTTCTTATGCTGCTTTGCCCCCAGTTGACCCCTTTTGCCTTTGGCCTCATGCACCACCGGATGTGTCCACCTTGAGCTTCTGTGAAATGAAGTTTGGCCCTGATTCAACCCCCTGGGCTTACGACCAAAGGCAGGGCACTTTGGTTGGCCATGAGGCACCTTTCCCCACCTCCAGATGTGGTGGAACACAGCTCCCCTGATTCAAAACATGATGGGAATTGCACTCCAGCTCATCAGAAAGCTCCTGGGTTGCTGGAAGCTGCTGTAAGGCCTGCGATAAACCATGGCAATATAACCCACCCATGCTCTAGATGGGTTGACAGGAGAGAGGAGAAATTTGTGGAGACTCTGTCTATCAATAGGCGCTAAATATAAATGTAAGCTAGAATCTGTGGATAGTTTGGGTATTTCTGGTCATTTGCCTTCAGCTTCAGCTGCTACTAGAACTAAGCTCCTCAGAGTTGCTACAAAACGGAATTGGGTGGCATCCTTCATTCTAATGAAAGATACATATTCGGTATCCCTGGCATGATATTGCTCATGTTGCATTATGGGCCTTCGAGGCACATCCATGTAAAAAAGTTCAGGCAAATGAAGTAACTAAGGCCTATGCTGGCTGGGGGAAATGGGAGTTGTAGCCGACAAGTTTTGGAGAGTACCAGGCTAGATGATGCTTGGACTGAAATTACAAGTGGTAAAGCAGGACTGGGTAGACTCCTTTTGCCACCCCTGAGCATTCATGCGGCTGCTTGCACACCTTTTAACCAGCCTTACCAAAGCGAACAGCAGATGGCATTGTCCAGGCTCTTTGCTTTCGACTGCGGTTCCTAGCGGAATCTCCAAGAACTGCCTTGCTCCGTCGTTATTTGCTTTTCGGCGCCAGGCAAAGACCTTTTTATTTAGACGGTATTTTAATTGTTAATATTATTTTAATTTATGATTAATTTAATTGATTTATTTATTTATGTTGTAAGTTTTTATATTTAACCTGGAGATGGGCCAGTTTTTAATTATTGTATATGTTTTTAATATTGTATTTGTTTTGTACTGTGAGCCGCCCCGAGGCTGTTGCAAGGGGCGGCATATAAATATTTAAATAAATAAATAAATAAATAAAATGTTTGCTGCTCAGGTTCACTGAGCTCCAGCACAATGATACAAAGGTGGGGGGGGGGTAACTCCATTGGGTGCCATTTAGCCTCTATCAATCCACGTTTGAGATGTTTCGGAGTCCAGGGGTTACTCAGGGGCCCAGAGCAGTCCAAATGGCCTGTTTCTAAGGCCAGGAACCCCTCGCTGTGCATCTCTGTCACTGCCATGTTTGCATTTGTTCCTCCGCAGCTCAGCTGGCAGCGTTGCATTTCAGCAGGCCGTTCCAAACACGAACCTGCCCGCATTTCCCTCCGCTCTAATAAAAATGCATGAAGTTTCCTGGCCTTTTGAACTGAAGCTTCTGCGTGGTACTCACTAACGCTGCCGCCGAAACTGTTCATGGGCCATACTCTCCCCCTAACATTAAGACGGCGCTCGGGAACCTATTGAAAGCCATTTGCAGGTTTGTTGAGTAAACCTTTATTGATTCGAACATCAATTACAGCTGCTCATACACTGCCATTAATTACAGCATCTATGGGACTTTGGCAGGCTATCAGTGGAGATATTGGCCTGACAGTTGGAGCGGTTGCATGTTAGCAGTCCACTGAGACCGCTGAAATGGGAGTGCCGAGAGCCAGAGTGCACAGTAGCCCTTGCACTTAAGCGATATCTATCAGGTTCATATATCTTCCTCATTTCGGGTGATTTCAATATCGAACATCTATAATTGGCGCACCTCCTCACAGATGCAATGCAGTGTCCGTCTGAAAACGATGGAGGTGAACTGGTCGACTGAAAATACACAGAGCATGTTTCTTATAACTGAAATGGAATCTACACAAAGTCAAGAAGAGCAAAAGTCATTGGCTGCTTTTGAGATGCTAACCTTAGGAATGGGCCACTCCACCCATTTGGCTGCATCCCTCATTCTATTTCTCTCTTCCCAGATGTGAAGAATTTTGTAAATTTTGGCAAATCCGGATCAAAAATGAGATGCAACAAAATGGTGATCTATCTATGCGAAGCAGTAGAATTCTATGAAAACTGCTGTTCCAAGTTTACTGGGGTCTGAGCACATCATATATATGCCTGAGATATCACTAACGTTGAGGCGTCTATCAAGAAAGGAAGTGGGGACTCTGATTAGGCACCATCATGGTTCAACACACAGGGATTCAAATCCACACTTTGATCAGCTAAGCCATCAAAGCCTGGAAGGGCAAACGGTCACCTGCTATTTCTCACATTCAGTTATTTTAATCTGAAGTTCTTTTTTGTTCAGAAAGCGGGAAGCATTTTAAGAAACAAAAATATCACCATTTTCTAGACCTGAACATGTTAGTCTTTCACTTTTAAAATCAGATTGAACTCAAAACTTATTCAGGAAGTTGAAAGCAAGTTACCTCTTAGTAAGTAGGTAAGATGATGAAACTCAAATACTTTGGCCACTTAAAAAGAAGGAACAACTCACTGGGGAAGACCCTGGTGCTGGGAACGATTGACGGCAAAAGAAGAAGGGGATGGCAGAGGATGAGGGGGCTAGATGGAGTCACTGGGGCAGTGGGTGTGGGCTTGGGCGGACTCTGGGGAATGGTGGAGGACAGGAAGGCCTGGAGGAATGTTGTCCATGGGGTCGTGATGGGTTGGGCATGACTTTGTGACTAAACAAAAACAAGATGGCCTCCATTGTGCATGTTCAAAGTAAGTTTAGATCTATCCAACTGATTCTAGCTAGCCTTTTACACTGAAATTATATTCAGGTTGAGCTGGTGTATGCCATCCCACAGAATTCCCAAGATGAAGGATGGCGGTCAATGTAGATAAGTGCAAGGTCTTGCACTTGGGACATAGGAATAAGTGTCATAAGTACAGGTTAGGTGACAAGTGGCTGGAGACCGGCACTTGTAAAGGGGACCTCGGGGTGCTGGTTGACTGCAGGCTGAACATGAGCCAGCAGTGTGATGTGGTGGCCAAGAGGGTGAACGCCACCTGTGGTTGCATAGCCAGAAGTGTGGCTTCTAGATCGAGAGAGGGATTACTACCACTCTATACGACTCTGGTACACCCACAACTGGGGTATTGTGCTCAGCTTTGGGCCCCTCATTACAGAAAGGATATAGCCAGGTTAGAGTCAGTGCAGTGTAGGGTCACAAGGTTGGTGGCCGGTTTGCCGAGCATGGGGTATGAGGCGAGAATGAGGAGACTCAGAGGGGATATGTTGGCGACATACAAGTATATGAGGGGGTGTCACACGGAGGTGGGTAGAGACCTGTTCTCCCCTGCAGAGGAAGGCAGGATGCGCTCCAACGGAGCAAAGCTCAGGGAACCAAGGTTCAGGTTGGATGGCAGGAAGAACTTCATGACAGTTAGGACCCCGAGGGTGTGGAATGGGCTTCCACGAGAGGTTGTTGAGGCCCCATCAGTGAGGGTGTTCAAAGAGAGGCTGGACATGCACATGGTGGGCATGTTGTGAGTGGAGTCGGCTGGTGCCAGGGGTCAGACTAGATGGCCCGGGAGACCCCTTCTGACTCGCTCTGTTTCTCTCCTTCTAATCCTCTTCTGTTTCTCTCAAACTTTTCCTTCTGTTCATTATTCTGAAGCCCTTAAATTTCCAGTTTCTCACACCTTGCTTGGATGATCTTGAACAAGGGTTCAGTTTAGGCACAAGTGAAACTTTTGCACAGGTGATTTTTTCAGAGAATGGATCAAACTTCATAAATGCCTTCTTTCAAAGGATGGAAAAAATACAAGTGCGTTCCAACAGACCAAAAGGCCTTCCTCACACAATGCAGAAGTATTTTGTGGAGTCCCTTACCATGGGATATAGGAATGCCTGCCAGCATGGACAGTTCTAAAAGGGGATCAGTTCATGGGGGAAAGTCTGTAATGGCTATAAATAACATGATGGCTGTAAGCAGAAATGTTCTGCAGATCTTCCAAGTCTCAGAAGCAGTAGCCTCAGGAAGCCACACTGAATGAGAAGTTAATTCTGTGAATGCATTAACAGGGCACAGGTTACATACATAGGGAAAACCTAAGCATGCTGTAGAACCTGGGAGATGCATAGTTTAACTCTCCCCCAGCATTGCTTGTTGTAAAGTTGTATGTAACATACAACTTTACAAAGTTGTTTCCAGCGTATGGCAATCCTATGAATGAATGCCCTCCATACGTCCTTAGCTTTTAGCCAGCTGTGGCTTCCTTTATGGAGTCCAGCCATGTCATAATTGGTCTTCCTTTCCTTCCTCTTCCTTTGACTTTCCCTGTATCCTCTATGAAGCAGCTGCTTACATTTCATGGGATGATCCGTGTGCAAAGCTACAGCATTTGAACACTGTAGCTAACTTGGAAGTGCACTTTTAGCATTTTCATCAGATGCAGAATTTCCCTCTCGATTCAGAGGACTCTTTCTGTAGCCATAAGTTGCAGAAACCAAGTGTGCACAGTGCTGATTGGTCCAGCCAAAGGACATCATCAAGCCAACTATCCCTGAGATGTGTTTGCATATTTAATGGTTTGAAAGACTGCTTAGAATAGCTGTACTGTGGTGCTTTGCACAGGCTAAACCTACCTTCCAGCACAGGGGCAACTTTCACAGAGAACATTAGACCTTCATGCTGGCTGGTAGACGTGATCAGCAGATGCCAAGTTCTTTTGAAGCCCAGCAGCGGGATTTGTAGACCTCAATCCTGCTTCAGGTAGAACAAGAGTGACCCATAGCAGAGACCAACTGATGTGCCCCAACTCCACTCTGGTTTTCTGTCTCTCCTCTTCCTATTGCAATGTCAAGACAGCATTTCATGGCTTAGATAGCCACTAGGCACACTCAGTCTTCTTCACTGGCATCCTTTGGTTGCATAGTTCTGCCATTAAGCAGTTCCCGCACCAAAGAGATCTGTTGCGCTCTTTTAAACCCTGAAATTCCTCCAGATCTGCTTGTACCTTCTGGTGAGCTGATGAGTCTCACCAATTTGATACCAGGGAATGAGTTACCAGGGCTTGGCATATCGGGGACCCCGCTAATAATAGGATTCCCACCAGCTTGTTTGGGTGTAATGCACGGCCACCATTTGTTGGCGGGTTGAGAGACTTCTCCTTTTCCACGTTTCTTTTTCTTTTCCTGAGTGCTATGAATGGGTAGCAAGTCTAGCACTCTGGAAAGAGGAGCATAAAATATTTCCTCCTCAAATTACCTGTTTAAGACTATCTTCAGGAAGCAGCATGACATCAATTAATATTTCCTGTCCTGATTCCTCTTAAAGTGTCTGACCTGCTATACACAGAGGTAACCAGGCTAGGCGATACTGTGTAATTATTGAAGAATGATGGGCGCATAGAAATATCATTATAATTATTCTATTAAAAAACACAAGACCTTCAGAGCTAACCCAACAGCTCTGCTAATTAGCTCAGCTCTATGACATTCTTGTAACTTCACCTGATGCTGGTGTTGTGTGTATTAGTAGACATGCAGATTTTGTTACATTTGTTCCAACTGTGTCTCATGGACGGTTGGGTATCTTTCCTTGTGCTGTGCTCTCTATCCCAAAGCAAATTAGGAATATGGGAGTTTTGTTCCAATTGCACCAGTGCTAAAGGTCCCCCCACTTTTTTTAAGTGACTTGCAAGCCTGCAGACTCTTTGAGTTCATAAAATGTGATCCCCTGCAGAATCAATGGGTTAGATTCACAGACATCTGGACTTGTTTTGGTCCATCTTGGCTTTCTTTAGCATCTCTAGTCTGTATACCTTAAGTAAATTAAAACTCCCAGACTGCATTTGGACTTAAATTTACGATCATGTGCTGAGTCATTTTAAAGTTTCTGTTGGGCACTTGGAACATTAGCACCATCCAAAGAAACAACAGAGATTGGAATGTGTTATTACATTTATATCCCTTCTGTCTTCCTCTAAGGATCCTAATTATATTTTTACCCCACCTTTTATCCTTTAGAGAATCTAACGCAGCTCACCTGATCCTCCTTGTCACTTGATCATCAAAATAATCCTGTGAGGTAGGCTAGTCCTTGAATCGGTGAGTGGCCCAAAGTCAATCAGTGTAGGGATATGACCCACTACTCCTATAATTTAGCATGTGAACTCTATTGATTCAGGGATGGGAAGAGGAGACAGCATTTGCAAGGCCAATGGGTCCAGGGATAAACCAGGTATGCACTGAAAATCAGCAAGTTTCAAGTTTGGTGGGAAAATCTGGGAAGCTGGTTGAAAGGGGATGGGGTGAACCCAACATCCTTAATCCAATTATATGGTCTCAAGTTAAGAGCACAGAACCAACTTCATACAATGAAGCCGCATTTCCCTAGTAACGACTGTTCCAACTTTGCTTCTTTCCTTTGTTATTGACCTCTGCAATGCTCTCCTTACATACTGCAAAGCTAGACTAGCTAGTCTGCTTTCCCATAACACAGAATGCAGGTAAAACATCTTTGCCTTGATCTGCTTGGGGGAAGAGAGAGAAGACCGGCCCATGGCAGCCAGTGAGCTTCATTGCCAAGTGGGGACAAGAACCCAGATTTCCTGAGTCCAAGTCCAACAGTATAACCAGCAATGGGGAAAACATCACACAGTTGGGGAAGAGAGAAAGAGAAAGGCCAGTGCAATATGTGACAATGACTTTAAAAATGACCCTTCTTAAAAAGCTAAAGTAGATGTTAAATGACCAGGTGAACAACAAAAACAAATAGCCTAGCACCAAAAAGTTTGACACTGGACAGGGATGGTCCAGGAAGCTTTGTGGCCTGAGGTGAAGGACAAGAATTTAACTAGACTGGCTTTGTGAAACCTTGCTTCAGCTCTGTGGTGTGGTCAGGATCCTTCATTGCACTTGAGGGCAGCAAGCTAGCTTAAGGGGCACAGGACAGCCTGAGAAGCACAACCAACTCTGTTCCCCAAGACCTCACCACCATCCATCACCCTTCAATCCCTCCCTGGCACAGAAATATCCAAATAGAAAGGATTTCTATTGCAGGTTCCCAATCCAAGAAGGGCCCTTCCACTCCTTGGAGTCACTTGAGCACATAGAACCCATGTGGTGTCGTGGTTAAGAGCACAGGACTGGGACTTGGGCAATCTGGGTTCTAGTCCCTGCTCAGCCAGGGAGCTGAAAGAGTGAACCTGGGCTAGTCATGGACTCTCAGCCCAACTACCTCATAGGATTCTTGTCATGGGGTGACAACTGAAAAGAGGACAATTATGTATACTGCCTTGAGTTCATGAAAGGAAAAAAAGGCAGACTATAAATATAGCAAACAGGCAAGCATACTTCTGCTACCAAAAGTTGTGTTTCTCTTAATAAACAAAGAGAAACATGCCCATATATGCCCTCCCGCCCCCTGAGATCAGCAACAGAGGCCCTCCTCCGGGAACCCTCCGTGAATGAGATTAAGAGGGTAAGTACCCGGAGGAGGGCTTCCTCTGCGGTGGCTCCCTGTCTATGGAATGCACTCCCCAGAGAGGTCCGCCTGGCGCCGTCGTTATTTGTTTTTCGGCACCAGGCGAAGACCTTTTTATTTAAATCATATTTTAACTGTTATTTGCCTATTGTTGATATATTGTTAATTTAGATGGTTTTTCTAAGGGGTTTTTGCCAAGATGCACTGGGGGGGGGGAGGGGTTGGTTTTTAAATGAAGTGTATGTTTTTAATTTACTGTTGTAAGCCACCCCGAGGCTTTATTACGATGGGGTGGCATAGAAATGTTTTAATAAATAAATAAATAACACAACCAGTTCTGCCCTGATTTAAACCAGCAGCTTGCTGTAACTCACAGGTGGCTAACTTGTGGTTCTCCAGATATTTGACGTCAACTCACACCAGTCCTTGCTGACATAGCCAGCAGAGAAGGGTGATGGGAGCTGGGATCCAATCATGGAGAAAGGTTGCCCACCCCTGCCCTAATTCCACTCCTTAATTCCACCCAGAATGTACACAATTAAACACAATTAGCAGCTGGGAACCTATGCTAGTTCTTATAGAAACAATGAGGCAATGACAGGCTTACATGTAGCAGGTGTAGACTTTTTCCACTCTGTTTGAGAATGGGAAATGACTTTTCCCTGGGAGAGGATTTAATATATCTATAAGTTGTAAACTTGGAAGAAACATTGATTTATGGCTCAAAATCAAGGATTACTTCTGTCAACCTGCTCGGAGGAATTTAGTCTGCTCATAGACACAGTCTCCTTTTCCTGGAAGGATCAAAAGCGATGAAGGGAATCTTATTAAAAGTCACTTTGGTTCATGCTTCTCAGCGGTTGAGGTCACCTTGCTCCTTTCTCCACTTTCCGTTTTTTTTCCCCCAAGGGACAATGTATCCTGTGATTGAGTGGTTGTACATTTGTCAATTGATAGCACAGCAACTTGGCTAGGACCTGGCCTGGCATTTCAGAAAATGGTGCCATCTTTAGGGACGTTCGTGCTGACAGGGTGTGCATTTAGTATACTGCAGCTTTTTAAATACTAATAGTAATAACCAAAACATACTATCTCAGCTAGAATTGAAAACTATACTTTGATCAAATTTAGCCAGCCCAAAAATTGCCTAGAATGGCTAGAAATGAATGTGGCCAACTAAATTATAACAAACCAAAGCTTAAAGTCCAGATTAAAAATAAAAAATAAAAAGTTGCATCCAGTTGGTGTATGATTCACTTACAACTCACCTTCTCCCTCACCATTTTCTATTTTGGCTAGGACTGATGGCATTGTAAGCCAACCTACCTCTGTCCTATTGTGTCTGTGATGATGCTAATGCTGATATTACATTGCATTGCATTACATTGTGAAGAACAATCATTTCCAGACTGTTCTGCAATGTTGCTAGTTTTAATGTTAAATGGGAAGGTAAATATGGATGCTGTTGGCTCGCCTTGAAAGAAGCAACAATTGGTGAGCATGTTGACCTAAAACACAAGAAACAAGATGGAGCGGTTTTTAAAATCTGTTTTCTTTTAAATTAATATTTTTGTTTAAGTTTCATTTAATTTTAACTTTTGCAAACTGTCCAGAGAGCCGTGGCTATTGGGCAGTAGAAAAATGAAACCAACAATATTTCTCCACAGCTCCCCTGGTGGGGATGGTGGTTGGGAGAAGAGGCAATACACACCTCCAAAACAAACAAACAGGCAAACAAAATCTACCTTTTATTATATTTAAGTCTTATTTTAATTGTTAGTTTAGTCTTTGTTTTTAGTTTATTTATGTGTGTTTGTTGTTGTTCGTGGTTTTGTTTGTATATTTGGTTTAAGTTGATTTTGTTTATTTTAATTTATTTAGTTTTGTTTATGTTTATTTAATAAGATTTTTTTGTTGTTGTTGTTGCCGAGATGCACCTGTGGGGGGGGGGGAGGGATAAATTCATATGTTTTATCATTCACTGTATTTTAATTATGTTGTTAGCCACCCCAAGGCTTTGTTGCGATGGGACGGCCTATAAATGTTTTAATAAATTAATAAATTAATAAATACCTACCAACTAACCAAGCGATGCAGCACTTTGGCTGTTCAAAGTTAATCCAGTGAAGACTGATTTCCATTCAGCTGAATATTTTTGGGTTTTGTTTTTTGTTTTCTTGCCAAATGGCCCTGTCCAAGGACATGAAAACAGGCACGATATGCTTGATGTTGCCTGAAATGCTAGCACAGTTGCTTTCCCAGAATCTGTCCCAACATAAAGCAAAGCCACAATCCTCCTTCAATTTCTCAACTTCTTTCTCTGGTCCAAAGGTGAGGGTGGTGTTTTGGCAGACAGAGGGAGAAGGAAAGCTCCTGGAGGATGTGTCACCTCACCAGCACCAGCAGCAGCGCTCAGCGCCAGAGGTGTCTGTGGTTTCTATAATCCCTCCCAGGAATCTTGACAGACGGGAGGAACCATTGCATTTGCTCTGATTTATCTCATCAGCGTTTCTCTGCTGGGCTGCATCAAACTTCAGGAGAGGTTTCCTCCATTCACTTCAGGGAAACCGGAGGTGGGAGGTGGGAGATGGTGGCCAGCCTCTTGCAGGATCTCAACCCAATAGTTGTTTTTCGGCACCAGGCCAAGATCTTTTTATTTAAAACTTATTTTAATTGTTAAATTATTTGTATTTATTGGATTTTAAAGTTTTTAGCCAAGATGCGCCAGGGGGTTTTAAGTAAAATTTTTTCTGATATATTGTTATCTATTTGTGTATTTTGTTTTGTTGTGAGCCACCCTGAGGCTTTGTTGCGATGGGGCGGCATAAGAATGTTTTAAATAAATAAATAAATAAATAAATATAAGGCAGTGGGAGCAGTAAAAGGGTGGATGCAGGGAAGGAAGTTCTAAGTGGTAGCTTGTGGGACTCCCAACGTGGCTCCCATGTTTATGTTGGAAGCGTTCATTGGACAACTTTAGGTTTAACTCTAGTTGTGACTGTTGAATGCCTCGAAACATTAGGTCAAGGCCCATTAAATGGTTTTCCCCACAAGATTGGAAATACTGGACAATGAAGTCGAGGTAATGGACCCTGACCTCAGGGTTGCTAGCCATGAAACATCATAAGAGCAAGATGGGATAAATCCAGAGCGAATGATGGGTGGGTGGGTCAGTGGACCAAAGTACAGAAGAGTCTCTTTCTGGTCTGTCTCCGTTTTGCGTGTCTTCGCCCATAAGTCTTTTTCATGCCATTTCCATTTTAATCTGCATTTTAAAGAATGGAACCACCTAAAATTCATGTGTGTGTATGGACACGAGCTTTTCACTCACAAAATGCGTTTGTTTACCCATATTTCACCCTCAGAGATGGATTTTAAGTGCATCACGGTATATTTCTTTGTTTTGGCACAGAAATGCAACCCACAAGTGCTTTCCTGTCCTCAAATTAGCCTGAAAGATGTGGATCAGATTGGTGGATTTCAAAAGGCAGGCCAAACAAAATGAGCTTCTACCATACAGCTTTCTTATTTAAAGGGGACTCAGGGTTGCACCTACTGGCAAAATCTTACAGGAACCCAAAGTCCAGTGTTCTGACACAGCGATGAATGGGTTATCCTTTCCTGCGAGGCAGCTAGTGGCAAGAGAGAGAACATTTCTTATGAGGGATATGCTTTGGTTCATTTGTGCTCATGGGAACATTTGTTTCTTCTTGCCTCAGAGATGAGCTTGGATCCCATACAGTGGAGAGGACGGTATGAGGTCAGAAAAGGGGTTTAAGTTTTTCTGCTATTGATTTCTTTTGCAGTAAACTGGGCATTGTCCTAATCTTATTTCCTTCTTCTTAGCCTCTGATACCTTTAATAAATACTGCCATTTTTACAGTCCTGTGACCCACGAAATCTGACACAGGCCTTTTATGAAAGATATTAGTGTTTACTCCCCACCAGTACCCCACTCACAAAGGCATGATGCAGCTTGAAGAGATGAAAGGAGTCATATAAGTGAGAAACAACCCCTCATGGAAACCTATTAGCTTCTCACCCACTGAAATATGCCTTTGTGTTAGAGGGAAACTGTAGCATCTCAGTTACAAATGGCTGAGCATTGGAGGTTGCTGGTGACACAGAAAGGAATGGAGGAGATGGAAAGGGGGTGGGTTTTGTAAGGGGAGGGTGAACAGATAGGTTGGGATGGTGTAGAGAAGAAGCAACTCCAGGCAACTCTTGGCACAGGATCCTGGCTGGGGTGTAAGTTCTCAGAAGGCTCTTGCCCTGCATGCATTATTTGTCCTTGACTGTACTTGGCAATAAAGTTGAGTGATCAGGGATTGAATGATCAGTCTATGTAAAGTCTATGTCAGGTCTGCTTGTGTTCCATCCAAGGACAGGCAAATCCCTGAGCACCAGTCCATGAAAGGAAATAAATAAATAAATGAAATAGTAACCCCATAGCACACCTCCTAATCTTTTTGCTGAATGTGCGAAGAAATTGGGAAATAACAGTGAGTCCTTATAAAAAGTGAGCAGAACTAAGTTTTCAATCATCTACACTGGCCATTCCTAGTATGGTGAGAAGCAGAACATGCGTTTATGCTAAACTGTTGTTAAAGATGAGACACCTGTCAGAAAGAAGTGGTGGCACCATGAATATAGTTGAATGCACAGGGAAGGTTTTGCAAATGACCTGGACTGACGGAAGTGGGTCCTAGATTGATTCAATCCAGAGCTTTCTTTGGAAGTAAAAATGATGAAACAGAGACTGTCATACTTTGGACACATCATGAGAAGGCAAGACTCATTGGAGGAGACAATCAAGTTAGGGAAAGTCAAAGGCAGAAGACAAAAGGGAAGACCAAACATTTTTTTTATTGATTGATTTATATCCTGCCTTTTTCCTGCAAAGGGCTCAAGGCAGCTTACATCATTCTTCTCCTCCATCTTATCCCCACAACAACAACCTTGTGAGGTAGGTTTGGCTGAGAGTCTATGACTGGCCCAAAGTCACCCAGTTGGTTCCATGGCTGAGCGGGGACTAGAACCCAAATCACCTGAGTCCCAGTCCCATGCTCTTAACCACTACACCACACTGGCTCACCATATGAGATGGATGGGGTCTATCAAGGAAGCCACAGCCTTCAGCTTGGAACTGCTGAGTGGAATTGTTGCAAACAGGAGATTTTAGAAGGCTTTCTTTCATGGGGTCTCCATAGATCAGAGATAACTTGATGGCACATAGCACACCAATGTTAATGTACACAGGGATTGAAACTCAGACACTGAAAAGCTGAGCACCCAAAGCCTAGATGAGCAATCCTGTCGATTTAACCTCCTCCTACATTTTTTCCATATTTAAGTTCTCTTCATTGAATGGATGACATTCTCTTTTTAAAAAGGGTTCTTTTTTAATGAACCATTAAAAAAACATTCTCACCTATTATAAGAATATAAGAAGAGCCATTCTGGATCAGACCAAGTACCAACCTAGTCCAAATTTCTGTTATACCATGGTCAAACAGCTGCCCACAGAACACCCACAAACATACTATGAATGGAACAGCACCCTTCTGCCCATGTTCCCCAGCAACTGTGTGCATTGACATACTTCCTCTGATAATGGAGGTCATCAAGCTTACTAGCCATTGATAACTTTATCTACCATTAAGATTTCCAATCCCCTTCTAAAACCACCCAAATTGGTAGCCTTCACTACACCTTGCAGAAATGGATTCCATAGTTTAACTAAGCACTGTGAAAAACTACTTCTTTTTATCTTTCCTAAATCTCCCACTAATCAGCTTTCTGGGATGACCCCTTTCAGTTCTACGATAATGAAAGAGGGAGAAAAAATATCTCCCTATCCACTTTCACTACACCATGCATAATTCCGAGTTCATTCATTAATCTGTTCTGTCCTACTTTATATTTCTCTCTCGCTCGCTCTCTCTCTGTTTTATGCATTTCTCAAGGCAAAATGTACATCACAGAATTCAGAGAAGTACATAGTCTAAAAAACAGTTGTGTGTCAATCCAAGTATTAACCCAGGAAGTATGAATTAGGTTAGTACACTGTAAAACAAACCACAACAGATTCTTCAGCATCCTTATCCTTATCATCTCTCGATTGATGCTTCATGAATGTTCAATTTAGCATCCCCATTTCTGAAGGAAAGAGGCCTGCCCACTCCACCATGCAATGCAGAGCACCACAGTGGGTCAGATGTGAGTTGTGCCAAAGAGACGAACTTGGATTTCTACTGCGTTTAAGACAGAACAAGTGACAAGGAGCGCTTGAATTTTACCTGCCAGTCACAGTGATTAGGTGTTTCTTTTGAGTGCTCCCCCGTGTACAGTTTAATTTGAAGGGTGGTCCAAAACAGGGTCAAGATTTGATTGTTCCTCAGGAAGCAGTTAATGCACAAATATATTAAAACATGTCAGTCATAAGCCTGGGACCGCAGGGAGTCGTTGACAAGAAGCCGTCAGAGCTGCAAAATAAATATGTAGGAAAGGAACCAAGTGACTTCTTTCTGTCAGAAATAAACACATGAACCCCAAGAATCAATGCAGCATTCCAAATACATGGAGATATTTCATACAGAAAATCAACCTATTATGCTCACAAAGTCCCTGTGTTGTGTTTTTGCATGTTTTCCATCCTGCAGCCCCGCTCTTGTGACCAGCTGATGTGGCTTAGCTGGGCAGTAACAGGGGTGAAGAGGATACATTGCCCAGCTGTGAGACCAAGCCCCATTTTAGTTCCATTTTAGTTCCACCAAGTGCTGCCATTTTAATTTCATTGGCTCTGTTCCTGGCAAGATGGGGGAATTTTTAAATAAAAATTTGTGTGCAAATTTCCAAAGAAAACCATAACAGATTCTTTCGAAGGTCTGATGGAAAGGATGCAAGGACATAGGGATAGCTATGCTGGATCAGGCCAAGCACTCCTCTGTCCTGGCATTCTCTTCCCACAGTGAATCACCAGCTGCCCATGGGAACCCACAAGCAGCTGCCCATGGGAACCCACAGCACCCTCCCACTCATGTCTCTCATCACCACCGATGGCTTCCACCTCCATGAATTTACTCAATCTCCTTTTAAGGCTGGCTGAGTTGGTGACCATCACTACAGTCCGTGCTAGTGAATGCCATAGTTTTACTCTGCACTGCTTGAAAAAGAACTTTCTTTGATCTGTCCAGAATTTCCCATCCACTGATGTCGTGGTTGCCCTTGGATCCTCGTATTAAGAGATGGATAAAATGACCCCTCTCTGTTTGCTTCATGCCACACACAATCCTGTACACCTCTACCAGGTGTAGCCTTACTTATTTTCTTTCAAAACTATACAATCCCAGATTAGGTAGCCTTCCCACATGTGCAAGTTGCCCCAACTTCTTTATCCTTTTAATTGACCTTTCTGAACTTTCCCCACTTTACAATACCCCTTTGTAACTGTAGTGATGAGTACCATACATAGTATTCTAAGTACAGTCTTATGAATGAACAGTCAAAAGAAATGGCAAAGATTGGAAAGAGACTGCTAAATCCATCCCTGTTGGGCTCCCCCCTCCCCTGCTTTTTACATGCCATCAAGTCATCCCTGACTTATAGTAACCCTTTAAATGAAAGCCCTCCAAAACGTCGTGTCCTTGACAGCCCAGCTCAGCTCTTATGAATTCAAGGCTGTGATTTCCTTTATGGAGTTAATTGATCTCATCTTTGTTCTTCTTTCCCTTCTCTTGCCTTCAACTTTCCCAAGCATGATGGCCTTCATCTCCACTGATCCATCTTTTCTTCTAGATCAGAGGTGTGCAACCACAACCCGGCAATGGGTGGTAAAAATCAGTTGGGACTCCCTATCTATTGAAAGCCCATAGTCTGATCATTATGGGAGCTATCCATGGTGCTGAAATCTATTCCCCAAGCAGGTTCACCACCATAAAACACCATGGATCATTCCTATAAAGTTCAGCATAAAAGACACAATGGATAAGGAACCCCAGTGGCATAGGAGACATTGATCTCCACTGCTGAATATGCTTGTGTCCTTCTTGCTATCTTACCTGGTTCTTGTTCACAGAGCTTTAGATGCAGAATAGGATAAGTGTCTATCCCGTTGGACTATGCCAGAAGCTGGTGCATGGTAGTTTATTCCAAGACATTGCAGTCACCTGGTGTTGAAGAGCAAGGGTAGATAGGAAGACCTAAAATGGTGGATCTGACCCTTCTGGGGAAGGTACCTTGCTGCAGTGTCTGGAGCAGATAAGACACCAAATGCTCGCTCGCTCGCTCGCTTGTTTCCTTCCTTCCTTCCCTTCCTTCCTTCCTTCCTTCCTTCCTTCCTTCCTTCCTTCCTTCCTTCCTTCTTTCCTTCCTTCCAGCATGTTTTAAGCATTATTTACCAGCCTGACACTTTGGCCTGAGTTAATGTGAAGTTTCATTTTCCCATTTAGAACTGTAGATCTTCCTTCTCACCAACAGCTGCATTGTTCTTTCAGCTGCTCCTTCCATATCCATCTCTGAAAAGGGAGGCGAAATTCTTTTTCGAGGCCTGACAACTTGCGTAAATGACTGTAGGGTAGTAAATGAACAATTCATCTCCAGTTAAAAATAAGCTGTTCCTAGAGTACTGTGTCATGCCAAATTGTCTCCCAGCAAATAATATAATGAACTGAAAAAAGCAGGTAATTATGCCAAAAGCTATATACATTCTTCCTCTTGTGTTTTTGGTAGACCTTTGGGAAAAGAAACACAGAGTCAAAAATGATCTTATCTCTGAAGCACACAAAAGCTAGATATGTTGGCAAATGGTACAATATACAAACAGTGTAATTTATCACTGTAATAGCATTGTTTCCCTTTGAAAGATTCAGTCCGAAGCTTTTAACACCCCCTCCCTTTTAATTTCCTCTCTTAGAGGAAAAATATATGCTGTAGCATTCTTCAGACAATTTTTCTTCTTGTGTTCTCTCATTCCTAAATAGTAGGAAGGTCAATGGGGTTCTTTAAAGTTCATTTTCCTGTGGAGGAAAGTGCATTGCTGTCCCATGATGTTTCTGCTGTCATCTCTTTCATGTACAAATATTAGGCACGTATGAGAATTTTGCTTTTTGCTCACAAAACATGTGAATATACCCTGTCTGAAGCTCCAAGCATGAGCAGGAACCTACACTCCATCTCATTCCCAATTCCCAGTTCAATTTCCTTGAAAGACTGATTCGGCCCTGCTTTAGTCTATGGAAGAATTTTGCAACAGTTTGGGAAGACTTGTGCAATTCTCTTGTTGATCATTGACCAATTTATGCAATCAGTTTGCGCAGAATGAATGAAGATCACCAAAGCAAATGGGAAAGGAGCATGAGGCAATTAAGGAAGAAATGTTTGGAGAATCTTGGCGATCACAAAGAAAGCTTGCTTGCCTATCCCTATGACATACACAGCTGGAGTGGAGTTTATGGATGCAGAACCATCACAGGCCATCATGAAAAGTCCAGAAGACCCATCATTTTTAGAGTCCCCCCAAGTTGCAAAAGACCTCTTGGCCTAATAAATGTAAACTGCATTGCCTCAACCAAATATTGGTAGACATTCGTTATGGCCAGGCAAAATCAGGCCTAGCATTAAGCCAAGCTTGATGTGTGAGAGGGTACAGCTGACTTACTCTATAAGGATCCCATCTCTGCTGAAATACTGTATACAACAGTAGCTTTGCAAATCCATACCAAGGATTGTGGACTCAAAGCAGAACAGGGATTCCTTTCGCATCCTGCTTAACCAGCGAGATAAAGGTTGTCTCAGGATGGTGTTGAGAATCCCAAAACTTGTGGCCTTTGAAGACCGCAACACAGGGCCATAGATGGATCATTATCTCATCAAGTTTGCCCTACAGAACTCACTAAGCCCTTTCTCTTTTAATGGGTGGGTGGGTGAATGCATCTGGATCACTTAGAAACATAGAAACAGAGCGAGTCAGAAGGGGTCTCCCGGGCCATCTAGTCTGACCTCTGGCACCAGCCGGCTCTGCTCACAACATGCCCACCATGTGCATGTCCAGCTTATCTTTGAACACTTGCCCCGATGGGGCCTCAACGACCTCTCGTGGAAGCCCATTCCACACCCTCGGGGTCCTAACTGTCAGGAAGTCTTTCCTGGCATCCAAATGGAACCTTGGCTCCCTGAGCTTTGCTCCATTGGAGCGCGTCCTGCCTTCCTCTGCAGGGGAGAACAAGTCTCTACCCATCTCCATGTGACATCCCCTCACAAACCTGCATGTCGCCAACATATCCGCTCTGAGTCTCCTCTTCTCCAGGCTGAAGAGACCCAGTTCCCTCAGTCTCGCCTCATACGGCATCCCCTGCAAACCGGCCACCAACCTTGTGGCCCTTCACTGCACTGACTCTAACCTGGCTATATCCTTTCTGTAATGAGGGGCCCAAAACTGAGCACAGTACTCCAGTTGCAGGCGCACCAGAGTTGTGTAGAGTGGTAGTAATACCTCTCTTGATCTAGAAGCCACACTTCTGGCTCTGCAACCAAGGGTGGCATTTGCCCTCTTGACCACCGCATCACACGGCTGACTCATGTTTAGCCTGCAGTCAACCAGCACCCCAAGGCCCCTTTCACAAGTGCTGCTCTCCAGCCACTTGTCACCTAACCTATACTTATGACAGCTATTCCTATGCCCCAAGTGCAAGACCTTGCACTTATCCACATTGAACGCCATCCTGTTGTCTCCTGCCCACTTCCATAGTCTGTCCAGATCCTTTTGGATCTGGAGTACCTACTCCTTAGTTGTGGCCACTGCTCCAGTTTTAGTGTCGTCTGTGAATTTGATCAGCAGACTGTTCACCCCTTCTTCCATGTCGTTAATGAAAATATTAAACAGGATTGGCCCCAGGACAGAGCCCTGGGGGACCCCACTTGTCACTGGTTGCCATCCTGATGTTTCCCCACTAATGGTTACCTTCTGCTTTTGGTCAGTCAACCATGCCCTAATCCACTGGACAGTGCTTTGGTGTATCCCAAAACTCCTCAGTTTCTCCACCAGGATATCATGGGGCACTTTGTCAAAGGCCTTGCTGAAATCCAAGTAGACCACATCCACTGCATCCCCTCCATCTAGCCATCTCAAAACCTTGTCATAGAATTCCACAAGGTTTGTCTGGCAGGACCTGTTTTTGCGGAAGCCGTGTTGTGTGGCCACCAGCCTCCCTTCCCTATCTAGCATCACTAGATCTCTCTCTATTATGAGCCTTTCCATTGTTTTTCCTACAATGTACATAAGGCTAACAGGTCTGTAATTCCCCATGTCCCTTCTACTACACTTCTTGAAAATTGGGATCACTGATGCCACCCAGTCCAAGACTCTGACCACCACACCACACTGGCTGTCACCTTTCTTCAGTTGCTTTATCTTTACACTAGGACAAGTTTGGACAGCTCATTCAAACAGAGTAACATAGAAACATAGAAACAGAGTGAGTCAGAAGGGGTCTCCCGGGCCATCTAGTCTGACCTCCAGCACTAGCCGGCTCCACTCACGACATGCCCACCATGTGCATGTCCAGCCTATCCTTGAATACCCTCACCAATGGGGCCTCAACCACCTCCCATGGAAGCTCATTCCATACCCTCGGGGTCCTGACTATCAGAAAGTCCTTCCTGGCATCCAAATGGAAACTTGATTCCCTCAGCTTTGCTTTGCTGGAGCGCGTCCTGCCTTCCTCTGCAGGGAAGAACAGGTCTCTACCCATCTCCATGTGACACCCCCTTACATACCTGTATGTCGCCAACATATCCCCTCTGAGTCTCCTCTTCTCCAGGCTGAAGAGGCCCAGTTCCCTCAGTCTCACCTCATACAGCATCCCCTGCAAACTGGCCACCATCCTTGTGGCCCTACACTGCACTGACTCTAACCTGGCTATATCCTTTCTGTAATGAGGGGCCCAAAGCTGAGCACAGTTGTGGGCGCACCAGAGTCGTATAGAAGTTCTTCACCAGCCCTTCTCTCTCTCTCTCTCTCTCTCTCTCTCTCTCTCTCTCTCTCTCTCTCTCTCTCTCTCTCTCTCTCTCTCTCTCAGTTACCATATCCTTAATACACCAGTGAAAATGGGACCTCAGCCATGTAAAGCAAAGGGCCATGAAACAACTTAATGGCAGAGTTTGAAAAAGCTTAGCAACAAGCATACTTTTTAAAACATAAACATCCCTTTTGCATATATTATTTTCTTTCTTCGTTGCTCTTCATCCTGGTTATTCCCTACCGCTAATCTCTCCCATTTCTAAGAAACTGGCTTTGATATGTTTGCAGAGATAATTTAAATGAAAGTGACATAAAAAGACGAAAAAGGTCACTGCTTTGAAAAGACGCCTTTGTAAAGAATTTGTGCAACCAACTGACAGTGGGAAAGATGGTCACAATCAGGTTTATATTCTCATTCCTACAAGAGATTCATTCTCATAAATACCACATTTAGCATGCAAAGATGTATTATTGCTCCTTTTTGTCAAGAATCGCATGTGACTCATCCAACAAAGAAAGTGTCCTTGTGTTTTTCTCTCATATTCACTTTAAACTCTGGTATCCCATCGCCTGAAAAATAAAATAGTTATTCCAAATGAGTTTCTGGAGAGGTATTTCTATCCAGTAATTTGCAGTGAGTTCCCATGCCCATGGGGACTACCATTCATTTCAGTAGAAGGGGCAACATGCGTGACTTTGTTTTTCAAGAGCAGATTCATGCATTCAACGGAGCAGTTAATATATGTGTGAGCACAGAATATGCAGCGCATCCCAAACCCAGCATTCTAGACTGACACAAAGAGCCTTTCTCTCCAAGTCATTTATTGTGTTCCTTCATTCTTTATGCATGGTTGTTTATGTGTTCTTTAGGTGATACTGTGACCTTCCAGCCTTCCTTCTGTTTTTAAGAACATTTTCACAGTGTTTTAGAGGATTAAATGGAACTCTTTGTTCCCTGAAAGCGAAAGAAAATGCATTTCCCTACATGTCTATTTGCATTATTCTGTTGAGCACAGCGCCACCTACAGGCTACACTGTGGAAACACAGGAAAGGCTCTGTGTAGATGGAAACACCATGATGGAACCAAATGTGAATCCAGAGGATTTGTAGAGACATATGAATGCAATAAAATCCCTTTCATCTGTGTTTTGCAGACTGAAAGGCACCCTTCATTCCTTCATCTGCTCATGGATAGAATTGGATATTGTGCAATCATGTCATATACATTTCAACAAACTGTTGTGCAAATTTGCGCTCCTGAAAGTGCAGAAATATTCCCCAAATAAGCAAATCCATGAAAAACAACCATGCTTCAACCCCTAGGAAATGCACAGTCTTGGTCACTGGGATTTTATCATCCTTATTGTTTTGCATATTTTATCTAACTAAATGTCTGTAAAATGACATGACATAAGAAATGGTCAACAAGTGAACAGAATCCCTGTGGCTCAGGAAATCCACAGACAAATTGATGGATCAGATTCTGAAAAATCTGAACTCATTGGAGACCTTTGTAGACGTCTAGCACCAGATTTTCTCTTTTGTACTTTAACTGTGCTTAAATTTACTTCATTCTTATCTAAGATTTGCTTAAATAGTTTAATTTAACAATTGTTCAATTTTATGTCTCTTTTAGTATTGATTTTATTTCTACTGTTGGTGTTTATATTATATACTCTTTTCAATGTGTTATGAATTGTACTGTTTTAATTGTTGGATATCATGTTGTGAGCTGCCCAAAGAGCCTTATGGCTTATGGGTGGCATAAAGGTAAAGGTTTCCCCTTGATGTTACGTCCAGTCATGCCTGACTCTCAGGGGTGGTGCTCATCTCCGTTTCCTGGCCGAGGGAGTCAGCGCTTGTCCGCAGACAGTCTCCGTGGGCATGTGGCCGGCATGACTAAACACAGAAGTGCATGGAATGCTGTTACCTGCCCACCGAAGTTGTCCCTTTTTATCTACTCGCATTTGCATGCTTTCGAACTGCAAGGTGGGCAGGAGCTGGGACAGCGCACAGGAGCTCACCCAGCATGCAGATTCGAACCGGCGACCTTTTGATCAACCAGCCCAGCAGCACAGCGGTTTAAACCACTGTGCACTTGCAGTCCCATGAGGCGACATACAAATCAAACAAACAAACAAACACATTTATATCCCACTTCCCCCCTCCCCTTGTGAGGAACTAAAGGCTACAACAACAACCGTGTGTGGTCACTTAAGCTGGGAGGCGATAACTGGCCCAAAGCCACACAGTGAGCTTCATACCTGAGCAGAGACTCAAGCCCAGCTCTTGCAGGTCTCCAGTTCAACACCGATACAGTAGTTTTCTAGTTCTCTAACTACTAGCAGTGAAATCACTTTCCTGCATTTGTCGGCTCCCTTTTGAAACTAGTGCCATCATATGCCACTCAACTGAACAACTGAATGTATTCGAAGGGGTAGATGTGTCAGGTGGACCAGATCCCAGATGAGAGAGATTAAAAATGGGACATGATTTTTAAAACCATTTGCTCTCCCACTGAGTTATGCCCCCTCCCAAACTTCAGAGTTCCTTTTTGTCCCACTGTTGATTTGATGTGTTCCAAATTGAGAGAGGTGCTGGTAGTGCTCTATAGGACTCCGGTGCCCCACAGCTGGACTACTCTGTCCAGTTGTGGGCTCCACATTACAAGAGGACCATAGCAGGGTTGGAATCAGTTCAGCGTGGGGTCACAAGGTTGTTAGTTGGATTGTGCGGGATGCATATGAGATGAGATTGAGGGAGCTGGAACTTTTCAGCCTGGAGAAGAGGAGATTCAGTAGGGATCTTATAGCAACATACAGGTATGTGAAGGGATGCATGGTGGAGGGTTGTGACCAGTTCTTCCCTGTGCTGGAGGGGCGATGAGATCTGGTGGAGCAAAGCTAAAGGAACCAGGTTTCAGGTTGGATGTCAGGAAGTACTTCCTGAAGGTTAGGACCACTAGGACATGGAATGAGCTTCCATAGGAGGTGGTGGAGGCCCCATCAGTGAGTGCATTCAAGGAAAGATTGGATGACCACATGTTGGACATTGTATGAGCAGAGTCAGTTTGTACTGGAGTCAGACTAGATGGCCCAGGAAGCCCCATCTGACTCGCTATGTTTCTGTTTTTGTGATGGCTAGGCCTTTACTGCATGCCACAAGTACATCGTTCCTATCACCCATTACCTGAGTCCTACGCTCACTTAAAGGAATTCTAAATGTGTTGAGTAACAGTCTCGGAGGAATTGCAGAGACACACACCTGGTTTCCATTTTAATGTGAGCTTGCCTAATTTTGCACATTCACACTAATAAATGAAGCATCCGTTTTCCTTTGAAACGTACACTTCTCCCGATTCTGCAATGGGTTTTTCCAATGGGGAAAATGCATACAAAAAGGTATGCATTAACGGAAAGCGCACACAAAAGTGTGTATATTATGTGTCAGCAAAGCTTTTGTCTTTCTTTCCTTTAATGTGCGCGGCCCTTTTAGCTTCCAACTCATAGAGATCACATTATTCAGATCTGAAGTCTGTTTTTCAAGGGGAAAATGTTGTGTGCAAAATGAAACCCATTATGTCAAGAACATTCTCTCTACAGTTTTACAGGATGAACTCCCTTTAATCTCCCCTACACACACACAAAGAAACAAGTCCCCAGCCAATAGAGCACCCAAACACTAATTGCATTTTCTAGGCACATTGAGTGGAGATTCCATTTCACACATCACAAACTAGCAGCAAAACCCGGCCATACTCATATTTCATACAAAGCTCTCCTTCACTCTAATCTTCCCATCTTGGTTTCACAGTCCACTACTCTGAGACAAAGCTCAGTTAAATCTTAATGAAAAAAGTCAAATTAAAAAGAACCCAAATGGTAGATATTTCAGTCACTGTCCCCAATTCCTTCCCAGACTTAGGTGGTATTGGTCAAAGCTCATTTGGCTTGCAAGTGGTAAGGTATCACACTGTCCCTAGCAAATGTTCAGGCTTTGCATGATGCTGCTGAGGTGGATTGGATGGCACTGTCCATACACCAGGGTCCGGTAGCAGCTACAGGGAACCCCAAGATTTGCAGTCAGAGAATGAGGGATCTTTGGGAGAGGAGGCCTTGAAGCCCAGTGAGGACCAAGCAAGTGGAAGGCTGGCTATTCAATGTGGGAGATGAGAATGGAAAACTAGAAGGGAATGTCATGGGGTGCCTGGATTGCTGAACAGGAGCACACATGACAATCTTGAGGTGTCCTGTTCGAAAAAGTCATTTTGTTGCAGTTCCCACCTGTTGTTGTTGTTGTTAGTCGCAAAGTCGTGTCCCATCATGACCCCATGGACAACATTCCTCCAGGCTCTCCTGTCCTCCACCATCCCTGGAGTCCACCTAAGCTCATACCAACTGCTTCAGTGACCCCATCCAGCCACCTCATCCTCTGCCGCCCCCTTCTTCTTCTGCCATCTATTGGCAGAATTAGGCTCTTCTCCAGGGAGTCCTTCCTTCTCATTAGGTGGCCAAATATTTGAGTTTCATCCTCAGCATCTGGCCTTCTAAAGAGCAGCCAGGGTTGATCTCCTCTAGGACTGACCGGTTTGATCGCCTTGCGGTCCAAGGGACTCGCAGGAGTCTCCTCCAACACCACAACTCAAAGGCCTCAATTCTTTGGTGCCCAGCCTTCCTTATGGTCCAATTTTCACAGCCATACATTACAAAAATGGCTCCAGTCTGGGGAGGTTTCCATTCAGAGACTGGAGCTTTCATTCATGGTCCTTTCAAGCAGAAGGTGGGTATCATGATTCCTGTGGTGATGTGCTTTTGTGTCATTGACTGATGCCAAGATGATGCCCTTCATAAGATGCATATGGGATGCAAGCCTTTCTTGATGGGTCTGGCATCAGTATCTAACTTCTGGGCAAATCCTAGGTGCCAGGATCCCAGGAGAGCCCACTGATGCTGATAAGTACTTTGGGATGATCTAGTCACATGATAGGTGACTGCAAGCCTCTCACCCTTTTAAATTACCCACAATGCCCCAGAATGTCATTCCAACAGGGCATTCTGGGTAATTGACATGGCAGGCAGCTTACAGCCACCTGCAATTCACTGCTGGTGGATGCCTACCACCCTTCCTCTAAGCTGACCTGAACAGAAATGATGGTGGAGGGGATGCTTCTGTGGGTTTGCACTTCAGTGCAGCACCCAAAATGTATGAACAGCTGTAACCATTATCCCTATAAATTTCCAAATAAATAAAATAAATAAATCCCCTTAATGATTACAGCTGTACAATCTCATCAGTGACTGGTGTGTTAAATGAAAATGCCCCAGGATTAGGTGAAAGCTTCCTAGAAAGTTATCTAAGGCCAAGAGTACTGCAGACTTAGAGCTTTATTCAGACAAGGATGGTTCTGCATTAAGACTTGTAATTATCTAGTAGGATCAAGCCTCTGGATTCATAGAATCACAGAATAGTAGACCTGGAAGGGGCCATGAAGGCCATCAAGTCCAACACGCTGCTGTTGCAGGACACCAAGTCACACCATCCCACTCAGATGGCTGTCCAGTTTCTTTTTAAATGTCTCTAGTGTGGGATTGATCACACCAGGTATTAATACCAAGGGCAGTGTCCAACAGTGTCATTGTGCAGATTCTGGTTCTGCTAGAGAAGCTTCACTGAACCCTCCCATAATGCATGTGGGTCCCCTTAGACTTGGACAGCCGGTTAGAAAGCAGTTGTGTAGTGGCATTGGGAACTGGGAATTCCATTGCATTCCATTCCAGTCCAGCGGAATTCTGCAGCATTTTCATTCTGGAAAGTGGCAGAAAAGCCCCTCCCCCCGCCATGGATTTCAGGAGCATTTTGCTCATTCTTCCCAACACGTTCTTGCATTTGTATGAAGTGCAATTCTTATTGGAACAATGAGAAATGAACTTAAACTGTAATGGACACTCATCTATCCATCGTACAATCTGTACTTGAACATGTATTTTTAAGCATAATGTGGAAATGAAATATGAAAGAAAAATGGGTTAAAACACATTTGAAAGTGATGCAGAATGGAAACAGATCTTTATTCATGGTTTAGATGAGGAAGTCCAAGGAAAGATAATCAAATTTGCAGATGATACAAAACTAGAAAAAACCTGAGAAGAGAGAATGAAGATCCAGGATGATTTCTTTTTAGCAAGGAAAGAGTTTTACTCCAACTGTAGTGCATGTTGTCACAAACTGGTCTTTTGTTCCAAGCAGATCAGGGCAATGGCTGTCTAGCTAAAAGGACTTTTTATGTCAAAGTTTGTGATGTGGGGAGGGGGCAGGAAGGAGAGTATCATGGAAGTAAATTGCAAAAGAAACAAGCAACATTGGACCATTGACCCTTAGGGAAATGTGCCGTAGTGATAAGCAGATGCTTCTAAGCTAAATCCCTTTTTTCCCTCCCCAACCAAAAAGTGTTGGCTCTGCCTTCAGGGAGGTTCATTCTGCTTACAGGTTAATCAGCCAGAACATCTACCAAACTGCCCTGCCCATTTGATTTTACATTGTATGATTGGACTAAGAAGGTAAAATCTGGCCCCATCTAATACTACCTGTTCAACAGAGTTTCCCACAGAACCAGCATCACTGGCCCCTTGATTTATCTCTGGACCTGTTGGCCTTGGCATTTCTGCTAGCAGATCATTTTCTTCTGATCACCCTTGCCTTCCGATTGTGATTCAGACTCCAAGTCCAGTCCAGTCCCTGCACAAGTCCAGCAGAGTCCTCAGGAGCTGTTGCAGCTTGGAATCTTAAAGAAATCCACAACAAGTTCGGATTTCCATGAACTTGGAGATTACACAGTGGATGAGACACGTGGATTCTGTGAAATCTTTCCTTAATTGTATGCAAATTTAATCACAGAAAAACACCAAAGCATAAACATTCCTAAAATCCACATTTCACCCAATAAGCTAAACATATGGGGTGATTTGCATATTTTGAGGGGTTGTGCAGTTTTTGGAGCATATTTGTGCATGCACATAAAAACACATTTGTGCAAAATCCAATTCGATCAACAAGCAGGCCATATCACAAAGGGTGCGTAAAAATCCATGAAATGCAAGCAGAACAGATTTTAATATGTCTGGACACCCCTAGTTACGGCGGTGCTTTTGAAGCAATTGGAACAAAAATACATCTGAAAAAATGGGTGATCTGCTTTGACCCATGGAGTTATCCAATGCTCTCTTATTCTTCCTGCTCTTTGTTACTTGCGTTGTCATGCGGTACCACACTTTAGGTGATGGCAGCACAAACAGTGTCTACTTGTTTTTGGTCTTCGCAGAACTCACGCTGTGCAAAATCATTTCTTTTCAATATGCATGATCACAAAGAGAGAGAGAGAGAGAGACAGCAAGCTTGAGCACATATGCACTTGAAGTGGTGGAAGGTGCATGGAAAACTGGAAATCAATATGCCATTTACTGAAAAGAAGTGCACTTCGTTCATTATGCCCTTCTTGTTAATGCCTTTTATGTATGAATGGAATTCATAATGGGCCTTGTTGGTGGAAAAACGAATGATGAGTACATGCATTAGAGTCAAAAAGCCACAGCCTTCCAATTTGTGGGGAAAGAGTGAGGTTTTACAATGGATGAAAAATTAGATACCGATGGTATATGCAGAGTTAGATGAAAAGGTTGTTTCCATTCTTTTCTTTTTTTAACAAGAATTAACTAAGATTCAGAAAGTTCTATATGTGGGTGGTTAAAAGTTTGAATGTGGTAGGAACCAAAACATTTTGAGAGGGTTGAAAGCACTTTTCTAAGGGTGCATAGCAAAAATGAGCATGCTCTCATAGGTTGAAGTATAATATTGTACATTGTTTAGAAGACACACTTCTCACCTGCCCAAAAACGGAACATTTGCTTGGTTACTAGCATGCATGAAATTCTCACACATCCCTAAAGAGCAAGGTAGATGGGCATACACCAAAAAAGTAATTAATACTGGGCTCCATGTTTAAGATGGAAAGGTCTCACCTTTGGAGCCCTGGATCTCTTCTCTTCAACTAGAAGTTCCTTGAGAAACACCAGCCAGCTCTATTCAGAACTGAAAGACATCAGGAGGTATGGCCCCTCCCCTTAGGTCAGACATGTGGGTTCACCCCTGATTTGGCCTCACAGGTGGAAGTCATGAGGGGCAGTAAGAGGGCAGAGGGTAATTGAATTGGTGAGCTGGAGTTCACAAAGGAACTGGAGGAGCAAAGGCATGGGGATGTATGAGGAAATGGTTGCAGTTCTCTTCTGATCAGGACCGTACTCACTTTGCACCTCCCAGACTGAATGCATGCTCACCTGTCATGCGTAGCTGAGGTTTGGACATGTCCAAGCTTGCAATGAACAGGCCAAAACGGGAGTAGAGTTTGTGTAGGTTTTCAAATTGCAAACTGCCCAGAGAGCTTCAGCTATTGGGTGGTATAAAAAGTCAAATGGAATAAATAACAATGTAATTAATAAATAAAACAGGTCAAAATGAGAAGAGTGCATTTTTAATGAGAGATTTCAGTATGAAGGATTGCAAAAATACATACTAGATCATGGGGAAACGCATATATTTAAAAACACAGTTGATGGATATGTTTAGAAAAATATTAATGGACATGCCATGTATTGTCATGCAATGGGGAGAAAACTAAGCTCACCCTCTGATATGTGCTTGTGTGGGACTGAGCACTGAAATGGAATTCAAACTTTGGCATCCTGTGCTGATTCACACGTTCCCAGGAAGACACAAGTATATTAGCATCTGTGAACAGAGAATTAATGATGCGGGGAAGTACCTGTAGGCGAGGACAAGGAGTCTATGCTGGGGTGGATGAGAAAATGCAGTAAAATAAATAGCAGGACGTGAGATTCTTTAACACCCAAATGATGTAAATCTAATCTCATCTTGTTGTAGCTCCTTTTTGGAAAGGAAGGTGCATCGTTTCCGCCTGGTCAAAAGGTGTCTGTGTGCAGGCCGCAGCGTCCATTGGTTCAGCTCAGACAGAGAAGACCCTGAGCTCTTTCACAAACAGAAAGTGAGTCTGCTGGAAAGCAGAGCAGGGCTCATTCATACTGATCTTAGCCAAAAGGCTGAGAAGCAATACTGCCGTTCATACCGAAGACAGAATATCATAGCATCTCACCATGTAGGTTAATGACATTACACAGGTTCTCCATAAACAGAAGAGCTCCATCAGACCTCTGCTGAGAACAATTAGGCTTATGGTGGCAGTTCCACAGCGGCTTCGACCTCCTTTGCTTGGGTCACTATATTCACAGCAGAGATCCCTTTCAGAGGTGAGAGGCACTTGCGTCCTGCCCTTTTGAAGTAGTATGTGGTCTTTGAATACCTGGGCAGAGAAGTGACAACACTGAATATATGAATGACCGACACTGATGCTGTAACAGCTGGCCATCAGATACTTTGATCTTGGAAAAGCCAAACGGGCTGGGCTATCCTCAGTTTCTTTTGACTACACACCTGTTCAGAATCAGAATAGGAAAGCTAAAAATAGGATATCATTGTCATGTTCTTCCCCCCACACCTGTCAACTCCAACAACTTCACTTTGATCTCCTTCCAAGTGGCTTCTCTTCTCTTGTGTTTTCTCCCTCCACGGTGCCTCTTGTTGACAAAGGGGGCATGGATTCTACAAGGGAGGTGCCTTCCATAAACATCCAAGAATGCCATCTGGTGCAGAATAAAGTGTCCAGATTGTTAACCTGGTGCTTGAGAGAACTGATACCAGTTGGTAGAAGGGGGAACCAACAGTGTGGGAAATGTGAGATCATAGAATAGTAGAGTTGGAAGGGGCCATGAAGGCCGTCGAGTCCAAGCCCCTGCTGTTGCAGGGCACCATGTTACACCATCCCACTCAGATGGCTGTCCAGTTTCTTCTTGAATGTCCCCAGTGTGGGAGAGCCCACCACCCCTCCAGGCAGCTGGTCCCACTGCCCCATTGCTCTATCAGTGAGGAAGCTCTTCCTGATGTCCAGCCTGAATCTGGGTTGTCAAAACTTGAATTGATTCTTCCATGTCCTACACTCTGGCATCAGCAAGAAGAGATCTTGACCTTCCTTTTTGTGACAGCCTTGGAGGTACTTCTAGAGGGATCTCATGTCCCCCCTCAGTCTTCTCAAGGCTGAACATGCCCAGTTCTCTCAGTCTTTCCTCACAGGGAAATGTTTCCAAATCCTGGATCATTTTTGTTGCCCTCTGCTGGACCCTTTCTAATTTACCTGTATCTTTCTTAAATCTTGGTGCCCAGAACTGAGCACAATATTACATCTTAACAGAGTACTGCAAAAGCTCTGGTGATGGCCATTAACTCAGTTGGCTTTAAAAGGGCATGAAACAAACATATGTAGGACAAGACTACTGGACAACAGTCTTGTGAGCATTTCATATGCCTACCGTTTCACCCTACCATGCAGAGGACCTCAAGAGCTTAGTCCTTAAAGGGCTGCATTTGAATTCCTTTTATTCAGCCACCTTTGTGGTGTTGAGTTCACCTTGCCACCTCTTTTTCCTCCTCCTCTGAAACAGTCACATGCCAGACTGCCAGGTACGACATGGTCTTCTCCATGCTCAGAATAGCTACATGGAATGACCTTTACTGGCACGGGTGAGAGAGAAAGTTGTTCTAAAGTGGAAGTGCAAAGTTTGCACAAAATCTGCCTTTCTTAAAAAAGAGCAACTCAAACTCCTCATACTGATATCCGATTAAATCTGCATTAGCACAATATTGGAACAGAATCCACAGGGCTGAGGTGAGGAAATCCACTGGATCATCACCTCTAGGGGATTCCTCAAACATAGAAATGGGAAACCCATACACACGAGATGATGGCAGCAACTCTTTCCTGCTGTTGTACCCGAGTAACTATATTTGGAATAATGTTGCTTTTAATCTGAATGCCTGATACCAGAATTTGTGTGAATAGATGAAAATATGCATGAATTATGGAGCAGAGTCCCAAGTTTTTGCAAATATGAGAGACTGTCAGAAAATACAAGATGGCCAAGCCTATGCCATGAGAGGAGCATGCTTCCATAGTTCTCAAGTTAAGAACAACCACAACTACAGCAAGAAATCTAATGCATCAATCTCAGTTTGTGCCAGGAGAAACTGCATGGGAGAAATGCAGTTCTCAGCTCCAACTTTGTGCAAATATTTTATTTATTATTATATATTTATTTAAAACATGTGGATTCTACCTGATTGCACCACAGCACTTCTGTGCAGTTCACAACCTGAGATAAAAACACAATAAAACATAATAAAACCATAACATTTTATATATTAAAAACAACAATAAAATACAGTAAACATACAACACAACAGTCAATGGCAATTAGCTATTAAAATGTTTTTTTTTTAAAAAAAAGGAAGGTCTTTGCCTGACGACGAAAAGAAAGCAAGGAAGGTGCCAGGCGGATCTCCTTGGGGAGAGCATTCCAGATTTGGGGAGCAGCTGCAGAAAAGGCCCTGCTCCTCACAGACAGCCCCCTCGCCTCCTTAAGGAATGGCCCACACAGGAGGGCCCCCACTGTAGATCTCAAAGGCCAGATAGGCACTAAGATAAGTGCCTAAGATAACTGGGGCCTAAGCCCTTTAGGGCTTTCCATGTCAACACAAGCACCTTGAATAGGGCCCAGGCCACAATTGGTAACCAATGACGATCTTTCAATATAGGTGTTATGTGAGCTGCTCTAGGGGCTCCCATCACCAACAAAGCAGCCCTATTCAAGGTGTTGGTATTGACCTATAAAGCCCTAAATGGCTTAGGTCCAGGATACCTGAAGGATCTCCTCCTTCCCTACAAGCCCTCACACCCCTTAAGATCGGTGGGGGAGTCCTTGCTCCGGGAACCCTCTCTGAAGGAAGTACGGAGGGTGTCTACCCAGAGACAGCCTTCTCTGAAGCGGTGCCCAGACTGTGGAATCTGCTCACCAGAGAGCTTCTCCTGGCGCCAACATTATACTCTTTCCGGCGCCAGGTAAAGACCTTCTTATTCAACCATTTTTTAAAATAACCAGAGGTTTTAGATGTTTTAGGGTTTTTCCCTTCACTTTCTATTTTTTCCTCCTTTTTCTTAAGTTTGTGATGGGTTTATATTGTTTTAATAATTGAGGTTTTATATTGTACTTTTATGTACGCATGTCATGAGCGGAGCCGGCTGGTGCCGGAGGTCAGACTAGATGGCCCAGGAGGCCCCTTCTGACTCGCTCTGTTTCTATGTTTCTATGTTTCTATGTTTTATATTGTACTTCTATATTTTGTAAGCCATCCTGAGCACTTGGTGAGAGGATGGGATAGAAATTCAAGTAACAGCAACAACAACAACAATTTGATGATGATGATGATGATGATGATGATGATGATGATGATTTCTGTACCAATTGTAATTGCTGACCATCTTCACGGGCAGCCCCAGGTAGAGTGCATGGCAGTCTTCTCTCTCAACAATTCCACGGAAGCTAAAAAAGTCTCCATTCGTCGGCTTTTGGCTGTCAGGCCAGAAATGTGTTGACAGTCTGTTGAGCTCAAACAGAACAAGTTTCTGGTTGCTGTGCATCCCCAGCTTGCGCCCTGATCCAGCAGGGCTTTTCTTAAGGTCTTATTATATAAGACTGTCTGTATGCCACTTCCCAGTATTTCTCTGGGGATGGGGTAGACCTTGGTGCAATTTGCATTTAAATGAAAATCTACCTTATTTCACAATTTTCAGCTAACAGAACTGAAACCAAGTCACCCTTTGAAGTTTACGGTTCCCCTCCCCAAAGTTTACACTAGTGTTCCCAATCAAAACAGGCAAAGAAAAATATGCACTTTAGGGGGAAATGCACATCAAAATGCATATATTAAGAAAAGCAACATTTTAGAAAAAATATATAAGGAGAATCACTCCCATAAATATATTAGGAAAATTTGATACAAAAATTGTGTATTCGCAGACATGAACAGAAAAAAAACTCTGCAAGTGTTTGTGAAAACTTTTTAAAAGATTTAAATTTGGAGATGAGCCAAATTTAAAATTGGAACAATGAGAATATGAAAGAAACCAATGCGATGGATTCATCTATCTTCTTGGCCACCTTCTAAATTGAAAAGGGATGTCCACAGAAACCAGGACCATAAGACATGCATCTTGTTTGCCCTTTGAATAACACCTTTAGCTGATCTAAAGATGACAGTATTTCTGGGTTGCTGGGAAATTTGTTGGAAGCAATTATATAACTCACTTGACAAGTGTCACTTTAAGCATTTCATGTCCTGAATGAGACATTGACATAAATCAGACTTTCATTATTTCAGCGTGCTAAACCCAGGCCCCCTAATGTTACTATAATGTATTTCTGCTTCACAGTGTTTTGGGGAGAAAAAACTATACCTTATTCATTAGAAAGAAGGACATTACAAAATGATTAACTATTTTAAGGTATTTTATAGATCGGTGAGCTCCAACAGCTGTGAAGTTTTATTTCAGCCACATTAGGTTAAATGAAAAAATTGGCCAATGTCCTAGACAATTCAGACACAATAGAAAGACACAATGTTCACAGGAAGAGCAATATACCTGCTCTGCAGAAAAAGATCTTTTTAGGCTCAGAGTAAACGCCACTGATCACTAGGGAGGTTTGAGTGGGGATGTGCCGATAATGGGAAATAAAGCATGTTTGGGTTCAGTGGACTTCCTGCCCAGTTCCAATCTGTTGGGTTGAAGTGTGCTGAGTTGCACTTTTTCTGTAGACTTCCATCTTCAAGACGAGCCACAGCTTATGCCTTTTAACAGCAAGGAAATATGTGCAAATGGGGCAATTTGTATCACTTCACATAGTTTGTACGTTGCAAGATTCGCCCCAATCAGTACCTGTTCCATGCATAAAATTGGCCCATTTCTGCATATTCCAGTAGATGCATGTGTCTTTTGCAGGTCAGCTTGCAGGAAACATAAAAACGATTTGTGCAGTTGGTGTAAAATGACACAAAGTCTGTAATATTATGGACATTTAGGAAGTGGCGCCATTTGCACAAGCGTGTTTCGTTTTTAGAACTATGCTCAAAATGCCTCAGGGATGCAAGTCCATGTGTTGGCTCTTCTCATGTCATACGGGTTCAGCCCCGGCACGGGGCTGGTGAATCAGAATCGCGAATGGCGGCAAAGCATAAAAGACGCATCTGTCACTGCCTTGCCACAACTTCCCAACCTCAGCATGAGTAATGCTGAATGACTCACTCTACTTCCGAAATTTTCTATAGAGTGCAATGCCTTGTCCTGCATTCAGTTTCCTCAGATCATTCATGTCCCCTGACACATGACTAATATGCCAGCGCACACTGAGAAAAGAAGTTTTGCTGTGATCCTGCAAGCATGAAGATGAGTCTGAATGCACAGGAGAAAAGAAGCCCTAACTCAGTGACCAAGGATGTGTTTTGCTCACGGAAGATTCCAGATTCAATCCCTAGTATATGGGTAGGACTGGGAAACACCCATGCCAGAAATCCAAGTGATCACCATACTGCTGGTGACTAGGAGACACAGTGCCATAGCAGCTTAAGGATGGTGGAACTGCTGGCCAGAAATGGACCTCATTCTGGTGGTTCAAGCCCAGTTCTTCGAGATGGAGTGAACTTCCATCACCTGTCCTCAGCTTCTGTCCACCTAGCAGTTCGAAAGCAGACCATCTGCAAGTAGATAAATAAGGACCGCCATTCCCCAGTGGAAGAAATGCTGGCTATGCTTGCATGGAAGCAAGGACTGGCGCTGGATCTGCCTGGACATGTTTGGTGAAGGATCAGTGGAGAAAAGCCCTGGATGAGCTGACTTCCTCAAAAAGCATTGCTGGCCAGCTGGTGTTAGATCACCCCCTGTGGCGTATTGGTGCAAGAAAAGACGAGAAAGTATCAGCCACCAGATCATGTACCATGTGTAAAAGCATCGTAGAGTCATGGCCAGGTATCCCATGCACTAAATAAATGCTGGAGACAATTAGCCTTGCTGGCAATGTGCCACCTGCATTATCAGAGGCTGAATGTCTGCATACACCAGTTGCTTAGGAGCTTGGGCAGCTGGAACTCTTGCTTCCCACTGTGTGAATGAAGTGTTGGGCTGGGTGGGCCATGTTTTTATGTTCTTACAGTCTTATGAGATAATACTGAGCTAAAAGAACAAACACTCTAGCACAGCACAGACCAACTGCCTATGTCTGTGGGAAGGATACTAATGTTTATCAGGCACCACAAAATGTGTGGGTTTCTGCTTGGGAAAGGAAAACTTGCAAACACTGATTTTCATTTCCCCACCCCCAATTTACTGATCCTTAAGTATACCATTGCACTGCAATGAATGTGATGTTAATTAATCCCCATGCATTGCAGTGGGTCTACTCTAATTTGGACTAACCTTGGAGGTGACCCATACTTCACAACTGAAAACCTTTCTATTCAATAATGCCAAAATAAATCTATGTATGTCAGTCTGAGCCCCAGTTTTGGTTGTTTAAATACTGTATTATTTTAAAATGATTAGGAGAGCTCTTTTGGCTGTGCAATTCAATAAATTAAGGAGCTGCAGCCGTGAGTGGGATCAGAAGTCATCACCAAGAGGGAAATGGACCTGACAAAGCAGTGCAGTAGAAGCCATATTTCATGGGTGATTTCTGGGTGGATTTTAAAGAAGACATTTGGAGTCTGCTGTGTGATTTGTCATTTTTCATAGTCTGAAAACTATCTGGAGGTCAGGAGGGGACCTCACCAACAATCCTAAAGATAGTATTTGGGTTGTCAATTCTTTGCTGAAATGCCAATTAGGGACTGAACTGGCTAATACTTTAATTGAAATCTGTCAGACATAAGACAGTGGCTGTTAGCTCGAGTTAATCTAGTTTGCTTTCTCCTTACAGCAATTAGGACTCCTCAAGATATCTGTCAAATATGCATTGAACAAGATGTGTTGGGAAAAGAAAGGGTTGCTGGAGGTTGCCGTGTTGCTATAGACAGGCAGTCCTGTGCCAAGTTGTTTGTGAGCCTAGCATCTCACTGCACAATCCTAAGGATGTCTACCCAAAGTCAAGTCCAAAGTGGAGGGGAAAATGGTAGAGGTGTAATTAACTGTGCATGCTGGGAAATGTTTCTATCCCTCTTCCATGATGAGAGAACCTGGGGCAGCCCATGAAGCTGAATGATGATTCTTACTCATCATAGATGAGGGGGACAATACTGTTTAAAAACCTAGTAGTATAGAATTATTTCTTTCCAGACCTTGTTTCACATATTCATCCATGAGTCCATTCTATTTTGTCCTCAATGGAGCTGCCTTCAAAGAACAAAACAAGACAAGAAAAAGAAAAAAGCAAAAAAAAACAAAGGAAGAACCTTTACATTATTTTCTAATGCTCCCCTAAATACACGTTTGCATGCATCTCAGCCAACAAATATGCATGCATGCATCTATACTTTTTGATCAAAGTGTAATATTCATAAAATTCAGGGAAGTACAAAATCTGAAGGATAACTATGTTCTGATCTCTGTATTAGTCCAAGAAGCATGAATCAGAATGCTTCATTTAGAAATGTAGAATAAACAAACCCCTTAAGCATCCCTTAATGGATATAAAATGCCTCCAAAAGGAATATATCTGTTGATATATTGTGAGATGTGATCAGTATTCTTCACAAACTATAAAGTGAAAGTGTATTACAGATATGATGTTGTCCGCATGATGGAACCAGGCACAAAGACACTGCCTATTATCTAAGATCTATTCCATAACATAAAACATTCATCTGAGAAATTCACAGGCAGAGATTTATATAAACAGTTGGCTAAAAGTGAGAGGAAAATAAATTACTAGAAATGAGGAGCAATGAGGATGGATATAAGAGACAGGAAGCTGGTGGGTTAAAAGAATGGCCCTCATTCTTGGAGAGCATCAATTAACATCGGGACAGGGTGGTCTAGCATGTAATGTTTACTTGGACTTCTAAAAGGCTTTAAAGGCCCCCATCAAAGACTCCTGAGCAAATGTACCAGTCATGGAATCAGAAAAGTGCTCCTCTTACGTATCAAGAAGTATGTAAAGAACATAAATCAAAGAGCAGGAACAATCTGAGCCTCTTGCTATGGAAAGAGGGGAACAGTGTAACGTAAAAAGACCTGTGTTGGATCAGGCCGAGGGTCCATCAAGTCCAATATTTTGTTCAGATGTTGGTGGGCCAGCTGCCCACAGGATCCCCCAAACAGGATACTAGTCCAACAGAACCCTCCCCAGTCATGTTCCACAGCAACTGGTGTATGTAGACCTACTATCTCCAAAACTGGAGGAAATGTACAGCCATCAGGACTAAAAGCCATGCACCACCTTTTATTCCATGAATTTGTTCAATTCCATTTTAAATCCCATCCAAATTGATAGCCATCACTACCATCTTGTAGAAGTGTACTCCATCATCTGGCTATGTGTTGTGTGAGGATGAATCCTACAGAGATCGTACTGGGATGGGTGCTTTTAATTGAGACTACAGATTGATCCAAAAAGAGTCCCTCAGAACTGGAAGTATGTGCATTAAAATGGCAAGTGTGGTCCAAGCGTAACAAAGTCATTTCTATCACCTGCAACAAGATGGCGGATGATGAGAATGGTAGCCCAGAAAAGATGAATGGCATTGCAAGTTTTACATTTCCTTATCGTATCAGCTTAAAAGAACAATTAATAAAATGCACTGTAATTAAAACAAATAAAGGAACAAACAAACAACGGAAGAAAACTAAAGCTGATCTTCTGTTCTTAATTAGTCCTTTCCTTAAAAGGGACTCTTGATAACAATACATGTTTTGACAGAAAACTCTTAGCAAGTAAGGGAACGAATTAATTGAATATATTTTTAAATTCTTATTTTAGTTACTACAACTATAGCACTGAAAATGAATCACTATTTCACTGGAGCAAATCTCACAGTCCCCATGCCTTAGTCATGCATTCAAACAAAACAACTTCCTAGAGATATACTGTATATAGTTTTGTCAACACCTTGGACATATTGCCAGATCAATACGATCCAGCAATTCTTGCACTGACTGTAGGTCTGCCTTGAGATTTTTGAAGAAGTCCTGGCAGCAGTTACAGCGGTTTCACCAGACACTTGGGTGGGACCTTTCAAAAGGATATTTCTTTATGTAAAGAAGGAGCTGGCATCTTCAGGATTAGTCCCATGGGGCTGGGTGGGCAGCTTTTCCTGGGGGTTGCTCAAGCATGTTCAAGTTTAGGAGGCTTGGAAGGTTTCAGACAGATAAAACATAGTCCTTCTTCACACAGTGTATAGTTAGGTTATGGAATTCACTACCCCAGGAAGTGGTGATGACTGTAATCAGGGTGGCTTTAAAAAGGGACTGGACAGATTCATGAGGGAGGAGGCCATCTGTGACTACGAGTCCTGCTGGATACATGCTTCCTCCATTACCAGAGGTGCATGCCTGCACACACCAGTTGCTGAGGTGCTTGGGCAGAAGGAGGTCCTGTTCCCATCCTGCTGGAGGGATCCTGGGGGAGTGCTGGACTGATGAACCCTAGTTCTGATCGAGCATGGATTATTAGGCAGGACGCGCTCCAACAGAGCAAAGCTCAGGGAACCCAGGTTTCATTTAGATGCCAGGAAGCACTTCCTGACAGTCAGGACCCCGAGGGTGTGGAATGGGCTTCCACAGGAGGTGGTTGAGGCCCCATCGGTGAGGGTGTTCAAACATAGGCTGGACGTGCACATGGTGGGCATGTTGTGAGCGGAGCCGGAGGTCAGACTAGATGGCCTGGGAGGCCCCTTCTGACTCGCTCTGTTTCTATGTTCTGATGTTCTGATATTGGATGTTGAGGCCATGCCTGCTTGCTCAGGCTCTAAGGGCCTATCCATTGGAGGGCCTTCTCTGAACACTTCCACCTTCTTCAGAGAGGTCTCTTGTGATCGTGGGGAGACAGTGAGGGAAGAGCTCCCATCTGAGGTATCATATAAGAAAATTGTGGAACTGATCCGAATGATCGAACGTTTCTCAAACGCGTCATGCACCACTGTTTCTTTCCTTCCTCGGGAAGGAATCTGACTTGACTTGGCTGCTCACTAAGCAAAGCTTTCTGGGCAATTCACAAAAATGAAAATCATAAAACGCTGCATGATGAAGCTTCGATTTTATAACAGCTTTGAGCTTTTATAAAATCAGCTGAAGTACAAAGATTTAAAAAGCCATAACATTTAAAAATGAAACTGAAGGACTAAAAACATGAAAAGGGGGGGGGGAGAAAAACATCTCTCCTTCCTGAAGAAGAAAAGACCACAATGTAGGCACCAGGGAAGCCTCTCCAGGGAAAGCAATTCTCCACTGAGAAGTCCCTTGGCTTACCAGGGCTTTGTATCACCTTTCTGTGGGAACAGGCAAAGGGCATCTACATGCCATTGTGAGGATCTCTGAGTTGCTATGGTAATTCCTATTATAAGGAAGCCAAAGAATTTAATTTTCAGGTTGCTGATCACCCTGACCAAGAAAAAAACAGTTTTCTGAAATGCATTGGACTTAGAAACAGAAACACTGAAAATATTTGAATACATGTTAATATTCTAAGAACAGTTTCCCCCCTGCCGGTTTGTTGCCTGTCCTTTCCCTTTTGCGTTCTTTGCTTTGTTTTATAAAGTACTTCTGCAGTCAGGAGTTATCAACGGGTAGCAATGCAGGAGGCTTAGCAAAAGCTTTCCCCATCGTGAGACAAGGCAGGCACTGATGAAATTATACAGGATGGTGACATGCTACATCCTTTCCTTGACAAAAGGGTCATGCTGACAAAAGGTCAGCTGCATTGTGACACAGCTCCATTAGCTCACCGTTGTCATAAGTATCAGAAGGAGAAAAGAGCCACTCTTGGTGTGGTCTGGGAGGAAGGCTCTGCACAGGGCGTGTGAGCTATGGGCCCTTCTTTGCTTTTTCTTTCATACTTTGCCAGCAGACCTCTCCACATCCTCATTTGTTAGCCTCAGGCTGCTAAACCACAGACTGGAGTTGGAGAGGATCCAGAGGTAGAGAACATGCCAATACAGAACTTGGGACAATGCACGAAGCACTGGGATTTGGTCCGCAAGGAATGAGACAAGGGTGTGACCTGAGGAGTCCTTTGAATGATGCTCAAGAAAGGATAAAATCACAATAAGATTTTATTCTTCTGAGTACAGGAAGTCCACAAAGAGAGCCAACAATCCCTATTGTTGTGCCCCAGAAGCAAGGAAGGAATTCCATTGTTTGTCTTTATAAGAGCATATAAGCATCCAGAGATTCTTTGAATGGAACAAGCTGGAGCTTAAACAAATTCACATGCATGACAAGTTGAAAAGGATTGGTCTTCCCATCCAAGCCCGGGTTTGCTCATTTAGGCTTTGATTGTGTAGCCCTTACGGTGCAGTTTGAATCATTCTGTGTTCAGCCATGATCACAGTGCTGAATGAAGCTTGCCAGCTACTTTTTCCTGCTTGGATTCCCAACTTTAACAGCTTTCTAGCAACCAACAGGTAGAATCCATACTGGAAGCATCCATGCCTATTGAATTTGGCTGGTGCAGAGGGTGAGGATTTCAGTTCAGATCAGTTTTGACAAGAATCTACAGAAAATTGCCCATTTCTTCATATATATGACCAACAGAACTTCAGATTTTTAAAAAATGAACTCATGACAAAGTAGAATTGTCATACTCATTCTGCCTCAAGCACTGGAGGTCCTATATAGCCCCAGGAAGAGAAGAGACAGAAATCCTTCTCCTACTTGCTTTTTAAAAAATCCCCCTTTAAAGCTATTAGTGGAAGCAACTACTTACAGTGGCAGTGTGAGAGAATCCTTCCTTTTGTCCTGTGTTACAGTACATAGCTTAATTGGAGCTTTGTCTTCAGTATCATAGAAACATAGAAACAGAGCGAGTCAGAAGGGGCCTCCTGGGCCATCTAGTCTGACCTCCGTTCGTATCGTTCTTATGTACCATCAAGTTGTCTCTGACTTATGATAACTCTGTGAATGAAGAGCCCTCTAAATTCCCTATAATGGACAGTCCTGCTCAGCTCTGGTAACTCAGGGCTGTGGACTCTTTTTATGGAACTGAACCATCTAATATTTGGCCTTCCTCTTCTACCTCTGCCTTCAACTGTTCCTAGCATGATAGTCTTCTCCAGCAAGCCTTGCCTTCTCATCATGTGCCCGAAGTACAGCTGCTTCAGTTTTGTCATGGTTGCTCCCAGGAAAAGTTCTGGCTTGAGTGACCCGTTTGTCTTTCTCTCATTCCAGGGTATTCGCAAGCTTCCCCTCCAGCACCATGTTTCAAGCACGTCAATTTTCTTCCCATCAGCTTTCTTCACTCTCCCATTTTCATACCCATAATAGCAACTAGGAATACAAAAGAATGGATGATCTTGGCCTTGGTCTCCAATGAAACATCCATACACTTGATGATCTTTTCTAGTTCCTTTGTTGCAGCCAGTCTCAGTCTTCTACTAATTTCTTGTCTTCAGTCTCTGGTCGAATTGGCAATGGAAAATTTCCATTTCTTAATTGTTGTCCTTAAAGTTGTGCGATCCCTCTGTAGTCATGAACAGTGCTTTCTTAATGTTAGCTGCAGGTCTTGCACTTCCTTCTGTCTCTTTCTTCAGCAGCTGTCTCAATTCATTGCTGCTGGTAAAATGGCACCCCACTGGGAAAACCAAAACAAAAAACAGCAAACTGGAAGTCAGGCTATCAAGAAAGTTGGCAGCCATGATTGCTGGGAGATGAGCAAAACAAGGGGCTGAGAAGATGGAGGCTGATCTTCCAGCATGCTAGACCAGGAATCTTCCAGAGGTGGCTCAACCACAGATCTTAGCACCAACATAATCTTCTTGTGTTGTCTCCAGCATATAATCACGTCCCACTGGACTCAGAAAAGATTGCTTATTGCTAGCCAACTGCATTCATTGCATCAAGTATTTAAAGTCATTGTGCTCATTAAATAGCCCACGCACCTCAGCTGGAATGCTTCAATAAACATCATGTACTCAACATTTAAATGCATAATATAAGCGGCATGCTTAAAGGGGAGAGGGTACTTATGGCATGTTTGTCACTTGCAGATACTTCAAATCCTTTGTATCCTGATGTGAGTTGGGTTCTTTTTCTCCCATGGTTGGCCTTTCCAGCAGATCACAAGCACTCACTGGGGGTGAAAAATATAGTAATTCTAGTCGTAATAATAACAATAATTTGTCACTACAAATTGATTGGAGCTGGATCAAAATGGTAATACTCTGTAACTGAAAACAATCTTTCTTTTCAGCATGAAGGGTTCAACACAGAAATATTTGGCATGTTTTGCTGGGTTGGGGGGATCTTTTGCAATGGAACACTGATTTGCCGTCATCCAGTAACCATCAATCCTATGCATTTCTTCAGTTTAAATAACATTATTTGAAGTGCGATGGCCTTTTTCTTTTGCTCCGCATCTATGAGCCAGGCCACAAGCAGATGAAGCAAAAGTCTTGGAGAGCAGGGAAAGGTTAACCAAAGACCAGTTGGCCCAGGAGATGTTCCTGGCACCAGAAGAAAGGGAGTGACCAGTGCTCTATAGCTTATCATAAAGGATGAGCTCTTGCCAAGGACATCTGGCTAGCCTTATTGCCTGATTCCTAAAGTGTAAATTCCTTGCAGCTGGAGAAGAAGGAAGGGTAGAAGCCTTCTGGAAGTGTCTACCTGGAATCACCCCAATGCCAGGGCAAGGGAGCTAAAGCTCTGAACCTATGAGGGTTCTTTGGCCTCCACCTGGATTTTGTTCAGGCCAGAGGTGCTTCTCCCCAGCCAGTCTTTGGGATCACTGCTCTAAGGAGGCCCACTGGTTAGCCAATGTTAGAATAGCTTTCCTGTTTTATTCAGGTGGTGCACTGAGTCCACCTGCCTGAGACCTGGGGATGCTGGATGACTCTGGAGCCTTTTTGCAATATTCCTTTGTCCTTTCCCTTTCCTTTTCTGCATCCTATACTCTCTCCCTTCCCTCCACCTCATTAAGGCTTTCTTTTACTCCATTTAGATGCTCTGGTGAGTTTTTGTGCTAAATCTGGTGTCTAGATCAAGAGGCCGAGACCAGGAGCTGGGCAGAGACTTGGCCTGACAAAGGAAGGCTGAAGAAGGCCTCTTCCAGCCTGCCATCATAGTAGGCACCTGAGCCAGAGCAACGCAGGTCTGGTTTTGTGCAGGCAGTCCGAGGTGCAGGGAGAAAAGTTTGCACCTTGGTTGCAGCAGGAAGGAAA
Organism: Varanus salvator macromaculatus; assembly: GCA_023646645.1. Lineage (NCBI taxonomy): Eukaryota > Metazoa > Chordata > Lepidosauria > Squamata > Varanidae > Varanus > Varanus salvator. The sequence goes on along the minus strand of JAIXND010000767.1, from coordinate 6,741,103 downwards.
GGGCAAAGGGAAGTGGGTGGGGGGAGACACTTTCTGCCTATTTTCCCCTCATCTCACTGAACAAGGCATTGCGAGCTCATGACATTATACGTAGCACCATTCTTGAACTCCACATCTCACCATATTACACCTGGAAACTCAAGTCCATATCAAACTTAACTTTATTTTCTTTTTGCAAGAAAATACAGGTGCTTTTTCTTGATTATTTTCCCCTAAACATATTCCCCGATAGTGCACGTCCTAGAAATGTGCCCATTCTTCTTCCATCAATAAAAGCAGCATGCACACATTTTCCAACATTACATATTTTCCCATGTGCATGCTGCCAAACGTATTTCTTTCATTCCACAAAACACATGGCAAACCTGGAAGTGCATGGACTTTGACTACACATGGCGTCCAAATCCATGTTTGGCCTGGAAGATGAGAACACGGTAAAGCCTGATTTTAAAAATGAACTGAATCAGATCTCTCATCCATCCCTACATACCAGTGACTTTGGGTGAGTCACTATCTTACCTTACAGAGTTGTTGTCAGGTTAAAATGGGAAGAGAATGATGGGCACTTCCATGAGCTACCTGGGAAGAGGAAAACAATATGAATAAATATGTCACTGGAAAGCATGTGTATTATAATCAGACGCTCGCAAATCCAATCTCTGACATCTCTGTGTGGGGCTGGCACATTTCCTGCCTGAAATCCCAGAAGGAACAACAAGTCAGAGCGAGCAATACTAAAGGGCCCTGGAACTGTTGTAGATCACAAGCTAAATATGAGTCAACCGTATGATGTGGCTGCAAAAAGGGAAAATGGTATTTCGGGTTGCCTTACTAGAAGTATCACTTCCAAATCATGTGAAGTACTGGTCCCCCTCTACTCAGCACCGCTTAGGCCTCATCTGGAAATTGGAAATTGGCCTCATCTGCATCCAGTTCTGGGCACCACTGTTTTAAAAAGATGCAGACAAGCTGGGAAGGGTTCAGAGGAGGGCAATAAGGATGATCTGGGGACTGGAAACAAAGCTCTGTGAGGAAAGATCGAAAGAACTGGGCACGTTTAGACTTGGGCACATTGAGAAGAGAAGAAGATGCTAGGAGATGTTAGCTCTTCAAGAACTTGCAAGATTGTCACAAAGAGGAAGGCCAGGATCTCTTCTTGATCATCTTGGAGAATAATTTCAAGTCCCAGGAAGCCAGGTTCTGGATGAACAGCAGGAAGAACTTACTGACGGCTAGAGCAATGTGACAATAGGACCAGTGACCTAGGGAGGTTTGGGCTGTACCACACTGGATGCATTCCAGATGCAGCTGAACAGTTGTCTGAGAGGAATGGTTTAACTAGGAGCCCTACAATGAGCAGGGGGCTGGACTTGATGGGCTTCTTGGCTCCTTCCAACTCTACCATCATGTGATTCGGTGAGCTGGACCAATTGTCCAACCACTATAATGAAGCTTTTGACCCCTCAGTTTTTGGTTATGGAAGGGACCCTTCATTTAAGATCAACATTTCCAGCTGTAGCCCCAAACTTAAGTATATTTTGTGCTCAAACCTTCCTGAGCTTCTGACACCTGTCCATAAGATCCTTACATTAGAAAAAAAGTACACTTTCAAGTGTGCTTTTTCAGTACCATATTTTTTGCTCTATAAGACTCACTTTTTTCCCCCTCAAAAGTCAGAGGAAATGTCTGTGCGTCTTATAGAGCGAATATGGTTGTGCAGTAAGTCTGTCAGATGTGCAGCCCACGGGGAAGGGATGGGGAATGTGCCTGTGATGATGTGCCCATTTGATTCAGAATATTCTTTTTCTTGCTTTCCTCCTCTAAAAACTAGGTGCGTCTTATAGAGCGAACAATACGGTAAATGTGCATTTTCGTGCTTTAGTAAAGGGGAAGAAATACATGCATTCATATGCACGTCTGTTTGCTTGTTTGTTTCAAGCACTTGTTCACCCAGATGCATATTTCCGTCTATGATTAAGAAAGAAGGGCTGCCATCTGAGAGGAAATTAGAAATACAAAGCTTTGAGGTGGAACTCAGACCTCTACTAGCAGCCTTGCCAATTCTCAGTCTCTTCAGAAAAGGTGCACACATGTAAGGGGAAGGAGGTTTGGAGAGGAGTGCTAGGCGTCTGTTCTTAAATGCACACTTCAAACACTTTGAATGTGCATTAGCAACAGTGATGACATTTCAAAAAGTGTCAGAGAGCAATTCTACAGATGCTGGGAGAGCATCTCAAGGACCATAAGATTTTTAGGAGACTCCCTGATGAGCACAGACAGCTACAACTATGGGGCATGGATTCTAATACCTTCTACCTCCCCACCCCACTCCTGTAGAAAGAACCATGATGGCTGATTCTATTGTTCTATTGTTCTATTCTATTGTTTCTATTCCACAGGAGGGAGTTGAGGCCGCATCGGTGAGGGTGTTCAAGGATAAGCTAGACATGCACATGGTAGGCATGTCATGAGCAGAGCTGGCTAGAACTGGGGGGTCAGACTAGATGGCCCTGGAGGATCGTTCTGACTCGCTATGTTTCTATGATCTGCAAGTGATTTCAGGGAGAGGAGAGGAGAGGAGAGGAGAGGAGAGGAGAGGAGAGGAGAGGAGAGGGCAAGATCTGCTGTGTCTTTTGATCTTTGCTGTCCCAGCTATGTCCCAACAATATCACTCATCTGAATGGACATAGTGATCCAGCCATTGGATTATAAAAAATGGGAGACCATGGAGAGACCAAAAGTATCTCCATCACTCCTTCCATCTGGCTGGAAGAAGCCTGGTAGGACACCAGTTTTTCAGAAGTCCCTGAGACGAGATTTCCTGCCAATGGGAGCACAGTCTATCAGGTTGCACTCTTAATGTGCATTAGAACATCTCAGCAGGTTTGTTAAATATACTTAAATGCTACAGCTGCTTTTAAATCCAGGGACTTGTGCACTTCCACAAGGTTGTTTTTAAGAGAGCTTTACCATGCACATCCTCTCACAGCAGTGGGGCTGAAAACAAGTGTGTAGGTGACATTAATACAAGCAGAGAAAAAATGAGGTCAAAACAACTGCGGATTGAGGAACAATCATTGTGGACAGATGCTAAAATGCAACTCTTCTGTGAAACAATAAGAAATAGAAGATTGAGACTGCTCCTCACATCGTATCAAATGACTATTTTTTGCACCAACAAAAATTGGACGTGCCACTAGTCACATAATCTAGTGACTATTTCTCTGCGGTGGCGCCCCACCTATGGAATGCGCTCCCCAGAGAGGTCCACCTGGCGCCGTCATTATTTGCTTTTCGGCGCCAGGCGAAGACCTTTTTATTTAAAAGTTATTTTAATTGTTAAGTTATAAATTGTATTTGTAGTATTTTAGCTTGTAATCTGAGATGGGCCAGTTTTAAATAGTTTTTAATGGTTAATGTTTCTGTGTTTGTTTATGTTGTGAGCCGCCCCGAAGCTTTGTTGCAAAGGGGGCGGCGTACAAATGTTTTAAATAAATAAATAAAATAAATAATCATGCCACTCAGAAACAAATATCAGAGTAACCCATTATTTTGTGCCTAATGCCGTGATGGGTGGACCTTTTGTTTCCATCAAGAAATTATGATCGTCATTTTAATTTCAAGTGACTGGCTCTCTTAATCATGCCACAAAAAGCAACGAACAAACAATTAATCTGCATTAACTTTCTTATTCCATTCATGAGATAATATGCAGTCAAGCCACAGATGTTGGACATTATTAAGAGCCTGAAGATTAATACTGAAGCAAATATTACTAATCTTTTATCCACTAGAGAAGCAACCAAAGGAGCGGGGTGGATTGGTTATGCACCTGAAATTTCTGTTGTAGGTTAAGGTATTAAATAATCCTGAGACATCTTTACTGGTTCGTCCATCATATTTTCCCTACTTTTTAGACATTCAGCATTTTCCCTAGATTAATTCTTCCTGTATCCTGCCATGATCATTAAGGTAAGCAAATATGGCACAGATGACAGTCACTTTGCAAATCTTGCCCATCCTCTTGGGTGTCAGTGAGTGTGTAAAATCAATTAAGAATTTGTGACTTGGAGATGATGGAAGGAGCTGATGGGGGAGTTTTTGTGAGCCAGGAGGGTGAAGCAATTAATTTGATGCTTGAACTTGGCTAGCGGAGCATAATCAGGTCAGCTCTTACAGGAAGTGCAAGTAATTTGTACACGGGCCAGCTGCAGCAGGAATGCTGCATAGACCGCAAGGAGCACAACTCCACCAACATATGTGGTCAAGGCTAGAAGAGTGGGAAATATGTTTAATGTGGTCAATGCTAAGCTTTTGAGAACCCGGGCTATATCTGTATCTTCACTCCTGTATCCTTCAGCTCCATAAAATTGCTTATGTACCCCAGCCCAAGAACTCAGGCTAAAAGGTGAGCCAGGTTTTCTGGATAGGCAAACAGGTAGGCAGGCAGGAGGGGAAACATAGAAACATAGAAACAGAGCGAGTCAGAAGGGGCCTCCTGGGCCATCTAGTCTGACCTCCGGCACCAGCCGGCTCCGCTCATGACATGCCCACCATGTGCATGTCCAGCCTATCTTTGAACACCCTCACCGATGGGGCCTCAACGACCTCCCGTGGAAGCCCATTCCACGCCCTCGGGGTCCTAACTGTCAGGAAGTGCTTCCTGGCATCCAAATTGAACCTTGGCTCCCTGAGCTTTGCTCCATTGGAGCGCGTCCTTCCTTCCTCTGCAGGGGAGAACAGGCCTCTCCCCATCTCCATGTGACACCCCCTCACATACCTGTATGTTGCCAACATATCCCCTCTGAGTCTCCTCTTCTCCAGGCTGAAGAGACCCAGTTCCCTCAGTCTCGCCTCATACCCTATCCCCTGCAAACCAGCCACCATCCTTGTGGCCCTACGCTGCACTGACTCCAACCTGGCTATATCCTTTCTGTAATGAGGGGCCCAAAACTGAATACAGTACTCCAGTTGCGAGCGCACCAGAGTCGTGTAGAGTGGAAGTAATACCTCTCTTGATCTAGAAGCCACACTTCTGGCTATGCAACCAAGGGTGGCATTCGCCCTCTTGACCACCGCATCACACTGCTGACTCATGTTTAGCCTGCGGTCAACCAGTACCCCGAGGTCCCTTTCACAAGTGCTGCTCTCCAGCCACTTGTCCCCTAACCTGTACTTATGACAGCTATTCCTATGCCCCAAGTGCAAGACCTTGCACTTCTCCACATTGAACGCCATCCTGTTGTCTCCTGCCCACTTCCATAGTCTGTCCAGATCCTTTTGGATCTGGAGTACCTGCTTCTCAGTTGTGGCCACTGCTCCAGTTTTAGTGTCGTCTGCGAATTTGATCAGCAGACTGTTCACCCCTTCTTCCATGTCGTTAATGAAAAGATTAAACAGGATCGGCCCCAGGACAGAGCCCTGGGGGACCCCGCTTGTCACTGGCTGCCATCCCGACGATTCCCCGCTAATGGTTACCTTCTGCTTTCGGTCAGTCAGCCATGCCCTAATCCACCGGACAGTGCTTTGGTGTATCCCAAAACTCCTCAGTTTCTCCACCAGGATATCATGGGGCACTTTGTCAAAGGCCTTGCTGAAATCCAGGTATACCACATCCACTGCATCCCCTCCATCTAGCCATCTTGAAACCTTGTCATAGAATTCCACAAGGTTTGTCTGGCAGGACCTGTTTCTGCGGAAGCCGTGTTGTGTGGCTGTCAGCCTCCCTTCCCTATCTAGCATCACTAGATCTCTCTCTATTATGAGCCTTTCCATTGTTTTTCCTACAATGGACGTAAGGCTAACCGGTCTATAATTCCCCATGTCCTTCCTACTACCCTTTTTGAAAATTGGGAAGGAGAAAGTGAACTGGAGGCCTTCTTTAGCAACAAGTGGGACCGGTTTTAAACCCACTGTCTTGCTGACTTCCAGCAGTTAAGAGTCAAAATGGACAGTACTTCCAAAGAACAATTCTATGGTCCCTGAAAAGCAGTCCACTCCTCAGAAGACCCCTTCTGAAGGTGGACCTCAGAAGTGGGAGCTGGAGATTTGACCCTTGACCCCTCACAAATGAAAGGGAAAGAACTGTGCCAGCTGCTCAGGAGAAGTGAACTCGGAGGATGAATAAAGAGGATACTCCAGTGGGAGGGGAAGGAAGGGCATCACAGAGGCCCAGGTATAAACTACTTTGAATGGCTTCCAGCTTCCTTCCTTCCTCCTCTGAAGTACCTTCACTAGCTGAGCTAGAGAGCCCATCTGGTAGTCATTGTCCAAGACGGACAAGATGGAAGGTGGAGAGGTGATGTTTGCCTCTGGCATGCCTCCCTGGGCTTCAGCCCGGCAGGGCATGGGAAGCTGGGAAGCCTCTGAACAGTGGAGGTACAATCCATGGGACTGCGTCCAACATCCATGTCTAGCAGCGAAATTCTATCATTACTATTAGTTGCAATAGTTATAGGTCCAGAGTGGGCACAGAGGGCATGTTTTGGACAGGGTGAGCAGGTGGTGGGGAAGACAGGTCAGAGGCTTTAAAGGTATGGATCGGTGCCTCTGTGCCTACCCTAGAGTAACAGTGAAGAAAATGTGCTGCTGTTTGACACAACTGTTAAGAAACGTCTCCCTTTGCTCTTAGATTCCAGCCCTCGAAAGGCACTGTGAAGGTTTTGCTTTTCCCCCCACTTCATCAAGATAGGACTTTTTGCTTGGGGAAGTCAGAAGGACATCCATGACAGGGATACTCAAAAACCCAAATAATTCTTAAGAATGAGGCACACTGTAGGAATGAATGAATACCTCAGTTGTGCCTTCCCCTCATTCATTTCTTAATCTCAAATTCTTTATGTACCATACATGAAGAAATTTATGAATATCATTAAGTTCACACACATATACTATCCCCATGCAGCAGCTAAAGTTAATAGGTCCTGCCCCGTTATTCCTAGAATGGAAAAGACCGTGATTTTCTTGTCTGCCAAATAGCGGTTAAAGATGAAAAGCTTGCCCAAGATAAAGAGGGACAGTCCTAATTCAGCACGAACACTCCCAGTCCAACATGCTAACAGAATGGTGTAGTGGGGAGGACGTTGGACCAGGACTCTGGGAAACTGAGCTCTAGTCCCCACTCAGCCACGAAGCACACTGATGACTTTGGGGCATTCATTGATTCTTAGCTGGACCTCACAGGGTTGTTTTGCAGGGAAAATGGTGAGAAGGAATATTAAGTAAATCTCCTTGCGCTCCTTCTAGGAAAAATGGTGGGAAATAAGTAAATTATGGTCTAGTGCAAAGGATTTGGAGAACTAAGCATTCAAAACCCTCGCATGCTTGGGCAAATCTATCAGCTTTGGTTTGTCCTTGTCCTTGTCCAGTCCTTCTAGTCCTGAATATGGAAAGTTTTGTCAACAAACAAACAAAACCAAACATCAAATGAAATTCTCACCCACCTTTGGAGCCAAAAGCAGAGCACAAGTTCAAACATGGTAAAAGGAGACTAATGCATCATCAAACCAGGAACCCAACACTGGTGTGATGGCAGTAATGACTGAAAAGGTGTCACTCAGTGGTGGAACATGCCAACTGGATCAGGTCCATTTCCTAGAAATCCTCCTCCTCTCCTCCTCTCGCACTCATGGGCCTATGAGGCCAGGGGGGTGGCTTGGCACAGGCCTCCCTTTAACTGTGGGCCTCAAGTTTGACTGTTCTGAAGCAGACTCAAACAGCTCCCAATAAGTTAGGGGACACAAATGTTGGACTAGCCTTGTCATGCTTAATCTAAACTGTGGCACTACAAGAAAAACATTGGTGAGTTGGTGCAGAAAAAGAAACTTGGAAAGCAATTGTTAAATTAAAAGGGAACATTTCTTACATATTATTGCATTGGTGTGCTTAAAGAATTAATGTCAAAATTTAAAAAACAATAACCGTTTTAACCCTGTTTTGCCATTTTCTCATTCTTAAATTTACAAGAAGAACCTTAAAAAAATGCCAGTAACCTGGGGCTCTCTTGATCTCTAAAGTCCTGTTTCTTACATTCCGAGCCCAAATTTCTTCTTGTCAAGGAAAAAGGTTGACAAGAGGATTTGAGTTTCAACGGAGAACATGTTAAAGAATGTACATGATCACAGTGACCCATAGATAAGGAGAGAGCTTTGAAGTGTGCTTGTTGATAACCATGGGGCATGTCTCAAGAAATGCCAATATCCTTGTTGTCCAAAGCAACCACGTATATAGTTCTTGCATTCCAAAACAAGAAAGCAAGTATCTTTTGCTGCCCAGTACAACCAAAAGAGGTAAGTCACATTTGTAATTAAATGGTTCACTGATTAGGATAAAGATGTGCTGAAGGTATATAACGTGTGTTACATTTGACATCGTTATTTGATATTGTTGGCATTAATCTCTTGCATACAAGATAATAATGCCTTTTTGCGAGTGTTTTTGTGTGGCAGGTGCTTTACTTTGAAAGGGCCCCCAGATTCGAACCAGAGAGGAGGCTTCAGCTTCTCCTGGGACCAAATTCGGGAGGACCATGACACTTTCTAGCATCAAATGGACCCTTGCCGGTCTTTTGTGCAACCCGCCCAGAGGATTTTTGCCCCCTCCATTGGGTCCCAGAAGTTCACTATTAATTTTTTGTGCACAGTCCTAAATCCTGATCCTTTGTTAACAAAACAGTGCTTGCTCATTTATTTATTTATTTAAACCATTTCTATGCCGCCCCATTCGCAAAAAGCCTCGGGGCGGCTTACAACAACAATAATGTTTGTATATGTTTTTAGTGGTTGTGAGCCGCCCCAAGGCTGCTGCAAGGGGCAGCATATAAATATTTAAATTAAATAATTAATTAATTAGACTTAAAAAACCGGGCACATCTTGGCACGTACATAAAAACCCAATAAATACAGTCAATAAATGAACAATTAAAGTACCTTTTAAATAAAAAGGTCTTGGCCTAGCGCCGATAAACAAATAACGATGGTGCCAGGCAGACCTCTCTGGGGAGCGCATTCCATAGATTGGGCGCCACCACAGAGAAGGCCCTCCTCTGGGTGCTCACTCTCCTGATATCTTTCACGGAGGGATCCTGGAGAAGTGTCTCTGCTGCCGATCTCAAGGGGTGGCAGGGCATATATGAACGCAAGCACTCCTTTAAATAACTAGGTTCCAAGCCTTTGAGGGCTTTATAGGTGATAACCAACACCTTGAAATGGGCCCAGACTTCAATGGGAAGCCAATGAAGCTGATAGAGGACTGGGGTTATATGAGAACAACGCCCAGTCCCCATCAGCAACCTGGCAGCTCCATTTAGCACCAATTGAAGTATCCAGACTGTCTTCAAGTGTAGCCCCATGTAGAACGCATTACAGAAGTCTAATTGGGAAGTTACCAGCACATGTGTCACTGTTGCCAGGCAATTGTTCTCCAGGTAGGGACGCAACTGATGGATCAGCCGAAGAGGAAGGAAAGCGCTCCTTGCCACTGCCGTCACCTGAGCTTCTAATGACAGCTCAGGGTTGAGGATCACTCCCAAGCTGCGAACCTTGTCCCTAAAAGGGAGTGCAACCCCATTCAGGACGAGGTCCAGGTCCCCCAGCCCGAAGCCCGACCCACCCACCATCAGGACCTCTGTCTTGTCTGGATTGAGCTTCAGTTTATTGGCCCTCATCCAGCCCATTACCTTGGCCAGGCACCGGTTCAGTACAACCACTGACTCACCTAGATTGGTTGAAAATTATGCTGTAAGCCGCCCCGAGGCTATTGCAAGGGGCGGCATATAAATTTTTAAATAAATAAAAATAAATAAATAAATAATGAGAGGTAGAGCTGGGTATCATCGGCATACTGATGATTCCGCAGTCCACACCTCCTAATGACCTCTCCCAGCAGTTTCATGTAGATGTTGAATAGCAAGGGGGACAAAATGGACCCCTGCGGAACTCCATGGCATAGCTGCCATGGCAGAGAGCCAAAGTCCCCCAGCACCACCTTCTGGAATCGGCCATTGAGATAGGAGCGGAACCACAGCCACGCGGTGCCCCCGACTCCCAATCCCGCTAGCCTATCCAGAAGGATACCATGGTCAATGGTATCGAAAGCTACTGAGAGGTCCAGGAGAACCAACAGGGATGCACTTCCCCTGTCTCTCTCCCTGCACAGGTCATCATACAGGGTGACCAAGGCAGATTCAGTACCATACCCGGGTCTGTGTGCCTGTGCCTGTTGTCCTGGGAACAGCATTTAATGGACACTCCAAGTCTACCTGAGTCTTCTTGTGTTGCTATTTATTCAAGACTCTCTGTCTCTCTTGCTTGCTTGCTTGCTCGCTCTCTCTCTCTCTCTGTGTCAGTATGTTCATTACCTGTAAATTGTTGGCACCCACAATCACCTGTCTTTCATGGTGTCTGGATGAGGTCTAATTCATCTCTGTTCTTACATTCCATTGATTAATGAGTGGCCTGTGGGGAACACTCTTCTTTTCTTAGCCTCATTAAAACTAAGCACAGTAAATTGATATGAATGCAGTCAGCTTGTGTTATTTAAGTTTTATTTTCTTCCTCCCTCCCTCCCTCCCTCTCTCCCTCCCTCTCTCTTTGCTGAAGGCAACTAGTTTCCTTTAAAAAAAGTGTTAAATTAGAACAAACAGCACCTTGATTAAAAATCCTTAGAACTGGTGGTTTCTTTTTTGGAATCACAAACAAAGAGCAGCCAGTGATGTGGAGAGATTTCGTTTCTGTGTGCAAATCACCGACTTGCTTCCTTCACAATCTGAAAGCAGAAGTTTTCCAAAATTATTAGCAAATACCTTGTACTCTCATTTGCTTTTGCAGATTGTGCAGCTTAAAAAAATGTTCCTTTAAAAAGCCACACTTTATGTTTTAGTTTGTAGTACAAAGAGAACACAGACAGACCAGACCAGATACTTTCTAAATAAGAGGCTTTATTATTGCAAATGTGACCAGCTAGTCTGCCTTTGCAGTAAAAAAGAAGATAATTGCAGAGGTCAAATATAAGTAAACCTTCAAAGTTAGACTATAGCCCATTAGGGAACTGTGGTTTAATGACTGCATGTTGATTCAAAACTGAACACCCCTCCTTCCTTCCTTCCAAAATGGAAAAGAACAGATCGCACCTGATTTGCCTGATGAAGGATCATTCATTTACCTCCCGCAGTGCTTCTCAACTGGGTCATTCTCTTAAACTGACACCAGATCCTCAGATTAACGATGCTAGATCCACCCCTCCATATTGGCATACTCACTAAACTTTCCTGCAGAGTCCAAAACGGATTCAGAGCTACCTCTTGGCTGATCTTTGGTTCTCTGGCCTTGGCACTTCACCTGCAGATTCTAGCCCCACCTTTGTGTTACTCGGAATCTGATTCCACAGCCTTTGAAGTCTCTTTAACAGGTAAAGTGGATCCAATCCCAATAGAATCCCAGGTCTAGTTAGTCGCTTTAAGGATTGTCATGATACATTATTTTAATATCTCTGCAGATACTCAGAACTGCCATTTACCTGCACTGTGAGTGAAAAATTAACAAGCCTAACAGATGCAATCTTCTACTACTCTAGAGAAGAAAATAATGTATCTGTTCCCATGACTGTTTATGAATAAAACACAATGTTTGCAGCTTGCTCTTGGTTAGTTTGCAAGTACATGGTCCGAGACACTTGAGAGGCGATTGGCTGCGAATCATCTGTCTTCTCCAAACAAGATGTCACCTTCTGATTTGTAGTTAAATGAAAGATTTTGTTTTGGCTGAAGCTCAGCTGCAGAAAATAGAAGTCCTTATAGCTGTGCCAAATGAGTCTGGCTTTAGACAATGGTATTTAATACTAAGCTTGATTCATAATGCATTTCCTGAATGAGAATCTCTCTCTGTTTCTGGATGTTAACTGGCTTTGAACCAAACACAACACTAGTGCCGGAGCTACTGCTTGGCTCTTACATAGAGCAAGAACTGTTCTACTCCAGACACAGAAAAAGAAAGAGAATACTTCCTGTACAAAAGTCAGATTTTTCAGTGGTCAGTGATGCAACAGTCCCACACACTCTGGCCTGGGAATGGATCCAACTGAATTTACTTCTGGGACTTAAATCCAGAGGATTGTTCGGTGAAGGTCCAGGTGCATCAAGATCATGGCAGGGATGCAAAGACAAGGTGGGAATCCAACTCTCTTCTTTCCCACATTTGGCCACACTTGGCTAGGAAGTGAGCCAAGGCAAGATCAGGTCTACAAAGGCTCAGGAACACTTGTTTCTTTGTGCAAAGTATCCTAAATGCATGGAAGGTACACAAAGTACTTGGACTGCAGAAAGTACACAAAGCTCAGAATTCACCTGGCTTCTTGTTGGAGGCTCATGTGAACACCAGGTGCAAAGGAAACATGGCAGAAAGAAAGCAAAATGTCACTTACTTGATAGCAGATGGAAGTGGTTGCTGTCGGATCTGGTTTCCACCTCTTGGGAAAGGATGGTGTTTAGATCCTGGAGGAAGGAGCCATACCAAGAGGGCAAATGAACAGTCACACTGCTGAGGAGAGTATGGATGGGACCATCCCCATGGCTTGAGCTCACTCACCTTTGCTGAGCTCCACCCTGAAGCTTGGCCCAAATGCACACTATTCTCATTGTTTTCCAAGTGTGGATGCTTGGCACCCAAAGTGGGCAGACAAAAGCAGACTTTACTCTCACTGTCTAAGGTATGCAAGATTTTCGATATGCACATTTTTAAAGCATACAGTGCCTGGGAGAATGCATCTTGTGAATGAGATTGCACACTCAGGAATATGGAAGACATGCCTGAAAAAATGTGCTCCCGAGGCATTCAGATGGGGCAAGTCCTTTTGCTTAAGGAAATGAACGGAAGTGTTCTCCATCAGCTACACTGGCTTCCCATTGAAGTCCGGGACCAATTCAAGGTGTTGGTTCTTACCTATAAAGCCCTTAACGGCTTGGGTCCTGGCTACCTAAAGGAGTGCCTGTGACCATATATATGCCCTCCCGCCCCCTACGATCGGCAGCTGATGCTCTCCTCCGGGAACCCTCTGTGAGAGAGGTAAGGAGGGTGAGTACCCGGAGGAGGGCTTTCTCTGCGATGGCGCCCCACCTGTGGAATGTGCTACCAGAGAGGCTCGCCTGGTGCCGTCATTATTTGTTTTTTGGCGCCAGGTGAAGACCTTTTTATTTAAGAAATATTTTAATTGTTAAATTATTAATTTTATATTGTTATTTATGGTTATTTATTGTTTATATTTATATATTTTTATTTTTTAGACTTGAGATGGGCCAGTTTTAAATTGAGTATAGTTTTAAATTGTGTATTGTTTTTTTTTAAATTGTATTTTCATGTGTTGTTAGCCGCCCGAGGCTTGTTTGCAAGGGGGCGGCATAAAAATTTGTTAAATAAATAAATAAATAAATCCCTCGAACAGAGTCACCACAGTGAGTTCTCCTAGTGGCTCCAACTAAGGGGGGATGATTTTGGGAGATAGAAAGAGGGCTGCTTTGGGAACATGTTCTCATGGGCTGCTTGCTGGGTTTCAGAAGAATCAGAAACAGAAGGAGAAGCAGGAGAGGAGCGGTGGGGGCTGCGAATGTGGACCATCCCGGGACACTGAGATGAGAGAAACTGAGGTGCTTATCTCAAGGCCAGACTCCCCAGGTGGGCAGGCAGTGTCTGGGAGGAACCAAGATGCTCAGTTGGCAGGGGGGGACTTGGAACAAGGGAGTTTCTCAGACACAGACAAGGCAGCCCTGGCTCATGGCCAACAGGGAAGGGTAGCCCAATTAGAGGATCAGCACACAACAAGAAGGTGTGTTCCTTATTTTCAGAAGGCCCAGGCATGCTCATAAGGAGAGTTTCTGGAGGTGAGCACTAGACTAGGTTCAACAAACCATTCTGCATGCTCAGAGATGCCAGGTCTCTGGCTTGGAGTGTGTGAAGGAGGAACCATGGCTCCTGACACACGAGGAGCCCTCCCTCACCTTTTCCAACAGATCAAGCTGCTGAGGAGGTGGTACTGAGGACTGTCCCCTGCCAGGCTCTGAAATGCAGGACATGAGTCTCTGGGAAGCCTAAGAGGAGCTGGACATGTTGCATGTTGTGGCTGGAGACCCTGTGAACTAGGGAGGGACACCTTTTCCTTGTTCAAAATATGAATGAAATAGGGGCAAAGCATCATCAAGCTGGGGAGCAAGGTGACACCAACTTCACGATGCTGTTCAGAGAATCTCAGCACTCATTCAAAAGGGAAATAGAAATTGGGTCAGCACCCAAGCCCAGTGCTGTCTCAAAATTTGAAAAGTGGAGAAGAGAAAGGGGACAATTCTGAAACTTGGTTAAGCAAAGTCTGAGAAACTTCGTCGTTCAGAACTTGGGAAGTACTTCGTATAGTGATTTATTTTCTTTGCTCAGTGTTTGGCACACTTTTGTGTCTTTCCCTGTTAAAACCTAATTGGCTATGTCTTCAGGATAATTTATTAATTATGAGAAACCTTTCCAGTTAATTAAGAGGTGCAGTTAGCACAGTATGCAATGTTGTAGTTAAATTAATTCATTAATTCTTCCAGGGCGGGGGAGGGGAGGCAAAAGAAGCCCAAACATGACCCTCCTGGAGCTTTACTTAATGTCATCGTTCCACACCAAGTACCATAAAATGTAGCTAATTAGGCAAAAAGGGCCACACACATCCATTACTGTGGAGTCAGCTTGTCAGGGACGGCTAATCGTTTCGAACTTAGATTGGTGTCCCAGTTCATTCAGTGATGGGGCTGGTGCAGATGTTAAGCAACAAAGAAGAAAACCGTCTGGAAGTGCTACTTAATCATACTGGCATACACACCTAAGCTGCAGCTGCAAGCATCTGCTTTTGGATGAGTCTACTTGGAGAATTAATCCTTTTGTACCTCGCCACTTAGCTCCGTCACTATGTCTGTCTCTTGAAGAAGAGTGAGCAACACTCCCAATTAATCTGGAATGAAATACAGTGTGTATACACACACACACACACACACAGTGTGTGTGTGTCTGTGTGTAAAAAAAAAACTGGACAGCCATCTGAGTGGGATGGTGTAACATAGTGTCCTGCAACAGCAGGGGGTGGACTTGATGGCCTTCAGGGCCCCCTTCCAACTCTACTATTCTGTGATTCTGTGATATAGGACCAAGCAGGTAACTTTACAGGATAACCTACCAGGCCTGGGCCTGTTGGAGTGCTTGACAGGAGGGTAACAGCAGCTGGGAGGGAAGCAAAGATAGTCTTTAGCCAACAGGTGCTTGACATAGTCTGCCCTAGAAGCTCGTCTAGGGGTCAGTGAGCATCACCCAACATGCTCTGGCTTATCTGAGCTGAGTAAAGAGGCTTTTCAAATTACTGCCCATGAGTATGTGCAAAATTAACCTAAACGGACTGTTGCTGGCCATGGCATAAATTGTTTTGCATGTTCTTAAAGAAATGGATAATTGGTTGCATGTAGGTTTTCATCTGGTTTTAAGACAGGTGCCCATGAGAAGAACAGTGTGTCAAAAATTTTCTGGTGTTAAGCTTGGGCCAAGGATTTCATGCCCTCTTCTGTGGGAACATTCGTTCCCCAATGAACACTACGTGTTCTACTACACTTGCAGGGGTGGGCAAAATTGTAAGAAATTGGATGGCAGGATTAACTTACCATAGTTTAGAAGGGATGTTCAAGAGTTTCCTCCTCTTCCTCTTCCTCTCAAGCATGCTTTCAGCAAGGGTGGTCTCTCCACAGCCTCCCAGCTGCATATTCAGGTCAAAATATCCATAGAAAAGACACCAGTGTGAGGCAGTATTGTTTTCATGGGAATGGCCATTCTGGCCCAGGGAATGCGTAACTGGACGTCCATAGAGAAACTCACTGGGCTGCCAGCATCCATAAGGCTCTTGTTACAGTACAACCAGCCAGGGGAGAATGCCTGCTGCCTCACCAAAGTGAAGCCAAGCAGCCCAGCCAAAAATTCCTGCTAAAGTAATTCCCGCCAAGATATGGGGGTGTCCACACCTCCTACCCTCCACACACCTACACCGACCCACATGAAATGTCGATAATTCAGCTACCCAAGCATTCCTCAGTCCTCACTCCCACCAACCATCACCCCTCATTCAAGTCTCCATACCAAATTACCTTTGTCAATCTGGAGTGAAAATATAATGAGTTATTTAGGGAGCTCTAACAATAGGTTGGGTTTGGCCAGCTGGTTTGAAAAGGTCAATGCAGAAATGTTCAGATTAGGAGACTCATTCTTTATGCCAAGGCGCATTCGACACTTTGCATGATTGCATGGCAAGCAAAATTGTAATATTTAAGTAAAGGTTACTTTTTGAGAAAGAAAGTAGATTGCCTCTCCAGGTGGTCCTTTCTCTTTAATTTCACCATGACACTTGTCCATTCCTTTCTAGCATTCTCAGGGGTGGATACTTTTAGTGTCCCGTCCTTGACGGATGGGTATTTTAAGGGTAATGAGAATTCACCTCATTTTTTTAAAAAAATGTAGATTGAAAAATGACCTTTAGGCACCTCATATAATCCTGAAAGATTGTGGCTGTGCTGATCTCCAATTTGTGTTATGTTTTTATGGAAAAGGATTCATCATCATAATAGAATAGTGAAGTGGAGAACGGAGGGGAAAATGCTTTAATGACCCCATTTAGGTTTCAGCCAGTGCTGAAGGTTGGATGAGAAAGTACACAGCTCTCCAGTAATAGCTTACCTGCTGCTTACTTTTACATCCATCAGTCCCTACGGAAGGACCTCTTACTTCCCCTTTCTTTTCTCCTGATTATATGACTTTCCAAAAAAGAGCAAATATATTATAGAACAGAATGCTCATTTCCAGTCATGAAAGATGCTCCTGAGAGTGCAGGCTGGCTGGCCACAGCTTGTGTGAAAAGGGATTTTGGAAGTCCAGTCATGGTCAAGAAACCTGAAATTCCTTCACTAGATTGCACTCACCAAGTGCCTCTTGTGTCTTGCTCTTCCAGTTGCAGTGGAAAATGAAAGGGTGTTACAGAAAGGACTTTCTTGGAGTCTCGATTCGTATGGGGGCTCTCATTTCCCCCAAGTTACAATGAGTCCTTGCCAGTACAAAGTGCCGGTTGGAATTTTGAAGGCGGAAACTGGGGAAGCACAGAGGGAAGATTTTGAGAAGATAACAGAAGTTTCTCTGGATTTCACATGGGACTGAATCCAAGGAGAATCTTGACTAGGTGAAATATCCACAGAAAAGTCACAGGAAATTAAATAAAGATCAGTCCCAATCCCTTTGCTACACTGGATACATTTTGCTCATCTTTATTGGAATAGTTGTACATACTGTCCACACAGGTCTTCTTCTTATTTATTTATTTTCAAATTTATATGCTGCTCAATAGCCTGACAGGACTCTTGAAGCAGCTAACAATAAAACAATAAAAATTCTTCCATCTTTTCCCACAAATTCTACTCCAGCAAGGAAGCTAATTGAGTGACCCAATGATGTTCTTTCTACTATAAATGGGTGAAACTTTCCATTTCATTTTTGTTTGGTTTTCCCCCCAGTTTCTTATATTTGCTGATCTTAGGCTTAGCTTGTCCCAAACTTTGAGGACTTCCTTTTAAAGCTCTCTTGAAAGCGTCAATGCAGGCTTGTTTGCATTTCTGTGTTTTAGTTTAGTTTTGTCTTACTGTTAAACCATCCCAAGACTTTGGTAAGGGACAGTCTAAAACAGTTTTTAAAAAATAAATTTCTCCTAAAACATGTGTTGGTGCATATGATTCAGCATAACACACTTGTTGTGCAAGCCATTTCTGTGATATACTGCAGGTTAAAACTATTTTATTTTGTGTACGTGTACTTTTATGTTTTCATTTCACCTCGCATGCACACTTAGGGTAGCCTTTGATTGGAAAACTACTTTGCAAGATGCAGAACAGTGCAAATTCCACAGAATAATTAACTTTTGCTTTGTTCATTGGGTGAAACTTATGAAATTGGATACATTTGCATTAAACTGAGTCCATTTCTCCTCCCACAGTTCCTACTCTTAGGCTAACTGGACACTGAAAGATGGTCATTCCGGTGTCAGTGCATCACTACATCCACACTAGAGTTAATTTTGAACTTGTAAGGAGCTATCCATGGTACCAAATCCTACCCCAAAGAGGCACAGCACCATGGATAGATTCTTTAAACTTCAGGCTAAAATCCAGACTGGACACACAATCCTGCTGCCATTGGGCCCAGCAGTCTTCACTGGTAAGAAGAGGAACAATCCCATTGTCCCAATCTTTTTGGAGGGAAAGTATCATTAAACTGTAATACAAAATACACAACACAAATGGAACAGCTGCAGGGTGGATGAGAGTGGATATACTTGCTCTGTTTTAAACAATGGAGAGCAGTTCTTGTGGTCTCCTATTTTTTCTCTGAACTGAGGACCAATCTGAATGTCCAAATTAATGTTTTGAGATGTCTCTTGACCTTAAAAGCCTATGAATTGAAATCCTCAGCTGATGGACCGGAGAACTGCACAAGCTGTGCAGTGCCCCCTTCACACATGCCGTTCTCCATCCCCCTGAGGTAGTCAAGCACATGCAGCACCTAACTGGGTTGGACTAGATCAAGGGTTGGGAGCCCCAGGCCCTTGTCTCTGGGGAAGGGAGAGCTTGGCCATGGAAGCACACGCAGTAGTACTTGTAAGGAACGAAAGGAAATGGATTGGTGTACTGTGGGACTTCCCTGCAGGCTGGTTGAAAAGCTGGAGGAGTGCAGAATGCAGCAGCTCAGCTGTTCTCAGGAACAGCCCCCTTTCAGCCTGCAACTCTTTTGTGGATGGAACTTCACAAGTTGTCTATTTGCCTCCAGCCAGGTTAAAGGTTTGAGTACTACTCTACTGAAGCACTAAGCAACCTGAGACTAGGATATTTCGCAGAGTACCTTCTCCTTTACCAACCTTCCCCATCACTGATGTCATCAGATGAGACACAGAGGCTCTCTGTGTCCCTATTGCCCAACTGAAGTCGACCCAAAAGAGAACCGTCAATGACAGCACCATTATTTGTGGTACTCTTTGTCTCTGGAGATCAGGCAGGCACAAACATCTTCATCTTTGTAGAGAGGAGTGGTTTTCAACTACAGGTCCACACACTGGCTCCAATCTGAGAGATTTCCTGGTGGTCTGTGGAGGGATCGCATCCTGTTCGCCGTGGACCGGTGCAGGGGGGGGGGGGGCTGTGTACCACCACCTCTTCCCTGGTTGGCATCGCATTTGTGTGTGGGGGGGTGCCAGTGCTGCTGGGGGTGGGCAGGGAGGGGAGAGGTGGCTCAGTGGGAGCTGGCTGGGAACCAGGCTGTGCCAAATTCAGTATTTTGTTCTTTTGTTGGCATTTTCTGTTGCTCGGTTTCTGGCTGTTTTGGAGAACCTGCTCCTCTTCCTCCTTCATCTATGTCTCTTCCTTCTCCTTCTCCTCCTAGTATTGTGTTTGGAAACTAGTACACGGAATAGCGCATTATGTGAATGGTGCTTTTTGCTTCTGCCTCAGCTGTTGGTGGTTTTCCTGTTTTCATTGGTCCCCAGCTGTGGAAAGGTCAAAAACCCCTGGTATGGTGCATGCATGCAGAATCTATTTACCATATTTTTTGCTCTATAAGACTCACTTTTTCCCCCCTCAAAAGTAAGGGGAAATGTCTGTGCGTCTTATAGAGCAAATATGTGTGTGCAGTAAGTCTGTCAGATGTGCAGCCCATGGGAAGTGATGGGGACTGTGCCTGTGATGATGTGCCCATTTGGTTCAGAATATTTTTTTTCTTGTTTTCCTCCTCTAAAAACTAGGTGCGTCTTATGGTTAGGAGCGTCTTGTAGAACGAAAAATACGGTATATGCAGAGTGATGTGTACAGTTGGAAAGAAAGAAATTCCTCTAGGGCCTTCAAGTGGCCGTGGCCTACTGGCCATTTGCTGGTTTCCTTGCTTTTTACTCTTATTCTAAAAGGTTTAAATGTCTCCCCAAAGGTTTCCTTAGTGCCAGTAGAGCTTTAAGTTAAAATGTGGCAGGATTTTTGTCTTGCTTCTTCTGCCTCTGACTCTACTCACCACTAGAATGAAACATGCAAGAATTTCTCCAACATGACAACCGACTCTTGGGTTAAAATATTTTTGTTCTAGTGGGACTGAGTGCAAAATTATTCTGTAACATGGATCAGCTGCTTGGAGAAGGCATGAACCTGCCAAAACCAAGTCCTACTGATTTCAACAGGGCAGACAACACCAGGATGGCATTCTTAGTTCGTTAGAGATGCTGTGTTCATCCCGCCCCATTGAAAACGTTAGAGAGATTGCTTCCTCTCCTCTCTCCTATCAAAATCACATGTGCAAATATAAAATCTGCTTCTAGACTTTTAAAAATAATATATATTATTCCACGTGATTTGCTTCTACATACTTTAATTACAGCTTGTGACGAGATCAAACAGTGTGTTTTCCCAAACCAACTGTAATCAAATCAAATGCTTGAAATTCACCATTTAACATAATTAGTATAAATACGACAGGAAATGGTATTTCTGGGATGAATAAATTTGTAACTATGTCAAGTGACTGTATGAAGAGATAGCGAGAGATCTTCCAATTTCTCTTGGAACATTAGAAAAGTCATACTCCCTAGGGAGTTCTGGACTGACAAGAGATGGCATTTAAGGTAGTTAGAATAGGAGCCTAGACAGAGAGGTACTGTTATGAAATGCCACAAATATCATCACTTCCATTGTGGTAATTATAATGCTACACTCAGACCCTGGGGCCTTCCTCTGCTGGCAAACCCTCAAGAGGGGGGCAGCCAGGAGGAGGGCCTTCTCTGTGCTGGCCCCCCATCCTTGGAACAACCTCCCTGCTGCAGCCTGCACGGTGCCAAATCGCCATTTGAAAGTGAGCTGGGGCAAGAGGAAGTCCACAAATGCTCATGGAACCATGGTCTCACAACCCTCAACATTCCTCCATGGCATGCACAGCACAAAGGAAAAAAGTCATGTGCAGAAGAGGGTCTCTGTGATTGTGCACTATGATTGTGTGGGGATCACATCCTCACCAGTGCCTGCACAAACACACGGCACTCTCAACACCAAGTTGGACCCTTGAGAAAGACGGCTGGAGTCCATGGAGCTGAGCTGAGGGAATCCAATGGATCCCCATCCCCAAAGTTGATTCTTCACACATCCCTATTCCAACTCATGTCAGCATCAAAAGACAAGGTCTGCTTTGCTCTGTTTTCCTTTCCCTTTCACATGAAAATCTGTTCATATTTCCTACTGTGCCCATACTACCAATTGTGCCCATATCTTTAATTCAACCCTTTTAATGTAGGATGTTTCACGTCAGCAATGAAGAAAATGAGAATGTAAAGGAGTTTGCATCCCTTGGCCCAATCATCAGTTCAAAGGGAGAGTGCAGCTCAGGAATTCTGAGACTTGGAAGGCTGCAATGCAGGAAGTGGAAAAGTTCAACCAGGGTGAGGGTGTTTCACTGGAGACCAAGGTCAGGACCAATGGAGAGCAAAGCCAATAGGCCACAGTTAGATTCGTAGCCACTATTTATGAGCGTGCAAGTTGGACAGTGAAAAAAGCCGACAAAGAGAAAAGGATGCTTTTTGTTTGTTTGTTATTATATATTCTAAAATACTGAGAATTCTGGTTCATAGCTGGTGGGGACTGGAAAATGTAGGAGACAATGGAAAAGCAATGAGGAAAACACAGGAAACTGCCGTTTTTGTTGTTTCTGGTCCTATTTAGAACTATTGATCCCGTGTCATAAGGGGTAAACGTTTTGTGTTATTCCATCCTTGCATCACCTTAGCTGCAGTACGAACTCAGTTCTGGGTCCGACAATATAAGAAGGATGTGGACAAACTGGAAAGGGAGTGGAGAGGGCAGTTTTTGTTCAGGACATTTCACCTGTGTCTCTTCTTATGTAAATACTCTGGATAATTTCCTTGCTGCAGTTGCTATTTTTTGAAATATTCCCACTTTCAACACAAGAACATTTCTGATAAAGTAATACCCTGGAAGTCAACTCAATGGAATATGTAAATTATTTCTGTGTTTCCCTTTTAATTGAAAACAAGCGTTTATTACATTTCAAAACTAATGTTCATTTGCTTGTTGAAGACCCTTCGGCAATTCAGTACTTGGTCTTGCAGTCTAGAAATCAGATGTTGTTACACAACGCAGATTTCTTCAATGCCCTTCACCATACAGATATTATCACTACAAGGGCTCTTCGGCCTTCCCATCCCATCACAGACATTCTCTGCTCTTCACCAAGGCAATTTTGTTGGTCAAGGAACATTGGATGAAATGTTCCATTTCCTTCCATCTTCTTAAAGCACCTGTACGACGTGCTTGATGGATCATTTCAAAATGACCTTGTTAAATGGAAGCGTGTAAACCAAGGTGTATTTATTGCGTGTGGCTTTGACCGGTCAAATCCTTTCATTAAATGGGTGATATGTCAGAGAACTCATGGAACAAATTCAACCTTCCATTGATTTTTTTTTTTTTTTAGCCTATAAGTTCGCCTTTGAAAGAGAACAGACAGCTCCTGTCTGTTATGAAGAAGGCATAAAATGGCTCCACTCAAATTTCTTTCTTCAGCTCTTCTGACTTATTTAGTGGTACCACAATCCAGCATGCAGTTTGGCAGCTGAAGACTGCAGTCCTCTTCAAGCTAAGTCAAGAGTAAGCTCTGTTGAATTCAATGGGACTTACTGTTGAGCATATGTGCATTTGTTTGAACTGCACACCTTATTAGCTTCAATTAGTGGCAAAATTGCCTCTCATTCTTGCTGAGCTTGGTGTTTTGATTTTCAGATAAGGGTCATTCTAGCCTATTTCCACAGAAGTTTGTGATCATTCTTTTTAATCCATACAGGCATAGGTAATTTTTGTGCTTCCCTCACCCCTGAATGTACACTTTTCTATACATAACATTTGAAGTATTTAGTTTTTCCAAGTACTTAATACTAGAAACATAGAAAGAGAGCAAGTCAGAAGGGGCCTCCCAGGCCAGCTAGTCTGAGCCCTGGCTCTGCTCATGACATGCCTACCATGTGCCTGTCTAGCCTATCCTTGAACACCCTCACCGATGGGGCTTCAACCACCTCCCATGGAAGACCATTCCATACCGTAGGGGTCCTAACCATCAGGAAGTCCTTCCTGGCACCTAACTGAACCTTCGTTCCATGAGTTTGCTCCATTGGAACACGTCCTGCTCTCCTCTGGAAGGGAGAACAGGTTTCTACCCACCTCCATGTGACACCCCCTCATGTACGTATCTGTCACCAATAGATCCCCTCAGAGTCTCCTCTTCTCCAGTCCGCTCAAACTCACCTCATACAGCTTCCCATGCAATCTGGCTGCCAACCTTGGGGTCCTTCATTGCACCATTGCTCTAGGGCAACTCTGTGTGTGTATTTTGCACACACTTTTCCCTAAGATGAACATTATTTTGTGCATTATTCCTCCTGAGAAAAGCTTCATCACAAGGTTTTCAAAAATACAGTACATATTTCTTTTTATTTTATTTATTTATTTTATTTATTTTATTTATTTGGAATTTATAGGCCGCCCCTTAGGATCAGAAGCTGTGCATTGGCTAAACTTGCAAAGAAAAAAATGCAAACAATCTCTCAATGGAAAAATTTCTTGCTCAGACCAAGTTTTAATTCATTTCACTAGGGCTGGCTCAGAATAATTGTCTGAGGCTACAGTCCTAGAGACACTACAAATTTGATACAACAGGACATGTTTCAAAAGAAACTTGCATACAATGTATGCTCCAGAAACAAGCCCTTCCTTGCACAAAAAATTCCAGAGAAGGCAAATTATTTACCTTGCTGCTCCAATCTCTGCAATCCTTTAATTCATATTCTGAAATGATCTCTGGAGTTGATTGACAGGGTTCTGTTTTGGTACCACATACAAGGAATTTCATACTAAGTAGGAATGGAAAGATCTCTATTTCCGGTCTGTGAACCATACCATGCTGAAAATCTCCTTCTCCTAGATGAGTGATAGCAAACCTTTTAGAGACTGAGTGCCCAAACTGCAACCCAAAACCCACTTATTTATCCCAAAGTACAAACACTGCAATAAAACCTGCAAATAGCCAGACCAAGCAAATATATATATATGAAAGCAGTCCAAGCCACCTCATATTTCTAATCCTAACCCTACCCTGGTGTACAACCAGAACCCTAATATAGGTCAAATGTTCCATTAAAAAGAGGACCATTATGAAAAAGCCTTCCTTGAGTAGCTTTTTCTGCACAGCTCAATTTTTCTGCCCATTCTAAACACATTCCAACCATCAAAATCATGCCAGGATGCCTCGTTTTCCTAACCCTAATCCTACCCTGGTGCACACCCCTAACTCTAATATATGGGAAGACAGCATTGAAAGGGGTGATTTTGAAAAAGCCTTCCTTGAGTATCTTTTCCCGCACAGCTTAACATTTCTGCCCATTCTAAACACATTCCAACCATCCAAATCATACCAGGACACCTCATTTTTCTATCTCTAATCCAATGATGGTGAACCCTGTAGAGACACAGTGCCACAACTGCAACCCAAAACCCACTTATTCATCGCAAAGTGCCAACACTGCAATAAAACCTGAAAACTGAGGTTTTAGTTTAGAAAAATAAAACTCACTGCCAGTTCAAGCAAATATATATATATCCTTGGGAGCGCACTCACCAGCCATGCGAAAGCTCACACGAGTCACAGCTAATGGGTTGCGGCTTGTGATGTCATTTCCCGGCACCATTCCTCCTTTCGGCGCATGCGCATGGCCCCTATGTGCGCTGTGATTCGATGCCTGGCTGCTGGGGCCCATGCTGGGCCAACTTGGCTCATGTGCTGACAGGGAGGCCTCAGCATTCCTGCTGTGGCACGTATGCCATAGGTTTGCCACTGCTTTCCTGGACTGTAGAGAGATCTGTGATATGAACACGGAGAAGATCAGACTGTTGAGTCTCCTTCCGAACTCTACAGCCCAGGCAGCTGCCAAGAGAGGTCCACAGTGACTTCCTACCACGGCAGCGGGAAGTGAACTTGCAGGGCCCTGAGCTAGTGCTGCATCTCAACCTTTATCCCCAGCCCTGATCTGGAGAAATGGTGGACTTGCTTGCAGGTTCGTCTAGCGCAGAATAATTTTTAAGCCGAGATGTCACTGGGGTTTTTAATGATAATTGTATAATTGTTATATTTATATGTTTTATTTATGTTGTGAGCCGCCCCAAGGCTTTGTTGCAATGGGGGCGGCATAGAAGTATTTTAAATAAATAGAAATAAATAAAATAAAATAAAATAATGTGGAGGAGAACAGAAATGTCTGGAATGAGCTCCCTAGCACCATCGCCTGGCACCATCTTTATACTCTTTCCAGCACCAGGCAAAGTTCTTCGTATTCTGCCAATATTTTAATTGTTAAAGCAGTGTTTAATGGTGTTTGAACAGAAGGGGATAAGTCATTTACAAAATCAGGAGTTCTTTGTTGTTGTTCTATTGTTGTTTTTATTGATTGTGTATTTATAATTTTTTAGATGTTTTCATGTGGTTTTTATTGTTGTAACCCACCCAGGGAGCTGTGTGGCTAATGGAGTGCATTAGAAATCAATCAATCAATCAAATAAATAAATAGTTTGAGAACAACAACAACAACAAAAAATAGGGAGAGGAGTGATTTCCTGTCTTCAGTACGCCATTGGTTGGTTTTGGAGCCTATAACTCTGCAAATATATTTAAATGCTTATTTAAATGCATCTTAGCTCTCATCATACACATTTAAATACATCATTTGATCTCTTTACATTGCCAAAAACTTGTATTGACACTTTGGGGAAGTATACAATCTTGAAGAAAGCTGAGTTCCATTCTGTACATTTCTCCAAGATGTTCAGATGAGATCAGTTACAGGAATTGACAACATTCATCCCAGATGCTCAGGTTGGATCAGCCACATGAATTTGCAAAGAAGGAACTCCCCAAGCAATGCCAGCGAGAGCCAAAATGTGTCCCAGGTGGGTATGTATGAGAAATGTATTTCATTTGTTTTCCAGTTTGCACAGTCCAGCTCAAAAATGGACTCAGATACAACCTGCAGTTAAAGCATTTGCATTTCTGAGCTTGCATTGTGATTCATGGGAAAAAAATAAATACAGTCAATAGTATGAACACATTTGATAAATGTGCATGAAAAATGTGCAGAAATGCACTTTAGTTAATGGGAGCAGAACACATACAGTTCAAAAGGTGCACATTATTGATTTCTACATTTGGAAAAACAGACGAAGCTAAGCATGTATTTTTGTGTGAAAGGCAAAAAAACCAAGATCTTCAAGATATAATTTTGACAGCTTTCAAGAGTTGTAGCACATTTTAATGTCTGAACATACATAGGATCGCACTTGGAAGGAACCATTTTCCAGACGGTACCTGAGCAATGGATTTAGAAAGAAATGGTGTTGAATGCATAATAGGATCTCCTCACAATTAAACAGAAATGCAACAGTATTTGTTTGGACATGCTTTAAACTGCCTCCCAAAACTGAACTCAAAGGAAGAACATTCAAAATAGGTCATTTCAGAACTCGGACTTTTGCAAGAACTCTGCTTTGATTTCATATGAAATTTCTCTCTCTATATATATACACACACACACACACACACACACACATACATACATACCAGAAAAGTCATTGAAGTTTCCATTGAAATGTAACCTTATGATTCCCCTCCAGATTCCCACAGGATCTCAATAGAGTCCCATTGGAGTCCGATCAGGAGAATGGATGTTTCATTGCTATATAAACTTGATTTTGCCTGAACATTAAGTTCAATCTTTGACCTTTTTCTCCCTCTATCCATTAAATGTGCAATGTAAGAAACTTGGCTGCCGTATGAGGTTGTCTATTTCTTGTACCAACACAAGTATAATTATAATTCGAAGATATCTATCATTCTGTAGCTTTAACAACTCCACTGTCTCAACAATACGACAGGGAACATAGTAAAGAGTGCTGAATCATATCTTGATATTGAAATAATTATTTTTAGAATATTTTCTGAAGCCCAGAGTTCATCTCAGCTGGGCTTTCTTCACCTTGTTGTTACCCAGCATGTTATTAATGGACATAAATTTCCTTTGGCATGACCTGCTTTCTCTTTCTATTGCCACTCAGTGAACGTGGACACACACACAGAGAAAAGAGATTGCTTTACTGTTCTGGGTTTTGTTTTTATAACCCTTTCCACTTCACTTTCCCTGAGGGAAAGAATAATTTATAGCCACAAATACTGGAAAATTGGAGCAATCAATCCATCAGCCAAAAGGAAGGGCCAATCAACTTACCACTAATCTTGCATGGCTGCAAGACATGCAAGTCTCAATTTAACTGATGTGGGCCTAAGATTAACTAAACCTGATTCTAGATGGAGAAAGAATACTGGAAATTAGGACATAGAC
Source organism: Varanus salvator macromaculatus (assembly GCA_023646645.1). Lineage (NCBI taxonomy): Eukaryota > Metazoa > Chordata > Lepidosauria > Squamata > Varanidae > Varanus > Varanus salvator. The sequence goes on along the minus strand of JAIXND010000767.1, from coordinate 6,713,584 downwards.
ATTGGAGGTTTGATGCTCGATGTAGCACTTAGAACACTGAATGGGGGTTCAGGAGATTGCACCTGACCATGAAGCTTTGGGTCAGTCATGGACTGTCATTCTAACAGGTCATGTTAGGGAGATCTTCCCCTTCATGGATCACTGCCTTGTCATGGCAAAGGGGCTTGCGTGGCTCAATGAAGCTCTGCAGGGTCACCCAAGACGGACAGGTCATAGCAGAGAGCTCTGACCAAATGTAATCCACTGGAGAAGGAAATGGCAACCCACTCCAGTATCTTTGCCATGAAAACCCCATGGACAGTACCAAAGGCAAAAAGATATGACACCAGAAGATGAGCCCCTCAGGTCAGAAGGTGTCCAATGTGCTACTGGGGAAGAGCAGAGGGCTAGTATTAGTAGCACCGGAAAGAATGAAGTGACTGGGTCAAAGCCGAAAGGACACTCAGTTGCTGATGTATCTGGTGGTGAAAGGAGAATCCGAGGCTGCAAAGATCTATACTCCATAGCAACCTGGAATTAAAGGCAAGCTGGATGTGGTCAAACAAGAGATGACAAGACTGAACATCGACTTCTTAGGAATCAGTGAACTCAAATGGACAGGAATTGGTGAATTTAATTCAGATGACCATCAGGTATACTACTGCGGGCAAGAATCCCTCAGAAGAAATGGAGTAGCCTTCATAGTCAATAAAAGAGTAGGAAAAGCAGTACTGGGATACAATCTCCAAAATGACAGAATGATCTCAGTTTGAATCCAAGGCAAACCATTCAACATCACAATAGTCCAAGTCTATGCCCCAACCACTGGTGCTGAAGAGGCTGAAGTTGACCGGTTCTATGAAGGCCTACAACACCTTCTAGAATTAACACCCAAAAATGATGTCCTTATCATCATGGGGGATTGGAATGCTGAAGCAGGAAGCCAAAAGATAACCAGAATAACAGGCAAGTTTGACCTTGGAGTACAAAATGAAGCAGGGCACAGGCTGGTAGAATTTTGTCAAGAGAATACGATGGTCATAACAAACACTCTTTTCCAACAACCCAAGAGATGACTCTACACATGGACATCACCAGATGGTCAACACAGAAATCAGATTGACTATGTGCTCTGCAGCCAAAGATGGAGAAGTTCTATACAGTCAGTAAAAACTAGACCAGGAGCTGACTGTGGCTCAGATCATGCGCTTCTTGTTGCTAAATTTAGGCTTAAATTGAAGAAAGTAGGGAAAAGCACTAGGCCACTCAGGTATGACCTAAATCATATCCCTGAAGAATATACAGTAAAGGTGACAAATAGATTTAAGGTATTAGATCTGATACACAGAGTGCCTGAAGAACTATGGATGGAGGTTCGCAACATTGTACAAGAGGCAACAACTAAAACCATCCCAAAGAAAAAGAAATGCAAGAAAGCAAAATGGCAGTCTGAAGAAGCTTTACAAATAGCTGAGGAAAGAAGGGAAGCGAAAGGCAAGGGAGAAAGAGAAAGATACAAACAACTGAATGCAGAATTCCAGAGAATAGCTAGAAGAGATAAGAATGCCTTCTTAAATGAACAGTGCAAAGAAATAGAAGAAAACAACAGAATAGGGAGGACCAGAGATCTCTTCAAGAAAATTGGAGATATGAAGGGAAAGTTTCATGCAAAGATGGGCATGATAAAGGACCAAAGTGGCAGGGACCTAACAGGGACAGAAGGGATTAGGAAGAGGTGGCAAGATTACACAGAGGAACTATACAAGAAAGAGCTTAACATCCCTGATAACCACGATGGGGTGGTCACTGACCTCGAGCCAGACATCCTGGAATGTGAAGTCAAATGGGCCTTAGGAAGTCTGAGCAACAAAGCTAGTAGAGGTGACAGTATTCCAGCTGAGCTATTCAAAATCTTAAAAGATGATGCATTAAAAGTGCTACACTCAATATGCCAGCAAATTTGGAAAACTCAAGAGTGGCCACAGGATTGGAAAAGGTCAGTTTACATCCCCATCCCAAAGAAGGGCAATGCCAAAGAATGTTCAAACTACCGCACCATTGCACTCATTTCACATGCTAGCAAAGTGATGCTCAAAATCCTACAAGCTAGGCTCCAGCAGTATGTGGACCGAGAACTACCAGAAGTACAGGCAGGATTTCGAAGAGGGAGAGGAACTAGAGATCAAATTGCCAACATACGCTGGATCATGGAGAAAGCCAGGGAGTTCCAGAAAAAGATCTACTTCTGCTTCATTGACTACGCTAAAGCCTTTGATTGTGTGGATCACAACAAATTGTGGCAAGTTCTTAAAGAGATGGGAGTACCAGACCATCTTATTTGTCTCTTGAGCAACCTATATGCAGGTCAAGAAGCAACAGTGAGAACTGGACACAGAACCACTGATTGGTTCAAAATTGAGAAAGGAGTTTGACAAGGCTATACACTGTCGCCTTGCCTATTTAACTTATATGCAGAACACATCATGAGAAAGGCAGGGCTAGATGAATCACCAGTTGGAATTAAGATTGCTGGGAGAAATATCAACAACCTCAGATATGCAGATGATACCACTCTCATGGCAGAAAGTGAAGAGGAACTAAAGAGCCTCTTAATGCGGGTGAAGGAGGAGAGCGCAAAAGTTGGCCTGAAATTCAACATTAAGAAAACTAAGATCATGGCATCCAGTCCTCTCACTTCCTGGCAAATAGATGAGGAAGAAATGGAGGTAGTGACAGATTTTATTTTCCTGGGCTCCAAGATCACCGCAGACGGGGACTGCAGCCAAGAAATTAAAAGATGCTTGCTCCTGGGGAGGAAGGCTATGGCAAATCTAGACAGCATACTAAAAAGCAGAGACATCACCCTGCCAACAAAAGTGTGTATAGTCAAGGCTATGGTTTTCCCAGTTGCAATGTATGGCTGTGAAAGCTGGACCATAAGGAAGGCCGAGCGCAAAAGGATTGAGGCTTTTGAATTGTGGGCTGGAGGAGACTCCTGCGAGTCCCCTGGACCCACAATGTGATCAAACCAGTCAGTCCTAGAGGAGATCAACCCTGACTGCTCTTTAGAAGGCCAGATGCTGAAGATGAAACTCAAATACTTTGGCCACCTAATGAGAAGGAAGGACTCCCTGGAGAAGAGCCTAATGCTGGGAACAATAGATGGCAAAAGAAGAAGGGGATGGCAGAGGATGAGGTGGCTGGATGGAGTCACTGAAGCAGTTGGTGTGAGAGGTGGACTCTGGGGGATGGTGAAAGACAGGAAGGCCTGGAGGAATGTTTTCCATGGGGTCGCTATGGGTTGGACACAGCTTCTCAACTAACAACAACAACAACAACAAGGGAGATCTTGCATGCAAAATGTTTTCTTCCTTGGTGTTTCTTCCTCTTCCTGTTTTCTTCTTCGGTGCAGCTGTCTGGAAGGGGAAGCTATGGAGCTCAGTGCCAAAGAATCCCCCAAGGAAACAGACCAAGCCCCCTGCTGAACAAGGGGACGTAGTCACCCGGATGTAGCTGGGGTCATGCCCAGCTGGACAAATGTCAATGACCACTCTTTTCTCCCTAGCAATGGATGCTGCTGAGATGAAAGCACAGATCACATAGGCTCCAGCAGGTTGTCACAGAGCTGGGTGGGACCATTGTGCATCAAGTGCTGAGGTCTGCCAAATCAACTAACCACCAGTGGGCCCAAGGCCTCCTCTTAGGCCCCATGGCCACAAAGTGGTAATCGTGGACAACACCTGATCCCGGGGTGAAAATGCAAGAACCAGCTGGACCCAGGCAACAGCCATTTCCACCACCTGAGGGTGCACCAAACAAGAAAGTGCAGTGAGAGAGATGATGTGATTTGACCCAACATGGTCCAACTCCCTTTCTCCTTCAGGTCCTGAAATCAAGGACCTGTTTGGTCTCTGCAGCAGTCAGAAGTAAAAGAGGTTGTGAGTGACTGACTTTTATAGTCCTGGCCCCACCCCAAGCACAGGCATGCACTGGTGCCTTCTTTCCTGCATCCTTTCCATCCACAGAAGCAGTTCTCCGAACTGTTGAGGAGTGCTCCAGCTAAGGAGGCTTCTTCTCTACAATCATGACTATCAGAAGCACCAACTAGGTTGCCACCATATGAAGTTAAAATGAATGTAAGCAATCTTTCTTCAGGCAGACCTTTTGTACGGATTTCAAGAGAAGGTCTCTGAAATTTGTATTAAGATCCATGATAAATCTTATTGAAGCATTTTGGACTCATTGCAGAAGTTTCCACTGAAGAAAGAAAGACCCTCTAAATCTGCCATAGATTCAGATACAGAGGAAGAGAGAATGTGATGCCCAGTCAGCCTCAACAGGATAGGTAAAGCTTGGAGAAAATAGGTCCAAGAGGCTAGAGGTAGCCAATAAGAAATCATCTGGTGATGTCATCACATGGAGACATGCAAAGAACCATGGAGTTCTATGACTGGAAGGAACCTAATAGGCCATCAGGTCCAGTCCTCTGCTCAATGCAAGACTCAAGTCTCCCATCCAAATAATAACCAGGCTGGACCCCACTTAGCTTCCAAGATTAGCCAGGATCAGGCACTTCAGGCTATATGCAAGCCAGCTAAATAATGGGAATTTCAGCTATTCAATATTGTTTGCACTATACTTTCAGGCTTTTGTTGGTTTGTTTTCTGTTCCTTAATTTGTCCATTACTGAGAAGAAATAGTTTCTAAATAATATTTCAGGAAGGGTCACAATTCAGTCTTGGTGCTCTATGGGAGGAAGGCCAAGAACAGGCTCCTTCGGCTTTGGTTGAGCTTAGAGGTGTTCGAAAGGGATTGGTAAGTCCAGAATCCCTGGACAGTTCCATTTTCAGAGTTTCATGCTCCCTTAGTAGTGATGAGATGCATTACCCTAACAGCATGTCATAGGGTAATGCAACCTATCCCAAATATTAGTATATTTCTCAGCATGTCTGCAGATGTTTTGTCTGTATGCATTAGCATCAATTTTTGCTTTCAAATAAATTCAGTGCCAATTACAGATTAGGAAAGGCAAGAGCTTCTGAGCTGTATAATCTCAAAACAGTCTGTGTAGTCATCACAGGAAGCAATCTTACTAATCAGAATTGCCAGTTTGATTGTCTGAATTCTTCTAAACCTTGTAAAAACAGATCTTCCAGGATCCTCAGTTTTGTCCATTATGTGTGCCGAAATTAATATTTGTTCAGAACAAACAAGACTCAGATATTTTAAATGCAGGTGATAATGGAATACTTGATGTATAAGATGGCTTTGTTTAAACAAAACAAATTTGTGGTTATGTTCTGCTGCCAGATTTTTTTTTCAGCTCTGTCATTTTCAAACAGTGTGCTATTGTTATGTAAAATTATTTTAAAGACATTTTTAAGGATAGAACTCTATGATCTTTTTTCCATAAGCATTAAACTCAAAGAACTGTATTCGGCTTAAGCAGCTTTAAAAGCATTTTGATAGCATGTTTTAAAAAATCCCTCAAAAGGTAAGATGTGAGAACAGAAAAATGCAAAATTTCTATGTATTTAATCCCACGCTGCATTGCTACATTTCGTATAAAATGGAATGTTCTGCCTGGGCAAAGCATTCCATAGGCAGCAAAAAGACTTGGGGAAGATGAAACCTGTCCTTCATTTTTGCATTTGGTTTGGTTTTAGAATATTATGGGATTGAATCTCTCTCTCTCTCTCTCTCTCTCTCTCTCTCTCTCTCTCTCTCTCTCTCTCTCTCTCTGGTTAGTTTCACCCAAACATTAATAGAGGTCAAAAGTTGGCTTAGAATATAGAGGTCAGGAAGTTCAGCTCAGGAAGCAGGGACTATAAAGTTCAGCTGAACATCAGAGAGGGAGAGAGAGGGAGAGAAAATGGAGTTTAAACTCAGGAACAAGGTAAATAGGTAAATACAAATACAAAGACCACCATCTTGATTGGTCAGAGTTGAAGGAAAGCAAAACAGATTTCAGTTCTTAAAAGCAAAAAGCAGAATTGTACAAGTACAGAGAGAAGCACAGAATGAGAGAAGTAAGGGAAGAAATCCAAAGACTGGGATGGGTTAGAGAGAAGAATCAGAGCAGCTGGACCTGGCCTGAACTGATTTTGAGAACTGGATGGTATGCTCACTTTCGGAGGCTTCTGGAATTAGGCTGAGGACTGTGGGTGCCCATCCTTTTCCTAGAGGCCCAATACGATCAAGATCCCATTTGAGACTGTGCCTGTTTTTTCTAGATATCTGCAGGTTAACCACTGTACATTACAGTGGGCTTGGACGAGTCTGCCCACCAACAACCCCCAGACCATGATCCTATGCACACGTCCTTGGGACTATATTGTCCTGGACTTGGCCCTTCCCTTCCCTTCCCTTCCCTTGGCCCTTGGCCTTAGGCTCTAAAACACCAGTCCATCCTTCTGCAATCTTCATCATTACTGGCACTTTGCAGCAACAAGACAAGACATCTCTGAACTGTCTAGTGAGTTGCAGGATAAGCCTCTGCTCATGTCAAGAATGTTGAACCCAAATTCCACCCCTTTTAGTAACTGTGGGCCCCACTCTCCAGGTGCTTCCCACTGATGAAGGGCCGGTCAGCAAGACCTACACAAGCCCTCTGACAGAGTAGCTCGCCTCTTCCAATGCCTTGTCATGGGGTCAGGGACTAGGCAAGGCGATTGGCCTCCCTCCTCCCTTCTTCAGCATCCCTGCTCTCTTGACTGGCCTGGGAACCTGTGAGCAGCAACCTTGACAGTACTTCAAAGGCTTATGCTTTTCCCTGGCTTTCCAAAACCCCCATGATCAAGTCTCCAATGTCTCCATCTTGAGAATCCTGGCCAGGATGACTCTGAGATGCCCACCAAGAAGGGTGGTCAGATTCACTCACTACATAGATCTGACTGAATCAGCAGGAATTACTTCTGAGTAAACTGATCAGGCTGCAGATGTGTTCTAATTACTTTGGGTCTTCAACAGCAGGCACATAGGCAGGTCTACTCAGAAGTAAAACCCCTAGAGCACAGTAAAGCAAACTTTGAACAGGGCTGCAGACTCAAAAGCACACGCATGATGAACTCCACAGCCTCTGTGGCATGAATCTTCTGATGGGCAGAAATAGCCACTTTCATCATCAATTTCCTTTTGATGTTTTTTAAATGATTATCCATTACTTAGACCTTTGCTCCCATAGAATATAAAAAATAGGTTCTGGGTACCATAATTACAGCTTCTACGGTAATGACTTGTTAGCAATTCCTTTCTGCCATGTCCATAAGTCATTAGGTCTTCTATCAATATTGTCTCTATGTTCTCACTGTGGTTACTGCATCATTCTTCACAGCTACATCCTAGGAAGTTTCACCAGTGTTGAAACTTCACATCTATATGGGCTACTATAGTTAGGAGAAGGGTTCCATGAGAAACATCTGTGTGGACTGCATGAGTCTACTCTAAGCAATGGTGCAGACCCCACAATCATAATCAAGCCTCTCAAGTTCCAAGCAATGAAGATTCTGGCCCAAGTCAGAGGTTTCTAGCAAGGACACAATTTCTGGATTTGCTACTACGGGATGCAGTGATGGCCACCAATATTGGCAGCCTTAATCCATAAAGATTATCAGTGGCTACTAGTCACAGTGGTTATAGATTCGTAATCTGCAGGGTCAGAGGTAATATGTCTCTGAATACCAGTTGTTTGAACTATGAGTGGAAGAGAAGTACTGCACCCATATCATGCTTTGGGGCTTCCTGTGGGCATCTGCTTGGCCATTTTGGACCAGACAGTCTTGATCAAGCTTGGCACGCCTTCGGTTTTCAGGCTCTTGCAGAGTGCTAATTTGAGACAGTTCACTGGACAGCCTGAGAGGTACTGAGGTTAGAGCAGCAAGGAATTGTTGTTTCAGCACCAGACAACCAAAGGTGATGCTTTAGGTACCATTGCAACTCAGTCTAGTTGGCCAACTCAACCTCTGGTGAGAAAACTTCTCCAGTTAAAAGGACTACCTGACTTCAACAGCCACTGACTCTGACAGTGTGAGGCACACCATGATCTTGGGCTGGTTTGCATGAAATCCTCATTTGCTCCTCAGGCTTCAGAGGAGCAAAAGAAGTTCGCTTGCTTTGGAGATTCTGAGAAATAGGGAATATCTTCAGCCAGTTCCGAATGAGTTTTCCTCTCTTGCTCTGAAATGTCCTTCAACTCCACAAGTTCATTCGTTGAAGATGGGGAGTTGGATCTATACCAGGTTCATGTGATTCTAAAGCAGAATCTAATGCTTTCTAGAAAGTTCTGGGCCAATTCCAAACATACCCTAAGATGGATATAGAACTACCACTTCACTAGGGACATCAGAACAAATGTGAAGATGATAGGTCATTTCCTTCTGCAGATACAGGGCTTGCTAAATTCAGCCAGTCTTTTTGTAGTTAGAAAGATGACTGAAAATACATTTCTCAAATGAGAATGTTTGCTTTGACATTCTGCCAGGGCGGATATAAAAGGGAGCTCAGTCCTAAAGTAAGCCATCTAGAGATTCTGACTGGCTATGCGATGGATATATATGTTATAAATAAATAAATAAAATCCACCATGAATTTTCAGGGGGTAACACTGGATTGAGGAGCAAAATGCATACATAGCAGCAGAATACCCTCTAAACCCTAAACAGTATGTATTTATTTATGTATTTGCCTCATTAGAAGGCAGAAGTCACTGGAAAAGACAATCATGATAGGGGAAGTGGAAGGCAGAAGAAGACCAAATATGAGATGGGTTGACCCTGCAAAGGAATCAATCCATCTGAAACTTTGAATTAACAAGAGCTGAGCAGGGCTGTTAAGACAGGCCATTGTGCAGACTGCTTGTTCTTATGGTTGCCAAAAGTTAGAGTTGACATGACCACAAAGAATAACAACATTAGAGAAACAATTCAGCAACAGCAGTGGACGTACAGCACCAATAAGTTTATCCTAGATAGATTGTAAGAGAAAGTCATTGATATTGTGGGTAAGTTTTACCCTACCTTGTGATCTCTCCCATCCTTCCTCTGAACATCTTTCAATTCCATTCCTCTTTTCCAAGAGGAGAGAGATATAGGAAGAGGAATTTTGGCTCACAGTTACTTAGGACTGGTATAGGAAAATACATTTAATGCCTTTTATTTGCTTTATTCCAAAATATTTTGGTTGCAAGTTTACAGCCCTTTTTACTAAAGAACAGGGTGAAATGCAACAAGCTGCTTCCTGAAAGCTTTGTCTAAGAACGTGCTTTTTCTATCTCTCTAAAACATGTTCATTTAAATGAGAGAGGAGTATAATTGTCAGTGTTCTAATTATGCTAATCAGACAACATTCATGCTTCACTGGTGCTATACTCATGCTGTCTTACCCAAGGTGATGTTACATCTTGGATAACAGACACTTCTTAACCGCAAAGTTTGGGTGGGGCCTCATAAAATAGGGTGGATGGGAGCAAGTAGGTTGATTTAGATTTTGAGTGTATTACAAAGCTTTCACAAATACTGGCATCTTATTAAGTAAAACTTTCCAATTTCCCTTAACATTCAGTGCTACCTTGGCTCACGAACACCTCAGTTCATGAATCAGGTAGCGAACTCTGCATTGGGTGGTGCCCACTGGGGGTGGTGGGGAGATGGCTGTGATTGCGCCCGTCTTTCCTGCAGGAGCGCAACCGCGATCTCGACCATCTCCCCCACAAGCATGATCATGTCTGTCTCCCCCCGCAGCTCACCTGTGATGTGCCCGTCTCCCCCTCCCCAGTGCTCCTGCATTTGTGCCCATCTCTCTCCCCCACTCCAGCACGCCAGGATGACAGGTGTGATTGTGGTTGTGCTGGGGGAGCGGGGAGATGGCCACGCTCATGCTTGGGGTGTGGGGGGGGGGGAGATGGCCACAATCTTTGTTGCTCTTTGTCACTTTGCTTCACATTTTTCTGATAAAAAAAAGTTACAGAATGGATTAACCTTATTTACATTGAACCTTATGGGGAAATTTAACTTGGCTAACAACCAGTTTGGGTCACGACCAGAGTCCTGGAACAGATTAAGTTCGTGAGCCATGGTACCTCTGTAAATGGGTGCATTTCATTTGGAGGGTCCATTCCATGCCATTCCATTCCGTTCCATTACATTCCACTGCGTATTTTATTTTATTTTATTTTACTTCTAACATTTTGGTAGAGACATTGTGGCATACTTATTACAGCAGCTTTCCCATTTCTCATTTCCCTGACAAATGTGCAGGATTACAAGTCCCATCACCTCCTGCCAACATGGCCATTGCATGGCCATGCATTTTGATTCAGCCCAACTGTTTCCTCCTCAAAGCAAAAGCCTGGGTTATTTCCAATGCCACTACTACTATGAGGAGACCCACTGGAATCAATGAGACCTAAGAGAGATGAATATTGATGCAGCCACGCATGTGTACCAATAGCTGGAAAGTGAGCGAAACACCATGAAATGAATCCTCCAATGTCTTTCAAGATAGCGCACAGCAGAGCGGAGCGATCAGTTTTATGCATGTGTTGTGCATCTTCATATATCACACTGCGATGTAGCAGGGAGTCACTTTTCATAAACACTTAAGCAAATAGTTTATCTCTTTCTGAGGCCAATTCACTTGTGTTTTGTCCAGTGTGGCTTGTATCTCAGGAAATACTTCCTTATAAATGCTGCACAACTCAAGAAACCAATGGTAGATGCTTCAGTTATTTTCTTGATTTCAATACTTAATTGCAACATGAGCAGGTAGAAAAGCTCATTAAACCATTAATGAAGGGGTCCAGCAAATCCTAACATCCCACCTGCTCCTTAAGCTACGCTAACCAAACTCTGGAGCAGCACCTAGAGATCGTACCCAGCTCATCGCTGAAAATCTCCAAGGAAAGGCATTCCGCAAAACATATTCAATCATTCAGTGGCTGTTGTACTTAGCAAATGTTTCTTCATAAATCTCCTCAATCCATTACAGTTTAAACCAATTTGCTCCAATACGGCAAGGGTGATCTATGGGTGAACATTGGCATAATGGATTTCCTTTTTAAAGTGTGCGATCACAGGTGTCTTAGGCACAGTAAATGCCTCGCTTTGCACTGTGAATGGCAGGCTGCAGGTCACTGAATCCATGACAAGCTCAACTGCTGCATTGCCCTTCAACCCATGAGTCAGGCAAGCTGATCTCTTGATGATGATGATGATGATGATGATGATGATGATGATGATGATACCAGTAAAAAGCTTCTCCTTTGCTCATTCACTTGCTACCTTATGAAATGTTGCTCTTATAGGATTCTATCGCCTTCTTTTTCCAAACATCTGCTCAAAACCTATGGATATCCCCATACACACATATGCAAAAACACACTTTTGTAAAACAACAAGAACAAAAGTCCCCCCAAAAAGTGAATTAAAAAGAATAACAGCAAATCAATCCTATTATTATTAAAACCATATCCCATTTTTTTTCTTCTTGAAAAGAATGCAAAGTTGCTTATATAATTCTCCTCTCCACTGAATCCTCACAACAAACCTCTTGGGTAGGTTAAGCTGGCAGACAGCGACTGGACCAGAATCATTCCGTGAATATCATGGACAAGGGGCACTTGAAATTAAATCTCCTGAGCTCTAGTCCAACACAGAAAGCATCAAATGCAGATTTTGCTGAAAATCCACATCTTAAACTCATATTGAAGAGTACTTACTATGACCTTTTTAAATACTGTCCAATAGCTGGAGCTCCCTCAGCAGGGAACAACATATAATTAATAGAATAAAATGCAATATAAAACAAAGCAATTAAACATCCAAAAGTGCATATATAAATGAAGACCGCATTTTAACACATAAATAACTCTACCGCACCACCAGGCTTGCTTTAAAAAAAGCTGCCGATAACTCCCATCCCCATCTTGCTCATGACTCCAGCAGGAAGACCAAGAGGAACACGAGTGAATCCCGAAGATTGTGATATGGCTGTGCAACCGCAACAGGGCTGGCCCCAAATGAGGCGAAGTGAGGCAGATGCGCAGGGAGCACATTCTGGGGGTAGGAGGAAGTGTTGGCATCTGACAGGAGAGACCTGCATGTGCCACAGAACTTGCCCTGACCCTCCTAAGCCAACCTGTTGTCCTCGGGCCCAACGGAGGATGGAAGCCCACTGTTCTTCAAGTAAGAGCTAACTTCATCCAGTTGAACTTGGAATGGTGGGTGATCACCACGTTGTACTTCACTTCAAGTTGCGCCCAAGCCCAAAGAAACATCCAAGGAAGCCTTGCCCAAGCAGAAACCGCAGGGTTAACTTTCAATTTAGAAGACCAGTGGGACGTTCTCTCCTCATCTCTGCAGCTGTCTCTCCTGAACAAGCATATGCTCCAAAGGATTTCAGGGTCACTCACAAAGGAATTTGGAGGCACTTGGGGGACTGTGAGGAATGGCCTTGTGTCTACCTCAGCTCATCATCCAGAGCAGTTTCACTTCTGATAAGGGCAAACCAGTGTCGAGCCCAGCTATACAAGTCCTGCCTGATTTATGCTGGCTAGAATTCACTCAGAAAGCGCTGTTGCTTCAGCAAGTTAGAGAGGCCTTCTGAGATATTATCAAGCCTGGCTGACCTGACCCTGGAGTTAACCCTCCACCCCCATTCCTGATGAGCCTTCTGAGTCTTGCAGAACTATTGCTTTATTCTGAAGTCGCTGACACCTCCAGCGTGGGGGTGTGGTGAGGACTTCATTGGGGAAGGAGTCTTCCAAGACCAAAGAACACAGAAAAGCCATGCCCTCTGTCCATGGGATAAGGTCTCCTTCACCTTGCAACCCTCAGATGCAGGGGATGCTGATGCCAGTGGGGTTCCTTATCCCTTGCTGCTTTAATTTTAGACTTTATAGGGACTATCCATGCAGGTTCATGGTGGTGAACCTATTTTGAAGATCGAGCCCTGCACCCTCAGAGGCTCAAAGCAAAAATTGCAATGGATCAGCAGCAGCACTTACATCCCCTGAGAACCAAAAGAGGCCTGAGAATATCACAGGTAAGGAGAGGTGTCCCCCACCCCTGATGGAAACAGTTCTGTCCATAGAAAGGCCCGAATCGATTCAGCTGAGCCCTTATTCTTGAAAGGCTGGTGGCCACACCAGAACCTTGTCTTCATTTGTTTAGTTATCTTTTGGGTGTTGAAATCATCTTTATCTTGTTCCTTAGTCCTAAAGTCTCTCCCAGCAGTTTATATATCATCAGTAGCACAAAACTGATTTGTTAGAGTCTTACCAGCTGAAAGTCAGAGCATGCAAGGAAAAAGAAAAGAGGAAGGAAGAAGGTGGGAATAAGTCATCAGAACCAGTTGTATGGCTCTGTTTCCACCTTATCCAGGAACAAGAGAGACTTCCCTTAAAGCATGGGCCACCTTCTTCCTGATAAGAATATGTTGGTTTCTGTTTTAACAGAGAGCATACATATCAGGAGCACATTGTAAGTGTACATCAAAACATGTGTCTCCCCCCATTGACTAAAGCATGAAAACAAAAGTGCACATCTTCCTAAAGCACATCTTTTGTGAATGAACACTGTGAGCTTGGAAATGTGTGAGTTCTACCTGCAAAATTTGCATTTGTGGGGTGGTGCGGATGAGCAGACCACTTTTGATCTCATATGAACAGAAAGAAAATTCTCATACAGCACAACTCAGTAGAGTGTGCTAGAATGGTGATAAGCTGTTTATTCCATTCACCCTTTTCTTCTGTTTTCCCAGCTGCAATTCCCCTTGATTGTACACTCCTTCAGGCAGAGAACTGTTTGTGAGTCTTGTCTTTGTTCCATAGATGGCTGCGAGCAAACAGGGTCCCAAGAAAAACTGTTAAACCTAAGAGTGGAAATAAAGACAATGGTGATGACCCTCAACCCTTGCACTGGATTTTCATTTTATATTATCCAGTATAAATGGCTGAACTCAATGAACTTGCAGTATAATGAACAAAGAATTAAGCAGGGTCTCAGCAGTCCTATTCTGAATCTGATACTTATCCTTGGTGATTTGATGGCCAGGATCTACTTGGTGTTAATTTCCTGAAGTTGTCTTGATAGAAAGAGCACAAATTAAAGACACAGGGAAACCTGCCATAAGCAATCCCCGAAGGGCAGGAATTGATTGCGAAGTAGAGTTGCTCTTTAACTAAAAGTCAAGCAAATTAGAACCAGAATCCCTAAGGATAACTGAGAGGTCACACAGGAGATGAGTTGAGAGAGAACTTTTTAAACTTCTGGCTTCCCCACATTTCGGCAATGAAGTCTGGACTTTTTATTCACTGCAGAGCTGTCTGTTCTGCATCGCTAGATAGGAGGTAGCTAGCAAAGTAAATCCATGAGGATAATGTGGCAAACACATGGGTGAAAAATACCCTGTGTCGTTTTCGATAGGAATGTGCTAGTTTCAACACAAAACCTCTGCTTCGTTGTTGGTAGGTGCGGTCAAGTCATCTCTGACCTGTGCCAATCCTCCACATCAACGTCCTCCAAATTTTTCATTTCATTTCATTTATGCCTCTCCATAGCCCATAAGCCTGTCTGGGCAGCTTGCAATAGAACAAAAAAATACATATTCTAAACAAATACAATAATACATTAGGGCAATGCAATCAAGCGATGCAATATTTAACTTTAAGCAATACAAAATCGAAACAAATCTTAGTACAATTCTACAATACATAATACAATATAATACATAATGCAATGCTTAATAATAATATTTTATTTATTTTGTTTTATTATTCAATTTATATCCTGCCTTTTTTCTCAAAGGGCTCAAGGCAATTTACATCATTCTCCTCCTCCATCTTATCCCCACAACAACAACCCTGTGAGGTAGGTTGGACTGAGAGTCTGTGACTGGCCCAAAGTCACCCAGTTGGCTCCATGGCCAAGCAGGGACTAGAACCCAGATCGTCTGAGTCCCAGTCCCATGCTCTTAACCACTACGCCACACTGGCTCTCCATATATATAATACAATATAGGTATAATTCCCCCGCCACCCCGAGATGAAGCCCAATTACACATCAGTACAGTTGTCTTGGCTTGGACAGACCTGCTCAGATCTTGTAAACCCAGGGCTGTGTCTTCCTTGATGGACTCAATCTTGGTCCTTCTCATTTCTCCTGCCTTCAACCTGCCCTTCTGCAGTGAGTCTGAACTTGTCAAGATGTGCCCAACATCTGACAGCTTCATTGGTGTCACTTTTGCTTCCAGGGAAAGTTCTGGCTTGGAAGGTGGAAAATGTAATCAGGAATATGTCAGGGGGAGGGTATTCTGGATCCTGATTTGGGATTGCGTAGTCCCAAACTTTTTATTTTATAGAGAACTTATATGCACTCATTCATTTAACATCAAATCTAGCTTGATCTTACTGTGCAAAGCCCTAACTCTAACCCTTTATCAAATACTCTCCAGTTTCATTTTGTTTCACCTTGTTCCTTTCCTATCCTGCCCTTTTTATTTCTTTTCTTTTTAGTAGAACCTAGAAATTTTAGTGGATTATTAACGTATTTTTCCTACCGTTTCCTACACGCTTGAATGGTCACATCTGTTATCCTACCCAATCAGGGACCATGGACAAAAGAGAATTATGCCACAATTCTACAAAGCCAATTGGGTAATGGTAATATTGTGGGTGCAAGTGGGAATAACAATAATGGAAATGTACATAAACAAGTAAATATATTTTACAATAATGCTTAAAAAGAAATATTTTTCTGTGGCAGGTCAGTGCCAGAAAAGCACATAGCCAAGGGGAGAGTTTACTTTTGATTTAAAGAACTGTTTTGTCCATTAAACCAAAATGTCCATCTGCAACAGTGCTGCCTTGTTTCAGTATCGTCAATGGTGACATCCTCAGACTCCAGACCCTGCGGAAGTATTATGTGATGCCATGCAGTCTGCAAAAAGAGTACCGCATTGTCCCATCTTTTACAGTCCACTTTGGCCTCTTCCATCCCACTTTGTCAAAGTGCTATTTTTGCATTTCTTGCACAAGGAACACCAGTCAAAAAGATTTTGTAATTAACTCTACATGCTTTTCAATGACTTTATTGAACTCAACAAAATTTTACTGGGTGTTGCACAGCATTAAGGAAATGGTTTTAATGACAATTGGGCATTGGAAGGTATGCGATTGAAATGACCATTAAACTAGCTACTAAAAAGGGCTATTTAATTGCCATTTAAAGCCCAATGGGACTAAAACAGAAACAAATAAATACTTATGAATCTATAAGAAACATCTGTGTCTTCTGGGCTTGCTTCAGCTCACTTGCCTTTAAACATTTATTGATGTACAAAACAATGATAGCTCTCATTTAGCAATTTCCTTGACTTTCCTGTCTGAAAAGACCACATATATCAAAGTTCTGACTAACCTTAGGAATGCATGAGTATTTTATTTTGGCTCACAAAACGTGTGAGCATGGACCATTCAAAGCCTTGGATGCAAGTACAAGTGCATCTTTGCAGAAATATTAACAAATTGTCAAATGCGTGCTTTCATTCCTCTTGCTCCTGATCCCAGACTGGTTTCTGCAAACCCCTTAATGGCACAATCCTATGGTCTCCCAGATTCACCTGGGAGGCCATAGGATTTTTCAGAGTCCCAGCACTGAGGTCCTGCAGCCTCACCAAAAACAGCCATCTAGCGGAAATTCCCAAGTGGGATGTTGTGGCAGTGGACATCACCACGGCCAAGATTTGCATCATGCATGGGCCAAACCTTCAAGTCCAGAGGCTGGTGTGGTGCAGCAGTGACAGTGTTGGCCTAGCATCCAGGAGATGGCAGTTCTATTCCCCACTCAGCTGTGAAGCTCACTGGATGACTCAGGCCAGTCGCAGGGTTGTTGCTGTGGGGAGAGGCCTGTTCTCCCCTGCAGAGGAAGGCAGGACGTGCTCCAACGGAGCAACGCTCAGGGAGCCAAGGTTCCATTTGGATGCCAGGAGATACTTCCTGACAGTTGGGACCCCAAGGGTATGGGATGGACTTCCACAGGAGATGGTTGATGCCCCCTCAGTGAGGGTGTTCAAGGATAGGCTGGACATGCACATGGTAGGCATGTCATGAGCAGAGCTGACTGGAGCCAGGGGTCAGACTGGATGGCCCAAGAGACCCCTTCTGACTCGTTCAGTTTCTATGTTTCTATGAGGAGAGACTTGCAAGTCACCTTAGGTTCCTTACTAGAGGAATAAAGACAGGATATCAATGCAATGGAATAACCATAACAATAATACCATTTGCCATGGGCAAAATAGAGTTGGACCCTACGTATCACACACTTCCTTGATCAGCCCTGCTTGAGTCCATGAAGACAATCTGAGCAAGAAAGGACGATGGAAGAGATCTGCACACATCTCCTGTTCTCCTATTGTGGGATTTGTGCAAGGTTTCCATTCATACATGGAGAGAGGAGATCGCAAATGCAAACGGAAATTGGGCACAAAACGATGCTTTGACCCTGTTCAGTGAATTCTCGTGATTTGGATGATCACTTGTTCCCCTCTCCTTAGCTGACCTGCATGGCCCCAATGGGGACAGAAGAAGAATCAGGCAGAAGGCAAAGCAAGTGGGAATGCCACCCGTGGAGGGACTTCTGAACAAGGGCTTTGCTGCCTGGCTGGAACCCTCAATGGGCAAAACATCTTGTGGGAAGGCAGAGAGAGCAAAGCGGTGTGCTTCCATTGCTTGCCACTGCCCCCAACACACACCCACGCTGTTCCTTAAAGGGCACCCTGAAAGAGTGAAGTTTCCCAGAGCAGGCCAATTGTAACTGCATTGCAGAGAACCCCAAGATTAATGAGTTATGGATGTTTCAACCATTTATGTCATCTTGGTCATTTTAAGGAACTCATTTCTTGGCAAAAACATGCATTTCCCACAACATTCCAAGCAATGTATATTTGCTAATTCTTCTTAATAGTCTCCAAGGGTTATTTTTCATCCAGGAGTCAACCCTTCCATGATACAGAGCAGGACTGCCTCCTCAAGTGACAGATGTTTGGATGCCATGAAATGACAGGAAAGGCTCATTTATTTATTTTATTGATGTTACTTTGGGTTAGAAAACTTATTCGTGGTGCCCTGAGTGAGGGAGAATGCAAACTTATTCGTGCTTAATTCAAACAAAATAGCATTCAGAATGTCATCAGCAATTCATAAGGAGCAGCATTAAATTAAGTCAACATCTTGTTAGTTGCGAAGTTGCGTCTGACCCATCGCAACCCCATGGACAACATTCCTCCAGGCCTTCCTGTCCTCCACCATCCCTTGGGGTCCACCCAAGCTCACACCCACTGCTCCAGTGACTCCATCTAGCCACCCCATCCTCTGCCATCTCCTTTTGCCATCTATTGTTCCCAGCAACAGGCTCTTCTCCAGGGAGTCCTTGGTGGCCAAAGTATTTGAGTTTCATCTTCAGTATCTGGCCTTCTAAAGGGCCGACATACAACAGCTTAAAATGACAGAGTGCGAAATGTTACAAGCCTGTTCAGACTTCCCAGGGCCCATCTAAAAGCAGGAAAAGAGGGAGCCAACCAGACTTTCCAAAGAAAAAAGCATTCCAAGATGCTGGTGCCACCACCAAAGAAGTGTTTCTACATCTTCCTTATACTTGTAATAGTGACAGGCCCAACGCAGGTTTGCAGGGGAGAAGATACTTCTTTTGGTAATTTGGACCTAAGCCATTAAGAAGACAATTGCATATTCCCAGAGACATTATCTGAGCAATATTCCTCCAGAAACTTTCCTGCCAGAGGCCAGAGACTCAGCTACAACCTCAGCTGGGAGACTCCTCAGTTGGATTTCCCACTCACACCCACAGCCCACCCTTCCCTGCACATTGTCATGAAATGCTCTATGGCATTTTCTGCTCTCAGAACTGGTGTCACCACCTCAGGATTGCAGGGAATCAAATTTTGGGGAGCAGAACAGTAAGCAAGGACGTGGCTCCACAGCTACCACAAGCTGCTCAGTTCCTGCCTCCATCCAAAGGCAAGATGATGAGCTAAGAGAGACCAAGAATCCTTTCCAGTGCTCACAGCAAAAGCTTGTGCCAGTATTACACCCTGCCTCCTTGTCCCAAGCTGGGCTTGGACAGATGGAAGCCCTCAAGTTTAGGATTCCCTATTTGGGAGGTCACCAATTCTGTAGGACCACATGCTAACGTCTTTAACAGTTGACACTAGTGCTTTAAAATGAACCCCAAAACAAATAGCCACCCTATATAGTTGGTGCCAGATTGGTGTTATAGGAATTCTTGAGGTTAGAATTCTTGATATTTCAGCTTAGCCCTTTCACCACTTCCAGTAGTTCATACCAAGAGAAGAAGTCTGCTTGCTTGCATGCTTTCTTGCTTGCTTGTTTTTGTTGTTAGTTTTCTAACCTGCCCCATTAGCCAAATAGCTCCCTGGGCAGGTTACAACAATAAAAACCATATAAGAACAATATAAAACAATAAAAACCAATCAATAAAATCAATAAAAACAACTATAAAGCAACCATAAAGATGAACCCACCAGAACTCCTGATTTTGTAAAAGACATATCCCCTTGTGTTAAAATACCATTAAAAACCAATTTGACAGTTAAAATACTGGCAGAATAAGAAGTTGTTGTAATACTAAACACGAAATTTGCTGCACAGTGGATTCTGTTCTTCAGACTGCCTGTTCTGGACCTTTGCACCATGTGGAACACCTTCCAATTGTGTGTGTGTGTGTGTGTGTGAATTTGGGGTTTATTTTATCCCAGGCTGGTGAAATGCCTCCACAAATTAACAAGTCTCTTTGGGGTCATACAAAGTACAACTCCGCAGACCTGTGTTAATACTCCATAGATTACATGCCAATGATTACGAAAACATCATACGCCATTCAGGGAAGACTTTAAGTCAAACATTTTTATTAAGAAAAACTAAAAAACATTTGATCACATGAGGTATTTTGAACAGAATAAGAAATCTCTCTTTGGTGAGGTAAATGTTTTGCCAACTTGCTTCTCTAGACCAGTTTTCTATGAGAAAAACCCAGAGAAAATTGATACCCAAGTCTTTGCTTTGGTTTGGGGGACAAAGAGACCCCAGTTTCAAAATTAAGTGATGTTTGGAAAATTTCACACTTTTGTTTCTGGAAAGCAAACAATAAATAGCAAGATGCTGAAAGTTGGGGACACAGCACAGGTAATGGGTAGGTGCATTTATGGAAGCATTGTCACCACACCTGATGGGGGAGGTTCACCTGGTCCTGGTCCCTCTGCTGAGCTTCTTGTGCGCATCTTTCCTCCATGTATGTCTTCTGTGCATCCTACTGCAGTGCATATGGAGAGAAACCATGGCTCAGTAGAAGCAGAAATTTCCAGGTTCAGACCTTGACAAATTTTCTTTAAAAGGTTCATGTAGTAAGTCATGTGAAAGGCTCCTACTAGTCATAGTAAAGTCTGAGCAAATGATGGAAAAATAATTTCATGTTATAAGGCAGCCTCAGAGCAAGGTCTTGTTGTGTGTACTCCTGGGTAGGATTGAAAGTCTAGTTCTCCAAAATCCAGGCTCAGCTTGTCACCTAGATTAGGAATGGATGTAGCTGATAAACTCAGTCTCACGGAGACTGTTGGATTTTTCAGGATTAAGCTTGTTCCGTCCTGCTTCCAACAAAGTGTTTGAGGCTGCTGTTATTTCAGTCAGCACAGACATTTCTGGGTTTCCTGAACACATTTTCTGAAATGTGCAGAATTTGGGGGGCTCATTGCTGCAGGTTACACATTTATCTGAGTACCTTGCACTGATGTGCTACCCTTTGAAGTATACTTTCTCCAGTTGTATGCATTTTGTGTGTACTTTTCCATAATTTGCACCTTGTTTCTACCACTTACTTTTTTGAAAAGCAAACTGCATCTCCAAACTCAGAAGCATTCCACTTTCATGGCATGGGAATTTAAGTTTGCTAAATTCACATAGAAGGCTGAGCAGAATTAATTTCTCACACAGGTCTACCCTGTATATGATTCTGCAAAGACTGACCTCCACTAAGCCAGATACTCTGAATACTACGGATGCTGTGATGCTAGCATCCTCTGAAATGCTCCTTCCTCCACCCTGCAGCTCACTTTCTCTTCCTGCTAAGGTGCCACGAATGATGGATATTCGTTCATTTGCAATACAAGAAGATAAAACAAGAATGATAGGGAAGGAACTCTGGTACTTTCAGTGCTAATTCTTAGTCTGAAATCAAAGTGGTGTTCGTATTGAGTTGATGTTCCCCCCACTGACACAAAGAGTAAGCATTGCCCCACTTAATCCAGTCATTTGAAACCTGGTTCAGATAAATCTATTTGACTAAATGAAGAAAGTCAATCTCCCTTGGATTGCTCACCCAAGGTGCAGAGAGAGAATACATTATGTCAGATGATTGAGTAACTCGAGATAGGTCTTTTTATGATTAATGGGCATTGCAAAAATGTATATTTAATAGGCCTCATCTGAATAGCCCAAAATGCAACAAGTTATGTTGAAAAATTTAAGAATCCCTGAATTGGTTGCTACTTTTTGAATGTAAATTCATTGGGAAGTTTAATATGGAAGAGGTGGTGGCCATCTTCTATTTGCCAAATTATCAGGAAACCAGGTTTAGACTTTATGCAGGACCTTGACTATAGATGCCAAGGAAATTCTCCAAAGCTAGGCTCAGACACAAATGTAGAGGGTCTGTAAATGAGAGACAAGCTTTACAAACTCTGCTCTGGTCCGGATCAAAAGGAAGACTAGGATGAATTTCCATCTCCAATCCAACCTGTCCACACCACACTTCTCCAAGCTTAAAAGCTGCCCCTTCCAGCCCTCCCAAATCCAATGGCCTTTCACAGAAGCATAGGCTGGTCCAGTTCCAGATGACCCCAAGGATTCATTCAGATTCTCCTTAGTAGTCTTCCCTTCTCCAAGCTAAATACATCCAGCTCTTTCAACCATCCATCGTATGTTCAGGTATTGTGGTCACTGGATGGCATGCTTTTGGTGGGTCTATATGGTCCCATGGCCCAGCCAAAGTCCACCTGGAGAACAAGTTTCAATGCAGTGGCTCCATGTTTCTGGAACATCCCGTCTCTGGAAGTCAGGAAGGCACCAACACTGTATTGTTTGCCCCGCCAGCTGAAAACCCTTTTATTTCAGGAAGAAGGTCCCCAGCCTTAACCTTTGATTAGTTATTATTTTGTAACAATTTGATTTATCCCTTTAACACTTTTCTCTTTTATTGTGCACTGTTTCAAAATCATCATATTGGAACATGGAACACTATATCACTCTTGTAAATAAATATATAGAAATGACTTTCCAGAATCCTCAGCACCCTGGGGAGCTTCTGTGGACACACTCGAGTTTATCGACCTCCTTCTTGAAATATAGCACAAAGAACAATATACTACTATGCCCAATGCTACTATTATTATTACCTTGCAAAAGCTCTAACTCCTCCTCACAACAACCCTGTGAGGTAGCTTGGGAGTGAGTCTATGGATGGCCCAAAGTCCTCCACTGAGCTTCCCAGTGAGTGGGGTCTGGAAACCAGATGTCCCAGGTTCTCAATCTAATATTTTTGAGGCTCAATCCAGATAAGACAAGATGTGCTGCTTGGGTGTGCTCCTTGATCCAGAGCTGTCCCTGGAATCCCAGGCGGAAGTGGTGGCAAGGAGTGCCTTTCTCCAGCTTCAGCTGCTCTACCAACTGCGCCCTCACCTGGATGAGCTCTGCCTTGCAACAGTGACTCATGCTATGCTAACTTCCCGACTGGATTATTGTAATGCGCTCTACATGGGGCTGCCCTTGAAGATGGTCTGGATACTTACATTGGTTCAGAACATTGCTGCCAGAATATTAATGGGGACTGACAGGTATTCACATATAATGCCAGTCCTCTTTCATTTACAGTGGCTACTAATTGAAGTCCAGGTCCAATTTAAGGTGCTGGTGATGACCTGTAAAGCTCTAAACGGCTTGAGTCTGGGATACCAGAAGGAGCGGGTTCTTCCCTATGTGCTCCCCCACCCCAAGTGATCTAAGGCAGAGACCCTCCTCTGGGAGCCATCCTTGAAAGAGATCAGGAGGGTCACTACCCAGAGGAGGGCCTTCTCTGCAGTGGTGCCCTGACTGTGGAATACGCTCCCCAGAGAGGTCTGCCTGGTGTCAACACTTCTTTCCTTTCAGTATCAGGCAAAAAACGTTTTACTCTGGATGCTATGCTACTTTTACTCTTACTTCTATTTTTATTCTATGTTATTAATGTTGTTGTAAACCATCCCGAGACATCTGTGATGGGACGGTATAGAAAAGTTTTAAACAAACAAACAAACAAATGTTCATCCCAAGGTGCAGATTTTTAAAATTGATTTATAACATTTATAGTCCATACCTAAACAGCTTCTAGAACCCTTCGCTGTGCATTTGCAATGCCCGTTGCTGGAGTCCAGTGATCCCAAAAGTTTCAGCATAATCTTTGGCATCCATGTTTGAGCATTCACTGGAAAAAGCAGGAAGCTACCATGGTGAGCCCCTTAAACAAACTTCTGGTGGGCTGCTTCGTTCTCCTCCTGCTTCCTGAGGACGCTGAAATCTGCGGAGTCACAGTTCTCATTCTGAATTGCCTCTCCCTCCCTTCCCATTACTAAATAGGCTATTTATAAACAGACCCAGGACACAGTCAATGGAGCTCCATGCTGGGCTGTTCTGCTACTTGTTTATTATATGTGATTAGAGAATGCAACACTGACTTTGAAGAGGCTGTAGAATGCAAATATATTGTCCCCGCCTCATTTTCAGAGTGCCTATGCTACAAGGCCTATAATTTTCATAATCTTCTTAGACCTTCTTGCTTCTCTGTCTACAGCCTATGATTATAATTCTCGCACAAAATTAAGTAACACTAGTTTTGCCACGTGATCTTCGGTGATATCTTGCCGGAGAAGGAATAGTGAGACAGAGAGAGAGCAGAAAAGACACAAGCACAGAAAACATCCTTCTGCTTACATCTAGAAGCCAAGAGAATGCTTGCTGAATTCATCAGAGTTTGCCTAGCTCAGTGATCCCAACCCAGAGTTTATCATGTAAGCCCTGGGTTGGGATGGACATGCTTGCTAGCTGTACTTCCTGCCACGTTTGTTTTGTCTCATGTATGAAAGACGTTGTGGATTTTAGCAAATTCTCATGAAAGGCAAACTAAAATGAAAATCTCACCCATGGTTTAGCTACAAGTTATTTCCTCTTTCCGTTAATGCTATCTAGTTCCAGCAGCCAACCCCAGAGAGAGGCAGGATGAACTTTCAGAATGGGGGAGAGATATTTAAAAAGCTAGTAAAGCAGCAAAGAATAAGGGAGGGAAGTACTAATGACCTGGTGATGTGGACAAGGGTGCCTGGACACCTAAGGAACCCAGGAGGGATGGATCAGTATCCCAGGTGTGCCAGATCTGAACTCCCACCCCCGATCTGCCAAGGTTCTGTAGAACCATCCTTCCTGCATTCAGAGACTTTCTCTTGTGCTCAGCCCTGCCTTGGAAAATGGGCTGAGCCGAGAGGAGGTCCACAGATGCATGCAAACCAAAGGTTGCCCAACCAGCAAAACCTTTTCATATCACATGCAATGGCTCAAACAAGGACTGCTTCATGTGGCATGAAAGAGGGATGCAGTGTTCACCCAGGGCTTGATTCCTGGCCAGCACGGCACACAGGCTGGGTTCACTTGCCAGGAAATTGCAATAGTGGCCATTTCAAAGCAGACCACAGTTCAGGGAGCAGAGAGACCAGGGAATCTGATGGATTTCCACTCATGGAACAGACTCCTCACTCCTCCCAGAAAAACCTCAAGTATTCCTGTACCTCAAGAGTAAAAAGACATGTGTCCTTCAGGCTCTTAGGCCACCACTGTTAAAACTGAGCATCTGATCCCAGGCTATGGTAATTCCATGGGCCTGCTAATACTTTTTTTCCCTACGTTCCATAAGGTTATGCAAATTTAGTTTAGAAAAATACCAGGAAAAAACTCACCAACCATAAATGAACATTTCTCTCATAGGCAGAAGCATGAAAATACTTTTTTCTCTCATAAACTTGCATATGTTGTCGGGGTTTGCACATTTCCTGGAGAATGAATTTGTGCAAATGCATCCAACCACATTTACACAAAATCCAATCCCTTCAATGGTGCATGACAGACAACTGGTGCCTGAAAATATGCAAGGTATAGGAAGAATGGATTTTACATCCTCAATCAGCAGGGCCATTTCGTAGCAGCAAACGTCCATCAGCTGTCCTAAGTTTCAGCTGCCTGTTCTCTTTCCAAGTGACTATCCCTTTACCAATATGCTTCTCCTTCCTGTAGGCAGGTGGACCTGATCATGCCCTAGTCCTTGTTTCATACCTATTTCATTGTCAACAGGCAAACTTTATTCTGGTGGATAATTCTGTCTCTCTGTGTGTGTTTCCTCTCTGGTGTTTGTCAAATGCTTCCCAATATAGAATGCTATTCCTGGGCCTTTCAGCCTTCTACAAAGGCCAACTCTGTAACAGCTGGCTCACACAAGCTGAGATGTGTTTGCTTTTCCTGCCCTGTACACCAGGGTTGTGTGATTAATGCTCTAGCGTGCTGTGAGAGAGGCCTCATGTCATGTCAGTTCTCAGTGGTGGGATGCTAGCCGTTCTCTTCACACAACCATTCTGCATATCATAGCTTTAAGGATGCGACCTTGAACAGATGACATCAATTAATCAGGAACCCAAGTGCTTGAGCTGTGCCACTCTCAGGATTTCTAAGGCTCTGCAGATGCCTTCTGCTTCCAACTAATAAACCACTATTCTGTCCCACGGAGAAGTCCTTTTTGTGCAAGGCAGCCCTTCTGAGAAAGGCAACCCTCGGGTTGCCTGAGGTTCTCCTGAGGACCCAACTAAGGAACCAAGACTGTGACCACTGTTACATTATGGATCTTGGAGTAATTGTGGACAATAGGCTAAATATGAGCCAACAATGCGATGCAGCCGCCAAAAGGGCACATGCTATTTTGGGATGCATTAACAGGAGTATTACTTCCAAATCATGAGGAGGAGTAGTTCCTCTATACTCCTCACTAGTCAGACCTCACCTGGAATACTGTGTCCAGTTCTGGGCACCATGATTTAAGGAAGATGCAGGTAAATTAGAAAGAGTCCTGTGGAGGGCAACAAAGATGATCCAGGGTTTGGAAACATTGCCCTATGAGGCAAGACTGAGAGAACTGGACATGTTCAGCCTTGAGAAGAGAAGACTGAGGGGGACATGATATCCCGCTAGAAGTACCTCAAAGGCTGTCACAGAGAGGAAGGTCAAGATTTCTTCTTGCTGATGCCAGAGTGGAGGACATGGAATAATCAGCTCAGGTTGTGACCACTCTGATTCAGACTAGATATCAGTAAAAGCTTCCTCACTGTCAGAGCAACATGGCAGTGGAACCAGCTGCCTGGAGAGGTGGTGGGGTCTTCCACACTAGAGATATTCCAAAAGAAACTGGACAGCCACCTGAGTGGGCTGGCATAAACTGGTGTCCTACAACAGCAGGGGTTGGACCTGATGGCCTTCATGGCCCCTTCCAACTCTACTCTTCTATAATTCTATGATTCTACAAGGCCAGATTGAGCAGTGTTGGCTCCCCATTGGTCCAGCTGAATTACTTCTTTCTTCTCATTATCTGGGTGACCCTGATGGGCAACAAAGATCTCCCTCTACCTGTGAATTTCTCCAGCAGTGGAGCAGGTAAGGAACCTAAGCTATGTCGTTAGATTCCCTAAATCAGCCTGTTCCTGCATGCTTTGCACACACACTATACAGAACACTTCCATAATTGTGTGCACACAGTTGCTCAAGACATCCCTGAGGTGTGCTGCCGTTTTGGCAGCATTTAAACAGACAGGCTGAGCAATTTGTAGCCCTGGTTAGCATCTGAAGAGTCATAATATTCCTCAGATTCCTAGAATGAATGCTAAAAAAGAACCTCCTTTCTGCTCAGATCTCCCAGCACAGAAAGAAACAAGCCAGTTGTTTCTCCAAGGTTGTAAAAAGAGGGCATGGCAGGAGCAGGGTTGGGGAGAGACTGGATCCAGGGGGATGCTGCATATCCTAGGAGTGGTGCAGCTTTCTTCCCTTCCCATCCAAAGTCCTGCAGCTGAAATGGGCCATTTAGCTGACTTTTAGGGTGGGTGTTTATCACCTCCGTGCTTGAATTGCCTTGCATAGGATGACTGCAATCCTCTGGGTTTGGAGGCTTGTAAGAAACTCCATGGATTGAGCCCTCAATAGAGTAGCTAGATTCCTTAAGAGTTTAAGGAACCCTGATTCACATGTACAATTCCAAGTGGAATACCAAGGACTATCCATTTCCCAATTTAAACAGCACATTTTCCCGTTCATTAAATGCAGCTTTGCCTATCTGTCATCATTCACCCTGAACAGCAAATAAAACTCCCTTTCCAAGGACCAGCCTGTGGTCGCTTTTTACCATATTTACTTAATGCACCTTAGTCGTGCTCAGGACAATGAATGCAAAATATAAAAGCAATTTACTTAATTTTTTTAAAAAAAGAACCAAACCTTCAAGTGTTCCCTTCCTTGCTAATTACCGGAGTACTTGTGCGCAAACAGAAGCTTTCTTTCTGTTTCTCTAATTGAAAATTTATTATAGGCAAACAAAGGAGGGGAAATTAGAAGTCATATATATTCATGCACAGGGCCTGAACTGAATTTAGCTCCTTGCTTAAAAAGAAAAAAGAAAACTACTGTAGCTCCTTCTTTTTTCAAACTTTCCAGGATGTTATATTGCAAATTCATTTCTTCACTGGTGTGGTATGATGGTTTGTGGTGGACGGGAGACCGGGAGATCTGTGAGTAGTCCCCATTCTGTCATGAAGCTCACTGTGTGACTTGGAGCTGCTCACAGACCCTCAGACCAAGCTACCTCACAGGGTTGTTGTTCTGGGGATAAACATGGAGCTATGTAGCCCACCTTGGATTCCTCATAAGAGGAAAAAGGCAGGATATAAATACAATGTAGTGGTGGTGGTGGTGGTGATGCAGTCAACTTCTTCCCACCCAGCCCCTGGACTGCAAACTACTGGTGGAGGGAATGTCATTGGACCTCCATTTTTAAGGGAACCAATCTCATTTGTACTTCCTGGATCAATTTACAGATTGGAGTAAATTGTACACTTCCATTGGTGGGCATGTTGTGTGCAGAGCCGACTGGAACCCAGAGGTCAGACTAGATGGCCCAGGAGACCCCTTCTGACTCACTCTGTTTCTATGTGTTCCAACAAGTGTACTTGATATGGCCACTTTTCTTTTGCTTGAAAAACAGTTGTAGGGGCAAAATTGGGAAGGCACATCTGATTTGCATGGGGGTCCTAGACTCACTTTCTGCAGAAAATTACTCCTTTCTGACTGGTTATTCCCACCAAAGTGCTATTTACTGCAAAAGGTCTGTTGAGGGGCAGCTAGGAGCCACAAGGGGGACAGGTTGGACATGCACATGGTGGGCATGTTGTGAGTGGAGCTGGCTGGAGCCAGGGGTCAGACTAGATGGCCCAGGAGATCCCCCTCTGACTCGCTCTGTTTCTACGTTTCTCAGAGTTTTGTGTTTCATTTCCCACCCGAAAATTTGAATAGAAAGTTTTGTGTTCTAGGGAAGATGGCATACAAAAAAAGTATACATTGCAGAAAGTCTGGTACAGAAATACATATATTGGAGAGCATTGCATGCAAAGGGTGCTTTTAGAAATCGTAAGAAAGACTGGAACCCAGATCTGGTGGAATTAATGTACGCTTGAGATATTGACGAATTAACATATTACATGCAAGACTGACATGGACCAGAGAGAAACTGTAAACACTCTCCAGGCATTATAGTTTGGCATTCAGTTTCATTTTAAGGGGAAAGGCTCGAATTACAGCTGAAACTTGTGTGGCCAGTGCTTGTTGGACTGTGGATTAAGTGGGCTGGTATGTCCTTGTAGCTCACCCCACTGAACCAAAGGAAGCCAAAGCCATTTGACGCTTTGCAGGACTGGGGGAGAATGGGACACTGTGCCACAGACTTACAAAGGAAGGTCAGCTAAATAGCAAGGACTATGAGAGAGAGCCAGTGTGGTGTGGTGTTTGAGTGCTGGACTGGGACCTGGGAAGGACAGATCACGGTCCATGTCCAGCCCATGCCAGCTTCAATCACGTTTATTATTGTTGCCTCGAACAATGAAACAATTTGCATTTTTGAAGTGCACAAGCAATACGAAGATGTATTTGACCTCATACGAGGGGGGACCCAAAAGAAACCAGAATTTTGTAATAAAAAATTGTATTTATCTTTAGGTATTACAAATTGAATCTCCTTCAAAGTATTGTCCATTTGATGCAATCCACCAGTCTAAACGTGTTTTCCAATTTTCGAAGCAGTCCTGAAACTCTTGCAAAGTGATGGCTTTTAATACCTCCATCATTTTTTTCTTCACCTCTTCCATGTCCGCAAAACATTTTCCTTTGAGGTCTCTTTTCATTTGGGGGAATATAAAGAAGTTGCCCAGAGCAAGATCGGGTGAATACAAGGTGGGTGGGTAAGCTGGGTCATGCTCTTTTTGGTTTAAAATTGTTTCACACTCAAGGCTTTGTGTGCTGGTGTATTGTCATGGTGAAGCCACCACTCCCCACATTGCCACAACTTGGGGTGTCTTCGTCTCACCACATCACACAAATGTTTCACCACGACTTCACTTGACGATGTCAGGTGGCAGACTGATGCAGAAGGATCCCTGCAAGAGGCATCTAGTGGTGGAAACATGTGGTACAACATGCTCAACCACCATGAGAATGAGTCCAGTTTCTTTTGGGTCCCCTCTCGTATGCCAGGTGGCCCTTGGCCGAACTAGTCTGGATCCCAGCATTTGGGTTTTAGGATGTGTGGGGTGGGTTCTAACCCTTTGCTGCTGCTCTCATCTTCTTCTTTCACTTCCCTTGAAATGTCTTGGGGATTCCTCAGGAAGTAGAACCACCAAATGTGCTTTGGAATTTCCCTTCTTGAGGAATCTCATGGTTGCTGCAGATTCAGTTCCCTACCACATGGCATCAGCTCTGGATTCCAAAAAGACCTCCTGGTGCTTCGGGGGAGACAAATAACACCCGAGCCCCAGCTTGATCCACAATCACTTTTGTTGTGCCACCACACACAAGTTGGAATGTCACAAACCTGCATTAAAATAGGCACTTGTCTTATTCGAACTTTTATTTTTCTATGGAAATCCCTTGGTTGGTTGATCAGTGGATTGATTTTGATCCAAAGAAACCTCCAGATTCTCCTTACAGTTGCAGAAATTCAAGCTCCTGCAATGATACAAGTAGTGAACATTTTGATAGCATTGGTACTTTGCCTTTTTCTGTGAAATGTTTCTGCCAAGGGTACCTTTTTTATCGAGCAATATTTGCTGAATGCAAAAAGCCCGTGTGGTTAAAATACAAATGTGCACTTATTTTTGACACACGCCCACTCTCTCAGGAAAGCTGCAACCGTGGGAACGTTTGTGTAGGAGGAGGGAAAAGCATAAGTGGGAACCACAACTGCATGTGCTTGTGTCCATCCCTTCTGGCCAGGCTCAGCCTCTGATTTCTGATCACAATGAAAGCACGGATTATTTTATGTATTTACAGCATTTGTGGGCTTGCTTGCTAGCTGGTGATAATATGAGCTGCTAGGGCTCTCATTCCTACAATTCATTTGAAATTGAAATTTGTAGTTGGGTGGGCGGAGGAAGAGCTGAACCTTGCTTCGCGAGAACTATGGGACAAGTTGCCCCCAGAGATGCAATCCCTGATGTAACCCATGGGACCCCCAGAGACATTCCTTCTCTGCCCCATGTCCCAGATCTTGCAAGCTGTGTCCCAGGAATACCCTGCTTACCCTTCAGGCACAACTCATAAACAATATAAGTCCATCTGGGGATTTAGGGGGGCATTTGACCACCCTAAGCCAATTTCCAGGGTATCCTGGGCTGATGAAAAGCCTGATAAACAACTTTGTGCCTGTGATGGCAGAAGAGATATGCTTTCACCTCAAGTATTAGAAAAGTATTCAAGTAAAATGTTAGCTAAAAATGTATGATTCCTAGGAAATGATAGTTTTAGACTTGTGGGGTATTTCTCTGACCCCATAAAAAATCAGTTTCTGGTAGCTTGTTTCAACCAACTGACACTTGGAGTACTTAACTCTGGATTCCTGGGTCAGTTTTCTTTGGAAACACCCACTTGGATAAGAACTTAAGAACAAAAGAAAAGCCATGACAGATCAGACCAAATGACCGTCCTGCCCAACTCTGTACACACAGTGGCAAAGAAGTTTTGGGTTTGGGTTTGGTTTTAGTTTTATTCTACAACACATTCCTTTGTACTGGGAACAGGAACACCACAATGGCATTACCAATAAATTCTTGAGACAGTTTATGACCCAAGGCCCAACCCCTAGAAAGAAAACTGTAACTGGAAATTGGCTGAAATGGTAGGCATGTCATGAGCGGAGCCACCTGGAGCTGGGGGTCAGACTAGATGGCCCAGGAGGCCCCTTCTAACTCACTCTGTTTCTTTATTTCTATGAAATTTGATAGATTATACAAGCAACAAAGAATACTGAGTCAGAGGACTGTATTATGGATCTACTTTGAGATAAGCTTTGAAGAATAGAGTGCATTTGAGGAACTTCTGCATCCCATCTTATTGGAATAAAGTGCCTCCAAGAAATCACCGGTGGTTCACTGCGGAAGCATCTGCCCCCTGTGGCCAGTGCACTCCTGGGATGCCAATTTCTTCCCCATCTGATCATTCCAGAACCTGTCCAAAAGAACAAGCACCTCCAGCCAATGAGAGGGCTCGATTCAAGCATTCTCATTCAGCCCAGTAAGGCAGTGTTGCCCTTATGGAGTCTTGCGTCTTGGTGGGAATTTGTCAGCTAGCCAGGTGGGGAGTGCATGGATAGGTGGATGGGGCCAGCGAAGGTACCTGGCTTAGGTCACAGAGCCTGGGCACCAGTATCCTGCTACTGCATGCACAGCGGTGTAGGGGAGGCAGGGCTGCCGGGGATGCCGCACCAGGATATTTTAGTAGCAGGGATGCTGGGATCATCTGCCACCCCCTTCAGAACTCTCTGCAATTGTATTTTGATCCTTGGAGTGATGCAAAGGGTTTTGGAGTCGCTTGACATGGAATGGCTTTTCCAAAGACCTGCTCCTGATGAAGATGGGAGCGTCTACAACAGTTGTCGATACTGATGCATGTCAGCTCTTGCAGTTTGGACTGTTGTGGGGCACAGCTTTGAGGACTGGCACAAATGCTTGCCCCCTGCATGTGACCACTGAGCGAGCCTGCCCATGCCTCTGAGTGCCCAGCTCTTCTGGGGAGTACAGGAAGTGCCCCCAGGGCTAGCAGTCCTAATTCATGTTCATTTACTGCCTGAACACAATCACGAATGGGCCATGCAACCCAGACTGGCCTATTCAGCAGTCTTTGCTAGGGGATCTGTTGGGTTTTCAATCAACTGAATTCGGTTTTGTTCCCAAGTCAGAACCTGAGCCCAGATAACAAGTCCGGGAAGAGGCCAGTACAAACTTCTAAGAGCATGCTCCCAACTGATACAGGCCAGATGTTAGGGGGGTGGTTTGTAGGGCAAATCCAGATGTTGATAGAGGCCAGAAGTTGGGGGACAGTTGTGCAGCAAACCACAGTGACTCTTTTTCTCTCTACAAGTTTCACTGACGTTCTTTACTTGGATCCAAATCACGGCTGGTGTTTGTGACAGGCTGTTGCTCTTGCCATCATCATTCTTGTTCCTATTATTGCTTTGGTGCTGCTGCTGTTGTGAACCTAAAGGAGCCAATTCGATCCCAATCTCCAGTGGGCTATTTGTGCATGAAATATTTATTTATGTATTTTGTGTCAAAGCCCACGTGTTAGCATCATGCTCTCTGGGCAGCCGCATTAATACAAAATCAGCACATAACATTAATAAAATAATACAATAAAATATCATAAATAAGCAGAATAAAATCACAATAAAATACTGAAATATAAATAAAGCACATATTAATATAATTAAACACTGGTGCATTGATGTAAGTAGTTTGGAGTGTGCCAAAGGTGTGCTGAAAAAGGAAAGTTTTTGCCAGGTGCCTGACACTCAGTAAGGAGGTGCCTGGAAAATCTCCAGCTAAAGATTGTCCCTTATTTGGGGTGCCACCACAGAAAAGGCCCTCACTTTGCAGCCTCCCCCTTAACCTTCCTGGGGAGGGGAACTCATGGTGGGGGCCCAGCTGAAGATGTTAGGCAACAGGCAGGGATATGTGGAATAAAGCATTCCCTGTGATCCTGTAGTCCCAAGCCATTTAGGGTGTTCTATGTCTTACTTAAAATTTTGAATTCAGCCCAGACAAGTGCAGGCAGCTGGTGCAGTATATTGAAATACAGAGTTCAGTATTGCCTGCACTGGTCTTCCTGAGCCCAGCATCCTCCAGATGTGCCAGACTAAAACCTCCATCATCCTCAGCTATTAGCTGCTGCCACTCTCCTTAACAACCTTCACTATTTCCAATCTTCCAATTTGCTTCCTCACTTCTCCACCCTGCTTTGTTGACCACATGGAGAAATAAAATGGAACATTCTTTTCCTTCCCCTATGGGGGCAGGCGGAGCTAGACTGGAGATTGTAAAATATTATAGAAACATAGAAACATAGAAACAGAGCGAGTCAGAAGGGGCCTCCTGGGCCATCTAGTCTGACCTCCGGCACCAGCCGGCTCCGCTCATGACATGCCCACCATGTGCATGTCCAGTCTATCTTTGAACACCCTCACCGATGGGGCCTCAACGACCTCCCGTGGAAGCCCATTCCACGCCCTTGGAGTCCTAACTGTCAGGAAGTGCTTCCTGGCATCCAAATTGAACCTTGGCTCCCTGAGCTTTGCTCCATTGGAGCGCGTCCTGCCTTCCTCTGCAGGGGAGAACAGGCCTCTCCCCATCTCCATGTGACACCCCCTCACATACCTGTATGTTGCCAACATATCCCCTCTGAGTCTCCTCTTCTCCAGGCTGAAGAGACCCAGTTCCCTCAGTCTCACCTCATACCCCATCCCCTGCAAACCAGCCACCATCCTTGTGGCCCTACGCTGCACTGACTCCAACCTGGCTATATCCTTTCTGTAATGAGGGGCCCAAAACTGAATACAGTACTCCAGTTGCGAGCGCACCAGAGTCGTGTAGAGTGGTAGTAATACCTCTCTTGATCTAGAAGCCACACTTCTGGCTATGCAACCAAGGGTGGCATTCGCCCTCTTGACCACCGCATCACACTGCTGACTCATGTTTAGCCTGCGGTCAACCAGTACCCCGAGGTCCCTTTCACAAGTGCTGCTCTCCAGCCACTTGTCCCCTAACCTGTACTTATGACAGCTATTCCTATGCCCCAAGTGCAAGACCTTGCACTTCTCCACATTGAACGCCATCCTGTTGTCTCCTGCCCACTTCCATAGTCTGTCCAGATCCTTTTGGATCTGGTGTATCTGCTCCTCAGTTGTGGCCACTGCTCCAGTTTTAGTGTCGTCTGCGAATTTGATCAGCAGACTGTTCACCCCTTCTTCCATGTCGTTAATGAAAAGATTAAACAGGATCGGCCCCAGGACAGAGCCCTGGGGGACCCCGCTTGTCACTGGCTGCCATCCCGACGATTCCCCGCTAATGGTTACCTTCTGCTTTTGGTCAGTCAGCCATGCCCTAATCCACCGGACAGTGCTTCGGTGTATCCCAAAACTCCTCAGTTTCTCCACCAGGATATCATGGGGCACTTTGTCAAAGGCCTTGCTGAAATCCAGGTATACCACATCCACTGCATCCCCTCCATCTAGCCATCTTGAAACCTTGTCATAGAATTCCACAAGGTTTGTCTGGCAGGACCTGTTTCTGCGGAAGCCGTGTTGTGTGGCTGTCAGCCTCCCTTCCCTATCTAGCATCACTAGATCTCTCTCTATTATGAGCCTTTCCATTGTTTTTCCTACAATGGACGTAAGGCTAACCGGTCTATAATTCCCCATGTCCTTCCTACTACCCTTTTTGAAAATTGGGACCACCGATGCCACCCTCCAGTCCTCTGGAACTTCACCCGTTCTCCACGAGGCCTCAAAAATGGAGGCCAGCGGGCGTGAGAGAACCCCTGCCAACTCTCTAAGTACTCTCGGGTGTAACCCGTCAGGGCCTGGTG
This sequence comes from Varanus salvator macromaculatus, assembly GCA_023646645.1. NCBI lineage: Eukaryota > Metazoa > Chordata > Lepidosauria > Squamata > Varanidae > Varanus > Varanus salvator. Next base: position 6,678,285 of record JAIXND010000767.1, on the reverse strand, counting down.
CCTTTGTAATGTCCAATGCCCTGAGGAGCCCCTCGACTTCAAGGGGGGTGACTCTAATCTCTGCCCCTAAGTCCCCAGCCTCATCCAATGTCCTATACGGATATCCCCCGTCCTGCTTTGGGGAGAACACAGAGGCAAAATATTCATTTAGCATCTGTGCCTGTTCCCTCATGTCAGTCACTGGATCTCCTTCCTCCTTATTTAGTGGTCCCACCACTTGTCTCCCCTTCCTTTTCCTATTTACATGCTGGAAGAAGCCCTTTTTGTTGCTCTTGATATTCTTGGCAAGTCTCAGCTCATAATCAGCCTTAGCCTTGCGAAGAATCCTTCTGCAACGGGCCTCCTCCTCCCGGTATACCCTTTTGTCTATTTCCCCCAGTACCCATTTCCTATGGAGGTTCCTCTTTCGTCTAATCCCCCTAACCACCTCCTTTCGCATCCATGGCGGCACTCTCCTCCGCCTCCCCACCTTACTGACTAGAGGTATTGTCAGGGCTTGCGCCTGCAAAACCTCCCTTTTGAGTGCCATCCACCCCTCCTCAACTCGCTTACCTTCCAGTAACCTATCCCAGGAGACTTTCCCCAGCCTGGCCTTCAGTTGGCCAAAGTTGGCCCTCTTGAAGTCCCAGCTTCTAGTGCTCGCCCTGCTGCACGGCCCCAGTCCTCTGATCTCAAAGCAAAGGATGGAGTGATCACTCGCATCCAGAGCTCCCCTAATCTGTACTTCATCTATCAGCTCCTCCCTATTGGTCAAGACCAAGTCCAGGATGTTTCCCCCCCTCGTCGCCTCTCGGACCCTCTGTGTGAAAAACCCACCCTCTAGAGCTTCTAGGAAGCGACGTGACCTGGCTGTCACCGCCGAGTGAGTCTCCCAAGTAATATCCGGGAGATTGAAATCTCCCATAATTACTGTGTCTCTCCCCCGAGATATCCTTAGAATCTGGCCTGTCAGGACATCATCCAGGGTCTCAAGTTGACCTGGAGGGCGATAACATACCCCCACTGTCAGGTCTCTTTCTCTGTCAAAACCCCTAAGTTTCACCCAGACTGCCTCTACCGAATCCCCATCTGTGCTGCACTCTATCTCACTGCATCCTATCCCTTCCCTGACATATAAAGCCACACCCCCACCTCTCTTTCCCTTCCTGTCCTTTCTAAAAAGGTGATACCCTTCTATGTTCACATTCCAGACTTGCCTTTCATCCCACCAAGTTTCTGTGATTCCCACCAGATCGTATCCTCCTATTCCCAGGAGAGCTTCAAGCTCTTCCTGCTTATTACCCATGCTCCTAGCATTGGTGTACATGCACCTCAACTCCTTCCCACTGCTTCCTTTCCTTGGAGTGCCCAGCATCCTCCTTCCTCCCATCCTCCCTGGTACCTGGCCCCTCTCTGTAGAAGTCCTGTCAGTCCCTGCAGTATCTCTAAAGCCCTGCTCCCAGAGCCCCGATCCTCCCCCCACACTTGTCCAGTGCAGACACGTTACTGGGGGGCCTGAACCCACCCCCCACTGGCTCAGTTTAAAGTCTTCCGGATGAAGCTCGCTAGAGCATCTCCAAAGGACCTTTTCCCCATCCTCGTGAGGTGTAACCCATCCCTTGCCAGAAGTCCATTGGCAAGAAAACGAGTGCCGTGGTCGAGGAACCCGAAGCGTTCCTTCTGGCACCACACCCTAAGCCAGTCGTTCACCTCAGAGGCCCTCCTGTCCCTTCCTGGCCCAAATCCCCAGACGGGTAAGATTGACGAGAAGGCCACTTGGGCCTTCAGCTCCCTGAGTTTCTTCCCCAAGGCCGAAAAGTCCCTGGTGATCCCGACCACCCCCTGCCTGGCCACGTCGTTTGTGCCCACATGGATCACCAGGAGTGGCTGGTGACCCCCGGAGCGAACAAGACGCTCCACTCTGTCCTTCACGTGCCGGATGCGTGCGCCCAGCAGGCAGCAAACCTCCCTTGTCTGAAGGCTGGGGCGGCACACCGCCGCCTCAGTGCCCCTCAGCAGGGAGTCCCCAACAACTATCACCCGCCGCCGTACCTTCTCGGTGCTGGTGGGCAGCCGTGCCCTGGTCCTCGCCTCTCCTGCAGTGGCTCCCTTGCCTCCTGATGTCCCAGGCTGGGGGTCCTGCTGGTCCCCTGAGGCCTCCTCAGCCCCAGCCTCCCCAAGTGGAGAGAACCTGTTTCCCAGCTCCAGATTGGTGCCAGGAGAAGGAGGAGGCCGTGCTGGCCGCCTCCTCCTGTGGGTGACATACCTCCATGTCTCCTCAGCTGCTCCTCCCGTGGTCTCTCCCTCAGCCCTCTGTCGAGAGGGGGGCTGCTGCGGGGGGGCCTGAAGAGCTCTCTCGGCCCTCAGGCACCTCACCTCCTCCTCTAGCAGGGTCACCATCTTGCACCGAGGGCAAGTGTATCCCTGCCTCTCCTGGGGGAGAAGGGCGAACATGTCGCAGCTCTCGCAGCGGACAGCAACACCCGTGACTCCCGCCAAGGCCATCTCCTGGTCTGCCATCTGTAACCCTTCCGAGACCTTACCTTGGTCCCCTGTCTTGTAAGTCCTGCAGTTCCTCTCACTCTCCCAGTTCTCCCAGGCAAAAACCCCACTTGCACACACACACAAGGAGAAAATAAACTTAAATTTAAATTGAAAGAAAAAAAAAAAAAAGCACAAGAAAGCAAAGCAAAGTGCAAACAAAACAAAACAAAACAAAACAAAAACACACAAACAAAACAAAAAACAAACAAACAATCAAACAAACAACCTCTGTGTCTCAGGGAAGGGAGTCCCTGGACCGCCCGGACCGCAGCTCAGGGACGCAGACCAGGGACGCCGCCCGAGCTGGGCCCTCTCAGCCCCTCAGGCCAGTGGCCCCGCCCCCTGCTTCCCCCTGGCTGCTCTCGCTCTCTGGCCCACCCCCTCCCTCTCTGCTGCTCCCGGACCTCTGCTCCCACCTGCCCAGCTCCCACCTTGCCTGTGCCAGTCCCCTGGCCACTCAGCGCTCTCTCCCAGCCTGTGCCTCTGCTGCTCTGCCAAGAGGCCAGAGCCAAAAGGGCTTGCAGTGGCTGAGCTGGGCCCTCTCAGCCCCTCCGGCCAGTGGCCCTGCCCCCTGCTTCCCCCTGGCTGCTCTCGCTCTCTGGCCCACCCCCTCCCTCTCTGCTGCTCCTGGACCTCTGCTCCCACCTGCCCAGCTCCTGCCTTGCCTGTGCCAGTCCCCTGGCCACTCAGCGCTCCCTCCCAGCCTGTGCCTCTGCTGCTCTGCCGCTCTGCCAAGATGCTTAAGAAAGAGGATGGGTCATCCTCTGAAGCGGATTGGCGGAGTTTCAGAACTGACAAAAAGGTACATCTTCACACAGGGCAGGGTCAAAATATGGAATCTGCTGCACCAAAGCAGCCTAATCCTACACAGCTCTCTGAAGTTCTTCTTTTCCACATACTAATTTCCTATTGGCAATTGAAGGCTAGGCAGCTGCATTAGCTACAAATTGAGAATACAGGGAGAAGAGATGACTAACAGCCTATGCAATTTGAGCCTAAATAGCATTAGTGCATCTTTACTCCAAAGTAAAGAAATTGATTCTCAAATGAATGTGTTCTCATCTTAATAGCTGCCAAATACGTAGGATTTACCATTTAAGGGTCTGCTATGGTGTGAAGTGTCCTTTCCTGCATATTCCTTTCCATCCTTTCCTTCTGCACCCACGGGACATGTTCAGCTCTCATTTAGATGTCTTCCTATTTTTTGCCCCCTTAGCTATCCCCCTCCCCCTTTAAAATGTGCACTTTTGCAAAATGTGAGGTTTACCCAGGTCTGCTGTCACCATCTCCTTCCCATTTGGGACTAACAACAGACTAAAACCTCCATCATCCTCAGCCATTAGCTGCTGCCACTCTCCTTAACAACCTTAACGGCTTGGGACCTGGATACCTGAAGGAACTCCTTCTTTCATATTTGCCCTCCCACCCCCTGAGATCGGCAGCAGATGCCCTTCTCCGGGAACCCTCCATGAGGGAGATAAGGAGGGTGAGTACCCAGAGGAGGGCCTTCTCTGCAGTGGCGCCCCACCTATGGAATGCGCTCCCCAGAGAGGCCCGCCTGGCGCCGTCGTTATTTGTTTTTCAGCACCAGGTTAAGACCTTTTTATTCCAGCGATATTTTAATAAGTTTTAATATTGTCTTTTCTATGTTTTTAACTGCAGCCAGTGTGGGTCGGGAATTTATTTATGTTATGTTTTATATTGTAAGCCATCCTGAGGCTTTTTTGTGAGTAGGACAGCATATAAATACTTTAAATAAATTAAATAAATAATAAAGAAGTATCCATAAATAGGGAAGGGCTTCTGTTTCTGTGATCGCTGAATAGCATCTCCAAGTTTGGAGGCAAACCCCTCCGAACACGAAATGCTCTTGGAGACAAACAGATCTCCTTGCCTTGCTCATAAAATTCCAGAGGTCCCCAGAGGGCTCTTTCTGCTGCAAATTGGATGAGGGCTGAGGGGGATGCTGAAAAATCATCAGCAGGTTCCAGTGAGTTCACATTTCTAAGAACTGGGCTCCACAGTGGACTGGCTTTTCCCATGTCAGATGTAATCCGTGAATTTCAAACCTGTTCTTATTATTTCATGTAATTTTGCACACATTTAGTTGTAGAAAAAGGCACAAAATAAGAGTAGAAACAAAACAGAGTACTTTCCCTTATAGACTAAAGCATGACATTATTCATTTTTTCAGGGATTTACATATGGGGAGATTCATGCATTATTAGGAGTACAAACTTGTGCAGCTGCAAATGTACAAACTGTATATGGATGCATGTTGGTTAAATCCAATTCCATCTATAGCAGAAGATGGAATGAAAAGCAATACAAAACAAGGACAAAATTCTCTGCACAACATCTGTCCTTGCGACGGAAGAGATGGACTTTTGAAGGCATTTTGCCATCTTGAGATTTCTCTTGGTACCCCATTCACATACATTTTAAATGTAAAGAAGAAACCCCTTTAGGATTCATTTGCTAATCTGAATCTACCCAACTAGTACCTTGATTTTGGCTGACTTGCCTCCCACATACGGAGGTTGAAGATCTGGCCTGGAGAGAGTTAGTTAGTTTTCCAGGAAGATATGTTGGAGCGCTCCCTGATAATAGAATGACCCAGAGGCAAAACACAGCATGAAATGTGGCGTGAGGATCCGTATTGCAGAATGGATGGTGACAGCGGCTTGGTAAGCCAGCCTCAAAGTTATAGGATGTTTACAGAAAAGACTGACTCACTTAGCTTGCCATTGGACGTGCTCCAATGGAGCAAAGCTCAGGGAGCCAAGGTTCAATTTGGATGCCAGGAAGCACTTCCTGACAGTTAGGACCCCGAGGGCGTGGAATGGGCTTCCACGGGAGGTCGTTGAGGCCCCATCGGTGAGGGTGTTCAAGGATAGGCTGGACATGCACATGGTGGGCATGTCATGAGCGGAGCCGGCTGGTGCCGGAGGTCAGACTAGATGGCCCAGGAGGCCCCTTCTGACTCGCTCTGTTTCTATGTTTTTATGTTTCTATTGGGTCATAAAGGTCTCCAGTCTGTCAGCTTGCCATAAACAGGAATAGCTGTCTCCGTCCTACCATGCCTTTCCTGGCAGATTGCTCCAGATGCAATTGTAGGCAGGGAAACCAAGAGAAGAGATGCACCGACTCCTCCTACTGGTCAAGGCCTCATTTCTCCGGCTTGTCAATGGCAGCTCCATTGGTTCCCATGGGGAAATTTTGAGGGATGACTTTTTCAAACAGAGGGGTGACCCTCCAGCTGCTGTTGAACTACAAACCCCATCAGCTTCGGCCAGCATAGCCACTCTCAAGGGATAATGGGAGCTACAGTCCAACAATGTCTGGGGACTTCAAGTTAGGGGTGGGAGACTCTGAGAAACCAAGTTGGCGGAGGAGATGCAGCTTCTGAAGCTTGCGAGAAAGTGGGAGAGAGTGTGCCAGGGATGTTATAGCCAGAACTGCAGGAGGGGAAGATTCAGTGGGTCAGCAGGAACTGAAGCACATGGGGCAACAATCTAGTTTATCAAGGTGATCAGAGGCAACAGAGAGCATCAGGTCCCCTGTCCTCCTATCTCAGCAAGGGTCCATGGCAGCAAGGGGTGCTGTCCTCCCAGATATTTGGGGCTCCAACAAAAGAATCGGAGCTCAAGTCCTATTGGGCAGATCCCTAACACTGCCTCTGAGTCATCAAGCCCTGCTTAGCATCTCTGCCCACATACACATCGAAGTGCTTTGAAGTTGGCTTCTTCGGAGATGCTCCGGTAGACTCGGAAGGCTGCCTTCTGTGTACCAGATGAGATTATTTGCCCATTTAGTGCAATACATTCTGCTCTGGCTGGCAGGGTCTCCCCGAAGCTATCCTCTTTCTTCTAAGCTTCAAATCCATTTATTGTGGTGGCATCATTTGCCCTTTAGGCCAGTAAGTCAGTATCAAGCCAGATAGAGCTGGCTCTAGGTCAGCTTCCTATATCCATGCTAATCATGTGTGACGACTGGAAATCAGTGCCTTGGTTAGCACTGAATGACCAGACTCTAACTTGTTCATAGAGTCCTACTTTGTGGATAACCTGAAGGCTTAACCTACCAGGTTCTTCAGGAAGGCCCTCAATTTGAAACTTTCATTTGCAGAGCTATTTTCTGAAGCACAACCGTAATGTTTGTGGTTCTAAGAAGAAGTCAAGCAACACTGTTAACTGTTGCAAGCCAGAGACCACGGAAAATTGATTTCAGTTCTTGCCACCTTTGTTTGTACTGAATTCTACAGGTTCATCACATTCAACTGCAATGACGCACTTTACAAACTAATTCTTGAAACAATCTGGGCTTCAAGTCAAATTTTCTTTAAAATTTACAACTGGCAACCTTGTATTAAGATTATTTTAATGCCTTTTGAGATGGAAACGTACAAAGTAGTAATTAATGATGTACAATCATTAGAGATGTAGTTTTTTTTTCTTTTAATCACAGATGCTTTTAGGTTTTGAATAATGGCTGTCATAATTAGGCATGTAATTGTCTATTTTAAAAGATGCCTGCACTTTTTAATCACCGCTTCCAGCATTTGGAGTATTTTGAATTCCTTGTCACCTCTTAGAAGGATGCCCAGATCCTAGACTTGGGTTAATCTGCACATTGGCTGGTAGGAGTATTCAGTAGGCGAAAGTACACTGTTATTTTAGGCTGCACACCCAAAGCCAACAGGGTGATTCACGCAAAACCGTGTTGGAAGAACATGTGAGAGGTATGGACCCCTGTGGGATGGCCACATCTCCCACCACCGTGGTCCACCATATAAATGTTCCCTGTGATCTGTGGGTTCAGACAGCATGGGAAAGAGCTCTCCACATGTGCCGATGTAAACTTGTAGAAGCGATCCATGCACACCTGAGTTGAGTTCCTGCTACACAATTCTGGATCAAAAGTTGAATATGGGTCAACAACAGCGTACAGCCGCAAAAAGAGCAAACACCATACTGGGCTGCATGAATAGAAGTGGATCTTCCAGATAATGTGGAGGTCCTGGTTGTCCTCTATCCAATACTCATTAGGCCCCATCTGGGCACCATATTTCAAGAAAGATGCAGACAAACTGGAAAGGGTTCAGAGGAGGGCAACAAGGATGGCCCAGGGACTGGAGACAAAGCCCCGTGAGGAGAGATGGAAAGAACTGGGTTTGTTTAGCCTTGAGAAGACTGAGGGGAGGTACGATAGCACTCCAAGTACTTGAAAGACTGTCACAAAGAGGAAGGACAGGGTCTCTTCACAATAAACCCAGAATGCAGGACATGGAAAAACAAGCACAAGTGACAGGAAGCCAGACTCCAGCTCAGCATCAGGAAGAACTTCCTGACCGCTAGAGCAGTACGACAATGGAACCAATGACCTAAGGAAGTTGTGGGCTCTTCCACACTGGAGGCATTCAAGAGCCAGTTGGAGAACCATCTGTCAGGAGGGCTTTAACTTAGGTCCAGCACTGAGCAGGGGCTTGGACCTGATGGCCTTCTTGGCCCCTTCCAACTCTACTATTCCATGATTCTGCTGCGGAGAACAGCAACTGGGAGTGTGGCCACTACATGTACCAGCATTAGTGAGGTTGATCCACATGGTCAACACCTCACTCCATATGTTCTTCCATGATTTAAGAACACAAACCTCGAACCTCAAGCATGAGTGAAAAATCTGCCATTTTCAGGAAGCCTTTCAAACTCATGTTATCCATCTCTTCATGTAAGAACCAGTAAAGATGTCTCATTATTCCACGGTGGAAAATAAACTCTGTATAATTTCTGGTCAATTACTCTAGAATTACCTAGGAAATTAGATTAATAAAACCAACCACTCGTTGACATTCTTCACTGTGGCTGCAGAGTAACCCATAAGTTGTGCTTCTGCTACCAATCTGAAATTCTGCCCGGCAAACCCTTTGGCAATGCTCCATTCCAGCCGGTTGGAAAGTGGGGAAAAAGCAAGAAAGATGAAAACAGGGTGGACCATGCTTGGGAATCACTTTCTGGAAGGACTGATAATGAGATGCACATTTTCCTTCTCAAAGCTCAGTTCTCCTCATTCACATTTCCAAATGTGAGCCCTTTCCCTCCATCCTCAGGGGGAAAAAAAAAAGCATTTAGCAATGCACATTAAAATACATACTGCCCCCCTAGTAGTAAAGCATAGAAAATGCACCTCTGTCAAGTAGGCTTGCAAATTCATGCACAGGCATTTCTGGCTGGCAGGTGCAAGTTGGAATTTGAGGTGCTGCATGGGACTTATTCGAAGACCTTAGAAATGGCGTTCTTCTATAAGCCCACGACGACCTTTGCATGGCACCCTCTTCATGAAACCAAGACCTTCCCAGCTGCTAGTGAGCACAATTGCGATAGGGAAGATGGGACTCAGAAAGGATGCTCTTGAGGCACAATTAGCCGCATCACAAGCAGAGCCTCCTTTAGCCAGTCGAGGAAGGAGTGCAGTTTTTATGCAGAGCATGCTCTGTGGGGGATCATCCCTGCTCCATTTCAGGCAAGCCCCTCCGCCCACCACCCCTCTGCTTCTTGGCCGCTCCCAGCACCCGTCTGCCAGGTAGCAGGAGGATGCCAGATCTTAATGGGCTCTTGGCACGCAGAGAGGGGGGATCAAAGCCTCCCTAGGCCTGCATGAAGAAATGGAAGAGAAGTGTGTGTACAGAGGGCAGGGAAGGATTTGTGCACAAGATCAAGAGAGTGAGAGCATGGGGGCAGCCCATCTGTGTTTGTGTGTGTGCTTTGGAGGCTGTGTATGTATGAGAGGGCATGAGAGTGTGGGGCAGCCTGGGAAGAGGGGATTGGCCCTTGCCGTTGGGATGGCCGATCCAAGACCTTCACTCCTGCTCACCATCGCTATGTGGGTTCTGAATAGGGCTAGAGGAATCCACTAGTTCTGCTCCTCTCACATTCATTGACACACACACACACACACACACAGCGCATTGCTAGATCTTTATAAGAAAAATAATGCGATGTCCATATCAGCAAAAGATGAACTAACCAAAATTCTTCACATTCCAGCTTAGAAAGCTTGTTTCAACTCAGCTCCATACCAAATTGTGACAGCTGAGTTTTGTTGGGTTGTGTTTTCTCATGAAAAGCCAGCATGCTCTTATGCATTGGTTTCCAAATGTATGCAACAATACCATTTATGAAATGGGCACATTCTTTTTCCACGGAGAACAGCAGAGTTTATTTATTTGAAAGATGAGTTGTGAGCATTTTTTCCCGAAGCACACATCCTGAATGCACATTTTCAGAGGTACACGTTCTGCTGAGCACATTTTGATTCCACGAATGAGATGGCAAGTTCAGGAATACGTGGACTTCAACTGCAGCTTGCATTCAAGATCATCAAGAGTCCAGAAGGTGCAGACCGCACAAAATTCTGATAACATGGAGGAGGAGAGGAAGAAGAGGAGGAGGAAGAAGAGGAAGAAACATATTTCGCATGCAACTCTATGAATATGCTCAACTTTGACAGTTTTGAAACATTCTTACCAAAAACAAATTGGTGAAGCGATGTCCAGCACAGAAAAATCCACGTATCTGCCTGGCGTGTAGCTATTAAAGATGAGTACCCCATTGGGGAAATCAAGTTTGAAATTCTTCATCACAAGCATGATAGACTAGACAGATATTCAGTCAAAATTCCAAGAGCTAAGCACTTAAGCCCTATTCCTGGATGACAATGTTGTCAGTTTGTATTTCTCTCATTTTTAAAGTTCTGTTTGTTCTTTAGATAAAGAACTTTGCACATGATGGTAAAATCTTACCAAAAGAAAACTGAAATGAAATCGCAATCCTTTTTGTAATCTTACTGCCCATTGCTGTGGGGTGCCGAAAAGTTGCCCATCTCGGCAATATTAGAGCCCAATAAGTTTCCAAGCTCATACAGCAAGTTTCATCTGAGAGACGCTTCTTTAAAATCCCTTTCTCATTTTTCAGAGTAATACAGTCACCCACCCACACAGACTTGTCTGCAATCACATACAGGTAGCTGGAATATATGAACTGCTTTGTAGATCTGGAAATTAAGGGTTGGCCATGCAACCAAAAATGCATGAGCAGGCTTATTAATTTACTTATTCCTTTTTGTATTTTGCTTCCTTGCTTCTTGCAGATAGAAAAATGAGTAATGTAAATGCTAATTCATTTCAGATATTCTCTCATCAGTACATAAGACCAAACAGAAAGCAAGAAAGGGCTTCATTCTCTACAAGAAAGACAGGCTCCATTTTCCACTAAAATGATGACAGCAACAAGGGAGAATCAGTAGGGTTAGAACAAGGTACAAAGCAGGCTTTTCAGCACTGGAGCTCTGCCAAATTGCTAAGGGCTGCGGGGAAGACGGAGACTTTTCTAGCCGTGCAATTCTTCCGTGAATACACTCGAAGAAGGCCTGAGCAGAGCAATTACAGCCCCGTTTTGCAGATCGTCAAGTTTTATTCCTTCTGCCTCAACATTCACAGATGGATTCAGTGTTTATTTGCTTTTGGGATATGAAAAAGTACCTTCAAACATCACTATGACTTTTGCACAATTTAGGTAATTTCTGTTCAAATGTCACATTTCGTGTATTCTGCTCCGCCACCATCCCTCACGCCATTCAACTTTTCCTGGAAAACATTACTGTGCACTGCCCTGGATTTGCATCTCCTTTAAATATTGCTATCTGTGTTTCCATGGCATTTATATCAGCATACATATTTTATACTTTCCAATGAATAAATTTGCATAAACTTCCAGGAAGTTGCAAAAGCAGTCTGACGTCTGTTGACGCCGCGTGCCTCACTGTGGAACCGGCAGGTTGAATTCATAGATATCTGAACTCATTTTAATTGATCTCAGATTTCTCTAGCTTCTCTAGGCTATAAACACACCAGGAAGTAGGAAAGTGTTGCTACACTGTGATCTGAATATTAGTCTGGGAACTATGATTGAGGCTGGCTCATTTAAAATGCAGAGTAAATGAAATTCACCCAGAATTAAACAAAATGGATAAACATAAGAACTTCTCCTCCCCTCCTGTTTATTTCAGCCATTTGGCGGGGGGAGGGAAGATTAATAGGTTTAAGGCATCATCCAGTAGGGATGCCCCGTCAGTGTTGGGAATGGGAAAGATGGCTGCTTCGGCATTTGTTCTTAAGAACTGTTGGCTGACCTGCAGAAGAGGAGCATCAGGATGTGGACCAAGCTGAGTCTCTGAGAGGAGAGAATCGGAGAACTTATCTCAAGGCCAGACTCCCCAGGTGGGTAGGCAGGCTCTGGGAAGAAGCAAGATGTGTGGTGGACGGGAGGGGGCTCAGAGCGGGGCGGCTTCTCAGAGGCAGATGAGGCATCATGGCTCTTGACCCAGGATGTATTACCAGCAGAGGAGGGTGGCCCAATTAGAGGACTGGAGGGCAGAGAGGAGGCACGCTCGTTTTCAGAAGCCCCCTCCCAAGGGACGTGGCCCAGGCATGCTCATAAGGAGAGTTCCTGGAAGTGAATAGCAGATTGCATTCAACAGCCGCTCTGTGCACACTCAGAGAGTCACTGCAGGTGCTTTGTGCTCTTTGGCCAATATGCTTTGCAAGGGAAAGGTATGTGGCTTTTGAATGTGAGGAGGAGGAACCCTGGCTTGCAACACTAAGCCTCCTAATGCAGAGGATTAGCCTGTGCTCCTGATCCTATATAAGGTCAGAGAAGCATTGTGGTGATCCTCTTAGGAGTTTTCTGAAGGTGCTTTGGAGGTGTATTGCAGGTGTTTCCAATGTGAGGGATGGGGAGAAGCTGAGCACTGCCAGGACATCCCCAGTCACCTTCCCTCCTGCCCACCACAGCATCCTCTTCACCCCTTCTCCAAGGTCAGCCTTAAGACTTCAAGGAGGCATCTGATGTGGTCCTTTCCATGGTGGCTGCAAAGAAGCCTGGGTAGATGGTTCTGAGTGCAGATCTCTGCTCTGAGATCCTTCCTGCTTGGAGCTGGGAGTTGGCATTATCTTACAGGATGCTGGACTCTGTCTGGGGCTCTTAGGATTGTTCTCAGCCTGATGCCTGGGATACAGCTCTTGTTCAAGTCTCTCCAAAGTTTCATCCAATACCTCTGTAGAAGTTAGATATAGTATCTGACTTTGTTCACGTGGTGCATCTCTCTACAACATTGGAAATGTCAAAGAATGTCCTACCATAACCGAGTTTGTCCATTTGTAATACTTCATTGTCTGTCCCCGAGTCAAGGACCTGTGTGGCCAGAAATAACTGCAGGAGTATAATAGATTATAGAACATTTTAATAATTTGGCATTATATTTTAAATATGCTAATACCATGTCCCCAGTGAAGATGTTCAAGAACTTTGTCTAGTCTGCACTTTTAAATAAACCAACTTGCTTAGCACTGTCCAGATGTGGCGGGGGAGGGGGGAGGTACTCCCTCACTTTTGCACTTCTCTAAATGCAGCAACACAGTTCTAGGCTCAATGAAATGTTGCAAAAGGTGTAAAATGCATAATTTAGGATAAATTTGCAAGTGAGAAATATGCTTTGGGGGAAAATCTGTATCAAATGACAGTCTTAGTGCTAATAAAAAAATGGAATGCCATGAAGTCCCAAATTAACCCATGTGAAGGTGGCATGGATAGGAAATTGGCCGAGTTGCCATTCCGTATCTCCCATGCCTTTGGATGGATGCAGGCTACACCATGAGTAAATAGCTCAGGGTCCTCTGTGCATAGAGGGAACGTCACATGGTCTCAAAAAATGGCCATGCTTTGGTTGAAGTAGGGTTCTTCTGAAAGACAAACCACCTCTTTCTTCCAGACCCATGAACCTTTCAACCCACAAGCAGCTCCATGACTTGATCTGCCCTTTCCTTATATGCATGAGCACTGCGGACTCACCTTTCTTGCCAGAACAGTGTAAAGGTTAACAGTGCCGGTCTGGGACTCAGGAGATGCAGGTTTTAGTCCCCATTCTGGCATGAAGTTTACTGGGTAATTTTGGGACAGGCACAGACCTTCAGCCTAAGTACCTCACAGGGTTCCTTCAGTGAGGATAAAATGAAGATAACAACAATGCAACAGTTTCTGAATGGAACCGAACATGTCATGGGCTTAGTTCCTAAGTTTCTGACCTTGGTGTCACAATCTGCATCACATGACTGTCCCTGTTACATACATCTTTATACTCATATAGGTCCCCTACACCAAACTTAAGCTTTCCCACTGAACTCAGGATACACCTCACATTGAACAACTTGACTTGTATTTTCTTCTGAAAGAATTCACATGCGGACAAATTGGAGCGAACAAATGTGAGAGGAATGCAGTACGTATGGAAGGTATTCATGATAATGGCTTTATCATCCATGGACTTCAGAACGCACATATGAACTGTACTGGGTGTTTCCATGGTACATTTCCCAGCAATGAAAGAATGCTGCTTCTCACATTGAGTATTATTCAATGCTCAACATGAGGTGCAGAACTATTGCACTCCATAGCTTGTACTCCCATTTGGTAGTGCAGTGGGACTTCGGCTCACAAATGTCTCAGTTCACAACCAAATCAGGTTGTGAACAGAAATTTAGGAAAAAATTTTCCTCAGGTCATGAACTCTGCATCGGGTGATGATCATAGGCGTGCTCAGGGGTGGGGGGGATGGGCATGATCATGGGCACACTCGTGGGAGGAACAAGCACAATCGTGGGTGCGCTTAGGAGGAGATGGCCACGATTGCACCCATCTTCCCTGTGATTAAAAAAAATATTTACAGAATGGATTAACCTTATTGACATTGAACCTTATGGGGAAATTTGACTTGGCTCACAACCAATTTGGGTCATGACCAGAGTCATGACAGGGATTAAGTTCATGAGCCAAGTTACCACTATATCTATTGGAAGGAGCTGAAAAGGCATATTGTCCTTTGCTACTGAAGATGGTCCAAAGATGCCGAAAAGTCATCAGTGAAAATTGCCAGGACTGCTACGAGGGCACTAGACTCTGTGACTTCAGGAACTCCTTAGTGGAAAAGCGGAGCTACAAAACCACCTTATCGCGACCATTCCTCCTGCCCTGATTGTTGAGAGTGCAAAGAAGTGGGACCAACAGCTGCAGAGCAGGGGATGGGGTACTGAGCACCCTCGAAAGCTTTCTGCTTGCAAAATTCCAATCATGCCAAACCAAGTTTGAGCTGCTTCAGGGATGAATTGAGGGAGGCATGCTAGCTGAGCCACAGGTTGGGTGTGTAAAAATGGTGCAGCCAGGCAACTAATTCATTCCATGAGAAATTCCGCACAGATTCATTCAGCCCACATTATTGGCGTGCAGCTTTGAACCTCTCATAATTTATAATAATTTAGTGATTATACTAAGTTAGTGATGCTCTGTTGAGATCTCACTCTGTGATTCAAACCAATTACTTCCGGCTTTTCTGAACCACTGGCCTTTTGGCTGAAAGTCTGGCTTAGTTCCAATATGTATCTTGCTGTTTTTTATGACCAGTGGAAGAATGGACTGAAAAAATACCCCAAATGTCCACTTTTCTGGCAGCCCAAGAAAAGCATCCTAATTGTACAGCCAGGCAGGCTGAGGGGTGGGGAATCCTTCTATCAGCTACATATAACAATCAGTAAGTCACCATTATGAAAGTATGAGAAAAGAAAAATGCTTTTAGCACAGGCCTAAGCACTTTCCAATCAACACGCTCAATAAAAGAGGTCCAGAAATATATCCTTTTAGATGCACTGCGTATCATCAGCCATACGGTTGCTGGGTTGAAAGCCATTCAGCAAAAGAATTCTCTAATTTCTTTTCTTTCTGCAGAGAGGATGGGGAAGACTACATGTTCCTTCTACTGAAGGTGCCATTTTTCTGGAAGAATTGGTTTGCCTTGCATAAACTATGCAACGGTCCCTGTTTTCAGTCCTTTGTTGAACAGACAAAGATTAAGAGGTTGTAGTGTATGGAAATAAACTCTGCCTTTACAGCACCCATGTGTGCAGACTTCTCTACAATGGGTGTTTACACTGATGGCCAGAAGGGGGTTCTTAACACATCCAGATGAATGTTTTTAGAAGAGTCTGTGTAAGCATGAACCCTGAGAAGGTACAGCTCTTGGCACCCATGTGCCTCTTTCTTTTAAGTTCCACATGCTTTGTCAAAAGTCTGAATAGATGCACTTCAAGTAGATAATCTATATCAGTACAGAAGCTATACCTCAATCATAAACGCTCGCTGGATATGTGAGCTTTCAGAAAAAGGTAGCACCAAGTCAAAGAACTTGCCAATCAAAAGTGTCCACAAAGATGAGAAAAGAAGACTTCCTTCAGAAAATGGGCATCTTGCCCAAAGGAGGAGAACAAAAAGAAGCACAAACTTGTAGACAAGAAATGCAAGGAGACAAAATGGGACGTAAGAAGAAAAAATGGCAGATCCCTGACAGCATCAATGTAGATTATAAAGGACTCTTTCACTAATGAAAAGCAGGAAATGAGCTGGGGAGACAGTTAAAATAGAGGCTAAAATGTACTAAGGGAGGGTAAGGAAATTGTGGGAAAGCCAAGTAAGTTCTTTTTGGTGCCCACTACTGCAACAGATGTAGGATAGATTTGCAGGCCTGAAGTGATGTTTTCAGGAGTGAGACTGAGGAACTGAGTCAAACCATGGTGGCAAAAGCTGAAGTTCTTGACCTTACTGACAAATTAAAAGCTAACAAACCAAGGGACCCACATGGTAGCAGTCCAAGAGTTCTAAAACAACTCAGAGGCAGCATTACCCTAAACACTTACCAGAAAATAAGCTGAAACAAAATTCTCACCTATTTATCAAACTTAACAGGTACACAAAGATGGCCATGTTGTACGTGCCTGCCATATGGCAGATGGAGGGAGGAGGAGGAGGAGGAGGAGGAGGAGGAGGAGGAGGAGGAGGAGGAGGAGGAGGAGGAGGCGATCTTAATGCAGCATCAATATGTTTGCAGGCACAGGGATTCCAACCCAGACCGTGAGCTAAAGACTATAAAGGCTATAGAGCCAAAGGGACTAATCTGGCAACTGCAGTTTCTCCAATATCCATTTTTTTAAAGAATTTGTAAATGTTGGTACTTTCTCTCCAAAAAGGAACTGAGAGGAAAACAAATTAAAGAAGCCTTTGTACCCATGCCTTACTCCAGCACCTCTGGATTGACAAGGGTATACCGCTGTGCATGGAATTCCTAGGGAGATCCGGACCAATTTTACATAGCCCACCATCTCCTGGTTCAAGCCTTTCAAAATGCAGCAGGTACCCATAAAAGCCAAGAAATTCAGGCAACATATAGCAGAATAGCCACCCCTCACTATGAGTTCATTCAGTAGTTTTCCTACTTAAAAAAGGGAGGAAGAGGAAGAGGTGACAGTGGAGGGAGCCCTGTCACCATTGGAAGGACAGAAGACATAAGCCCAGGATGGAATTCAAAATACACCTGGTGTCAATTCCTTGGGAACTGTTTCTGGCAATTTTAAGGGGAGCACAAGTCAAGATAAGAGGCTATTTTGTCAGTGCAGGCAGCTTTCCCCCATAGAGTGCATTTAATTGCTCTTCCTAACAGCACTGAGTTTTGTGCTAGTCCAAATCAGATCAAAGCTGGATTTGATTGCACTTTAAAGGTTCTTAGTAATTATTATTCCTAGGTAATTTAAGGTAGTTGCTTTAAAAGCTTCCTTCTTCAAAAAGTTGAAATGTTCACCAATTTAACTGATGGGTTTAATCCATTCCAATTATATTTCTAACAGCCTGATTTAGCACAGATCCTTTGACTCACCTGAGAAAATGGGTTGGGGCCTTTGACTGGTCTCAGTGCTTCACCTGCTCCTGCTTTCTGAAGCTCAGTGCTTGCAGTGGCCAAGATGTTTTGACTAAATCAGGACTGAGAAATGGCAGGACCCATTCTTGTCTACATGGACAAGGAATCTAGAGCACTTCAGCTGCAGGCTCATTAGGAGCTGGGCAAGATCACTTCAAAAGGGCTGAATCCTGAGAAGGTGAGGAATTAGAAGTGCAGATGTTCTAAGCCAGGCCATATGGGAAAGGAGTTTCAGCTCATTTTTTATCAGAAAGCTTCTGATTCATGCCTTCCATACTCAGAGCTAATGTGCAGTTGAAGGCTATACCTTTCATAGCCTTCAAGGAGATTCACAGATCAAAAGGGGAAATAGCTTGCAGCGGCACGCATACATTTGAAAAATGTGCATTAAAAGATGGTATTTTTGAAAGGTGTACACAAATACCTTTCAGTCCATGGGGGAAGAATGCAGACCTTTCAAAGATGAGTGCAATTGATGAATACCTTCGGAAAATATGCATGGAATTTCGTGCAAAGAAACAAAAAGCGAAAACCAGCTTGCAATCTGATATGAATTTAACTTCAAGGTGGCATTCTGAGAACTCTCTGAGGCTGAGCTGGTGATGGGCCCACAGTCGCTCAGCACACTTTGGGGCTGAGAGGAAACTGAGTTCCATCCAGTCCAGAGTCCTCATTCAGCATTGTAACCACTGCATTACTCTTTTATGGAGTTCTTACCTCATGTGATATATAACATGCATGCAAATATCCTTAACAGAGAAGGGCCCCTGTAGCTCTGGACCATTTCAGTCAAGGCCTGCATCCCTTCAGCTCAGTCCAATTATTCTGAAAAACCCACCTTGAGTTGGTATTTGGCCCTCATTTGAAGCCTATGAGAACTCCTAGTTTAAGAGTGTGCAAACCTTTTAAAAGCTTTTCTGCCCACATCGCACATTCCCGTCCACAGAAAGCAAACTTGCAAGCTTTTCTCTGTGCAGGGATATGTTTGTTTCTTTGACCCAGAGGCACATTAGGCGGAAAAGAACATATAGATGGCTTTGATAGAATGGGTGAAAGAGCACTTAAGAAGGACCAGAATTTGTCCCACTCCATGTTTCATTTTTTTCAGCCTCCACTCATTCTCTTTCCATGCTTGCAGAAGCTCCCATGCTGAAGTGCTTCAGTCCATAATTCTGAAACATGCAGAACACGGCACTTCTGCTTCCATTTTCCAGTAAGTTTCTATCAATAACGATGCACAGCACAACTACTATTTGACCTTCTTCTACAGCTCTTCCAGTTGACAATATACTTTTCATTGCCCCTTGCACTTCCTTGCAAAGTGACTTAGGGATTGTATGAAAATGTTGGGCTTGCTCACAGTACATGCAATCATGCCCCATTGGAAGCTCTGGCCGTGAGTGTGGACACAGGGCTATATCCGTGGGAAAAATTTTCTCAAATGTCAGGTGTGCTTATGCAAAGGGATGTATGAGGAATCTGATAGGTAAAACCCAATGGATTGTCTCAGTTGCCTCATCCCTCAGGTAGCACTCCATCAATGTATCGTGCAGCTTGTTTGGACATGGAAGGGCATCGTAGGTGGTGGGAAAAGGAGCAAATGGGCCTGTAGCAGCGAGCCGTTCCTACACACCCTGTCTAGTGATGCGGTGGCACCTGTGGGACAGCATGAACCCACGAAGCCTTATCTATCTCCCTCTTTGGCTTTTATAGCTCCCCGCCTGTATCCATGGTGGGCTTACTTGGCTGCCTCTTCGGAGGAATTGTTGGTAGTGAATTGGATTGGCTGAAGGCTGCTCCTTGTCTTCAGCTCCTCTGTTGTCTGTGCGTGCTCAGATGAGATTCCCAGGCACACATGAGAAATGGAGGGCTCTGGGGGGAATGGCGGCTCAGACTCAGAGGAGGGAGAGCTGACACAGCCATGGCTCAGAATTCTCACTCTGATATTGGAGTTGAGACTAGCAAGGCCCCTGTGGCCCAAACCCTCCCGGTGAGCCAGCCTGAGCCTGCTCTGGATCAAAGCACTTCAAGGACAACCACTGAGCCCCCTCCCACTCCTGATTGTGGGAAAGAAGCTGGCGGAGAGCAGGCTGGGGAGGGGCTCTCGGGAGGAGAATTTGACACCCCGGGAGACGTGGATGCAAGGGCCAATTGATGTCCTCACAAGCTTCACCAATTAGAACAGTGTCGGCATGCCCGCTTCCACAGTGTGCCCCCCTCCAGAGAACAGGCTCAAAGGGTTCATAAGTAGAGCTTTGGGTGAGTGGGGGCAGAGCGAGGGGGCAGCTTTCCACCTGGAGTGCGTGTTTGTGAATACTCTGCAGCTGTATGGAATAAAGACTCTTCTAACAATTCCTGGAGTGCCTATCTTGTTTGGGAAGGGACGCCTGGCTCACAACATTCTCCACACAGTTAGTAGGGAGGACGGTAGCCTGGATTAATTGGCTTTGGTTGCTTTGGTCAATTTTGGGCAGGTAGCTGTGGATTTCAGTCGGGTTTAGGCTCAGTAAGCGCCCATAGGCACTGTTATTTGAATTGCCCGTTCCACAGGCTTCATTCTCAGGTTTTCCCAAGCTGGTGTGGAGATATAGGTTCTCTTTGGGGCTGACTCAGCTCACCCTATTGGAGTTTTGCAGCCCCAAGTGAGGGTGGCTTAAGAAAGGCTCTCAATTGCAGATGGACGCAACCTTGCAGGACTTACTACTGTTCAGGTTAATCACCTGTAGAGAGCAGAAGTCCACGCTGTCCCCACCTTTTGGAGATGTGGTTTCAATACATCTGGCCCAAGTTTACCCTGATGTTTCTTCCCCATTTCACTTACCATGTGCTGGCACACCAACTTGTCCGATTTGAGATGAGTTGGCGCATGGGCCTCGCTTTCGGAAACAGGTGGCAATTTGTGCATTGAGAAAAGAGAAGAGCTAAGGAAATCTGCGCAAATTGTACAAAAGAATCTGGGATCTGCAGAAATCTGAAATGAGCCATGAGTGGAGCAGGGAATATGGCATAATTAATAATGAAGTTAGGGGATGAAACTGACTACTTGATGTAGCAAGGGAATGTCATGGTACACACAGGGGCTGCATAACAGAGTTGTGAAAGCGGCACAATATTAAAAGCAGCACAAACCCATTTACACAGATCTAAAGGACTGTCTTCAATTTGCATGAATGGCACGAGACCATTTGTGTCTCCCAATTTGCATGAAGTTGTTTTGCAGTAGTAGCAGAAAGGGAGCCTGACTCAGCCCACTCTCCGCTTTCAGGCCAGGAAGGTCTCCAAAAACCTTTGAGCTCACTCAGAACATGTTTTCCAGCATCCGCCATCCCTACATTTAATTACCTAGAACACCTGCATGCAATCCATTCCCTGGAGAGACACTGTCAATCTTGGGAAAACCAGTAAACCATTCCTGGAAGATTCTGGGGTCAATTTGATGTACAGAACAAGAGCTAGTTGCTTCAGTATAGCACAAGTCTGCAGTATTTTCCTTCATGGTTACACGAAGCAGGAGTGAGATGAAAGACCCCAATTAACCAGGGCCTCCTTAACCCAAAGGCCAGCCTAAACCACTAATTCTTGCTAGTTACTGTTATTCATTCTTGTTTATTGTGGCATCTCCATGGCAACAGTTTTTGTTGCTTCTCGTGGCATCCCCATGGTGACAGCAACATTTGGTCTTTCCTTCAATCTCTGTCTAAATTGTTGCTTCCATTCCTACTGCATTCTTTAATCTGCTCCTTTATCCTTCCTTTAACTTCTCAGCCATCCATCTTTCTGTCAGTTACTATGGTTAAGGTTTACCTGTTAATGAGGAAAGAAGCCAGCAGGAAGAAAATCCACTCAAAATAGCATAATATAAAGCCAAGCGCTCTGCATTTGGCAAGAGGAAAAAAGCATTAACCCAACATAGCATTTAATGATACTTAATCCACAGTAAAATAATTACCTGCAAGCACATGAAAGACCCAGTGCCTGTTTTTAAGGCCCTCTGTTTGGCACACATGCCTTTCCTTTTCTTCACAGCCAGGTTCTTATTTGGACA
Organism: Varanus salvator macromaculatus; assembly: GCA_023646645.1. Taxonomy (NCBI): domain Eukaryota; kingdom Metazoa; phylum Chordata; class Lepidosauria; order Squamata; family Varanidae; genus Varanus; species Varanus salvator. Next base: position 6,656,867 of record JAIXND010000767.1, on the reverse strand, counting down.
CAAAAACAAGATGCAGCGGGAAAATAAAACACTGCAGCTTTAAAGTGAAAAGCGTTTTTCCCCTTACCGTTCTTTATGAGCGGAAAGGAGAATTCTGGACAAATACCACTTTCCACTCCTGCTATCCCACATACACAAAGGATCTTTTTTTCTGCAGAAGACTACTCTCTGGGCAAGTTTATTAATCTTTCTTGGGGCTTTTTAAGGGGATTTGTACTGACACCATTAACCCTCTACTCCTTGTGTGATATTTACCCTAGTTATGCTGCTGTCTTGCATAAGCATCCCACAGGAGTTCCTATGGGGGGAATGTTAGCATATTGTACAACATGCACCATTTTGCGTTGACTAATTGGAAAGCTTCATGAGGCAGGAATCCGAGTATGCCATATCAAACTTACTGCTGCTGAAAGCTTGATGCATTGATGGGTTGCTCTCTCAAACCTGACATGATGTGCAGGCCAGGTCAAGTATCATCGTTGGGTCCACACTGCAGGAATGTGGGAAACCCACTGCCATCTGAGTTCCTGACTCTTGTCCCTTCGTAGCGGCCATCTTTCTTTCTTCAAACACAATGCTCCAGGTGTTCTGGTTCCAACCCATTCTTCACTAAAAGTGATCCACTCCCAAGAGGATCACTGATGAGAAGAAGGTGCTTCCAAATACACAGCCAGGAGGTGCTCCTTGGTAGTATCCAGCTGGGAACCTGGACTCAGCCCTGTGTACTCTCCTGCATGACTCACTTCTGCACCCCATAAATCGGGCACACTTGCATTATTTCTCTAGTTCTGCATATCTGTTATGGCATTTGTGTTAAGACAATAAAGGATCACCCCAAGTATTGCAAATGCTCTTAGCCCTTCCACTGATTTCTGAAATGAAATTTCAGCAAACAACCTACATTGTTTGATGCTGTGTGTTTTCAATTCATCTCTGATTTATTTCAACCCTGTGGATCAAAGCCCTCCAAAATGCTCTGCTTGACACCTTTGAAAATGCTTGGAGGGAAGTGGACTTAGGGCAGAGAGAAAGCAAGTCAGAGTCTGGGGAGCCGGACCGAGAAAATCTAATGAAGTCCCATCCAAGCTGGATTCCTCATGCATCACAACCTGCGACTTCAAACAAAAATAGCATGTCAGCAAATGTCTATCGATTGCAACATTTGGCATTCCAAGATCAAGTAAGGGCAACCAGAATGGTGTCACTTAATCATCATTAATTATACTTCATTATTGCATCCCCAATCAAATAATGTTTTCCTAACAAAGCAGCACAATACATTTTCAACTTCTTTAAGGACACATGTGGCTACCTGTAATCTGGGTAATTACATTTGTATAAATATGGTGAAAAACAATGCAGAAAACAAAAGCTGCCTATGCAGGAACCCAGGAATGACACGTTGCGTTTAGAAATTGAGGCAAGCAACCATTGACGTTTCAGGTGATGCAATGAGGACTGCAGACTTTAGCTTATTTGTTTACACAACCGTTACTAGCTAGCTGTTACTTGTGGCTTAGGGATCAGCTGTTCCCTTCCTCCTGATCTTCTGTATATTCATAAGGATTCTTGGCAGGGGAAGGGTAGTTCTTTCTTCTTTCTTCTGAGCTTTGAATTTGATGGGTGACACAACAAGCAACAGTGGGTTTTCCCATTGCAGGTTTATGGTGTCATCCAAACCCTGTCCTGGTTTTGAGCATGGTGCATTTGGCCTTAGGAACCACAAACAGAAAGAACACCCTGCTGGGTGGTTTCCCAGTTCTACGAGGGCTTGTGGTTCCAAGCCCAGAACCAGAGAGCTGTTCTGAAAGAGCAGCTTGTTGGCACTCTTCTCAAACTGCTAGCCAGTGAGTGCTGCTGACTACTGACATTTTACAGGGCTCCCAGAAGCACCCCCTCTTTGCATGCCTCTTGCCTAAAGAGCTTCAGTATCGCCAAATTATGCCAAGCTCCTCTTTCAGGAGAGGTTGTCAGAGTGGGAGGTCCCTCCCCATATTTAGGCCAGTGCCAAGGCTGAGAACATTTTCTTGATTGCTAAGAACACTTGGTATAATTAATAAATAAATAAATTTGATAGTTAGCTAGCTAGGGGGTGGGTGGGTGGGTGGGTGGGTGGATTTAAAACAATGCCGGATTTCTCTCGAACTCTTCTTTGTCTTGCATCTTGCATTGTTACAGCTCTACATAAATTCTAGCCTTGACGTTGTCTCTTGAACAGAGCAGTGCGCTTGTGGCCTTCATCTATGCCATTTGAGTCACCAGCGATTCTAAATGCTCTAAGCTCTGCCACAAACTTCAAAAAGCTGACCCGTGTGATCTGATCAACCGCAATGAGCAGTTCTGTTGTCATCAGTGATCTGGGTCAATTTGACAGAGAGAGTCAGGAGGCTGAGCCTACAGTTACAGAGTGCATATGAGTTGTTGGGAGAGCTTCACTGATGCGGAGACTGTTTCCAAGCATAGTTCAACGTGTTGGTTATGATCGATGAAGTCCTTTGTGGCCAAGTTACCTGAAAGACCATACAAGTGAGAGATCCTTCTTTCACTCCTGCCATCTTCAGAGGTATGTTTGGTGGAGACAGGAGAGAAAACTGTCACAGTGGTCATTTCTAGGCTGTGCAACTCCCTGAAGGCACAATCAGACATCTGTGACATACTGGACACATAACCATCTCGTCTAACTACCAAGAGACCTTTGCTGACCAGAGAACATATTTGGGGTGGGGTCAGGATGATCTGTTATTGCCCTCTAGGGACACACTGAAACTGCATGGAATCTGTCCATGGACTTCCACTCATGCTTGGCCCTGTCTTGGAAAGTAAGCTGAGCTGAGAGGAAATCCACAAACACTTGTGGAACATCATGTGTAGCAGTACGAACCAAGTCTGCTGTTGTGGCAAAGAAGATGGATTTCATGCGAGGCTCAGTCCCTTGTGAGCATTGCCCAAATGCTGGTCATGTTCACCAGGAATTTGGACACATGACCATGTCAAAGTGGGCTGGAGTTCAGGGAGCCAAGTCCAGGAATCCAATGGATTCCCACCTCACAACAGATTCCTCACATGTCCCTCTTGCCACTTCTGCTTCCCACAGCCAACTGCAAAATGTAAAGGCATAATCTGTTGGTGGAGCCACTGTAATGAGTTGGGTTTCTCAGCATTTCAATCAAAAAGGGGAAAGACCATAGTTCTTCTGAAAGAAAAGTGGTGTGGACTGAGGGCTTCACAACTGAGGCAAATTGATGACTGAGGCTAATGCACATGTAGAACATAGAATCATTGAATGACTGGGGCCAGGAAGGCCATCAGGTCCAGCCTCCTGACACCACGTTACACCACCCCACTCAGGTGGCTGTCCAGTTTCGCCTTGAATGTGTCCAGTGTGGGAGAGCCCCCCACCCCTCCAGGCAGCTGGTTCCACTGCTGTCTTGCTCTGACTGTTAGGAAACTTTTCCTAATATCTAGCCTGAATCTGGACTGTCACAACTTGACTTGATTATTCCATGTCCTCTTTGTGACAGCCTTGGAGGTACTTATAGAGGCATATCATGTCCCCCTAAGTCTTCCCCTCTCAAGGCTGAACATGCCCAGCGCTCTTAGTCTCTCCTCACAGGGCAGTGTTTCCAAACCCTGGATCATTTTTGTTGCCCTTCTCTGGACCCTTTCTCATTTTTCTGCTTCTTTCTTAAATCTCGGTGCCCAGAACTGGACATAAGAAAAGCCATGCTGAATGAGACCAATGGTCTATCTCAGGGCTTAAAATTTCAAGTCTAGACCTTCTAGCCAGGCAAAAACCTTACTGTCCACCTGGAGCATGCAACCTCGCGGGGCAGAGACATCTCCCCAGATCCTCCGCCACCCACCCACCATTGCATCCTCCGGCTCCTTCCAGCTTTCCCGTGCACTGGAATGGCGGGATGCGGGGTGGGGTGGGGGGAGGAAAAGCTCTCCCAATTCACATTGCTTGGCCCCTCCAGGAAGGCAGAGACCCCCAGCCTCGCTTTGTCTCTGTTCAGGCCAAGAAGCAGCCGCCGGGCTTGCCTTAGGGGGCGAGCAGAGGATGCCAGAGCCCCACCACCTGCTCTGCGCCCTCCCACCTCCAATCGCCTGCAATAAGCATGGGGGGGGGGGTCCTTTGCGGCCCATCTAAGGGTTAAAGCAAGAGAGGGCTGCTTCATAGAAGAGCCAGTGGAGAGACAGGCCCGAGGATCGCGGAAAGCAGATGCGCCCGGGCGAATGTACACGTGAGTCGAAGTCTCTGCCTGTGCAGGTCCGTGTGGGTTTGCTTCCCAGTTAGGGTCCCATTTGCAAATAGGGATGCAGGGCATTACTGTGTTCGCCCTAAAGGAATTTACACTCGCATTTGGCGAGCAGGCGAGCGGAATTTTCAAGCCAGTGCGGTGCAGTGGTTAAGAGCATGGACTGGGACTCAGACGATCCGGGTTCGAGTCCCACTCAGCCATGGAGCCAACTGGGTGACTTTGGGCCAGTCACAGACTCTCAGCCCAACCTACCTCACAGGGTTGTTGTTGTGGGGATAACATGGAGGAGAAGATGTAAGCTGCCCTGAGCCCTTTGTAGGAAAAAGGCAGGATATAAATCGAAAAATAAAATCTGGTCCAGCTTTCCATTCATACTGCGCCAAGCCAGCTACCTGCAGGATCCCTTGAGCAGGATCGGTGCAAGACTCCCCCTCAGCCAAGCTCCTCAGCAACTCCTCAGGCATGAGCTCTCTGATAGTGGAGCTTGCAATAGCCAGCAAGGCCAGTAGCCACTGGGAGCGTCCTCCTCCTATTTGCTTTTAATAGAAAGCCACCAAAAGGCACTGACCTCTCTCTGAAACTCGGTGAAGGAAAGGGGTGCATGTGTGTATACGTGTGTGTGTGTTTGTACACACTCAATGAAGAACACAAAAGGCACAATCATCCAAGTGCCTTTATCTCTTTTTTCCCCTCAACGGAGTCTTTTCATTGTCTTTTAATGTTTTTTAATTCTTCTTAACATTCTATCAATTGTATTCTATCGTTTTTATACCTTGTTGTAAACCACCCAGAGCGCTTTGGCTATGGGTTGTATAGAAATGAAATTGATGATGATGATGATGATGATGATGATGATGATTGCACAGAAAATTACACGAGCTGTTACTTAAAGAAGAAAAAGCAATCTTACAAGTGCCAGGAACAGTGGCCCCTGCACCTACTTTGGCTGGCTTCCATCCCCACAGAAGGGCTTGCAACATCTGCAAAGGTCATTCAATCCTGAGAAAGAAAAGAAAAAAAGAAACTCACAGCCATTCATTGATTTCCCCATTATAGTAAATGTGGAGGATTTTGACAGATCTCCACAGCTTCAAAGTAGTGCTTGGCTTAAATGGCTGCTCCAAATTCACCGCCTTATTCTCAGGCAGTGATTATGGGCAACCATTTCAGTAATTTCTTCAGTGGAGAAATTCTCAGTAATTCTGCAGAGAAGGACTTCGAAAGAACAGGGGCAGTGCCTGGCAGTGTTCCCCTGCTGCCCCCACCTTGCTTTTTAACAGGAGCATCCAGCCTCATTCCAAGGGTGTATTGTGCTGAGAAGGCGGGGGCGGGGGGAGATGGCTGCCAATAGGACCACCGCCCCCTCTGCTCGTATCCATTAAATGATGTGTTTCACCCTTTAAAAGCAAAAGGGAAGGGAAGGGAAATCAGCTTGTGCAAATCTCCAAGCGCCTGTCACTGAACATCTCTGGGAGCTTTTGCTCCACCCCATCACACTGAACAACAGATTCCCTGCCTTCTTTCATCAGAACCATCCTGATCCCCGTTGCAATGCTGAGCCAGACAATCTTCAGAGGAGCCGTACCACTAATGCCCCTATTAAACAGATGCCTGTAAGGCCCTCAGAATCCCACATAATTAGTCTTCATACCATCTGTGTTCCTAAATCTCTCTCTCTCACACACACACACACACAAACACCAATTTCTCCCTCAGGCAGCCCCCCTACCGCATGGACTCCAGGCCTCAGACAGCTGAGATCTCTGCATGGAGAACCCCACAGCTTGCACCAGGCCCCAGAAAGCTTGAAGCTGCTACAGCTGCCTTGAGGGAAGCCCTCTTGGAATCTGGTATGTTAAAAAAGAAATATGAACACAAGAAAGGGAAAAAAATGCAGCCCTTTTTATCTTTCCAAAGAGAACCATGGGCTCTTTCTTGTGACATGGTGTAAACAGAGATGTTAAAGAATATGTGCAAACTGGAACCACATGCTGACTGTTGTAGCTGGTCTTAAAAAGATAAATACCAGATGGAAAACTGTGAGACAAGCAAGAAGGATGAGGCATCTGGTCACAAGTTTACAGCAGACAAAAGGCTTCCTGTTCCCCATATCAGGCTTCCAGAAAGTAATATTTGTCTCGTTAGAAGTGGAACTGCATGCCTTACCTTCTAGGATTCTACAATTATCAATACAGGATGGGTTTGGGACACCCCTAGTTTCATCCTTGGGATTACTTCCTGACATGCCGTCCTAATCTATCTCATGCATTGCCTGGTTAGACAGGGTCAACTCTACCTCATTTATTCTCCAATACTTTAACTTGGAAGGAAAAAGCATTGTTTGTCCTTATTTGTTAAAGGTGCACCAGATGAAGGATAACAGTTGTTCAGATATGCTTATGCCACTGATGTGTGAAATACAAGCTGGGCACTGTAGTGCTCATTCATATACGTTGATGGGCTTGTGCACTAGAAGTAAGAGTCAAGCAACTCTCCTGAAAACCCCAAAACAACTTTTGGAGACTCTGAAAAAGATGACAGCTTTCTGCACACCTTGCAGGGCAATGAACTGTCCAGATGCTTAGGAGCAAACAGGAAATTTTCTCATATGAGGTGTGAGGTACACCATATATAACAAACCATAATTTTGCTCAGGTTCTCTTTTTCCCAACACTGTGTAAATTCACATCAGATCCGGGATGCATTTACGTTTAGTCTGTGTGGACATCCGTACATCACTTCATGTACATTTTTCTTTCATTTTTGTACTTACATTTTCAAACATATTCTTTTAAAACATTCTTATGCACATATTTTGCAAATGCATGGATTTTTGACCTTGAAACATGTTTATTTGAAAAAAATAAAATGTGCAGTTTTTAAAGGCACTCATTTTGAATTTTTTAAAACTGAACTGTGTGGCAACGTGCTGAAACATGCAGTTTTGATAGGAAACACGTTTCTGGTTTCTACTTTGGGTTAGGAGATGAAAATTTGATTAGTTTGTATTGAAATGCAAGCCAGGTTTCTCGCCTGTCCATAAACAATGAGATTATTTGTCCACCTAGATCAGGGCAGTCCAACTCTTTGCACCTTGAGGGTCTCATGAGGACTTTGACATGGAACCCGGGGGGGGGGGCTTTCTTCCCTTTTTCTTCCTTCTTGGAATAGTGACCCTCTTATACCTGAGCTGGGGCAAGCTCTTGTAAGGCTTCCAGCCTGAGCCTCAGGAAAAGAGCAAGATGAGCCAGTGGCCTCAGAAGAGCTTGCCTCAATCATGCCCACACCATCACTGGAATCCAGACCGGGGCTGGGTGAAGGGGCTCTGAGTGGCCAGAGGGGCCACATGCAGCCTGAAGGCCATGTCTTGGCCCACACCCATCTATCCAATATTGCTCAGTTTCACAATGAAATGGTTCTGCTGTGAACTTCCCCATCACCTGCTACTGGATCCTTCCCAGGTGGAGAGGTCAGGGACGGAATCTGGGAGTTTCTGTTGCAACTTTGATGCTCTCCCACTTGGCTGCTTGGATCTTCTGCTTACTGGTGGGTCCTTGGTTCCAAGGCACCACCAACAAACGTTCTCTCTGCCTCCAGTTTTCTTGCCTTTGCTCCTTCATTATGGTAGGTTTTCTTGGGAAGTCCCAGAACAGCTTGGAACTAACTCTTCTGGGCATTTTTCCATGAATTCTTCCATAGGTCAGAATAAAATGAATTCTTATAAGGGGAGTCTGACATCCCACAACCAAAATTCACCAGGGTGCAATTAAAAAGCAAAAGAGTAAATACAGTTCCAAGTACTATGAAGCATAGATAGAGGGAGAATGAGTCATAAAGCAATAAATATCTTAGTTACAAGGAAGCTGTGGATAAATTTTTAAGAAAACATGTAGATTCATGCCTAGGACTTTCTCTTCCCATGGGCTTTGAGCATATCAGCATTATCAGATAACTTTAAGAAGCCGTTTCCTTTCATTGGTTGCCAAATATTTATGAACAACCAACTCAACGGTATTCTGTTCCCAGCAGGAATATTTTCACTAAGGGACTTTTACTGATGAAGGAAAACAAAATAGAAAATAACTGAAGTGCTATCTTTTGGTACAGAGAATGTTTTGATTCTCCTTGTTCATATGAAATTGGTTTATTGCCCAAATAGGCCAACTGGGAAAAGACTTATAAGAGAAAGAAAAGATATATGACTTACAACCAATTCTCTACATTTATGCAGAAATTCTGTTCAGGAGTATGGAAGAATGAGAGTATATTGGACAGAGCTTGCCATCCATGACTCATTGGTAGGAAATGAAACAGAAGAATAGCTCCTAGAATTTTGTGAAGTCAACGTATTTATATTTTAAGCAACCAATCAGATGAGTGTATTCATGGACATCACCAGATGGCCACCATAGAAATAAATTGATTGATTGGATGTAGGAGACAGAGAATCTGTCCTCCCACTGCCCAGACAAGATCAGGAACACAATGTAGTAGCGGCTGTGAACAATTAATATCAAAAATCAGAGTAAAGTTGAAAAAGGATCACTAACAGAAGCATAGCACTAGAATGCAACTGAAGTAACATTCCTGAAGAATATAAAGTCTACAAAAAGATTTGCATTATTGAACTCAGTTGGCCATGAGCCAGAAGAAGTTGTGGACTGAAGCATTATGAAACAATAATGACAGACACGTTATTAGAGAAATATGCAAAAATATTACTGTAGCAATAAAGGTTTAGGGGTCAAGGAAGCCAGATGGATGACAGAAAATCTCACACAGGTGAGAAGCAAAAATTAAAAAATGAAAGAAATTTGGTCAGAAACCTATCACATAGATATAAAAGGAGCTATTACACTGGCCAGTGCAAAAGATAAAAGAGAATAATAGAGGAAAAAACTAGAGACCTCTTCCAGAAGTTTCAAGAAATCAAGGGGGAATTCAAACATGGGTTAAGAATCCTGAAAGATCAACATGGGAGCACATTATTAGACCATGATGAAATAAAGGGAAGGAGGACAAACCTTGTGGAATTCTATGACAAGGTTTCAAGATGGCTAGATGGAGGGGATGCAGTGGATGTGCAAGAACCCACAAACTGGAAATGTTTGATATACATTCCAATCCATAAGAAAGGAGATACAAAAAGAGTGTAGGAATCATTGCACTAATTTCTCATACAAGCAAAGTTGCTACAAAGATTTTTACCCTATCTGGAGCAAAAATTTAAAAAAATGTCCAGCCTTCAAGCTGGACTCCAAAGAGGAAGAGACATGTGCTGGAAACATAGAACATAGAAACAGAGCGAGTCAGAAGGGGTCTTCCAGGCCATCTAGTCTGACCGCAGCTCCAGCCGGCTCCATTCATGACATGCTTACCATGTACATGTCCAGTGAGAGATCATATTGCAAATATATATTGGAGATTATGTCACTGGAGATCATTTTGCTAATATATATTGTCTGTTGAAGTGCAGAAAAGAATTTCAGAAATAGATCAGTCTATGTTTTATATTCTACAGCAAAGCCTTTCACTGTGTGGATCATGAGAAGCTGTGGATGGTCCTGGGCCTCAGCTCTTGATTGTCCTGCTGTCTAAGCTGTATCATAGACAAGAAGCTAATATGGGGAAAGACTATGGAGAAACGGAATGGTTTGCCATAAGCAAAGGTGTCAGACAAGGGTGTATTTTATCTCCCTATCTGTTCAAACCATATGCAGTATATATCATAAGGAAAGTTGGGTTACAATCAGAGGAAGGATGAGTGAACACTGGCAGAAGATACTTCTGTAATTTAAGATATGTATTTAAGAGGATACCATTCTACTCTCAGAACTGGAATGACTCCTGTTGAAAGTAAAAGAAAAAGGTGCAAGAGCAGGATTGCAGCTGAACATCAAGAGAACACAAGTAACAACCACAGAAGAATTACAGAACTTTAACCTTCAGCTATGAAGAAATCAAAATTGCAGAAGATTTTGTACACTTGGCAAAGTCATGATTTCAGAGGGGGATTGCAGGCAAGACATTCAAAGAAGATTGAGCCTTGGAAGGGCAGCAATGAAGGAACTAGAAAAATCATTCAGTGTAAGGACTGTTCACTGCAGACCAAAGCCAAGGTCATCCATATCATTGCCTTCCCAATCATTGTGCATGGCTGGACAGTCATCGAAGTGGAAGAAAATGGGTGTGATCAAAATCTGGTGCTGGGGGAGAGCTTTGTGAATACCCTGAACTGGCAGAAAGGTGAACAAATGGGTCGAGCATCAAATCAGGCCTCTGGGGTACGGGTAGGGGGAGATGTGGGTCTGTGGAAAATTCAGTGCATGAATATATGCCTTTTGTTTGTTTCTCTCATCCAATTAGCTGCAGTTGTTAGAACACCTCACATTTGTGATCTTTATATTTGATTTACTGCCTAGTAATTTACTATTAATGTCTGTAAGTTTTGCCATCTCGCTTGTTAATTATCCCACAGCTCCATTTTGATCGGATTATTAATCCTTTGAACACAACATCTCTTGTTTGTTTGTTTATTTCACTGGATGCTTGTTAGTTTTGGAATTACTTCATTTTCAGAATTGTGTGATGGCCTCATCTTTAGTAATCAGTTAATGTGTGAATATTGCTCTAGTTTAATTGTTTTCGTTTCACTGGCAAGAATTTAAGTGTCTTATTTTTGAAGACAGGATACGTGCAGTGGAACTCAGCCAGGAGGCCTGCTTCAAGGGTATCTTGAAGCACTTACTGTCACAGAAAGTTTTGGTGGCCACCAATTTGAATGGCTTTAAGAGGGGATTGGATAGATTCATGAGGGGGAGACTATCAGTGGCTACCAGCCTTGCTGGCCATGGGCTGCCTCCCTTAGCAGAGGTGTCATGCCTGAATACACCAGTTGGTAAGCTACTTGGACGGCTCTTGTGCCCATCTTGCTTTGGCAAATCCACGGGATGCTCTTTTACCACCTTGTGTGCAGACTGCTGGGTTAGATGGGCCTTTGGTCTGATCCAGTATGACTTTTCTTATCAGATTAATCTTCCACTGTTTGGTGCCTCCAGATGTTTTGGGACACAACTCCTTCCATTCCTAACCACTGGCTATTGGGGCTCGGGCTAATGGGAATTGAAGCCCAAAGCCTCAAGAAGTCATCAGCTTAGGGACAGCTGGTCCAGAAGAACAGAAGCCTTGTCATTAAAAATGGCACTTTCAGCTCTAGTGAAGAAGATGCATGCATAAAGAAATCTGATCTGACTTTCTTAGGTTGAGTGAACCATGAAATATCAAGGGGTTGATACTTGGGGGGCACTGGAAGACTTCTCATTTCTGTATCTCTACTGTGTCTTATTTGGCCAAATATGTGCAGGGTACCACACTGTACCATTTTCTACAATAATGCATCTCTTCCACAAAATGAAAGGTTGTTCCTCTTTTCTGGCTGGCAGTCAATGGTCTATTGAACTATTGACGTATAATGCTAGGATGTGTTTTGTCAGTGCATAGCACAGTTATTTTGGCTAGTTAACACCCTCCCTTCGCTCTCTTTGGTATTGTTATTTACAAGCTAAAACTGTACAATTTGTAATAAAAGCTCTGCTTTAGACTTTTGTATCCATGGTATTCTTTGCATTGTATGAAGCAGGCAACAGGTTGTTCTCGTAATCATAATAGCATTGAGTGTTGGTCATTAATACAAATGTTGTTGGCAATGTTTTATGTGTGTGTTACTCTCTTGGAGGGGGCTTAGAGGTATGTCCGTGCAGCACATAGCTGAAAGGCCCGAAACCAGACGCCCTCCTGATGTTCTGGACATGAAGTTACAGCAGTCCTAGTACGAAAACTTCAGTGCACATAACACTTAGAGACGTCCCTGTTTCAATCTTCAACACAGATATAAATGGGTTGGGAGTGAATGTTTTCAAAATATGTGCAAACCCTCGAACTTGCACTCTCATTTGGAAAATGCTCCACTTTCCCAAGATGAACAGGTTTTTTTCCCCATTCAGATGAACCAAAACACTGTTTGCCCTTGAAAGTGGATGTGAACGGAATCACACTTGTGAGAAATATCATGGAACACTGTGATACCAGCTGCTCTGACAAAGGTGGTCGTCAGTGGCCCAGAATAAAGTAATATTTTTTTGTTGTTATATTGTTATTATTTTTGTCTTTTTGTCTTTTGTTTCTGTTGTGAGCCACCCCGAGGATTTGTTGCAATGGAGGCGGCATAAAAATGTTTTAAATAAATAAATATCTAAAGTGAAAATTGAAACTGAGTTGAGGGTTTATGCGAGTGGGAATGGAAGCATCCCAGGTCTTGAAGTATCCAAGCTGTGTCTTCTTTTTGGATGAAAGTTACAGCCCACGTAGAAGTTGTTCTTGAAAAAGCTGTGATGATTGTGGATGCCCATGAACTTTTACATTATATTCTCATGACATGGGGATTCACAGATGGAAAGGATTAGTAGATACAGAGAACAGTTGCAAAGAAATTTATACTCTGGTCCTGGAAGGAGAAACGCCCACCATCTATTATCCAGTAGACTGAAGACAATACTGTTCTTGCTGCAGCAAAATTTGAGCGTGCATATTGCAGTCATCTGTTTCATCTCAATGCTTATTTAGATACTTAGTATGCTTATATAAATATATATCTTTCAAGCAGAAATGCCCAAATGATTTGTTTGTTTTAAATCCATATCGTTGTGGATGATATTGCAATTAGGCACGCCTTTATTCTTGCTTCTCTTATATTCTTGCTATCTGTAAGACTGCCTGTAGTTTTTTCCCTTGCTCCTTTTACTTTGTTCTGTTATAATTGTAAATATTTTCTTTTTTTCAAAGAGGAAATGGTGATATGTCTGAAGAATTTTGAAGTAAATCAAAAAAGATCTGATAAAGCTAGCAAAATATTTCTATGCTGCAATTAGATTATGTCTAATCAGACTGTGGAATGAGGGAAGGAATAATTTTTCTTTGGATAATAACTGGTGGGGAGTACTGAATTGAATTTAGTTTCCCAGGTTAGGGTTATCTGGCCTAAAAGCTTAATGAGGCACCAAAGAAGTTCAGGAGAATAGAAAGGGAAAGGACCATTTAGTGGTGTTCTCCACCTGACTGGAGCATGCTCTCCCCAGTGGCACCTTCCTGCCATCTGTTTTGCAGGAATTTCATCCACATGCAGAAATTGGATGGCATAGAACAGGGAGTTTTAATGTCGGTTATATTCTTGAGTCTTGGAAGCATATTGCTAGTTGTTCCTGCTGCCCATTTTGTTGCATAGTTCAGAAAGTCTGGGAGGATACTCAGAACAGACTGTGCCCTGGCCTCCCCAGCCTCCACCCCTCCTCACCCACAGCCTTTCCGAGGTTGATTTTCCAACCTTGGAGAAGCAGCCATCCTGTTTCTATCTGCGGTAGAGTCAATGAGGTAGGAGACAGATTTCTGACTCCCTCACTGAAGGTCAGGGCATGTTCTCTGACCTTGAAAATACAATTCCAGGCCGTGCTACAGTTCCTTAGATTCTCACCCAGACCCCATAGAATTTGTCTCTAGGTATTTTACATAGCAAAGTACAAAAAACAGACTTGACCTTACTGGAGTCCTTGCAAATCCATAGCAAATCTTGTTCTGGCTGAAATGTTTATTTTTATTTTCACATGAAAAATTGATGCATTCTCGTTCAGGTGTACATGTCAGTTTTTACATTTTGAAGCATACACTTTTTCTTCCCATTGATTAAAAAGTGTTAATTGCTGGTGGGTTCATGGATAGGTTATTAGATTAATTATTATTTACTTTATACAAATGTTAAAGCCTCTTTTTTGGTAATAAGGAAAAATTAGTGACAGAATTGATGGCAGTAATAACAATCATTGCCCTTTTGTGTAATTTCCCACACTTAGCATTGTATGTTACTTTTGTGTAAGGTCCCTTGGTGTCTTTTTCTTTCTTTTTTTGTGTTTCTTTTTCATTGTTTTGTGCTTTTTTATTTAAATAAATAAAAGATAGGGTTTTTTTAAAAAATATGTCTGCACATTTCAAAAGTGTGTGTGTGAATATATAGATTCATGGGCATGCCTCAGCTCTATGCATGCTGTAGAACCCTATGGATACTTCTTTTTTGTTTGCCCACAAATCATAAGGCACATGACAAGCTTGGAAATATATGGATGCCAACTACAGATGGTATCCAAGTCAGTTTTCAGTCCAGAAAGTGTAAAAATGATGAAATGCAGGACTTGGGGGTAGGGGGGTAAGGGGTTGTTTCTGTTTTTTTCTTTTGTGAAATTTCTTGAAATGTTTGCACAAATTTGCAGCTAGTAACTATGTATCTCTGGTGCAAATTGCATACCTGGAGCAAATTGGGGACAATTGGTTAGATTCCAATTGTTGTTCTTGTTGGGTTCTTGTAGCATTTAAGGAGAGAAGTATGAAGACCTGCCCTTTTCACTGCACAGCCGCATGCTGACCTTGGCCACCGTGAATTTCCTGATCGTTAATTTCAAAATGCAGACCCCCCCTCTGCAATTTGCATAGATCTATGCAGACCACAGAATGGAGGCCTGACGTTCGCTCAGATTTCCTCAGCTTTTAAAAATAAATGTACATGAATGGTGGCCAATTTTGAAAAATGTAATTCACCATTCTAGGTTTACTTGCATCCACCCCAGCGGGTGTCAGCCCAGAGTTGATGGAATGAAATCCGCAGTGCCAAGTTGTGACGCTCAATTAGATGTTCAATGAAGCAATGAAGCTATGCAGAATCTACCCCTCTTCAGTTTGCAGATTTCTTGTCATGCTCTGCCACGACTTAGAAAGTGAGCCAAACTGAAAGAAGTCTGCACATGCTTGGGGAACCCTACATAACTACACAACTGACCATCTTCTTCCATGCCATGTGGTCATGTGAAGCTCAGTTCCTGAACATTCTGTACATTCTCTGGGAAGTCCAATTTATTTATTTATTACTCATCTATACCACCCCATGGGACTGCAGGTGGCACAGTGGTTTAAACCGCTGTGCTGCTGGGCTGGTTGATCGAAAGGTCGCCGGTTCGAATCTGCACAATGGAGTGAGTCCCCGTTGCTCCGTCCCAGCTCCTGCCCACCTTGCAGTCCGAAAGCATGCAAATGAGAGTAGATGAAAAGGTGCCACTTTGGTGGGCAGGTAACAGCGTTCTGTGCACTTTGGTGTTTAGTCATGCCAGCCACACGACCACGGAGACCATCTGTGGACAAGCGCTGGCTCCCTCGGCCAGGAAACGGAGATGCCCCCTAGAGTCAGGCATGGCTGGACGTAACGTCAAGGGGAAACCTTTACCTTAATACCACCCCATAGCTCATGGACTCTCTGGGCAGGTTACAGATTAGAAATACATAAATAGTCAATACAATAATCGTATTTAAATAAAACAGTAAAAACAGTATAAAAAGATCCACAGCGAATATAATAAAAGTAATAAATGGCTTGAGGGAATGTTACAAAAACCTTTAATATTTAAACCTGAAGTTTTCTTATTAGGCATTGTACCTGATGATGTTGATAATCAAGCAATGTATTTGATTCTACATGTAATTACTGAGGCGAGGATTGCATTTGCCCAACACTGGAGGAGCGAAGAACCACCCACTGATGAACTGATTTTTTAAAAGATTCTGGACTGTGCCGAAATGAACAGATTGACTTTGTCCCTGAAGGAGAAAGAGGATACATACTTCTATCAAACTTGGAACTCTTTTTATTATTGGCTAGCAAAATGGGACTATGCATAGATTTAAATATGTTTACGGATTGTTATTATTTTTTAAAAGTATGGGGGCTGACCCAGTAGGTTTGATGTTTCTGATGATTGATGTTTTTTAGTTTCTTTGTGTAAATTGGTAGAAAACAAATATAATAAAATTAACTTATGGTATATGAACAGCAGCAACAATAATAACAAATAATATTAAAAACTAACCCTTATGTAGTAAAATATGTGGAAAATAAAAAGGTTTTCACTTGATGCCAGATGTACCTCTCTGGGAAGCATGTTCTAGAGATGAGGTTCCACTACTGAAAAGGCCCTTCTTCAGGTAACTTTTTTTAAGGGGGAAGGGTCTCTGAGAAGGACCCCAATGGATGATCTTAGAGGCCAGGTAGGAACATATGGGACCAGGCGCTCCTTCGAAGAACCTGGTCCCAAGCTATTGGGCATTGGATGTTAAAAGCACTACTTTGAATTGGGCCTAGACGTCAATTGGCAGCCAATGAAGGAGTGGCATGATGTGATCTCAGTCTCCATTAACAGCCGTGCTGCTTTATTTTGAATCCGTTGGAGCTTCTGAAGCATTTTCAAAGGCAGCCCCATGTTGAGTGCATTACGGCGATCCATATGGGAGGCTACCAGGGCATGGATCACTGTAGCCAGGCCCTGGCTGTCCAAGTAGGGTTGGAGTTGGGAAATCAACCTAGGCTGAGAAAAGGTACTCCGTGCCACTGTGCCATTCAACTGGGGATTTAGAAACATAGAAACATAGAAACAGAGCGAGTCAGAAGGGGCCTCCTGGGCCATCTAGTCTGACCTCTGGCACCAGCCGGTTCCGCTCATGACATGCCCACCATGTACATGTCCAGCCTATCTTTGAACACCCTCACCGATGGGGCCTCAACGACCTCCCGTGGAAGCCCATTCCACGCCCTCGGGGTCCTAACTGTCAGGAAGTGCTTCCTGGCATTCAAATTGAACCTTGGCTCCCTGAGCTTTGCTCCATTGGAGCGCGTCCTGCTTTCCTCTGCAGGGGAGAACAGGCCTCTCCCCATCTCCATGTGACACCCCCTCACATACCTGTATGTTGCCAACATATCCCCTCTGAGTCTCCTCTTCTCCAGGCTGAAGAGACCCAGTTCCCTCAGTCTCGCCTCATACCCCATCCCCTGCAAACCAGCCACCATCCTTGTGGCCCTACGCTGCACTGACTCCAACCTGGCTATATCCTTTCTGTAATGAGGGGCCCAAAACTGAACACAATACTCCAGTTGCGGGCGCACCAGAGTCATGTAGAGTGGTAGTAATACCTCTCTTGATCTAGAAGCCACACTTCTGGCTATGCAACCAAGGGTGGCATTCGCCCTCTTGACCACCGCATCACACTGCTGACTCATGTTTAGCCTGCGGTCAACCAGTACCCCGAGGTCCCTTTCACAAGTGCTGCTCTCCAGCCACTTGTCCCCTAACCTGTACTTATGACAGCTATTCCTATGCCCCAAGTGCAAGACCTTGCACTTCTCCACATTGAACGCCATCCTGTTGTCTCCTGCCCACTTCCATAGTCTGTCCAGATCCTTTTGGATCTGGTGTATCTGCTCCTCAGTTGTGGCCACTGCTCCAGTTTTAGTGTCGTCTGCGAATTTGATCAGCAGACTGTTCACCCCTTCTTCCATGTCGTTAATGAAAAGATTAAACAGGATCGGCCCCAGGACAGAGCCCTGGGGGACCCCGCTTGTCACTGGCTGCCATCCCGACGATTCCCCGCTAATGGTTACCTTCTGCTTTTGGTCAGTCAACCATGCCCTAATCCACCGGACAGTGCTTTGGTGTATCCCAAAACTCCTCAGTTTCTCCACCAGGATATCATGGGGCACTTTGTCAAAGGCCTTGCTGAAATCCAGGTATACCACATCCACTGCATCCCCTCCATCTAGCCATCTAGCCATCTTGAAACCTTGTCATAGAATTCCACAAGGTTTGTCTGCCAGGACCTGTTTCTGCGGAAGCCGTGTTGTGTGGCTGTCAGCCTCCCTTCCCTATCTAGCATCACTAGATCTCTCTCTATTATGAGCCTTTCCATTGTTTTTCCTACAATGGACGTAAGGCTAACCGGTCTATAATTCCCCATGTCCTTCCTACTACCCTTTTTGAAAATTGGGACTACTGATGCCACCCTCCAGTCCTCTGGAACTTCACCCGTTCTCCACGAGGCCTCAAAAATGGAGGCCAGCGGGCGTGAGAGAACCCCTGCCAACTCTGTAAGTACTCTCGGGTGTAACCCGTCAGGGCCTGGCGCCTTTGTAATGTCCAATGCCCTGAGGAGCCCCTCGACTTCAAGGGGGGTGACTCTAATCTCTGCCCCTAAGTCCCCAGCCTCATCCAATCTCCTATACGGATATCCCCCGTCCTGCTTTGGGGAGAACACAGAGGCAAAATATTCATTTAGCATCTGTGCCTGTTCCCTCATGTCAGTCACTGGATCTCCTTCCTCCTTATTTAGTGGTCCCACCACTTGTCTCCCCTTCCTTTTCCTATTTACATGCTGGAAGAAGCCCTTTTTGTTGCTCTTGATATTCTTGGCAAGTCTCAGCTCATAATCAGCCTTAGCCTTGCGAAGAATCCTTCTGCAACGGGCCTGCTCCTCCTGGTATACCCTTTTGTCTATTTCCCCCAGTACCCATTTCCTATGGAGGCTCCTCTTTTGTCTAATCCCCCTAACCACCTCCTTTCGCATCCATGGCGGCACTCTCCTCCGCCTCCCCACCTTACTGACTAGAGGTATCGTCAGGGCTTGCGCCTGCAAAACCTCCCTTTTGAGTGCCATCCACCCCTCCTCTACTCGCTTACCTTCCAGTAACCTATCCCAGGAGACTTTCCCCAGCCTGGCCTTCAGTTGGCCAAAGTTGGCCCTCTTGAAGTCCCAGCTTCTAGTGCTCGCCCTGCTGCACGGCCCCAGTCCTCTGATCTCAAAGCAAAGGATGGAGTGATCACTCGCATCCAGAGCTCCCCTAATCTGTACTTCATCTATCCGCTCCTCCCTATTGGTCAAGACCAAGTCCAGGATGTTTCCCCCCTCGTCGCCTCTCGGACCCTCTGTGTGAAAAACCCACCCTCTAGAGCTTCTAGGAAGTGACGTGACCTGGCTGTCACCGCCGAGTGAGTCTCCCAAGTAATATCTGGGAGATTGAAATCCCCCATAATTACTGTGTCTCTCCCCCGAGATATCCTTAGAATCTGGCCTGTCAGGACATCATCCAGGATCTCAAGTTGACCTGGAGGGCGATAACATACCCCCACTGTCAGGTCTCTTTCTCTGTCAAAGTATATTAGTATATTAATGGTCGGATGCTGAGGGGTTTGTTTTACTCTACTTATTTACTGTAAGCCATCCCAAGAGGTTTTGTAGCAGACGGGATAGACAAGCTTTGAATTAGTTAGTTAGTTAATTAATTAATTCACAGCCACAGGAAGTTGGATGAGAGTCTGGGGAGCTACAACCAGGAAATCCAGTGGATGCCCACCCCCAAAATAGACCCCTCACACATCTCGAATGGTCACCCCCCTTCAGTTTCCTCACCCATCCCTAACTGCCATGACATTTGCCCCCAGGTTTGGCATGTGCCCCACTGCTTGCTCCAAGGAAGGGCAAGATATTGATCAAGGGATCACGGTAGAAATGTCAGCGGCTCGATGGTCTGCACTGGGTGGCCGAGGGTTCCCAGCATCCCAGCCCCTCCTCCCATGGCAGTGCGACTGCACAGGATCAGTTCGACTTTGATTCCTGGTGTAGGCAGAACCCCATGAAGCAGAACGTACTCTTCTCCTCTCTGTTCTCATCCATGACAGCACATCTGCATTGCCCCACGTCCAGGAAAGAGACAGGTAGACAAGGACCCGCAGTTAGGAGGGAGCTGAATTAAGCACCTGTGGCTGGGCCAGGTGGGTGGCAGCAGAGTCTAAGTATGGAGGAGCTGCAGTAGGAATATCACTCACGGGTTCGGTGCCCAGTACAAATCTGAACTGGAACTCCTGCAGATCAGTGACACGGACATAGACTCTGGACAGAAAGTGTGCCCAGAGCCCTGGTTAAAAGCAGCCAATGCCTTCATTTTATAGGCATCCTTCTTTAGATTCTCAGATATTCAGATATGATTTCTCTGTTTGAGGAATCATAGACCTGTAGAGCTGGAAGGGGCCATGAAGGCCATCTAGTCCAACCCCCTGCTGTTGCAGGACACCAAGTCACACCATCCCACTCAGAGGACTGTCCAGTTTCTTTCTGAATGTCCCTAGTGTGGGGGAGCCCACCACCTCTCCAGGCAGCTGGTTTCGATGCATGTAAGAAATCTGGGATCCATGGGAACAATCTCTCGTGTGTGTCCTAAAAATCAGTAAATGAACACAGAAACATCAAATGTCTGGGGTGTCTCCATTCCCCCACCCCCGGTCTTCTGGGAATGAGCAAGGTAGGTGGGCCTGTCAGCACTGAAACAATGAAGGAGTCAGAAAAGACATTTCTGGATATCAAATATCACAATCAAAGTCAGTGGGGACATCTGAGCAATTCATCCGGTTCAAATAAGGACAGCAGAAATGCTGGGTTTGTTTTTGTTTTAAGCAAATCAGAGAGAGAGAGAGGGAGGGAAGTGTATATGGAGAGCGAGTTGGCTTAGTAGGGCGGATGTGACTAGAGACCTTAAATGCCATATTGCTTTCCTTGAGCACGAAGACTCACCACCTCTTAATCCCATGATCCTTACCCTGAAGGGAAACAGTGGATTAGATGAGCATCACTATTAAATGGCCAAACACCGTCTTCCCATTTTATCTGCTTGCTTTGAGCTATTTACAAGATCATCTTGACATGTGGCAGTGAAGCCTTTGCAAAGGTTGGTTCCCTGCATGCACGAGGTGGGATGCCAGAAGTGGAACCCAGCATACTGCTTCTGGGGGCAACCAGCAAGCCGAGCTTTTCCAGGGCTTTCACCAAGGCCGCCATGCGAACCTTGAGGCGCTACACGAAGAAACAACTAAGGTGCCATGAATAGGTTTCCACTGTTTCCCCTTTAAGGACTACAGTTCAGGTGGCAACATTTTAGCTGAGGTCTGATGGGTTGCTAGTAAAGCAGTTGTATTACGTTCGTGTTGGAAGCACATCTTTCGAAGGCTCAAGTTGAGCACTTTTGTCAGAGACATCACATTAAAAAAGTCAGTAATTCTCAAGAAGTGCATGGATAGTGGGGGAAACAGGGCAAAGTAGCATGTCGTTGCAAAGCATCATCAAGAAGCGCTGTAGCCCTTGTCTGTAAATGCATTTCACATTGTCAGGGCCTCTTGTGGCTCAGACAGCTGTCAGATCACCGATAAGAAGGCTCAGGCAATAACTGAGATGTTTCCAATAAGGGAAGCAGCTGCTGACGGGGTCCTGGTGGATCCAATTTTCTATCTTCTGTGTGATTGTCCCCACAACAAATCCTCTGCGGCTGTAAAGCTGAATCACATTTAAACCATGAAGTGGCAATTATACAGGGGAGGGTGAAACGGAGGGGCAAAGATGGTCCAAACCAGGCTTCCTGTAATGGGCTGATGGCTGGCTCTGAATTCAGTGTAGCAACTGGAGACCAATGGGCCAGTCAGATGAGTTTTGTATATGTATTTCATTTAAAATGTGTGCCATGGGACTAGTGCAACCTGAGATGTCATTCCGGAGACAGTGTATTTGAAAAGTGCTGGAACCAGGGCAAAATTATTTTGTAAGTGGCACTTAGGGCTGGACAAGCTCTCAATTTTGGCTTCTTTCTTATTCTCATTGTGATATATTTATTGACTTATTAGAGTTGTATACCACCTATTGGCAGAAAATAGAAATTATAAATGCTTTTTTAAAAATCCTCCAGCCTTGAATATCCAATCTTTAAAATTCCAGTCCATTTCCTCCTGTTTCATCAGTTCGTAATTATCATCATCATCATCATCATCATCATCATGATTTCTTGGGGGAAGGGGTCCTTTTAAAAGGACTTTGCATAAAAAGTGAAAACCCATTTTGTGTGCATGTATCCTAACAGATGTATTTCTGGAGGCATTTCCCCCCAATATCCACATTTTTGCAAGCAAATTTAGGCAAGCATGAAGTTACACACAGTAAGGGGAAAAAATGCCAGCTTTGGATATAAGCTGATGAGATCTAAGCTAGCAGTGACTGATCAAGAAAGGGATCTTTAGGGTCGTCTGGAAATCCTCCCTGGAATCTGGTCCTCTTCTTCCTGTTGGGCTTCTTCTTGTGCTTGGCCCTCACTTAAGAAATGAGCGGAGCTGGCAGAAAGCCTGTGGCAGTTCATTTGTGCCACCAGCAACCTCTTCCTTGCAGCAAAAGTGAAGGCTGCCAGTGGCATGCATGGAAGAGAGCCCTTCTGTGGACTTGCTTCTGGCTCATGCCCACATGGATGCTTACCAGGAAGTAAGATTCGTGGTTGCGAGAAAGCAGGCGAGAGTCCAGGGAGCCAAGCCCAGGGAATCCAACAGCTTCTCGTGCCCAAAGTGAATTCCTCAACATCCCTTCTTGTGGCTCAGAGTTTGATGAAAGCATCAACCCAGTGCGCAGCTGCTGTGAAAAAGGGCAAAGTCCATGCTAGGGATCATTAGGAAAGGAATTGCAAATAAAGCCGGTAAGGTTGTACTCTGTCTGTACAAAATCTTTGGTGTGACTGTGCTTAGACTATTGTCTACTGTTTTGGTCACTGCACCTTGAAAAAGAATATTATTTAGTTGGAAAAAGTGAAGAGAAGGGCAATGAATATGATCAAGAGGTTGCCAGAGCTCCCTTATGAGGCATGTTTGCAACAGCTGGGATTGCTTAATTTAGGGAAAAAAAGACAAGGGGAGGCATGAGAAGGAGGCTCAGAATTATGCAGGGTGTGCAGAGAGAGTCCTTTTATTCCTCTAATGCTAAGATCTAGGGTCATCCCATTAGGGCTGTGATGAAACTCAGCAAGATCCATACTTCCAGCACCATGGAGGTCCAGAAATGCTCGTGGAATAAAGGTTGGGCAATTGTCAACCTTCCTGCAGGTGGCATGGGAGATGTTGCTTGTGTGGCAGCCACATGGGGCTTCACAGGAATGCAGTCCTGCACACTCACTGCTGAAGCCGCAATCCTCTTCTGCATCGGGTGCAGCAGCACAAAGAGAGGCTGTGTGAGACAGCGAAGAGGAATGCTGCTTGCCCAGCACATGAAGCTCAGCTCCCAGCACGCGAACACTGGGCATGCTCTCCAGGAGCTCAGACTCCAGAATGCAGCAAAATGGAGCAGAGTCCAAGGAGCAGAGCCCAAGGGCTCTGCCAGATTCCCAGCCCCAGTGTGGATTCCTCCGCATCCCTACATCTCTTGATGCTGATTCATGGGAGATTTCTTCACATGGTACCTAGTGGCACTGTGGAAGTCACTGTCAAAGGAAGTAGAGCTGGCCACTTATTTGAAAGGGACTGGAGAAGTTCAGGGAGGAGACAGCGATCAGTGGCTGGTGGTCCTGAAGGTTGGGTGCTCCCTCTAGTACCAGAAGGAGTATACTGATGTAGACTAGTCGCCGGGGACGTGTTGCACCGATCCTGCTTGAAGGATCATCATAAGAACAGTGCTAGATTGAGTGGACCAACTGTTCTGATCCAGGATGACTCTTGTTTTGTTGTTATGCTCTTATGTTTTGCAAAATTAATGTGAAAACAATTGGGAAGGAAGGAAGGAAGGAAGGAAGGAAGGAAGGAAGGAAGGAAGGAAGGAAGGAAGGAAGGAAGGTGGACAGGCAGGCAGGTACACAGGTAGGTAGGTAGTCTTCAAAACAGTGCTGATGTGCCTTAACGTATCAACTACATAGAGGGATCTTCAGTAACAAAGGATTTCTCCAGTGTCAGGGGCACCCTTAACACAAGCTAGTCAAATCACCATGCCATATGCAAGTAGCATGGATGAAGGGTTTTTATATTACACTGGATGGACATACATACCTGTACACTTTTCACATAGTGGTACACTGGATCCCTGTAATTGAAGACCAGTATACCCAGTGGCTGTACAGGCTTTACTTCCATCTTTGTTTGTTTGTTTATGCATTTGTATGCCACCCAATGCTCCAAGTAGAGTCTTCAAGTCCAAGTGGAACCAAGGTCCAATTTGGATGCCAGGAAGTACTTCCTGAAAGTTAGGACCACAAGGGTATGGAATGGGCTTCCCCGGGAGGTGGTTGAAGCCCTCTCAGAGATGGTGTTCAAGGATAGGGTGGACATGCACATGGGAGGCAGCTGGCATCAGGGGTCAGACTTGATGGCCTGGGAGGCCCCTTCTGACTTCATTGTTTCTTTGGTTCTATGTACTGAAATGAAGCACTAATGTTTTCCCATTGTTATGAGT
Organism: Varanus salvator macromaculatus; assembly: GCA_023646645.1. Taxonomy (NCBI): domain Eukaryota; kingdom Metazoa; phylum Chordata; class Lepidosauria; order Squamata; family Varanidae; genus Varanus; species Varanus salvator. The sequence goes on along the minus strand of JAIXND010000767.1, from coordinate 6,632,448 downwards.
AGAGAAACCATTCTATTGTGTGGGAGAAAGCAAAGGGAAATGGTCAGGAACATCTCTGCAATGGGTCCTAACCCTAATCAGTGTTCCCAATGAAATCATTGAGAAGAAAACAGAAGAATTATACACCTCTCCTTCAATCAACCCATTGTTCTACACACATGTCCTGCTTTCCCATTGTCTCAGCAAACTAGGGGTGGGTGGGAATTTTGCGAGTGTGTTCAATAAAGCTTAACAAACTTGGCAAATATCTTAGAAGGTAACTCTGGGGAATTCCTATTTGATGATGTGGACACTTTATTTAATATGTACATGCAGCCACTGGAAAAATTGTCCTGGAGTTCAAGGGTTTGCTGCCACCAGTATGCTGATGACACCCAACTCTATCTTTCCTTTGCATCCAAGTCCAAGGATGCTGTTCTGACTCTAAATCTGTTCCTGATGTGGGTGATGTACTGGATGAGGACCAACAAACTGAGGCAGGATCCAGATAAGACAGAAGTGATGCTGGTCCCTCAAAAGCAGATCAAGGAGTAGAGATCTGAAGGGGCTTATGGGCTGGACATACTCTTGGACTTGGCCTGAAGCTGGATGCTCCGGTCTCAGAGGCAGCCAGAAGAACCTTTGTGGAGCTGCATTCAATTGTTCCTGCTCCTAAAGATTCTGATCCAGCAGCAGCAGGCATGCCTTAGTAACATCCTTTTTAAACTACGGGAACATGTTCTCTGTTGTCATACTCGGCCATGGGCTTCAAACCCGATCAGAAACTTCCGCTGGTCCAAAATGCTGCAGGCAGGCTGCAGACCAGGATGGGTTAGAGGGAGTGCACAGCTCTCTTATTACAGCAGGTTCACTGGCTTCTTCTCTGTTCCATCTGCTTTCAAAAGTCAACATGCTGGGTGAAACCCAGGGCTAGCTAAGGTGCCAGAAATGCTGCCTTCTCCCATTAAGAGCCTGCCCAGGTCTTCTTTCAAGATTGGTGTCTTCAGAAGCTTCATGGTGTTTTCCATGACTGCTGCTTTATTCAGTGTAGCATTTGACCCGTAAGTTAACGAACACCCTTGCCTTGGCGGCTGTTTTGGATCCTTCGTTCTTATGGGGTTTTTCTTTTACTGCATTTTCATATATTCTTTTATTCAGCAAATGGTAATTCTCTCTCTAATCTACCTTCAGTGCCATTTCTTGATAGAAAAGTAAGGTTCGATTCAAATGAATAAACAAGTGGACCAAAAGAATGCAAGATAAAAATTCAAATGTTGGAGAAAACAAACGAAGAGGTTTGTCCCTCGCACAATAACATGCCTCTTCTGGCTTATTGTGCCATTTCGTCCTTGGAGGCACAGCACTATATTATGAATGTGAATTAAGGACCGTGAAGTTAAGGACCACAGACTAGCAGTCTTCCATTCTGATAATTTAAAATAAAAGCTCAGATTCTTGAGTCTTCATGGTCACATGCATTTACATAAATGCTCCAATTTGAATCACTTTATTAACATCTGAATATGTCCCAGTTTGTCCCCAACCATTTTGTAAATAAGCTTTCCGTGTTGCCTTAATTTGTTGCAAAGAAAATCTCTTAACTAACCTACTAATAATGCCACAATTGGATTTCAGCTCCCCTTAGGAAACCAGGCTGGACCGGCCAGGGAACTATAAAGGCAAATGTTTAAATCATTCAAGGTTTAATAAGCAGAGAAGCAGTGCTAAGTCTTGAACATATACAGGGCTACAAATAATCTTTTATATAAGGAGACAGCAAAGGAAGAATGAAAAATTGTTTTAATTTAAGTCCAGCAAATTAAATGGATTCAAGAAGCAAAAAGGTTGCCTCTTCAGTTAACATTCTGCTAGATGCTTCTACGATTTTCTTGGCACTGAGGCGGCTTTTTCTCAAACTCCTTTGTCTTTACATTCTTGACATCAATGCCCACTTGGTTTCAATGTACATTTTGTCACACTTTCTCCACCACCATCACCACAGCAATCCTAGACTGGAAAGTATCCAGAGATCTCAATAATTAAGTCTGCGATCTTAAGTTCATGATCTCTGTTTAACTAGTCAATTTGTTTTTAAGCCTTTTGGATGGATTTAGAAGACAAATCAAATAATTTGCCAAGAAAACACGGTGGCTGTCTTCCACTTGGGATGTGTAAAAACTCACAGGAGGAATCCCATTGACAGTTCATATTTCTTGACCTGAAGCAATGGATTTCCATGGAAATTCCATTGGCTAATAAAAATTAAAAATAATAAAAATAAATCCCCAGTTCTACATGTATTCCTATTGCTCCAGCTTTCTGACAGACTTTTAGCTACACCTTGGATAGTGGCGTACACTTATTTCAGTCAGTGATCATACCGCATCATGTTTCGCTTACTTTTAATTATCCATCCACTCACCCACCACCACCACCATCATCATCTAATTTCAGCAGGTAATACAGGCAAGGATTCATAGAGTGAATGACAGACCACAACCGTCCAAACAGCTTGTATGCAGGCCTCAGAAGCTAAAAACAAAACCAAAATAAAACCATCAGATCCTGACAAGACAGTGTCCTTGTTGCTTTGATCCCCAACACAGTGTCAGCATAGCCATCTGAGCAATCGTGGGTGCAGGTGAATCTATTTGCCATCTGGCTTTCCTTTGCACCTGCAAAAGGTAGTCCACATAGAAACATAGAAACAGAGCGAGTCAGAAGGGGTCTCCCGGGCCATCTAGTCTGACCTCTGGCATCAGCAGGCTCTGCTCACGACATGCCCACCATGTGCATGTCCAGCCTATCTCTGAACACCCTCACCGATGGGGCCTCAATGACCTCTCACATGTGTAGGATGGGTCTTCCAAGGGTTCTATCTGAGCCATCATGACAGAGCCCCTTCCCACTGTTCAAAAGCTCCACTTGCTGACATCCAGAAAGTTTGTTTGCCACGAACACCACCATAGAATAGACTCCACTCAGTCAGCAGATTCAGCCACATTCACCATGAGCATTTAGCTTTTTGTGTTCAAGTTGTCAACCCAACTATCTCGTTGCACTCAGCTCCGAGACATACCAAAGACCCAAGCTGGCTCCATGTTGTGGCTGATGGTGCTCAATGAGCACACCTGATGATTTCCAATTTGCCAAGCCATCCCCCATGATGCCAAGCAGAGACAAAGGCCTTGGTAGGACCACCAGCCACATTTTCAGGAAATTCAAAAACTTATATTAGCACTAACTGCATAGGGAAATAGAGGGGAGCTGCCAGCATGCACCTAATCTAGATGAATCTAATTCTTTATCCAGCCTCCAGGAGGTCTGGCTGATTGCTATACAGCTATGGATGTTCACTTGTGAGTAAGTTCCACTGAATTCAATTACTTAGGTGTGCACAGAATTGCACTCTCTATAATTTATTTCACACAGTGTCACATTGTGTCATGGGATTTGTAGTCAAGCTTACCTACCTCACCCACCCCATAAACCTCAATGGTGAAATGGAATTACTCATTAATGAAGGATACTTTATCTGCATTCAGCAGCAGCATTTCTGAACGAAATTAGAGATACATTTTGGCATGAAAGCTTAACATTTTTAATTGGTAACTCCCTCCATCTGTTGTTTAACTCTCTTCTCTTGGAGACTCACCAAAATCCTAGCCTGGACATCTCTTGAAAAGGTGGTAAAATTATCTTTGGGCTGACTTTTGATTTCAAAGGTTAAGCTGGAGAGGGTAGCATTGGTATACTATTTTCCCCTCCTCCTCCTCCTCTGAGAGGAAGAGGAGGAGGAGGAGGAGGAAGAAGGGGAAGAAGAAGGGGAAGAGGAAGAGGAGGAGGAGAAGTCAGATATTATTACTCAGTCTTTGAGTACAAAATGGGCCAGGCTAATGATTTAAATAGCTCTTCAAAAGACCCCCTTTTAATAACATTGAGATGTTTCTTGGTATGTAGTATTAAGAGGCAAAAATACTCATCATTTTGTCTTAACAACCTGTGAGCGTCCTTCGGGAGGAAAGATCTGTGATAAAGTACACATACACCCCAATTAAATTATCTTTTGTCCCACTGTTTCTTTGCTCCAAATGGACTGTGGACCCATGAGAGACAGAGCAATCTAATTGTGCTATTACTGTTAAATCCCACAAGATTATAAGCAAAAATATTTGAACAATGAAGATAGCATTAACACACCAAACTAAGTTGGCTAAGTTTTGTTTTGACAGGAAATGTACGCCTAGGCAATATCACTACAGACTGCAAGTATAACCTTGCATGGTTCAACGTCTTGAGTGCAGTTTTGCACAGTGGCTCACACAGTAACATAGAAACATAGAAACAGAGCGAGTCAGAAGGGGCCTCCTGGGCCATCTAGTCTGACCTCCGGCACCAGCCGGCTCCGCTCATGACATGCCCACCATGTGCATGTCCAGCCTATCTTTGAACACCCTCACCGATGGGGCCTCAACGACCTCCCGTGGAAGCCCATTCCACGCCCTCGGGGTCCTAACTGTCAGGAAGTGCTTCCTGGCATTCAAATTGAACCTTGGCTCCCTGAGCTTTGCTCCATTGGAGCGCGTCCTGCCTTCCTCTGCAGGGGAGAACAGGCCTCTCCCCATCTCCATGTGACACCCCCTCACATACCTGTATGTTGCCAACATATCCCCTCTGAGTCTCCTCTTCTCCAGGCTGAAGAGACCCAGTTCCCTCAGTCTCGCCTCATACCCCATCCCCTGTGAACCAGCCACCATCCTTGTGGCCCTACGCTGCACTGACTCCAACCTGGCTATATCCTTTCTGTAATGAGGGGCCCAAAACTGAACACAATACTCCAGTTGCGGGCGCACCAGAGTCATGTAGAGTGGTAGTAATACCTCTCTTGATCTAGAAGCCACACTTCTGGCTATGCAACCAAGGGTGGCATTCGCCCTCTTGACCACCGTATCACACTGCTGACTCATGTTTAGCCTGCGGTCAACCAGTACCCCGAGGTCCCTTTCACAAGTGCTGCTCTCCAGCCACTTGTCCCCTAACCTGTACTTATGACAGCTATTCCTATGCCCCAAGTGCAAGACCTTGCACTTCTCCACATTGAACGCCATCCTGTTGTCTCCTGCCCACTTCCATAGTCTGTCCAGATCCTTTTGGATCTGGTGTATCTGCTCCTCAGTTGTGGCCACTGCTCCAGTTTTAGTGTCATCTGCGAATTTGATCAGCAGACTGTTCACCCCTTCTTCCATGTCGTTAATGAAAAGATTAAACAGGATCGGCCCCAGGACAGAGCCCTGGGGGACCCCGCTTGTCACTGGCTGCCATCCCGACGATTCCCCGCTAATGGTTACCTTCTGCTTTCGGTCAGTCAGCCATGCCCTAATCCACTGGACAGTGCTTTGGTGTATCCCAAAACTCCTCAGTTTCTCCACCAGGATATCATGGGGCACTTTGTCAAAGGCCTTGCTGAAATCCAGGTATACCACATCCACTGCATCCCCTCCATCTAGCCATCTTGAAACCTTGTCATAGAATTCCACAAGGTTTGTCTGGCAGGACCTGTTTCTGCGGAAGCCATGTTGTGTGGCTGTCAGCCTCCCTTCCCTATCTAGCATCACTAGATCTCTCTCTATTATGAGCCTTTCCATTGTTTTTCCTACAATGGATGTAAGGCTAATCGGTCTATAATTCCCCATGTCCTTCCTACTATCCTTTTTGAAAATTGGTAGAGTGCCACTCTGGGATGTGGGCACATCCCATGATGTGCGCATGGTGCGCATGTCGTGAGCGGAGCCGGCTGGTGCCGGGGGTCAGACTAGATGGCCCAGGAGACCCCTCCTGACTCGCTCTGTTTCTCTGTGTCTATGCTGTGACCTGAGCTGCGAAGGAGCTGTCCTTGGTGCTGAACTGCATCCCACAACCAGCTTCGCACACGCATAGCTCCTGTATGGTTCAACCTAACATTGGGACCCCCAGCTTCCATTGGATGTACATGGATTTTGCTTGTTTTTACAAAATAGTGAACAAGTCCCTGATGCAATCCCAGATGTGGACTCAACCTGAAGGAGTGCCTTCTTCCCTATGTGCCAGCACACCCCTTGAGATCTGAAGCAGAGGTCCTTCTCTGGGAACCCTCTTTGAAGGAAGTTAGAGAGCCATTGTGGTGTAGTGGTGAGAGCATGAGACTGGGATTCAGGCCATCCGGGTTCGAGTCCCTGCTCGGCCATGGAGCCAACTGGGTGACTTTGGGCCAGTCACAGACTCTCAGCCCAGCCTACCTCACAGGGTTGTTGTTGTGGGGATAAGATGGAGGAGGAGAGATGATGTAAGCCAGCTTGAGCCCTTTGTAGGAAAAAGGCAGGATATAAATCGCAATATAAATAAATAAATAAATTAAGAGGGTAGCTACTCAGAGAGGGGCCTTTTCAGCAGTGGCACCCTGACTGAGGAACACGTTCCCCAGGGAGGTTTGCTTGGTGCCATCACTTTATTCTTTTCAGAGACAGGTAAAGATCATTTATTTTCTCAATATTTTAACAGTTAATTGGTTTTATCCTTGTTTTTATCATTATTTAACAGATGCAGTGTGTTGTGTGTTGTTGTTGTTGTTGTTGTTACGGTTTGCTATCTTTTTTGGTTTTTTCTAAGCCATCCAGAGACTTTCAGTATTGGGATGGCATATAAAAACTTTAACAAAACAAACAAACAAACAAAAACAAACAAGCAAGCAGAAGAATATGTTTCCTGAAAATGTTTGGAAATAATTGACCATGAAGACTTTTTTTTGAGGGAGGGAGGTTAAGCAGTTTTAAAACAGTGCAATTTCAGGCTTAGATTTGGGGAAGATGTGCAAGTTTGGAAAATCCACCCATGTTTTATGTCATTTCACTGCTTGATTGCGTGAGATTTGCCTACTTTTAATGCCCATGAAGATCAGACAGAGGTACAAATGATTGTGCTAACTGAACAACAACAAACAAATATTCAAAGAATCTGGATGGATATGAACGTCACTCATTCAAGCAGTCCTTGGCTAGAGGTCTGTGGGAATAGATACGCCTTCGCGGACAGGTTAATTTAGGATATATGGCTTTTAAACTAAGTTGTACTGAAGTGCCCTGCAACCAGTCAGGACACTCTGAGGTGAACCAAGTGCTAAGCACCATGGACTATGGGATGAAGCTGGTTGCTGAAACTCGGGGACAGATATGCACTGCAACACACATTTGGGTGACTCGGTACGTAGAGTACAACAGAGTAATTTTGGGCCCAGGCTTTGATGGCCCTATGCATCATTTCAGTTGAGAAGCACACCATGAGTATCCCGTGTCCCCCTCTAACACCCTTCCATGCTTCAAAATGGCAGCAACATTTGAGATAGGTTTGAACAGCAACTACCCTTTTTTGCTGATCCTGAAAAAAGGACCACCCTCTCAGCACTCTCTCAGTATTTTTTTAATTCTCTTAGACCGGAGTAGCAGTGTGATTACAGAAGCAAAGTGGAGCTTGCTTCTGCTGGCCTGTTTCTGCTGCACCAGCAGACACTCCCTGGGTGGCTGAGCTGCAAGGCCCTGAACAGAGGTGGCCAAGTCCAGCCCCGGCTCCACCGCTGGGAGCTGAAGGTGCTGAGTTCAAGACCTGGTAGTGCCTGAGGGGGCCAAGTCACAAGAAAGGTTTTGCAGGCCACCTTAGCAATACAGGGATCAGGCCTTGTGCAAGGCCACCAAATCAATGCTAATGCAATGTCATTCTCACTAGATTGGACTACCATTGGATTTTATTCCACACCCATCATCATCATCATCGATTTCCATACCTCCCTGTAACCAAAGGTTTCAGGTTGGATGTCAGGAAGTACTTCCTGATGCTGAGGACCCCTAGGAGAAGGAATAGGCTTCCAAGGGAGGTGGCTGAGGCCCCATTAGTGAGGATGTTCAAGAAGTGTTGGACAACCACCTGAGTGGAGCTGGCTACAGCCGGGGGTCAGACTAGATGGCCTGGGAGACCCCTTTTGATTTGCTTTGTTTCTATGTTTCTGCATGGTTTACAACAATGTATAAAACAAAATGATAAAATACAGTAGAAATAACATAAAACAACAAAGTTAAAAGAATTTAAAATAGCTTAAAAATAAAAAGACCAGCGAGAGGAAGAACTGGCATCTTAGGCCCCTAGATAACCAAGGAGATCCTTAAAGGCCTGTGCATGGAAGGCTTTCTTGAGCTGATGCCAAGGATGAAAAATTTGGCACCAGGCAGGTTGTTCCAAAGATGGGAGGCCATCACAGAAAAGGACCTCCCCCTACTTACCACCCTGTAAGCTTGTGAAATATCATTAAGAAGAACATAAGAAGAGACAAGCTGGATCAGCGACGGCATTCTGGGCTTACAGTAGCTGAAATGCCTGTGGGATTTTTATCCAGAACTAGGATAACAATGTGATGGCATCTTTCCAATCATGTTTCCTAGCAACTTGTACACAGAAAAGCTATTTCTGTTGCTGGAGGCAGCATACAGTCAGGATGACCAGTGGTTCTTTGAGATCGTTCCCATCATGTTGTCTAATTCCCTTTTAAGGACCTCCAAATTGTGATGACATCTTCTGGAAGCAAATTCCCTAGTTCGACCAAGCATCATTTAAAGAAGCCCTTGCTTTTGTCTGTCCTGGATCTTCCACCCATCAGCTTCAGGGATGACCCCACAGGCTTCTCGTATTTTGAAAATGGGACAGTGGTCTCCTTCTGCTCTTTCTCCACACCACGCATCATTTAAAGCACCTCCTTCATCTCTCCTTTTCCTCACTTCTTTTCTAAGCTGAACAGTCCCAGATGTTGCAACCGACGGGGAAGATGCTCCAAACCCTGAATCATTTTAGTTGCCCTTTCCTATATTTTTCAAGCCATGGGCTATCAGACATCATAAGAAATTGACTTCCTAGCATTACAGATGGAAGAGATCTCTGTCGATCGGATGCCCTCCATTCCCCAAGGTTAAACCGCTGCTTATGCAACACTCTTCTCTCTCAAAGAAGAGAGGAAGACCAAAGGTCACCAGTCTCAAAGTCAATTTCCTCATGCCAGGCCACTGATGATTATGTTTGCATCCCATAAGTAGATTAATTCATTTTGAATCTGAATTACTTCAACATCAAGAGTCACCTTTCTGGAGTTCCTGCTCCTCTGTCCTGTATCTGTAAAGAAGCAAGGCCATTACGCTGGGACTTGCTACATGCCACATCCAACATCTGTGAAAAAATATAGGAAGGCACAAACAAAAGCATGAATAAAGCGGGCGAAGAGACATGATCTCTTATACTGAGATGGTCCTTTGATGCTTGCTTCAGCTTCTCACTGTCTTAGATGCTACACTGAGCCTGATCCAAGCAGAGCCCCATGAAGTGACTGGACCAGGGAGAGATTTCTTGATCCAATTGTTTACATAAACTTACCCAGTTCTCAGTTACCCTTGAGAACTGGGTAAGTGTATATAAACAATTGGATATACCAGTTACAATTGGATTACTCAGCTACCCTTGAACCAGTAAGTGAACTCGCAGCCCAAAATTCATGCTTCATAGAATTTTGTGCTGCAGTTCTCCATGCGTACGTGAGTGTAAGGCACGCACAGAGAGACAAAATGCACACCTTAAGGAAAAATGCACATGGAAACCAATATATCTTGTGGGGGTGAGGGTGTTGGACTGGGGACCTGGTAGTTCTGGGTTCTAGTCCCCTCTTAGCCATGAAGCTCCCTGGGTGACTTTAGGCCAGTCACTGACTCAGCCTAACCTACCTCACACCTTGGGTTCCCCTCAGGAAAAAGGGGCAGGCTATACATGACATGTGGTGGTGGTGGTGGTGGTGGTGATGATGATGGAGGAAATGCATATTCTAGACAAAATTGCTTACCAGTTATATGCATTAGGGAGGAGTGTGGAGAAAAATCAATACATTAGCAATTTGCACACAAGGAAGCATATATTAGCAGTACCTATGAAAAAGCATACGAAGATTTGTACAGAATGTTTTAAAGAGCATGTCCTGATGCAGGACCGGATGAAAATGCAAAATCTGTGGAATTGGCTGCAATCAAAATTCAAAGATCCACCCTTTTTCTTACCTTGGCTGTGGCCATCAACCATTAGTTATTTTCTCCAGTCCTTAAAGGGCCTGGCATTTTCCTCCAACTGTCTAACTTCCATGCATGTGTGAACAGGTTGCTTCTTTTACTATCAACAGATGATCACTAAATCTCAATTTCCTTACAACTTCCCTCCAAACCCCACTGAAAGGAGAGAGAGTAGGATCCCTATTGCCTGGCTTGCATCTTGGGCGTTTCGTTCTGTCTCATCCCTGTCCCTGTGTGTTGAGGATGAAGCACGAAAGCTTGGGTTTATCTTCTGCCCTGTACTGCGTTGTAACTGTAGCTGAAAACACTGCTTTCATTGATTTCTGCAGGCATTCCCTGCAGATAACCTGCATCCTGCCTGCCATTTATCTGCAGTTTACACTGAGCCAACGGATTTAGGGATGGATGGACACACACACACACACACACACCCTCTTCCTTAATATTTCCCAAATGCTCATCTTTCTTCCAGTCAATAGACTGAAGCATGGCTGTCATTCGGAAGCCACATTGTGTTCTGACTTTGCATTCTTTTTCTAAGAGCTATTTCCAATACCGTACTTTAGACAGAAGGCATGTTCCAAGCTTAGATGTACTTAGTGTGGCCACTTTGAAATCAATGAAGCATAAGCTTCAAACCTGATACTAGCTCTACCAGTTTGTTTTTATGCTGATTCCCAAGTCCTAAGGTTGGTGCTAAAACCATTATTTTCATGAACTTTCTAAGCAATATTTTTGCTGGAGGAAGATTTTAAAATTGTTTTACAAATTATTATTCATCACTTATAAAGCACTTAATTTTTTCTGGGGCAGTACAGAGATTAAAAGATATGTATGTGCCTGCCTGCAGGTTTTCTATCTACGATGCCATGCATTTCAATAAATTCTTATTCAAAACTGGATGGAAATGGAATCTTCCTCCAACTACTGCAAATTCAATAGATGCAAGTATTCTCAGAATGGAGAAGAGCCATGTTATACCACCTGTCATCGCTGTTGTTGTCGTCGTTGTCGTCATCACCACCATTTTAATGAGGATTCTGTCATAAAAAAGAGATGGCCAACTTGATTGGGTACTCACATGGTTGAATACACAAGGATTCGAGTTCAGGTGTTTAAGTTCTAAGCACTCGAAATGTTAGCACTGGAGGCTGCATTTGTCTATTTTCTCCTGCACTGGAAGTCTTTTTACACTGCAGTCCAATAGACCCTTGACAGGCCAGAAAATCGTTCAGCTTTTAATTGGGAAGGTCCACTTGGACCTCTTCACTTCTCTTATGTTGTTGCTTCTCTGAGCCTTTGGAGGCGAGTTTTGACAGGTTTTCTAGGGACCAGGGGAGGTAGGAAATCGATGCCACTGAGATAGAAAGATCCTAGAAATGTGGGATCTTTCCATCTTTCTCTGAAGCACTGCACAGAATCAGAATCAAAGTCCTTTGCAAAGTTAGAAGAGTACCAAGGGAACCTTTCTCTCTCCTCTGCTTGCACCCTCCATGAACAACCCATAATTCCCTGAGTTTGCAGTCATCTCCACAGGATTGTGCCCTTGATCTCAAGTTCATTTTGTTCTGAACTCTGTGGATCTTGGCGATTTATTTTTAATCAAAGACACATGGAAATGAAGTTTCCATTCCTCCCTAAATGGATGCTTCCAGATGGACAGCTCCAATTGTTACCAACCAAGAATTACAGCCTATTGATCTAATCTACATATACAGGTTTTCTTCAAAAGTGGAGCCTTCTCAAGATATCGTACAGGTATTTACTGTAGTAAGAAAAAAAAGCAGAATAGTTGCAACTGAAATGTAATTACATTTGGACACACAGTTCCTACTATTTCATGTCTGCAAAAGGGCAATTCCACAATAAAAGACTTTTTCTGGAAGCATCCAATATGTCAGGCACAACAGAGCATGGAGTTGCTGATCTCCAGAATTCAGCACTTTGGCCCTTCCACAATACACCTGCAGAGCACCACACATGTCTTGTGGAAGGAACCTCATTCCCATATCAATGCATGCATGGATTTGAAAGTATAAGGGGGATCTCTCTACGCCCCTATGAATTCTCCAGAGTCTGGTTTCCAAGCTAAGAGAGCCATTTCCCCCTTTTAGTACACTTCTAGTTAGATTCCACATATGCTACATTCCAATTCTTGCCTGCTATCACTCTAGGTTGTTGAAATTGTTATTTGTTGTTGTTGTTGTTGTTAGTCGCGAAGTCGAGTCCGACCCATCGCGACCCCATGGACAACATTCCTCCAGGCCCTCCTGTCCTCCACCATCCCCCGGAGTCCACTCAAGCTCACACCAACCACCTCAGTGACTCCATCCAGCCACCTCATCCTCTGCCGTCCCCTTCTTCTTTTGCCATCTATTGTTCCCAGCATTAGACTCTTCTCTAGGGAGTCCTTCCTTCTCATTAGGTGGCCAAAGTATTTGAGTTTCATCTTCACTATCTGGCCTTCTAAAGAGCAGTCAGGGTTGATCTCCTCTAGGACTGACCGGTTTGATCGCCTTGCAGTCCAAGGGACTCGCAGGAGTCTTCTCCAGCACCACAACTCAAAGGCCTCAATCCTTTTGCGCTCAGCCTTCCTTATTGTCCAGCTTTCACAGCCATACATTGCAACTGGGAAAACCATAGCCTTGACTATACGCACTTTTGTTGGCAGGGTGATGTCTCTGCTTTTTAGTATGCTATCTAGATTTGCCATAGCTTTCCTCCCCAGAAGCAAGCGTCTTTTAATTTCTTGGCTGCAGTCCCCGTCTGCAGTGATCTTGGAGCCCAGGAAAATAAAATCTGTCACTACCTCCATTTCTCCCCATCTATTTGCCAGGAAGTGAGAGGACCAGATGCCATGATCTTAGTTTTCTTAATGTTGAGTTTCAAGCCAACTTTTGCGCTCTCCCCCTTCACCCGCATCAAGAGGCTCTTTAGTTCCTCTTCACTTTCTGCCATGAGAGTGGTATCATCTGCATATCTGAGGTTGTTGATATTTCTCCCAGCAATCTTGATTCCAACTGGTGATTCATCTAGCCCTGCCTTTCTAATGATGTGCTCTGCATATAAGTTAAATAGGCAGGGTGACAGTATACAGCCTTGCCGAACTCCTTTCTCAATTTTGAACCAATCAGTGGTTCCGTGTCCGGTTCTCACTGTTGCTTCTTGACCTGCATATAGGTTTCTCAAGAGACAAATAAGATGGTCTGGTACTCCCATCTCTTTAAGAACTTGCCACAATTTGTTGTGATCCACACAATCAAAGGCGTAGTCAATGAAGCAGAAGTAGATCTTTTTCTGGAACTCCCTGGCTTTCTCCATGATCCAGTGTATGTTGGCAATTTGATCTCTAGTTCCTCTCCCTCTTCGAAATCCTGCCTGTACTTCTGGTAGTTCTCGGTCCACATACTGCTGGAGCCTAGCTTGTAGGATTTTGAGCATCACTTTGCTAGCATGTGAAATGAGTGCAATGGTGCGGTAGTTTGAACATTCTTTGGCATTGCCCTTCTTGGGGATCGGAATGTAAACTGACCTTTTCCAATCCTGTGGCCACTGTTGAGTTTTCCAAATTTGCTGGCATATTGAGTGTAGCACTTTAACTGCATCATCTTTCAGGATTTTGAATAGCTCAGCTGGAATGCTGTCACCTCCACTAGCTTTGTTGTTGCTCAGACTTCCTAAGGCCCATTTGACTTCACATTCCAGGATGTCTGGCTCGAGGTCAGTGACCACCCCATCGTGGTTATCAGGGATGTTAAGCTCTTTCTTGTATAGTTCTTCTGTGTAATCTTGCCACCTCTTCTTAATCTCTTCTGCCTCTGTTAGGTCCCTGCCATTTTGGTCCTTTATTATGCCCATTTTCGCATGAAATGTTCCCTTCATATCTCTAATTTTCTTGAAGAGATCTCTGGTCCTCCCTATTCTATTGTTTTCTTCTATTTCTTTGCACTGTTCATTTAGGAAGGCATTCTTATCTCTTCTAGCTGTTCTCTGGAATTCTGCATTCAGAAATTGTTATTAGATGAATATTATTGACAGCTTTATCTGCTGGGGGTGGAACCAGGTCTTTCTGGTAGGACCAGAGATGTAGGGTGAAATGCATTCATTATTTGGTACTTCAAAACCAGGGCTGGGATGAGCCACTTTGAATTCCATCTCTCTAGCATCTGTGGACTTCCTTTCATGTTTGGCTTGGTACTGTAAAGTGAGCCAAGCCAAGGGGAAGTCAGCAAATGCTCATGGATCCCTAGTTGTGCAACTGGCCATCCTTCCCATCAGGTGCATTAGTTCAAAGAGAAACTGCAGGACCCAGAAGAGGGGATTTGGATGCAGCAGCCTCGGGTGTGGAAGAGGGGTACAGAACCCCAGGAATGTGGGGAGCACTCACCGGAACGTGGACTCAGGGACACTGCAAAGCAGTCCGGAGTCTGGGAAGCCACTCCCTGGGAATCCAATGGATTCCCAACCCTAAATGATTCCTCACACTTCCAAACTGATAGCTTAGGAAGCAGTTGTTGGAATGATTGGACATTTAGACAGCAGTAGCTAAAACTGAGCACGAATCGACCTTCTATCAGCCTTCACAATCGCAGCTGCTCTGATTGTTACAGCTAAATTGAAGAGCAAACAGCATTTTTCCAGTGCTCTCTCCATCCTGCTGGTGGTGCCTGCCAGGATGGAGGAGAAAGAATGAGCTTTGTCCACGCCTCTGCTCCAGACAAGTGCCAAGAAAGTCTACTGCATCATGGGAGGAGGACTGGAAGGGGGCTTTCCACAGGAGGCTAAACCAATTATCAAGTAACTATGGTCATTACTGGCTTCTGACCAGGAATGGACAAATCGGTCAGTTTTTCTTTCTCTCATTTATGATTTTCTTTAAACAGTTAAACATGGTGTAACTTGATGTCCTGCAACAGCAGGGGGTTGGACTCGATGGACTTCATGACCTCTTCCAACTCTACAATTCTATGATCCCATTTAGTTGCCATCCCATTGATGAAGGAACTTGCAATGTTTGCTCACCTCCTAGCAACAAAAAAATCCAAACTGAATTGAATTTTTACCCATCCCTCATTTCTGACCAAGTAGATGTTCTATTGATGGGCTTCTGTATGAACCAGTAAAGCTTTCAGAATTTAATGGAAGGAAAATAAAACGGAAAGTTAACAAGATGGCAAACAGTAGCAATTGTGGAACTTCAATTATTTGCACTGCATCTACCCAGGCAAATGAACAAAGGTGGGAAAAATCTTTGAACAGTATATCTGAAAGTTAGTGAAAGGTGCACCCACCTTCATGGCAGCCCTTCTATGAGTACTCCATGTAGACAAAAAGTGTCAGGACATGCAGGACCATTCAAAGGGGTTAAAGATGTTTCCTTCTGGAGGGAAACAGAAACATTAAAAGACTTGTCTATTGCACCAGATCTACTAATGAGGCAATTATAGCTATAAAAGACTGACAAAGCATCAGGTCTCAGATGGCTTCCATTCCATAATTCTGAGGGAAGTTGTACCAAAAAACAAACAAGCAAACAAGAAACCTGAAAGTTTAAACAGTGGCAAAAATTGTGGCTATTACACTGAGAAAACGGAAAGCCGGTAATGGAGTTTGTGTCTTGTGCTTGTGAAATCAGCATTTCTCCAGCTGCGTTGACTGAAAGTGGCTGATGGCTACCCTTTGCAATCAAGAACTTTGTAAGACAAAGGGGACAGACATGCACCGTCCCCAGCAATTGCCTCCTAGGAAAAATTGCTCTACACTTGTGTGTTCTCCAGAGCCACACGTGTGAACACATAATTGGTAACTTCTCGGCTAGATTTCTGTAACGCTCTCTACGTGGGGCTGCCCTTGAAGACGGTCCGGATACGTCAGTTGGTGCAAAATAGAGCTGCCAGGTTGCTGATGGGGGCTGGGCATTATTCTCATATAACCCCAGTCCTCCGTCAGCTCCACTGGCTCCCAATTGAAGTCCGGGCCAAATTCAAGGTTTTAGTGTTAACTTACAAAGCCCTAAACGGTTTGGGACCTGGATACCTAATGGACCGCTTATACCCTTATGTGCCCTCCCGCCCCTTAAGATCTGCGACAGCGGGCCTCCTCCGGGAACCTCCTGTGAGGGAGGTGAAATGGGTGAGTACCCGGAGGAGGGCCTTTTTGGCGGTGGCTCCCCAATTATGGAATGCGCTCCCTGGAGAGGTTCGCCTGGCGCCGTCATTATATGCTTTTCGGCGCCAGGTGAAGACCTTTTTATTCCAGTCTTATTTTAATTGTTAACGTTGTGTCTATTTGTGTCTATGTGGTTTTACTGTGTTATTATTTATAGTTATTGGGGTTTATTTATTTGGTGATTTTGTTGCCGAGATGCACCAGGTGGGTGGGTGGGATGTATTTTAACTTTTGTACTGTTTTGTATGCTTTTAATTATGTTGTAAGCCACCCCGAGGCTTGGTTGCAATGGGGCGGCCTATAAAATTTTCAATAAATAAATAAATAAATAATGCAATACATCCAAATAAATTCAATGGCAGGCACAACCTTCAGTCCTACAAATCATATTGACATTTCACTAGACATAAATAATAATAAATAATAAAGCAGTAAATAATGTCCTCCATTAGGTAGCACATTTTTATGTCAATTCATGTCCTGTCCTGTCCTGTCCCACCCCATCCCTTTTAAAAATCCCACTTATATATGTCTCCAGCACTGTTGATATGAGTAGGGTCACATTACAAATTCCATGCATCCAGTCTTTCTTTTATTTTTATTTTTTATTTTATTAAAGCATTTATAGGCTGCCCCATCGCAACAAAGCCTCGGGGCGGCTTACAACAATTTAAAATACAATGTAAAAAATACAATAAAACCATAAAACTATAAACAATAAACAATATATTTCATGGCAGTTTTGTGCTTTCTCTGACTACAAGCACCTTCTTGGATAAGGAGCTGTAAACGTTGCATTTAGCTCCTTCTCCAGTTCATCAGCAGCTGATTCAGATTTTAGCTCACTGCCCATATCTAGCCTATATTTCATTTCTATGAAGAGGTGGAGAAACAAAAGCAGAGAGTTCAAATTGGAATCAGATGGGGATGAAAACCTAAGCATGTGCAAATCAGCAAAATTCAACCTCTTCAAAGTCCTTCAAAACCCATCGTGAAGTCTTCCACCTCAAGTTTGCATTGGATTGTGAGTTTTATTTTGGGAGGGATTTTGGCATGAAAATCTGTACAGAGTTTCAAACGTGTGTTTTCTAATGTGCATGTCAGTTGTGACGGACTTTGAGATGCTGCTTCTCCCACTGCGTCTAAGTTCTATCCTGACCTGAAAACTTAAGAAGTGCTGGTAAGAAATGAACTGAAATTAATTTCTCCCACAACCCTTCAGAACTCTGAAATTATGGTCCACAAACTGAGTGTAAACAGAAGCGAGATCTCTGATTTGGGAAGCTACAAGACTTTAGAACAGTGTTACCTAAACTGGTACTCTCCAGAACTTTGGATTTGAATTCTCATCGGCCCCATTCAGCATGGCCAAGGATCCTGGGAACTGTCATCCAAAACATCTGGAGGACACCAGGTTGGAGAAAGTTGAGTCATCACCTAAACCCCCTTTCCGTTTTCTCTGATGGAACAGAATGAATATAGAACTGTAATTCCCAGCAGCTGGATGGGCAATGGAAGCATGAAAAGAAGTCTTCACTGTTGACCTTTAAGTAACAGCTCATTTATGCATTGATTAAATCATGAAGCAGGAAGGCACTTTTAATGTGATTCTGGGATGCTGCTGAATTTCTCTCAGTCTGTAGATGTCATGCTGAACCTCAGTAACCTGTGAGGGAGTCAAAAAGATATGACCTGAAACCTAGGCACATTTCCTACGATGTTCCTGAGG
Organism: Varanus salvator macromaculatus; assembly: GCA_023646645.1. Taxonomy (NCBI): domain Eukaryota; kingdom Metazoa; phylum Chordata; class Lepidosauria; order Squamata; family Varanidae; genus Varanus; species Varanus salvator. The sequence continues at coordinate 6,614,448 of JAIXND010000767.1, read as the reverse complement.
CCTTTCAGAAAATCTTTAGTGACTAGTCAGAGAGGCATGTAGCTACTGTGATGGTCTGTAAAAAGCTCAAATGAATGAATGCCAACTCATATGACTGTCTCATTGCAATAATATGACCTTATAATCAAGCTTTTATGGAGACCTTTCAGCTTGTGAAACCAGAAGACAAAATACTACTTTATCCTTAGAGCTTACCCATGCTGGTTTGTAGAATCAGCCAGAGCAGAGTTTGGCATTGGTGGCTTCAAACTGGTCAATGTCTCTTTGAGAGATAATGATGATGATCTTACAACTTTGAAGGCTGTCATGATAAGGGTCCTATTGCCGAACAAGGCCACAATTGTACCTACCACCTGTCGTCAGAGGTAGGTTCTTTCCAATCTGGTTTCAGAACTGTTATGAGCTAAATATAGTCATGGTTGTCCCAGCTGATTAGCCATACAAGGAAATGGATCCAGGAGTGAAGTCTTCTTGGTTCTTCTAGACCTCTCAGTGGCTTTCAATACTATCAGCCATTATGTCCTTCTGGGTCTCGGATTGCTATGAGCTTCACTGGTGAGATGTTACGTTGCTTCTATTCAACCAGGATACAAACCAATTAGTCCATTAAACAACAAAAGAAGTTGAAGGAACATTTTGACTTGATCTAGAAAACAATATAATATCATGCTAATTATATCCTAGTTCACAGCTTAGTAGGAAATTGGGTCTGGCTCCCAAGCCACTATTTGACATCCACTCTCGTAGGACTAGTAAACATGAAGATGGGGCAGAACTAGGGATGTGTAAGGAATCCATTTGGGGGGTAGAGATCCACTGGATTCCCTAAGCTCAGCGCCCTGGACTCCCGTCCACTTTGCAGTGGCCTTGAGTCCAAGTTCTTAGCGAGTGTGCCCTGCATTCCCGGGGTGCTCACCAGGAATCCAGCCTCATGTGCTGCACCAGCAGTGCCCCTCTTCAGGTGGGTTGCTGGGAGCAGCGGCTGGTGGATCTGCTTGCTGCACCCTTTTCCATGCACACCACTGCAGTGAGCAGGGAAGGTTGGTTGCTGGGAGCACAACTGGCACGGCCTCTCACAACATCCCTCTTTCACATCATGCAGCCTCTTCTGATGGGGAAGGTTGACATGTGTGCAACTGGGGATCCACAAGTGTTCATGGAATTCCTCTTGGCTTGGTTCCCTTGGTAGGGCTGGGCAGAGCATCCGAGAAAGTCTGTAGATACTGGAGGGAGAGATTCCAAAAGAGTTCATCCCAACCCCGGTGAGCTTCAGAACTGTAGACACAAGGTCCACATCTGGTTCTCCAGGGTTCCCATGTACCCCCTTCCCCTCTCCTCACCCTTTTTCTTCACCATCCATTATGTAGTAGTTTTCCTACTGTTTGTACCTTTATAGAGTTAAAAATCACTCTTAAGGCTTATTTATTGGGGAAAAAAATATCCTAAAGTAAGCTGCACCAGAAGTACAGGCAGGGTTTCAAAGAGGCAGAGGAACTAGAGACCTAATTGCCAACATACACTGGATCATGAAGAAAGCTAGGGAGTTCCAGAAAAACATCTGCTTCAGCTTCATTGACTACGCTAAAGCCTTTGATTGTGTGGATCACAACAAATTGTGGCAAGTTCTTAAAGAGATGCGAGTACCAGACCATCTTATTTGTCTCTTGAGAAACCTATATGTGGGTCAAGAAGCAACAGTGAGAACTGGAGATAGAACCACTGATTGGTTTAAAATTGGGAAAGGAGTTCGGCAAGGCTGTATACTGTCACCCTGCCTATTTAACTTACATGCAGAGCACATCATGTGAAAGGTGGGGCTAGATGAATCACAAGTTGGAACTAAGATTGCCAGGAGAAATATCAACAACCTCAGATATGCAGATGATACCACTCTCATGGCAGAAAGTGAAGAAGAACTAAAGAGCCTCTTGATGCGGGTGAAGGAGGAGAGTGCAAAAGTTGGCTTGAAACTCAACATTAAGAAAACTAAGATCATGGCATCTGGACTATCACATCCTGGCAAATAGATGGGGAAGAAATGGAAGTAGTGAGAGATTTTATTTTCCTGGGCTCCAAAGTCACCACAGACGGTGACAGCAGCCAAGAAATTAAAAGACGCTTGCTTCTGGGGAGGAGAGCTATGGCAAATCTAGACAGTATAGTAAAAAGCAGAGACATCACCCTGCTGACAAAAGTTCATATGGTCAAGGCTATGGTTTTCCCAGTTGCAATGTATGGCTGTGAAAGCTGGACTATAAGGAAGGCTGAACGCCGAAGAATTGAGACCTTTGAATTGTGGTGCTGGAGGAGACTCCTGTGAGTCCCTTGGACCGCAAAGCGATCAAACCAGTCAGTCCTAGAAGAGATCAACCCTGACTGCTCTTTAGAAGGCCAGATCCTGAAGATGAAACTCAAATACTTCGGCCACCTAATGAGAAGGAGCAACTCACTAGAGAAGAGCCTAATGCTGGGAACAATTGAGGGCAAAAGAAGGAGGGGACGACAGAGGATGAGTTGGCTGGATGGGGCCACTGAAGCAGTCGGTGTGAGCTTAGGTGGACTCCGGGCGATGGTGGAGGACAGGAAAGTCCGGAGGAATGTTGTCCATGGGGTCGCGATGGGTCAGACATGACTTCGCAGCTAGCAACAACAAAGTAAGCTGCATGCTAAAATAGGCAGTTTGAGCTGCTGCTGCTGCTGCTTCTTCCTCTTCCTCTTCCTCTTCCTCTTCTTCTTTGCCTGCAGTTTTTGCCAGCACTCTTTGCCTTTGGCCCAGCAAGTCACTGGATTGTGGGTTACAAAAGCTTCCCTGTAGTGGAATTTGGCCCTTAAGCAGGAAGTGGTTCAACACCTCTGAAACAGACTCTACAAATCCAAAATGTGCCATCCCGTAATTATTAGATCACCTTATTTCACAGTCTTATCATACTTTGGTTCTTTCCTTAAATTGACTGAGGAGATCATTACACTTGGCCTGTATAAACTGTATATTGCAGTTTGGGGTGGTAAAGAACACACACACAGAGCCTGCTTCACATGGCTTATACAGTCGCATGGCTTATACAATAGCACTGTGTGTGGTTTGAATGCTCCTTCATAATTCATTTCCGTTTCATTTTATGAGAAAGCAACTTGAAAATGAAACTTCCTTTTAGTGTGGTATAAACATTGTTAAATGAGGAACTCTGTACTGAAAGATCACTTCATTTGCCCCTGTTTAATTGTTCTTCTGTTCAATGTTTGGAGACAACCTTCTTCCAATTAAAAGGCTTTAACCACTTTTCAAGTTCCTCTCTGGGACTAGAGGCAGAGCTGCAATCCCAGTCGTTTGTAAGTCCTTTTCTGGAGGTTGGCATTGCAACCTTGGGAGTGGAAGACACAGGCAAACCAATGGCTGGGGAAAGGAGTGTCCATGGGTTTACTAGTTCCAATTCCTCTTAGCTACTGTGCAAGCCCCAGAAAGTTAGAAGGCTGATAGATATCAACCATAAAATGCATCTCCAGGAATGAGAGAAGCTAAGCAGGAATCTACAGCTATCCCCACCCTGCCACTCTCTTGCCAGTGGAGTTCAGAATGGATGGAGGGGTCTGGGAGCTCTCTATCCTGTGGGCATTAATCCCATCAGCTCAACTCTGAAAGTAAAAATTCAGGACAACTAAGAGACTCAAATGGATTGTGGTCAGATAATAGGTTTTCTTTCCTGGTGAGATTCAGTGGTGCAGAAAAAGGAGTTATACAAACATAAACTGTACTTTCAGATCTTACTGGCATAGCAATAATGAAGGTTTAGGTAGCATTTGAAATTAGCAAGACACTTGGCAGAAAGATTAAGCTACACTTTATTTTTATTTATTTATTTTTCAATTTATATCCTGCCTTTTTCCTACAAAGGGCTCAAGGCAGCTTACATCATTCTCCTCCTCCATCTTATCCCCACAACAACAACCCTGTGAGGTAGGTTGGGCTGAGAGTCTGTGACTGGCCCAAAGTCACCCAGTTGGCTCCATGGCCGAGCGGGGACTAGAACCCAGATCGTCCGAGTCCCAGTCCCATGCTCTTAACCACGACACCACACTGGGTCTCGTCTTTTTAAATATTTGTATGAAATGCATACAACTTTCTAGCAATTATGCCAGTATCTCAACAAAAGTGGGCCAGGTATCCCAATCAGTATAATTTGGTGTGTATATGCCACCCATTTGTATATCAAATTTGCATTGTTTATCATTGTAATGTTGTAATATCAGTCTTGAAGGGTAGCCTACAAGGGTATTCTATCCAAAGGGTACAGATTTCCCTTTTCAATTTCCAAAACAAGAAGTAAATATTTTACTCTAACCCTAACCCTTGCTCCCTGGAATGACTTTCAAGCTCCCATATTGTTGGGTAATTTGCATATTAGTCCCCTGACAGTCATGTTTTCTAGGAAACTATCAATGCATAATGATAAACAATGTCCCTTAATTTCAACCACATGGCTTCTTATTGTGTTCTTTCTACAAAGCCAACAGGTAAGGTACACAAATCTGTATAGCAATAGGTCATTGGGGTGTTTTTGCTACCCCAGGTAACATAAACATATTGGAAGACACAGTGAAGTTAACTATGGGTCAACTGAGTCTGTTTTGTTTGCCAGGGAGAAGCACCAACCTCCTCCCCCTTAACCAAGTGAAATGCACTGGAGAAAGCATTGTTATGTTGATTACAAGTTGACAGGGCAAGGTGTTGTTATGTTGATTGCAAGTTAATAGAGGGAGAATTACTATGCTGATTACAAGCTGATACTGCAGAACACTGTTATGCTGAATTTACAGTGAAGCAGGAAAGATTCAATCTGAAGCTACATGTTCGAGCTGAAACCTGAAATCCATTGCAATGTGCATTGGGCCCCATTGGGAGAAACATTCAGTAAAGCAGTGGCCCACCTTAGGGGTCCTTTGCATCTCCAAAAGAGGTTTTGTGCCTAGGGTTAAAACTGACTCTTCTGACAAGACAGCAAAATTAGGGGCTTATCCTATGATGAATGAAGGTTAAAGACCATTCCAATACAAAATTTATCTGTATTATAAACCTCTCCCCAAAGATGCAACTCCTGGCCATTGCCAGTCACTAAAAGAAGCATTAGTGGCATTGCACCACAAGGAACTACCAAGTTACACAGTGCCTTATTTAAAAAGATGCAGCAGTATTGAATTGCTATGAAGCAAAAGAGTCACTGAATAAGATGCAGCCTAAATTTCATGAACATGACTGGTAGGTGCCTGCATGGAAGCCCAATGGTTAGGTATTTTGTGGTACAGATATAGAGGTGGATGGATCGTTCAATGGCACTTGCCTTCACCTGCCCTGGTTGCATAACGCACTCATGGGATGGCACTTTGCCACTGGATCTGAGACTCTTCATCACTGACTCCTTGCCCTTGGAGGCTTGGCACCGCCTGTAGCAGTTCCACAAATGCCTAAAAATCTCCATGGACCCAGATAGCTTGTTGTTGTTGTTGAGTTGCAAAGTTGTGTCTGACCCTTGATGACCCCATGGCCAACAGTGCTCCAGGATCTCCTGTCCTCCACCATCCCTTGGAAACCACCCAAGTTCATACCCACCACCCCACTGACTCCATCTGGCCACTTCATCCTCTGCTCCCCACTTCTCCTTTTTCTATAAATCATTCCCAGCATCAGGCTCTTCTCCAGCGAGTCCTTCCTTCTCATTAGGTGGCCAAAGTATTTGAGTTTCATCTTCAGGATCTGGCCTTCTAAAGAGCAGTCAGGGTTGATCTCCTCTCGGACTGACCGGTTTGATCACCTTGCGGTCCAAGGGACTCGCAGGAGTCTCCTCCAGCACCACAATTCAAAGGCGTCAATTCTTTGGCAGTTGGTTTTCCAAGAAAGCCAGTGTGGTGTAGTGGTGAAGAGCATGGGACTGGGACTCAGGCGATCTGGGTTCTAGTCTGCACTTGGCCATGGAGTCAACTGGGTGACTTTGGGCCAGTCACAGACTCTCAGCCCAACCTACCTCACAGGGTTGTTGTTGTGGGGATAGGATGGAGGAGGAGAATGATGTAAGCGGCCTTGAGCCCTTTATAGGAAAAAGGCAGGATATAAATCAGCGGGGAAAAAACCCAAACCTCTCACAGTCATACATTGCATCTGGGAAAACCATAGCTTTGACTATATGAACTTTTGTTGGCAGGGTGATGTCTCTGCTTTTTAGTAAAGCTTAGACTTTTTAGAAAGTTTAGACTGAGCAAAATCACTGCCAATGCTTCCTACAATCTACATTAAGGAAAAGGGGCATGAACAAATTAGCTCATCAAATCCTCCATGAATGCCAGATCTGAATGCAGATTTGAAGCAGAGTCAAGGGATCAAGTCTATCCATGATGGTATCCGAGAACCAGGACCCACAACTGAAAAAGGAAGGGGAAGGACTGACTGCACACCCTCTCTGTGTCACAAGGCACACATACGTGGAATGCTTTGGGGAAAGCTGGGAAAGTTGAAATCCAGCAAAAGGAAGAGACAGACTGTGGGACTGAAGTGATGCCTAGTCCTTCCCACTGCTGGGAATTCAACAGTTTACTTCTTAAAACTAGAGATAAGATTTTGCTGATCTGGAACCATGAGCAGAGCCTGGCAGAACGTTGGCCTGCTAAAGAGCAGAATCAGTTACATTTGGCCCTGAGTAATTGTCTTGCTACAGGCAGAAATCTGAGGTGAGCCAAGAGCTGGGCATCAGGAGCCATGGGGACATATCAGGAATCAGAGCAATCAGTATGAGCAGACCAGCTAAGAGGCAGAGCAAGCCAGAAGTCAGGGCCAAAGGTCAACAGGAAGACACCGGAAGCCAGGAAAAGGTCCAAAGAGTGTGTGAGGGCTCAAAGTGGGGATGGAGACTCACACAGTGGCCCTGCCCCGACTCTCCAACTACGTTGGGGCCCTTCCCTTTGCTACCAGGTGGTGCAGTGAAGTCTGAAGCAGGTCTCTCATCCCAGTCAGTTGAACACAAGTCCAACTCAGGATCCTGCTTTGTCCATTGAACAGGCCTCACCATTTGATGGATGGGGCTAAGGAATAAGATAGTAGAGTTGCTGTGGGCAATCCAGCATGCAGCCCAATCCTTCTCCCTTTGAGATCTGTTGAATTCTTTGGAATACACCATTAGAGCTCTTGCTGCTAAAAGAAGAAACAATCTTATATTCTCAGTCCAAGCTCAGCTGGTTTGGTGGAGCCTAGTTTGTTTTTGGCTGATTCCAAACATAGCCAGGTGAGTTCTGACAGATCCAATGGCTAATCGAAGAGGTTCTGGCCATGAGGTCCATAGAAAAGTAGATAACACTCTGGGCTGAGAATTAGAAACCTGAGATTGACTGTAAGGAACCTGCTCGGGACATGTGGAACAACCGATGTGGCATAATATTTGGAGGCATGCCCCAAAAGAATTCTGATTAACTCCCTAAGAGGGCACAAAGCAACGAATTTGATGACAGCTCACAATAGGTTATTATTCAAGCGACGGCCCCAGCTGTGAACGCTGGGGGAGCACCACAGGAAATGCTAAAGAAACAGAATTCAGAAAAGGGAGGGGAGGGAAAATGGAGCACGATCATCTTTTATATGGGAAAAGGTGTCAGGCTGTCATGTCTGGCTCGGCAGAGCCTCCAAGTACTAACGGTTGTCACAGTAACAGTTGTGACAGGCCCGGGCACTTAACTTTTTTCCCCCATTGATAATTACAAATGCGAACAAGCGCTGGCTTGCACTTTACACACCTGCCTGGCTCGTGAGTCTACCTTAATTGGATGTGCCAAGTTTGAGAAAAAAGTAATCTGCCCTTTCAAGGCAAGTGACAGGTAGATAAAGTAGCGTTTAGGCCATTTTCCTGACAGAATTGCTAAGAAATCTCTTCCCTCACATTTGTGTAACTGAAGCCAGGGTTTAACCAAACTTTAAACGTGGCTAATTTTGTGATACAGTCATGGAGGGCAGAAGCTTAGTGGGTATGAAACCAGCTGGAGGAATGGCATATTGCGGTTTAATTTCAGAAGAATGTAAGACAAGCCGTGCTGGATCAGACCACATGCCTATCTAGTCCAGCACTCCATCAAAATAGGGACTAACCTACTGCTTATAGGATGTGCTATGAACAGGGATGCTCTGAACCTCTCTGGAACTGTCTTTGCACCTGCCAGTCGGACTTCTTCTAGCTCTCCTCCCTCTCTAAGGAAAAGCGCTAATCGTAGAAGTCCACACATGCTCACAATTCCGCAGCTATGAACCCTCCCCAGTGCCATTCCTGGCAGCCAGCCTTCCTCCCTACTTACTGCCGCTAGCAGTGGCAGCAGCATGCAGGGAAATGGTGGGGGGCAGTGAAGAGGTAAACCGACTATCCTTCCCAGTGACCACCCTTCCTTTGCATGGTGGGCAGGAACTTATACTGTGGCTTGCTGCAGCGCAGACTGGAATCCAGGAAGCTGCAATCCAGGGAATCTGGCCGATTTTCTCCCCAAAGCAAGATTCCTCACAGACTCCTAGCTAAGAGTACAGTAACAGCTCCTGCCCATGTTCCCCAGCAATCGATGTACAAAGCCACCCTACCTCTGATAATGGACAGCCGTCCTGATAAGAGTCTGCTTCTCCATGCATTTCCACAAGCCCCTTGAAAGCCATTCAACATTGGTAGCTCTCACTGCATCTTGCGGTACCCAAGTCCATAGTTTAATTATGCACTATGTGAAGAAGTGCTCCTTTTAACGGTGCTGAATCACTCAGCAATCAGCTTTGTGGGATGTCCCCAGGTTCCAGTCTCCAGTTTCTCTGTACCATGCATGATTTTGTGCACCTCTAGCATAACTCCCCTTTATATTTTTTCCTAAGTTAAACATTCCCAGTTGTTCTAACCTTTTCTCACAAGGGAGTTGCTCCAACCCTTTGCTCTTTTCTGTACTTTTTCGCAACCTTACCATATCCATTTTTCAGGTGGTATGTCCAGAACTGTGCAAACTATTCCAAATATGGGCACACAGTATGTTTTTATATGGGGTGCATGATTATATCGAAACATAGAAACAGAATGAGTCAGAGGGGGATCTCCCAGGCCATCTAGTCTGACCTCCGGCACCAGCCGGCTCCGCTCACGACATTCGCACCAAGTGCATGTCCAGCCTATCTTTGAACACCCTCACTGATGGGGCCTCAATGACCTCCTGTGGAAGCCCATTCCACACCCTCGGGGTCCTGACTGTCAGGAAGTGCTTCCTGGCATCTAAATGGAACCTGGGTTCCCTGAGCTTTGCTCTGTTGGAGCGCGTCCTGCCTTCCTCTGCAGGGGAGAACAGCTCTCTACCGACCTCCATGTGACATCCCCTCACATACCTGTATGTTGCCAACATATCCCCTCTGAGTCTCCTCTTCTCCAGGCTGAAGAGGCCCAGTTCCCTCAGTCTCACCTCATACGGCATCCCCTGCAAACCGGCCACCAACCTTGTGGCCCTACGCTGCACTGACTCTAACCTAGCTATATCCTTTCTGTAATGAGGGGCCCAAAGCTGAGCACAATACTCCAGTTGTGGGCACACCAAAGTTGTACAGAGTGGGAGTAATACCTCTCTCGATCTAGAAGCCACACTCTGGCTATGTAACCAAGGATGGCATTCGCCCTCTTGACCACCACATCACATTGCTGACTCATGTTTAGCCTGCAGTCAACCAGCACCCCGAGGTCCCTTTCACAAGTGCTGCTTTCCAGTCACTTGTCACCTAACCTGTACTTCTGACACCTATTCCTATGCCCCAAGTGCAAGACCTTGCACTTATCCACATTGAACACTTATCCTGTTGATATAGCCTGTCCAGATCCTTTTGGATCTGGAGCACCTGCTCCTCAGTTGTGGCCACTGCTCCAGTTTCAGTATCATCTGCAAAATTGATCATACTAAAACTGGAGCAGCTTTATTTATACTCCAAGAAAAGGATCTTGGAGTAATAGTGGACAATAGGCTAAACATGAGCCAACAAGGTGATGCAGCTGCCAAAAGGGCAAATGCTATTTTGGGATGCATTAACAGGAGTATTACTTCCAAATCATGAGAAGTAGTAGTTCCTCTATACTCCTCACTAGTCAGACCTCACCTGGAATACTGTGTCCAGTTCTGGGCACCAAGATTTAAGAAGATGCAGGTAGATTAGAAAGGGTCCAGTGAAGGGCAACAAAAAGGATCCAGGGTTTGGAAACACTGCCCTGGGAGGAGAGACTGAGAGAACTGGGCATGTTCAGCCCTGAGAAGAGAAGACTGAGGGGAGACATGGTATCCCTCTATAAGTACCTCAAAGGCTGTCACAAAGAGGAAGGTCAAGATCTCTTCTCCCTGATGCCAGAGTGTAGGACAGGGAATATTCAATTCAAGCTGCAACAACCCAGATTCAGGCTGGACATCAGGAAAAGCTTCCTCCCTGTCAGAGCAATATGACAGTGGAACCAGCTGCCTAGAGAGGTGGTGTGCTCTCCCACACTAGAAACATTCGAAAAGAAACTGGACTGCCATCTGAGTGGGATGGTGTAAGTGGTGTCCTGCAGCAGCAGGGGGTTGGACTTGATGGCCTTCATGGCCTCTTCCAACTCTACTATACTATGATTCTGTGATTCTATGATTTTCAGTGGCTGAAAATCACATGTCTGTTTTCACAGCAGACATGCAACAGGTTGGCCTTTCTCTGGGCTGTCCATCACTACCCCAAAATCTCTTTCTTGGTCCATCACTGCTAGTTCAGATCTCATCAGCTTATATGTGAAGTTGGGATTTTTTGCCCTAACGTGCATCCCTTAGCACCTGCTTTTCAGTCTGAGGTTCTCATCTGCTCAATGAAATCAACTGGCCAGTCATTATTTTCTGCTGCTACTCATTAATATAGCCATAGACCAGTAATCTGATGTTTTACTAATTGCAAGCAGTACACTTCTGAAAAAATGCCAGTTGATGGGGAGGGAGGGAGGGAAGGAGAAGTTGGGGGGAACATTTTGGACCCTGGTCCAGCTTGACCAGAGGTGGTGGAGGAGCTGGAACCTTGATCTGATCCAGCAAAGCTCTTCCTATCTTCTTTTAAAGATAAATCAATATTCACAGATAACTGATGACCCTGTCGCATCCAAGTAGCTCTCCCATCATTTGTCAGAGATTTTCTTCACTGAAGCACAACAAAATTGCAGTCAAGAGATCACATTTGATGGGGAATCAGCCAGCCATGTTCCCTTCATAACACACTTCTCCATTGCTTGGTCCCTAAAACAACTCAGCAGTTTTCTGACATGTTAATCCTACTAAGATGTTCCTGTACTTTCTTTTCTAATTAATATCAGCATAGAAATGCATGCTTTTGACAGAAGGTATAATTTTGATAAGGAAGCACTACTGACCCAAAACATCTGGTGTTGCTTATTCTGTGCCAAGCCTCACTTCTTTGCAGATTGTGTACAGTTCTCAGTTTCCTTTTTTTCAGAATATTTTTCTATAATCATTGTAGATAAATCCATAGGCTCTAAGGATTTCTCATTGGAGCTGAAAGAAATGGGAATGGGAGACATACTCAATGTTCAAAAATTAAAAATATGACCCCTTTCTGTGATGGGACCCCATAGGGACACTGGTGAGACCCGGCTGGAAGTTACAGAAATCAGGACCTTGGCCAGCTCCCTGCAGAACAATTTATTTATTTTATTTATTAAATTTGTTTAAAGGCTGCCCACTAGCATCATGCTTCCTGGGTGGGCAGTTGTCAGATTCAGGTTCAAGGCAATTCCAAGCAAGAACAATTTAGGAATGTTTGCACATTTCAGGAAATGTGTGTAACTTTGTGTTGTGAACTGTGCTTCTCCCTGCAAGCAAAGTCAGTCTCACCAGTGTTGGTTTACTCTTTGTGTTACATTCAGTCTCTGAGCATACACAAAGCAAAGCGTTGAAGCCTCTCTGACATTCCTTACCCAGACTTTCTTTATGAATCCTCCCGAGTCCTTCCTGGGAGTGTGGGGAAGTGCTGTGGAACTGGGCACGCCTACGCTTCTCCCACTGAGACCCCAGTTGAACCACCTTATGACTGTGACAATGGACTATTGGGTCCACCTTCCTCAGGGCTGGGAATTCCCATCTTATAGGCTCTCCATCTCCAAATCTCCCTCCTCAAGGTGTTGTTCTTCCCATTTCCCATGGGTAAGTTGCCCAGTTCCATCATCTACCCTTGAATGAATCTCCCCCATGTCAGACACTGGTGGGGTCTCAGGGCCTTGGACTGGGGCTGGGGCTGGGACCTTTTCAACAACCATCCCATTATCAGATTCTGAACTTCCAGCGTGCCCAGGAAAGGCAGCCTCCCATGCAAAGCTGTCATTCTTGGAATCTGAATCTGTCAGTCCTGTCAAAGTGTGTAGTCTCCCATGCATGTGTCTGACCTTTGACAGGATGCATGCACATGGTGCTTTGGGGAAATTTGCGCAAATCTACTGTTTTATTAGGGACTGCAGATGGCGCAGTGGTTTAAACCGCTGTGCTGCTGGGCTGGTTGATTGAAAGGTCGCTGGTTCGAATCTGCACACGGTGTGAGCTCCCGTGCTCCATCCCAGCTCCTGCCAACCTTGCAGTTCGAAAGCATGCAAATGCAAGTAGATAAAAAGGTACCACTTCAGTGGGCAGGTAACAGCGTTCCGTGCACTTCGGTGTTTAGTCATGCTGGCCACATGACCATGGAGTCTGTCTGCGGACAAACGCTGGCTCCCTCGGCTAGGAAACGGAGATGAGCACCGCCCCCTAAAGTCAGGCATGACTGGACTAATGTCATGGGGAAACCTTTACCTTTACCTTTACTGTTTTATTGCTGTTTGGTTTATGCAAGTTTCTTGTTCACGCAGATAAAGAATTGGTTGCAAATGTGAACAGGAATTGGGCACAAAATGTTTCGGAGATCATGTCTGGTGGATCCTGGTGATCTTAAACATTGTTTGTTCAGCCATCCATAGTATAAGCATCAATGCTCAGTCCCAAAGATTACTAAGCATGGGAATGATATTCCGTATAAATCAGTCGAGTCTATAAGTAACCATTCTAATGCAATAGGTTTGTCTCAAAATGGCTGAAATTCAGGATTAGGAGGTTAGGAGGAAAAGCACGGTATTCTCGTTGGCGCTTACCATTTTTCTTCAGCGCAGCTGGTCAATGCGCCTCTATTTAGCCCCGTGCAAAAGGCAACGGCAGCATGAGGGCCTGTTTCCTTGGGTGTGAAGGACAAACTGCAAAGCTACAATGACAAACATTGTCATTGTAAATTTCAGCCAATGATTCTTTGGGACAGTTTGTCATTTGTTTGCTATTGTCAATGCCAGTGAACCATTTCCACGCTGTGTAATGTATAAGAGCTGTGACAAGTGTTCATCAGCTGCTTTCACTCCAGCATCTTCAGGCGGGGCTAGAGCTCAGTGGTTTTGTACTATTGATCAATAACAATAACAGCAGCAATTACTACCACTACTAAATACTATGATTACTAATTTTACATTATATTGAAACCCCACCATTTGTCCTCTTTGAAGGAACCCAGAGTGTCTTGCACGTTTCTCCACCTTTTCATTTTAGCCACACAGCAACAACTCTGTGAGGTAGGTGAGGCTGAGCATCCATGACTTTTCTAAAGCCACCAGCGAGCTTTAATGGGTACTAGAACCCAGATCTCCTGGGATCCAATCCAGGCCTCTTACCACTATTCCACCCCAGCTCTCGGCACCAACAGAAGGTTGATGTGCAGAAGGTTGCTGGTTCAGTCCTTGGCAACCTCAAACTTCTTTCTTTTCCATGGTCACATTCAGTTTTGTAGAAACCACACTGGGCTGCTTGCAAACAGGTGAGGTCCAATCAAAAAATGCCAGGAACTAAAGGTTAGGAAAACCATTTCAGCCACCGAGAATGGGGTAATACATAACTTAGGAAACCAGTGGCCAATTGCCAGGGGAAAATGTGTGGCACAAAGAGAAAGGGATGTGACTATCTGGAATCCCTGGAGAGATAGATTAGGACCTCAGACAGGCTCATTGTGGCCCTCTGGCCTGAGGTTCCACACCCCTGTTGTGCACAGTGCTGATCCAGAAGGCATCATGATCTGACACCACCTGAGACAACTTCTGTTGTTTCCACCCTTCTCACATCCCCTGCAAGAAAACTGAGGCACCTCTGTGCATGAATAGGGGAGCTAGAGACAGAGAGTCACTTCCACAGATCAGCTGATTGAGCTAATTAGGCTTGAAGAACAGGCTCTCCACATTACCAGAAAATGTGCAGAGTGTGATGAAAACATACTAGAAAGGAGACTCTCAATATTTCCAGCATACTAATTCTTAAAACTCCCTAAAGTAGTGAACAGTAAATGGTTGGTAGCTGTGGTTACACTGATCTCCTGTCAGGTCGTACAATTTTAAGGATGCTCAGCTCAGGACGTGCTTACGAAGGATGTAATGAAAGAAAAGGAAACATTATGCAGCATGATTGGGTACATACTGTAAAAGTGTTCTGGGAAACACTCTCTGTCTGGTGACATCTAGGCAGCAGCATCTGTGTTGAAATCATTGGTAGTAAAAACTCCATATAGTCCTATCAGGGCCACAACTGGTCTTTGTTCTATATACATATCTTCTTTCTAGCCATCCATCCATCCATCCATCCATCCATCCATCTGGGGCAAAGGCCAGTTTTACATACCTACCTACCTACATACATATATAGCAATCTCACCCTTGTCATATTCTGGACCTGGGAACTGCTGTTTTGAATTCCCTCAATTGCATTGCCGTAGAAGATTGCGGGAAATTAAAATGCTGCCTTCTAGCTAGAGTTGGGATGAACTCTACTGGAATCCATTGCTCCAAGTGTTTGCAGGTGACTTCTTCTGCTCAGTCCAGTCCTCCAAAGCAAACCAAGCTGAGAGGAAGCCTGTGAATGTTCATGGACCAACAGTTGCACAGACAGCTACCTTCTTCTCCATCGTCCACAGCTGCCCAAAAGGTGGCTGTGGCTGATGTGGAAAAGCGAGGCTGCTTGCAACAGTCATGAGCAGCTGCTTTTCTAGTGTGCCCCTCAGTGGTGGGTGCTGCTTGAGCAGAATATGGGGCTCGATACTAGTGCCCCACACATGTTGGACATGCTCACCAGAAACTCAAACTCTGGACCCCTGCAAAATGGGCCAGAATCCAGAGAGCCAATCCCAGGGAATCTGACACATTCCTACTTCCATGCTGCTACTGTTTCCTGCTGCCACCCCTGCCAGAGTTCACCCACATGGGGGGTACACTGGTGTTGAAGGAGACCCACTAGCTTGGGGGGTGGGCATCAGGGGGCATTTGCTGAGAGGCCCTCAAATCTAACGCCAGCCTTATGATAAAGGATGCTTATTCCACTTTAGCATTCTATGTAGGACCTTATAAAATTTTCATGCATCGGACAATGTTATAAAGGCAGCAATCCAAAAGTGGGGATTCAGGGTAATTTTTTTCACATTTTAACACAGACCTACCTAATTTCTCACTTTTGAACCAGTGTCTGAACTAGAAACATAGAAACAGAGTGAGTCAGAAGGGACCTTCCAGGCCATCTAGTCTGATCCCTCCCGGCTCCATCCGACTCTGCTCACGACATGCCCACCATGTGCATGTCCAGCCTGTCTTTGAACACCCTCACTGATGGGGCCTCAACGACCTCTCATGAAAGCCCATTCCATACCCTCGGGGTCCTAACTGTCAGGAAGTGCTTCCTGGCATCCAAATGGAGCCTTGGTTCCCTGAGCTTTCCTCCGTTGGAGCGTGTCCTGCTTTCCTCTGCAGGGGAGAACAGGTCTCTACCCATCTCCATGTGACACCCCCTCATGTACCTGTATGTTGCCAACAAATCCCCTCAGAGTATCCTCCAGGCTGAACTAAAACTCATTTATCCTTCAAAATGTGGATTTCTTCCAATTTTACTTTGGAGTTCCATAATCAACACACACACGCACGCACACACGAGTGTATGTACATTAGTGTAAGTATAGTATGTACATAGTGTAGTGTGATATGATATGGTGTGGTGTGGTATATCTTAGACAACTATGTACCTAGGGCAAAAAAATGCACACATAATGCCTATCCATTTTCTTGACAATTAGAAGAGTGATTAATGGTATGAATGAACTGAACTTATAGCTGGAAGAAGTCCCAAGATTTGGAATAAACCCTACTTGAGTCTGGAAAATGTGAAATGGAGGGAAATTGGAACTGACAGATCAATCTTTCCCTATCCTCAAACGTTTCCTGACAAACAAGTCTGATTGCATTCTATGCATTTGTTTATGGGAACTTTATCCAAATGGCAGGAAATAGGATTGTCAGTTATCCAGAAACAAAGTGACCTCCCACTTTTTGCACTTTCTACCGCACATGATTCTTCATCACAGGCTCTAAGCAAAGAACTTTTCCCCAAGCAAAAGCGTTCCAATATGAAATACCTGTCAAGCAGTCTAAAGAGACGCAGTCCATAAAAACATCACCAACTGATTCTTCTGACCACATAACCTGTCCTAAAATGCTTGGACCAGGAATACTTCTTTCAATAATGTACAGACATGAATAATTATAAAGGCAATAAACTCTTACAACTGTCTTACTTTTTTCCCTGAAAAGTAATGAGTCATTTGTCTTGGATTTTAACTTTAATATTGTGCAAAATGAACTGAATCCTTCAAAATTCTAATAACTGGTTTAATACTGTTTCATTCCTAGGATGGATACCCTTTATTTCCTTGCAAAACAGTTTTCTCACTGCTTCACAGGCATTGAAGGAAAGCACTAATTAAGGTACTGGAATGATTAACTTTGGCTTTGTGTTTGTTTTCCTTAGTGCTATCACTCTGTGACTTTGTACTTCAAAATCTGTTTCACTGTTCGGTTTCTTACCATTCATGCAACCAAGGTTTTGTTTCAATGAGCTTTCTCTATTTGCACTGATCATGGCAATTGTTTCTTGAAAATACTTTATGAAGTTATTGTCCTCTGTGCAAAGAAACACTTTCCTGCCCCCACCTTGGAGAAGTTCATTAGGTGAATGTTCAAGTATGATGGGATGGTAGGGTTGGAGGGATGCAAGGGAAGTCATTGGCAGAAGAAGCTCTACCAAGACTCCAAGGAGACAACATGTCAAAGCATGTTGAATTATCTGTGTGTATCAGCTAACAGTGCAAGCACCAAATGAACCCTGGGAAATCAGGAGAGCTTTTTCTGAATGTCCATCCAGAGCGCCAGGCTCATTCCATTTTGACCTAATGGAAGTTTGTCCATTTCTAGCAGAAAACTCCAGTTTGGCTCATGGTATCTTAGTGGGGATTCCAAAAATTCCATTCAAAAGCTTGGCTACCTGTAAGAATTGTAAACACCAGGACTCTATGGGAAAAAATGTAAAGGATGCTCCAATGAGAAGCTGGCTGATGTGTTGTAGAGTGCAGCATAAATACTTTTCTGCCAGAAAAAAAGATGGCTACAGATAGGCAAATCTACCCCAAAATGGTTTCCCGTGTTTCCAGTCATAAATTCATTGTAAATAATGACATGACCATTACAATGCATTTCTCCTAATACATCTATTTTCCTACTATACACATGCAATTCCCTCTAATACACACACACACACACACACACACACACACACATTCTTAAGCAATTCTTAATATATTGCTTTATTTGTTAATTAATTTATTTATTAAAACATTTATATGCTGCCCCATCGCAACAAAGCCTCGGGGCGGCTCACAGCATTATTAACATTATTTCCCCTTATATACATATATTGCATGTGTTTTACCCTAAAAGCACCCATTTTGTACATTTTGTAAATTGGAGAACTCCATGGCAAACGTCAGAAAAGTGAGTACTGCCAAGAATAACTGTGTTAGGGTTTGTATATTCATCCAAAAGTGTGAAATTAAGTAAGTTCCCATGACAGTGTCAACTGAACCAATTTCTCTCCCATTCCCAGTGCTGGCAAGAGGAACTCTATTCTGCTGGAAGTGCTCTTGCCATCACATAGCACATGTCCTGCACAGTGGAGAAAGTTGGCATGGGATGGGTATTATGGAAGCATGGATGGATATACACAAGCAATGCTCTTTGTTTCCCCAACATGTGCGCATAGATGTAATCGATGGGATGGAAGAAGGCAAAGCCCTTTCCGCCTCCCACCCAACTGCCAATGCAACAGCAAGACATTTGCTGCACAAACCTGTCTTCCCTGCATGCACATGGCCTAAACATACAGAAGCATTGAAAGACGACAACACAGATATCCCAGAAGTGATGCAACGGTTATGGCTTTTCTTGCTCTGGGTTAGAAATGTGGATTTCTATAACTTGCACAATTGCAATTGACACTTCGATGATGTGAGGGACATGTGGTTGTAGGTTTTCTTGCTCACAGTATTATTTTCATTTTCTCACCTCACTGTCATCCTTAGGAATCACTTGGTATTATTTTTGAAGGCTCGAGTCCTTATACGGCCCCTGATGTTCAAAGGTATCTAATTCAGGATGCTTCCAATTACTTGTTTTTATTGGGGGTTCCAACCAGCAAAATACTTCGGGTTTTAAGCACAAAGACTTTTTAATGTTCAAAATCTTATCTTTAAAAGAAACACAACCACCTTCCTATTTATAGCCAGGGATTTAAAAATAAATACATTCAAACACAAAGCAGAAAAAGAGGTGATTCAGATGTGTACTGATTTTATGAATGGAATCAATTAATATAAGTGCAAAGAAGCAATATCTCTCTTAGCCATATTGGAATGCAGGGACATGTTCTGATCTTTATGACAAACTGCTAAAGATGTTGAAACAAAAGCTGTTTGTTTGGTGGCATTCAAAATTTGGCAAGAATTTTAAGAACCAAAAGAAAAGTGAACAACCTTCTTATTTTAAAATGTTATTTCTAAAGGGTAGATTTGAAAGCCACTCTAAGAAAAAAGTCAGATTTGATGTCATCATTACAAACTATCATACTTCAAAGCATGGCTGAACAATGAACCTGTGAGATCCTACAACAAGCCGTAATTGGGAAAGGGCCAGCACCCATAATTAGGCACCTGGCAAGGAGCCTTGGCCCACTGATCGGAGCCCCAGGAGTCCATACTCTTCATCCACGACACAGCCTTCTTCGTCAGTGCCTTCTCACTCTTGTCCAGACCATGGTGGTGGTGAGATGAGGAGATGGAGATGCCACTCCCAAACTGTTTCTCAGTTCGCTGCCTGTTCAATAAGCAAGCAGCAATGAAAGAGAAGCAGATGGGGCAGGGAAGGCTGGCAGGTGGAAAAAAATGGGGATGAGAAGGTAAACCCACTGCTGGACACCACCAGTGGAGGACACCTTCCTAAGGGGTCTCACGACGTAGAGACAGCCCTGACTGGGAATGAACTCGAGGAAGCAGAATCCACCTTTAATGCACATTGCAGTATCTTCAAGTAAATTGAGTTAGATGTTGTCTCATTATCCCAAGCTGTACAGATCCACCTGAATCCCCCTTTAAAAAGCTTCTGCCGCTTCTCTTCCTCTTCCCCATCCTCATCCTTTTTCTTATTCTTACTGTTATCTCTCTACTGCCCAAAAGCCAAAGCTCTTTGGGCAGTTCCCATTTTGTCAAAGTAGCTTAATAAAAATAGATATAATGAAGAAAACAGAGGCAATAAAAGAAATTTAAAATTCCAATATATCAACTTTAAAACAGTTTAAATGTCTAAAGTAATTTCGATAAAAACTGATTGAAACAATGGGCATAGCCCACCTTATGTCATGAAGTGCCTGAGAATAGTGGGCAACTTTAACCTGTTCACACAGCTCTCTCTCTCTTTGAGAGAGTCCCAAGTTATTTGGGTCCCAAGTTATTTGGGACTTCGTACACGCATTCTAAAGCCTCAAAGCCGGCTTGATAGTGAATAGGCAGCCAACACAATTCCCTCAGGAAAGGAGTTTCATGCTAAAAAATGCGGGTCCTAAAACAGCCACACTGCAGCATCCTGCACCAGCTCCAGCTTCCAGGCCAGCCCTGGTGACCTGCTTGAGGACTTCTCAGAGGCATCTGATCAGCTGCAGCATGGAAAGACTGCTGCACCGAACTGTCCTGAATCTGAAGGAGAGAAACTGAAGGATCCTCGTGTATCTGAGGAACTGTGATCATTGTGCATGGCACTCTCCTTTGCAACTGTGCATTCTACAGAACTTTGAGTCCTTGTGGAATCAGGCAGACCATAAATAACATGATGGGGAGATGCAGAAATTAAGCTGTATGCTTCAGCTTGTGAACCAGAATGAAGATGTCAGAGGTTGTGTGTGTGTGTTGCTTTTGTTGCATGTCCATGTTTTCTTTTAGACTGTGAGGGTAAACTTCCTTTCACTTCCATTAAATGATGAAAAGCAGAGATGGGCCTTTGACTCACTTTAATGCCCTGCTTCATTGATAACGTAAGGCACATAAAGGGCACATTTGATCTGTTCTTTCTGCACTGTAAACACCAGAAATGATATGCAAAAATCGTGTGCCATAATCCTCTGCAAAGGCAGGCATTCTTAAGTTGATTCATTTCATGGCTTAAGTAGACAGGACTTTCAGATGCCTCCACTGTTAGTAAAAGGACTCACATTATATTCACTGCATTGGATGTTCAGCGCTCTCTCTCTCTCTCTCTCTCTCTCTTTCAGAATAGGTTTGGTGTGGGTTATCACTGAACTGCAGACTATTGTTAAAATGTGGGTGATGGAGTTGTCTGAAGCCATCTGTATTAACAAGCCATGGTTTGTTAACGACGGACAGCCTATAAAGAGAACCCATGGTTTGTTGTTCAGTGTGAGCCGTGATTGTTCACCATGGTTTGCTATCTTGACTGAGTTCAGACAATGATAACCCAGAGTTCAGTAACAACCCACACTCAAGTAGGGTGTGTGAGGAGTTGGTTTTGGCAGCGGGAACCTGTTGGCTTCCCTGAACCTAAATCGCTGGACTCCAGTCTTCTTTATCACCACCCTCAGCCCAGGTTCCTGCTGAGCACACGCCCAGTATCCATTGGGCAGTCCTCAGGGATCAAGCTTCAGATCCTGCACAAGGAGCATCCTTCTTTTATGCAACATGGGAGAAGCTTGTTCCTGCAGGGCTTGCCAGGAACAGTGTCCTGCATGACCACTGCACAAGCAGAGACACCCTTCCATGCCACATACAGTGGTCTTTGTGCTGTTCCACCTGGCGCAGAACAAGGGTCCCCTTTATGCAAGCTTTGTTCCTCAAGAATGTTCAGAATTCCTCTTGGTTCAGCTCACAGAATGGATTTCACTGAATCCATACAACTTTCTAGCAGAACGGCCTACTGGTGGCAGTGCTGGTGGGCCCTAGGAGAGCTGGATTCTAGTCCCTACTCAACAGTGAAGCCCTCTGGGTGGCTTTGGGCCAAACTTTCAACCTAACCTACTTTACAGATTTATCCTTGTGAGGATAAAATGGAGAGGAAGAGAACCTTTCAAGCGGCCTTGGCATACTTTCAAGAAGAAAGTTGGCCTATAAAGCTGTTGTTGTTGCCATTGTACATAGGCTTTTAAAAAGCAGGACATACATTCAAATAATGCTCCATTTGAAGGTGGTATCTATATGCCATCCATTCCAATGTTGAAAGTGCCATGAGGTCCTTGATCTATTGCACTATAGGAGGTGCGTGTTTGTCCTTCCAATGTTGTGATATCAGTCTTATAGCTATCAAAGGGGTGCAACTAGACCATTCATACTGATCATTTGTTAATTTCCAAAAAGCTGATAACTTAAGAGTGTGGCCATCAGTGAACGTTAAAGACTGTTCCAATACAAAATGTATCAGTGTAGCAACCTTCTTCCTGAAAGAAGCAACTTTCGGAAGTTGCTAACCGAAACATGTGCTTCAAAGAAGCATTAGATGCACCCCACTGCCAGCAATAGCGGATTTACACAAACCTTTAATTAAGAAAAAAAATGATGTCCCACAGATATGAAACAAAAGATGCTACCAAAGATCTGTAGTTGGGATAGGTAGATGAGAAGTGAGCAATCCACCACTACTGTCCACACCAGTTTCTGAAATTCCCAAATATTCCCATGGGTCTGAAATTGTTGGGGATCTCAACTGCATTCTGTTGGCAGTGGGATATGGAGCTCATTCATCCCATAAAGCAGTCATTTTTTCATCCACACTTCTCTAGTGAAGGAAGGCTTTCCAAACAAAATTCCAAATAGGCCAGTCCTAACTCTGAATCCAAATAATGGAAATGTGAGGCTGAGATAAGCTATAGTATCATGTTTCAGTCCTGGGGTTCAGACGACCCCTTTTGGAAACCATCCCTTCAGCATCTACAGAATTTCTCTCGTGCTCACCCTGGTCCTGCTAAGCAAGCCAAGCCAAGAGGAAGTCCACAAACATCCGTGGCGCTCCAGTTGGGCACCCAGCAACATTCCCCATCAGGTATGGCTGCCGAAAGAGTGGCTGCAGAACACTGAAGAGGGGCACTGCGAGTGGTCCTGCCAGGTGCCATTCCTGGGGACCAACCTTCTTGCACGCCATTGCAGCTGGCAGTGGTGGAAGAGGGGCACCGTGAGAAGTTGCATCTGATGCCATGGGGCACTGCAAGTGGTCCTGCCAGGTGCCATTCCTGGGGACCAACCTTCTTCCACGCCATTGCAGCTGGCAGTGGTGGAAGAGGGGCACCATGAGCAGTCACATCTGATGCCATTCCTGGTGTCCAACCTCCAAGTCCAGCAGCAAGGCCAGGCACAGAAGGGGCAACTCCATGAACTCAGGGGCAATTTGCCAGGAATTCAGACACAGAGCCACTGCAAAATGGGAACTGAGTTCAGGGAATCCTAGGGAACTGAGCCTAGGGAACTGAGTTCAGGGAATCCAACAGATTCACACCCCCAAAGAGATTCCTCACATATCCTTAATCAATGCCTTTGGGATGGTCTGCATGGATAGTTGAGACCCATGTCACAACCTCAATTGCATTGCAACCCTGTTGACTGGTCGGGATCCCTCCCAAGAGAAGGTCCCAGACCCAAAGAACAGGCAGCGTATTATAGACTAAACCCTTTGTCAGCACCATCCTCCATGCCAAGGACATATTTAAGGGGTGAAGTTCCTTTTTTAAAAAAACTAATGTCCCCAAAGCCCAAGCACAGCTGGAACTGCTGAATGTTCAAGATCCGGGTAAGTCGAGAATGTCCAATTATCCTTACAATGCTGCTGAGTGGCCAATGACCCTGCATGGCCTTACTCTCATGTTTAATGATCAGCCACCCATTGCTTCTCTTCCTGACCCCATTCGCAGCTGCTACTCTTTCTGTGCCATCCAAAAGCCTGAACTGTCGCACTTTATGTGCTGAAGAAACAACAACTTTCCTATCAGAAAGAGAACTCTTTATCTCCCAGTCCTCTCTCCAAACTACTAAAA
Organism: Varanus salvator macromaculatus; assembly: GCA_023646645.1. Classification (NCBI taxonomy): domain Eukaryota; kingdom Metazoa; phylum Chordata; class Lepidosauria; order Squamata; family Varanidae; genus Varanus; species Varanus salvator. Next base: position 6,590,937 of record JAIXND010000767.1, on the reverse strand, counting down.
ATAACAGAATGGCACAAAAATAATTTTCTTTCCTACTACACTTTCGACTGTTCCTAACTTGCCCTTTCTAGAATAATGTTTTGGGGCTGGCATGTTGGTTTATGCCATTAGATTGCTTTGCTGGCAGTTTTAATTTCTCTCTAATGTAGCCTCAGCTGATGAATGCAACCTGGCAGGGCATATCAAACATGCCACTCCAGATAACAGCACCAGTATTGGCTAAATGCACCCCCTTTTTTGAGAATGAAGCAAAATATTGGGGTTCATTCCAATCTGAGGTTCTTCCCTAAAGCTCATCCAGAAATGAAAGTTGTGTTCATTATGCTTGGCTTTACCAAACCGCAGCATGGAAATTTATTCATTTATACCCAGCTTAAGGAGCAGAAAGACACAGAAGTCCTTTTAAGGCATGCAAGAAGGCATTGCTATCCCTCTTCCCCCAGCCAACAATGAATTAAATCAACCTTTAGTTGGTCAAAGGAATAGGCTGAGGCTGAGGTGATAGCAACTCGGATGCTCAGGTCCCATCACACCAAGTGGACAGAGGCAATGATGGGTAAGAAACAGGGAGCAGTAATAAGAAAACAATGGGTGTCCCTTTTAAATTCATAGGTTAAACGCTTTGCTTATTTTCAGTATTTGATCATTTCCAAGCATCCTGAACTTAGTTAATGACCAGAAGAGTGCTCTGGATGTCTGGGTTGCTGAGAACAATGAAACAGGAGGAGCAGGGATAAATGATGAGAGACTCATGGAAACAATGGCCCATGGTTAAGAGTTCATCTCAAAATCTTGGAGGTTCCTTCTCAGAGTGGGCCTGAGGAAACAGCTTGAGTCTCAAAAGCTCACCTTGTGTTGAGAGCAGGTGTGATGGCAGGCTCAGGAAGGCATTCCTGCAGAAAGCTAGTCATGCTACTTTTATTGATTTGGATTCAGAAGGACATTCCAATGGGATTGAGGAGCAGGAGGCTGTTCAAGGTCCTGAGAGGCAATGAGATGAAATGGAGGTGGAACAGACTAGCCCAAGAGCAGATGTGGAGGCACTCCAGGCAGACGCTGGGGAGAGTGTGGAGATACAGTCAGTTGGGGGGCCATTGAGACTGGGGAATCCTCAAAAGGAGACCAGCCTCTCCCTGCAGTGCTGGCCCTCGTGGCCAGGCAGACACAAGAAGCCCAACTGGATGGGAAGCATGTGGAACGGAGAGCCAGTGTGGTGTAGTAGTTACGAGCATGGGACTAGGACTCAGGTGATCCGGGTTCGAGTTCCCACTCAGCCATAGAGCCAACAGGGTCTCTGGAGCAGTCACAGTCTCTCAGCCCAACCTACCTCACAGGGTTGTTGTTGTGGGGATAAGATGGAGGAGGAGAATGATGTTAGCTGCCTTGAGCCCTTTGTAGGAAAAAGGCAGGATGTAAATCAATCAAGGCATGAATGCTTCCACAGTGCCCCTTCCTGCAAATTGGGACACACACATGCTCATAAGGAGAGTTTTGGGAAGGAATCGCTTGACCGGATTCAAATAACCACTTTGTGTGGCTGGATGATTTATGCTTGGAAACAATAAAGAGCACTTTGGAAAAGAAACACTCTGAGGCTGAGGAGGAATGCAGGTTGTGACACCATGTTCAATTTGCTGGACATTTTGTAGATGAAATTAATCCTTTCCATGCTGTTGTTCCAACAGCGTCAGAGCAGTATATGACCAGAATGCCATCTACTCAAGGTGTTATGGAGAGCTTTCCGCTTATATGGCCTGAAGTAGTAAATGAGCAGTTTGGATGGTCAAAGCCTGCCACTTGTTCACTGTCTTTTGCCCCTCCTGAGCTGCAGACTTGGACCTCTGGGTTTATTAATGCATCATTGAGAGAAGGAGAGGTCCCTACTATCTTAAAGGAAGCAGAAGTGAGACCATTACTCTCTTATTCTTTCTGATAATCACCACTCAGTGTGAAACTTGCCATTCTTGGGCAAGATATGGAAACATGTGGTAGCTTCTCTATTCCAAGGAGTTTGGGATAATGCTGATTGTTTGAATCCATTCCAGTCAGGCCCAGTTTGGGGACAAGAACAGCCCTAGTTGCCTTAGAAGAGGTCTTACTCCCAGAGTTGGATGGAGGAGTGCACCCAAGTTGGTTAACTTGTACCACTCAGTACCTTTCATGTCCACTGACCATCATATACTTCTTGATCAAATGTAAGAAATTCCTTGTTATACTGTTTTCAGTTGTTCCTAGAGGAAAAGACACAGAAGGTGGCGCTTGGGATTGCCCCTGGCCATTTATAGAATCATAGAATAGTAGAGTTGAAGGGGCCATGAAGGTCATCAAGTCCAACCCACTGCTGTTGCAGGACACCACGTTACACCATCCCACACAGGTGGCTGTCCAGTTTCTCCTTGAATGTCTCTAGTGTGGGAGAGCCCCCCACCTCTCCAGGCAGCTGGTTCCACTGTTGTATTGCTCTGACTGTGAGGAAGCTCTTTCTGATGTCCAGCCTGAATCTGGGTTGTCACAACTTGAATTGATTCTTCTGTGTCCTACACTCTGGCATGAGCAAGAAGAGATCTTGACCTTCCTCACTGTGACAGCCTTTGAGGTACTTCTAGAGGGATACCTTGTCCCCCCTCAGTCTTCTCTTCTCAAGGCTGAACATGCCCAGTTCTCTCAGTCTCTCCTCACAGGGCAGTGCTTCCCAACCCTGAATCATTTCTGTTGGACCCTTTCTAATTTACCGGAGTCTTTCTTAAATCTTGGTGCCCAAATCTGGACGCAGTATTCCAGGTGAGGTCTGACTAGTGAGGAGTAATAGAAGAACTACTACTTCTCGTGATTTGGAAGCAATACTTCTGTTAACGCATCCCAGAATAGCATGTGCCCTTTCGGCGGCTGCATCACATTGTTGGTGGCTGCATTGCATTCAATTGTGGGGCACCATAGGGTTCCATCTTTTCCCCTTACGCTTTTCAATATCTCCATGAAACTGCTGAGGGAAGTCGTTTAGAGGTATGAATGAATCATCAGCAACATATGAATCACCAATCCTGCCTCTCATTTCCATCTCATGATTGCACAGGGATCTGGAAGCAGTTTAGGGACGGGCGAAGGCAAGCAAGAAATGTAAGAGATTTAATCAAGAACCACACAAGTGATATTAACAACAGTGTGGGTGTGCTCTTGAGCTTGGTGCTCCCCGGGGAAGCTCTGGTGGCATTGGTTGCCAGGATTTCTACTGGCTGGCTTGGAGATGAAGTGGAAGGATCTTCTGGTTGTGAAAGGGAAGGAGGGAGAAAGGAAGGAAGGATGGCAGGCATTCTAGTGGTGGTTTGAGGCAAATCAGAAAGCTCAGTTTAGGACAGAAGCAGTAGTTGTGGTGACCATGGACTTTTTGTAGCCTCCAGCATTGTTCACCCACTTGAACACCAACACCAGGGCATGTCCTGGGGCATTGATGTAGCTCCACCCAGAAGCCGCCCTAGAGGCCTTGTTAAGATTGCCATTGCTGCATCTATTTCTGCTATTTTCAGCAGAAAGGCCGTGGTTTTTCCAGTGGCAAGGAAGGGTGTGATGCTGGTCAGTTCCAGAGGGGGACATTGACTCTTGGAGTACCCCTCTTTTCAAGATTTATTGAAATGAAAGCTCACAATGATAAGTGCTAGAGGAATCAGACATGGGATGAACTCCTCAGTTGAATTCCATCTTTGTTCCCATGATTATTTTGTCCAAATATTTGGCTTTCCCTGCTTGCATTGACTTCCTGCAATTTCCCCCTAAGCTATGCTGAATGGGAATCCAAATGCATCTCTGGAGGCCTGCTCACACATTTGTACATGCATTTTTCCCATGGGAATTGTTGCAGAGCTGGCTATTTGTACCTAATACAAATTATGGCAACACCATTGTCTGTTCTAAGGGCTGGTGGATCTCCAGTACCAGCAGCAAGATCTCAAAGGACTTTGATCTTTTCCTTCTGCAGTATGATAGATGAAGATATGTGTCTGGTGTCTGATTCAGTACATTTCAATATGAATTCCCCCCTCGCACCAATATTCAGAGCTTCTATTTACCTTCCTAAGTATTCTAACCTGCCCATCTAGTTGTCCTCTTACACACCCTTAGTGACAAGAAAGCACTTGTCTGGGAATCAAGATGGAGAAGGGAAAGGTTATTGTCCTTGCTGAATCCAGCTGACCTGAGGAAGACTTGGTTTCAAGATCTCTGTCTGTCTGTCTGTCTGTCTGTCTGTCTGTCGCCTCGCCTCGCCTCGCCTCGCCTCGCCTCGCCTCGCCTCGCCTCGCCTCGCCTCTCCTCCACTAAGCACAGCAACCAAAAGCAAAACCAAGCAATACACATATGGCAAACAATCTGCTGACTGAGACTGAAAAAGAATTGTTACGCCACACACAAGATGGTTTGCACAGACTTTCCCCCTCAAGGTGACAGTGTATGTTATGTGCATGTCCATCATGCTGTTAACTCACCATGAAACCCAAAGAGAGATGCAAGTCTTTGCAGTTAGAACCCTTGATCGATATACATCACGGGCTGATTTCCCTGCATTGAGACAACCCCCCTTCTTAGGATGTCAGTTCAGATTCTCCAGGGACTCCCTTGAAAGCGAGCTCTGTAGGTTACAAGCAAAATTTTGCATCGAGCCTCTGATCACCCTCAAAGGACCTTCTTCTGTTCCTCCTCATCCAGTTGAAACTGTTCCTTGGCCAGGGCCCACCAATATATCTCAGCCCAATTTCAGTCTCACTGCTGCGGATGACCCAGTGTGTCTTCACAGGATCAGCTGCACCAGAGATGCTGTGGTTGGGCAAATGTGGAAGCCTCAGCTGGTGAGAGAGCAAGGCTAACAGCCTGCATCATTTTTAAAACCTGGGAATAAAGAAAAGGAAATAACCAAGGAAAGCTGCTATATAAACAGTGGGAGGGAAAGATGAAGGAATGTGCCAGTTGGGGATGTGGCACAAGTTACATACAGAAAAAGGAAAAGGGGAGAAAGTGCCAGGAAATGCATAAGAATAGAATGCCTAAGAATACACTGAGAGGCATGGAGCAGGTTAGAGGATGGAGATCCCCCTGGATCAACAAATTCTGCCCGAAATAGGAAGGGATCTGGAATGATACCTCCAGGGCCAGCACTTGCACTTCAGGGAAGGAAAGCAGTTTTATGGGGATCCCTGCTCCAGGGAAACAGCTGTGGCAAAAGATCTAGCCAGTTCCAAAGAGGAATTAGCTGTCAAACATAAAACAATACCAAGAAGTACCTCCTGGTTATGCCTCACTCTGTCTCCATCTGCCTCAATTGTGTAACCTTCTCTAATCCTCTGCTACTATTTTGTAACTGGTGTGCTTGAATCGAATTTGGGCCTCATGGCAGTAAGCAATAGAACTGTTGTTTCTCGTATTTCATTGGAAGTAACTCCTGCTGAACTTGGTCAGGTTGATTTCTGGTCAGACTGCAGAGGAGGGCAGAGTGCACAGGCCTATGGTCCCATTAGTAGCATTATTCACTCTGATCTTACTCAGCAGCCTTCAGGGAGGGTTACCTGTGTAGGCATATCATCCTGTAACATCCCTATTTTATACAAACCTCATTTCTCTCAGATCCAGCCATCCTTTTTGCAAAATGTGGATAATCATCTTGGCCTACCATTCAGGGCTGTTTCAATGTTGTGTTGAGCAATAATGCACACAAAACACTTGGAACACTCAAAAAGACAATTGAAATGCTCGGTATGGTTAATGTGTTTTAATTTGCTTGGAGTGGTTCTATGAATTTTATCTTTATTTTTATGATTGCTGATCGTTGCTTTGAGGTCTCCTTGCATATGGAAAGGGGGGTTTTAAAAAAAGGACTATAAAATAAATGTCAGCCATTCAGCCAGAGCTGAGAGAGGGATAACGGAAAACCTCAGCAATCTAGAACGCTTAATATGCATATGGTAAACTGCATCTATTTGTAGAATGCTGTACATTTCCTCTAAACTTTCCTGGAAGACATTTCCTACCTCTAGGTGTATTGAACTGATCAATCATCTTTATTTTTTATAGCGCCGTTCTGGAAAATCTACTCATTGTGTTTTCCAGTAACTGAGATAAGGGCTGGGGGTGGTAGAGAGAATCCATACCATCCAATTAAGAAGAAAACATTTGTCTTCTTAATTATGTTTACTGAACACATTTGACTTGAGGAAGTTCAAACCACTGTGCTCCCTTAAGGAACTTGGCAACTTCATGTGTACAAAGAGACGGAATCTGTTGTTGAGGTCAAATCAAGATGGCCTTCGTTGGGTGTTAACTTGCCTTTGAGCCAATTCATAGGGAGAATAAGATGTTGGAGGTGAACCAGAGTTTGGATGTACCTTTGGTTATGGTGGCATATTGGCTGGCTTTGACCAAGTCTTTGAGAACTACTGTGAAATTGAACATCATAGAGTGTACTTTGAGTGGTGGATTTGAAATATCTGGGTTCAAATCTCCATAAAGTTGACTGAACAGCTTGAACAAGTTTCAGTGAGAGTGTACAAGGTGGCACAAACCCACCACACCCACAGAGGACCACATGATGAGTAAGATCCCTCTCTGATCATTCTAGAACCCAGTGTCATTCCATAAACCTGAATGGTGGAAGTTTCAGGACAGACAAAAGGAAGCATTCCTCTTCATGGTATCTAGGCAATGTCTTCCTAGATCAAATCAATCCAGACCTTCCTCTAGAAGCAAAACTGACAAAACTGAAGCTGTCATATTTTAGGCACAAGATAAGAAGGCTAGATTCACTGGATAAAACAATCCTGCTAGGACAAGCCAAAGGCAGAAGAAGAGAAGGAAGACCAACTATGAGATGGGTTGACTCCATCAAGGAAACCACAGTGTGGAATTTACAGGAGCTGAGCAAGGCTGTCAAGGACAGGGTGTTTGGGTGGCTACTCATTCACAGAGTCACTATAAGTCACAGATGATTTCACGGCACATAACAACACAAGATAATCCCTTCTACAAGATGTGGTAATGGCTGCCTAGCTTGATGGCTTTAAAAGGAGCTCAGACAAATTCATCCAAGATACATCAATCAATGTCTACTAGTCCTGGTGGGTAGATATCACTTCCAATACTGAAGGTAGTATCCCTAGATATACCAACTGCTGGAAAAGATGGGTGGCAGGGCATTATTCTACTTTTGTGGGCTTCAAACCAGTATCTGACTGGTCACTGTACAAGCAGAATGCTGGATTAGAATGCCATCAGTCTGGTTCAGCCCAGCTTGTTCTATTTCCTCACTGCCTTACAGCCTAACCAGTAGCAGAGAAGCTAATTTTTACTGTAGGCCACGTTCTCTCAGATGTGTCACAAGCCTGTGGTGGGCAGGGCCAGAGTCAAAGGTGGCTGGGGATACTTCATTTTCTACCTCTTTGTGGCACACCTCTTTCTCTCTCTCTCTCAGGCATCCCCCTCTCTTCCTACTTCCCTTCCTTCCGCTCTCTGATTCCACACCTCCCTCCTTGCTCAGGAGTCTACCAGAGCAGGAAAAACCTGCTCTTTCCAGAGGCCTGCCCAGATCGTTTGAGGATGGCCAAGTAATGCCTGCTGCCCTGGAACTCCAGGTTTCCCACTTAGAGATGCACCAGTCAGCAAAATCTGGGCTCTCTGTAATTCCCTGAATTCCAACTGGAAGCTTATTCTGACTCGCATCTGTACCAGACTGAGAGCTTTGCTTTTATCATCTTGTAGGAAGAAGCCTCCTCCCATTGATTAACGCCCAGGTGTGTGCATTTCCCCGAAGTATACATTTTTCTTTTCATGCACACTTTTCATTTGTAAGCCTGATGTGAAATGTATTTTGCCTGGCCCACAAATCAGTTTGCAAGAAATGTAGCAGGGTCAGCTGTTCAGAGCCAGACTGTATTTCTGTCTGTGCTTGGTTCACATGGTGTGAACCAGGTAAATCTGGATCAAAACAAAACTGAAACAAACCTTATACATTCTTACTTTATTACACAAGGTTGCTAGGAAGCTAAACATGGTTTGGGTTCCTTGACAAAACTGGAATACAAATGTAAAATAGCTGCAGTTTTCAGTTCTGCAAGCAAAAAAAGGCAAATTGGTGGAGAAAATGGCAAAAACGCCTACCCAAAATAGCAATTAGCATGAAATATGGAGCAGCTTCACAAAACGTATCTTCTTGCTGTCCCATGTGCTGTGTGCAGATCTTGGGAAAGCTTTGCATTCCCACAACATCACGTACAATCACCACCAGGCATTTACAAAGCTCCAGGACTTCAGAATCTATGATGCATGACAAAGAGAGTAGTGATGACAAGCTTTCCCTCAAGACTGTGAAAATTTATAATCCTATGAAATTCCATGGCATTGAGCAAAAGCAACAGAGGACCAACAGCAGAAGCCAGAACTTCTAAATAGGGCCAAAATGGCCACCCAAAATGGAACGTAGAGCTATCCAAAAAATTTGCACTGGACTCAGATGAGTTAAGATTTCTCCGAATCTGACCTGTGATTCTGCAGTGGATCAGCTTTTCCTGAGTGTAGATTCCATGGACTTGCAGAACGTTAAAGAACAATAATAATTTCATATAAAATTCATTGTAGAACACTAGAAACAATTAAAAAGGCACCACCAAAATTTGCATCTTCCCCATAGGCTAAAGTGTGACTATTATGACTACCACCACCCGGACTATTCCAAGTGATTAGGACTCATCTGGGGGGATTAGTGCACAAGTGTGAATTTGCACAAAGTCATACATGTGTTTGCTCAAACGCCAGCCCTTTTAGTGAGTGGCATGCTTGACGATGCATGAAACACAGATGCAACAGACTTTACAGGGTCCAAACATTCCTACTGGAACACCAGGAGAGTTCTGTTGTCCTTTCCTAAGCAAACAGGGTATATCAGGATAAAGTGCCTCTTGGTTGCTTTGCACAGTCCCCAAAACTATGTAACATGTGCATAGCATTCATTATATTTAAGTCTTCCCTTGACTTTTCTCCCGGTATGTTCTGACGTGGCCCGAGTTAAACATTTTTGCTGAGATAATTTTTTTGTTGTTGTTTCTGTAGAAAATCATGTCTTTCTTCCTTTTTGGACCTAATCAACACCTTGCTTTTTTTCCTCAAGTTCCTGACCTTTTTCTCATTGCTAGCCTTTAGCCTTTAGCATTCGGTCTGGTAAGGTAATCATTTTCTATCACCTTGGACTGTCTCCCACCCCAATTAATCTCAAACAACATGTTTTCCACTCCTCGGAGGTTTAGACATTTTCACAGACTTCACTCCTTGTCCCAGAAGTGTGATTTCACTTCTTTGAGTCCCCAATCCTAATACGTTGCACAGGGTGTCTAGGTGGTCTCTTTTATCATGGGTGGTCTTCTATTTTGTCAAAAGACTATCTTCGGTTTGAACACATCCTCTGTGTGACAAGATGTCCCGTCCAACCCCAATTTACATATAATCAGAAAAACATTGGCCAACAAGATTTAGCATCTGGAGAGGAGGAGGAGGATCAGAGAGGTTCCTGGACCACTATTTTACACAGTTTGGCAAGATTTACAGTGTTCCTATTGAAAGTATAACAACTGCTTCAAAATGTCCTTCTAGACAGATTAATTAACATATGCAAATATTGTGCAAATCACTGTCCTATTTTGACCTTTAAAATTTATGATCGATTAGGGTCGCATCCCTAGTGTCATAATGGCACACAGATGTGTGTCTGTGTGATCAAAATAAATCCAAGATCTGCAGGTGGTCAATAGCTTTATTGACACCAAAAAGAATACCACAAAAATGTGCAAGCTTTGAAGTTTCCCAGAACTCTTCATCAGACAGACTAGATGGTACAGAAAGCAGAGGATGGGGGAATAGCAGAATGGGCTAGATGCTACCCCCATGGGGTTTGCAGTTCAGGTAGACTCAGTCTCAAATTCAGAGCTGCCATCTAAATGTATTACATATAACAGGTGTTACAGGGATCGGACTACAGTGAGCAATATGTTTCGGGATAGGCAAGCAATTTCTGACCTGTTTTTCATAGAATCACAGAATGGTAAAATTGGAAGGGACCTTTAGGACCATCAAGTTAAACTCCTGATGAAAAGACAAAGGCCAGTTGTACCTCTGACTTGCCTACCACCAGGATGCTCTGCTTGTGAGCACCTCAAGGGCATCCAATGGACCACCATTGCAGATGGATTCTGGGCAAATGGATCCTTGAACCAGTCCAGCTTAAGCAATGCTCATAATCTTCTCAGAAGTGCTACTGACTTTTGGTGAAAGCAAAACTCCACATAAAATCAGGTCGTCATACAGAGGTACTTATTCAGATGTATCATCTGAGGAACACCCAGGAAAGTCACGAGATTGCTAATAACATGAGAGTAGTGATGTTTCCCAAGAGGCTGGCATGCTGCAAAGGGAAATGCCATCCTCCAACATCCCTGAAAATAAGGAAAAGTATGTCATACCCTGCAGGAAAGTCCAGAGGTTCAGGCACCTGGGTTGCTCCACGTCAACAAAGCAGTTGTAGCGATGTTCATCATTTGCACATTGTCCGTCAGAGTGGACCAAGCAGGCCAAGTCACCTTTCAAGATCCACGTTTCGTCAATAGCAAGGAACTAGCGTCATGCTGATGGGAAAATTCATCCCCCCTCCAGCTCTTTGAAGATTGCAGCAAAGCTCTGAAGGACCAGGAAGCCTAGTATATTTATTTATTTTTCTGGATTTATATCCTGCCTTTTTCCTACAAAGGGCTCAAGGCAGCTGCCATCATTCTCCTCCTCCATCTTATCCCCACAACAACAACCCTGTGAGGTAGGTTGGGCTGAGAGTCTGTGACTGGCCCAGAGTCACCCAGTTGGCTCCATGGCTGAGCGGGAACTCGAACCCAGATCCTCTGAGTCCCAGTCCCGTGCTCTTAACCACTACGCCACACTGGCTCTCCTACGCCACACTGGCAGATGGGATCAGTATTCCTCCTATTTTTACCGAAGTGACATGCAACTTTGCTTTCATACTGTGGCGGAAAAGTGTGCATTTCATGGGTATATTTTAAACCACGCGATTCAAAATGTGAACTTTCTTAGTTCGACAAGGGGAAAAACAGCTGAAGAACAGAATCAAGGCCAACCAAGCTCAGCGCTGAAAATAGAAAAGGTTGATGACCTCGAGCCTTGCTAATTTTCCCACCCCAAACGGACATGTCTTTATTCATTAGGCCATCTGGGTCTAAGCCAAGAAAGCTGGCTTGGCCTGCCAATTCTTGTTCTTTGTCTTCGACGAGAAGTTTGTTTTCTTTCTGGCTGACACTTCAGGGTATGAGAGCATCACAGCTTGTAGCAAAGTATCTTGTCATCATAAAGCCCTCATTGACTGACAGGAGAGAATTTCAGATTAATTACCTGATTTCGCCATGCTCTTAGCTCTCCCCTTTCTAGCCTTGTATCGAGCGTTTGTGAAGTGCTTTGATTTCTTACAGACCTGTCTTCCCACGTAGAGTCCTAGCCACTTGCTGCTGATTGCCCGGACAGCACTGTGACTATCAAAAACAGCTGTGTGTTTTCTACTGCTTAAGGCTGTCGATAAAATTAACAGACCAGTCAAAGTACTTATTTGCCAGATAGAGCGAATGCAAAGGACGCTGCTAGGTTGCTGGTCCAAAGAGAGGGTCTTGTATGTGCTTGATCACACCTGGTCCAGCTGTTGCCTCACGTTGCTGAATCGTGGCCCTCCCCAGATCCCCCCGACCTGAGGGATGCCGCTGCTGCTGTTTGGCCGCTTTTCAGATGCCCCGCTGAATGATGGGAGTTGTGATTGCCTCCCTTGTGAGTTTTGGACAGACAGTGAAGACACCACTGACTCCTACTCTGAAGAACATTTTGGTTCTGGTTCCGTCTTTATTGGATATTGCACAGCGGTGCCTCGCTCTGAGAGCCCTAATGGGCAGAAAAGCAACAGATACAAAATTTAAATACGTGAACAGGAAATGAAAAGGAGTGATACGTCAATAGAGTTTAGCCCATGCATAGTTGTACTTCCCCTTTCCAAAACCACCTGCACCCCTGATTCTGTGTGCCAGCAAATTCCAAGAGTTCATGATGTGTCCGGAGATGAAGTCTGCAGAATCTACCACAACTTGACTCCGATAGGTGATCCGGGGGTCTCCTGCGTGAGGGAGGGGAAAAGACCACATGCCATTCTCTAGTCTAATATTCATTCTAATTATTAATAGTTATTAATAATTATTAATTAGAATTAATTCTAATTCTCTATTCATTCTAAGTCACACCGCGTACTGAATTCCAGAGAAGCACATTGCACAGTTAAGCTATTTATATCTTTGGCCAAGTCCATGGAAATCAGCGTATTAATAGCACTGCTCATTTGAGCTGAAATCATGATTTTATGCCAGATGCACAAGGCCAAAATGTTGGTATGTCAGAGCTCCAACAGTAGCTGGGAGGAGTATCTTGTAGCAGGGCATAAGTACTCTGTGAACCTTCTCCTGGACCATACAAAAGGGAGGTATTTATTCTTTATCTCAAGGGTCAGATGTTGGCTGTGATTTTTGGTAAGGTTGGCATTTATATCAGAGTATCCATTAAAAGGAGCATGGATGCATCAGAGAAACATACCCCCGCCCTGAAAGAAATCCCTTTGGAATCCGTAGGGAATGAGTTAATAAAATCCGATTCACCACCAGATTCCTCGCACAGCCCTAGGAGATTGCTATCAACAGCCTAGTTCTAGCAGCCCTATCTCCACCAGAGTAGGTCTTCTCCAAAATCAATGGGCCTTAATTGGCCATTCGATAGCCAGAAATCTTTGCATCTGGACAGAGAACATTGAACTGTCCTCAGCTGCTCTGAGAAATTCTGAGTGGGAACAGGGAATTCTAGTATCAGGGTGACCAGCATCCCTGTTGGTAGAAAAGCCTCAGTCCTGCATTCCCACAAGCCCTCTCTCCACTGCACCCCTTCTGGTGACTCACTGTGGGGTGTGAGTTTGCTTCCAGAAAAGAGTATGGACACACAGCTGGAACAAACTCTTAGCACCACAGTGCAAAAATTACAATGCATTAAAATAGATCAGCCAGCTCTGATCACACTCCCTGCAAGATCTGTTTTCCACTCCGGCAGTTTTGGCCAACTGTACTAACAACCACTGAATTCATACCTACTAATGAATTAAAGCTGGAAGGACAGGGCTTGTAAAATCACCCATTCCCAAGCCTCATTAATATTAGATCTGCACCCATGCGAGCTACTCAGGTTAAAGGCCTTTGGGTATATGCTTTTGACCAAGTGTCCCACCTTCAATGTTCATGGCCGTTGTCAAGGTTTGCACACTCCATGCAGAGAATGTGCTGAAGAATTGGTGTATTAGTGATGTTGTGGTTATAGCAATAGGGGATGCCCTGTGTCACTTCTGCATCTGATGACACATAACTCTATCCTGTCCAATTCTGCATGGATCTACATTTTTTAAAACCTGTAAAAAATTCAAACTCATAGTGAAATACTTACCTGTAGATGCTTTTTTTCCCTTTTTAAACGCACCTTTCTAAACCTATTTTCCTTTCCATATTTCAGCTTCTAACTATATTTGACAAGAATGTTTGACGAGTACAAAGAAATGAGGATAACTGTCTTCCAATCAGCACATTAGCTTCAGAGGTGCAAATCTCAGCAGGTCATATCAGAATTTCCAAATATCAAATTCCACAAGCACCCCTGTATGGAGTAGCAGTCCCCCTCTCCCGCCACTCTGCATTCCCACCGTACCACACTATAACCTCCAACTATACCTATTCAGTATCTAGATATGACATTTACTTGCGCTTTGAGCATCTTGGATTCCTAGCTTTTACTTCTTCAAGGGGAAGATTTACTGTAGCTATACTCATTAGCACTTTGACTTTCAGTTCAGAATGTGTGAATCAGCAAATCTGAGACTCACCAAAGTTCTCCTAATTCCTTCTGGAAATTCATTCCAACTTGAGCCCATACCTGATGGTGAGCTTTAGTTTTGCTCTCCTTTTTACATGAAATTCATGCATGTAAAATATGGCTAAGTTGTGTGACTTTCGAAATGTACTCACTTTGAAATGTATGTTTTTTTTAAATGGATGTGTCTTTGGAATCCATGCATCCTTCCACTCTTATTGAAAAATATCCATTTTCAGATGCACTGATTTTGAGAGTTATGCATTTGTGAAATACACACGTGCTGGTGGATGCATTCATATATGTGGGGGAAGGTCTTCAACTCATACAGCAATCTAGGAAATGTATGGACTTTGCAGGTGAGTGTAGTCAGTTCAGAAGGTGAGAGCTGATCAAAATTGATCTGAAATTAGTTTCTTATACCTTTTTATTTCCCCAACATTTTAATATTTAATTGTTTTTATCTGTGATTTTATCATTAATGGTCAGATGCACTGTGTTGTTTGTTGGTATGTTGTTGTTGTTTATAGTAAGCTGTCCAGAGATGGTGGTATTGGACGGCATATAAAAACTTTAAATAAATAAATAAATAAATAAAATCAATCCCTACTCTACATACTAGTTCTTGAAGGGCAAGGCCCATGCCTTGCTTACAAGTTTCTCAGGAGCACCTGGCTGACCACTGGTGGGGGAGAACAATGTTTGATCTGATACAACAACTGGAACTTTCTTTGGATCTGAAATAACAGCTGACATCCCATGCAAACCAAACATTCAGAAAATCTTCCCTTCAGTCACGATATCTCACTTTTTACGAAACTGTGCATGCCTGTTTGGAGAAATGGATGGACATACATCCTAATTATGTGCTGTCAGGGTGGTCAGGAAAAACTGATATGCATAATATGCAGTTTCACTGGAGACGAAGGCCAAGATCATCAACACTATTTCATTCCCAATCATTATGTATCAGTCTGAAAGCTGGGCAGTGAAGGAAACTGACAGGAAGGAAATGGATGAATTCAAAACGTGTTGGAGGAGAGCCTTACAAATACCCTCGACCGCCAGAAAGGTGAACTAGCGGACTCTAGATCAGATCATGGCAGTGCTTTCTCTAGAAGCAAAAATGAAGGCTGCCATACTTTGGGCACACCAAGAGAAGGCAAAACTGCCCGGAGAAGACAATCATGCTAGGGAAAGTTGAAGAAGAAAAGGTAGAAGAAGGAAAGGAAGACCAAATATGGATGGACTCCATCAAGGAAGTCATAGCCTTGATCTTAGAAGAGCTGAGCGAGGCTGTCATAGGTAGGACTTCTTGGAGGTCTTCTTTCATAGGGTCACCATAAGTCAGAGATGACTTGATGGCTCTAGCAACAACAATGATGGGGTGGGGGATCATTCTTTTCTGAAGGATCAAGCATGATGAAACATGGCCAAGCCTGGTGTGACATGAAGCTCACGTCCGCCACTGCAAATAGCAACAGAGCTTCTGCTTTACCTTTTTCACCCTTCCATGTGTCATCCAAGGCAACCTTTAGTACGGCAAGTCATAGCAACCCATTTCCTTCCTGCACATGTTCTAGTGCTGATATTGAGGGGGTAGTAGGATATTCTGAAGTCTGTTCCAGCATTTGATCGCCCATCACCCCAGACAAAATTTGCTACTTGATTTGCAAAGTGGATTCTCTAAGAAGTTCAGAGAACTTATGAGGGACTGCAGTGGCTGCAGGTTTTGGCTCTTCTCATCTATCTAAGCCCCTTCAAATCCATCTAAGCCTTAAGCCACAATTGCATAAAAATATGTATCTTAGGGGAAATACGTGCATTACCAAGAATACTATTAAAATGTGTCATATTAGGGAAAAAACTTGCCAACATGTGTATAAAGCCATTGACAGTCCTTATCTAGCATTTCTGTAAACAATCCCAAGAGCATTAGAAATAGAAGCAGAAGGGGAGGGGGAGAAGAGGAAGCAGACAGGCAGGCAGGCAGGCAGGCAGACAGACCGAAGCTTAAACTTGTTTCACTTAGCTGGGATCGAGTTTTCACCACTTTTCTAAAATAAACAGATTTTATTTATTTATTTAGCTATCGAGAGGTTTTATCTTTGGCCTTCTGTGATGCTAAGGGCTTCTAAACAGGGATATAATATCTTCTGGATTACAGGGCCCTGTGTTTTGATGCTGGCATTTTAATCTTGTCTCCTTGCGTTTTGAACATATTCATGGGCGAATTTGCCGTTTCACATTCACTGGTATTTGATACCATTCTAAACATTGTTTTAAAGCTTGACTCATTTTACTGGGTGATATTCCACACTATTCATCGAAAATGTTTCATAAGGCAACTTTCTGTTTTATGTGCATGCATGTACGGACACCCACACACTATTGAGTAATTACCCAATCTGAATTGGCTGCAGCAGCAATTTCAGGAAGACAGGTTCAGTATGGATATTAAAATGAGAATAGCTGCACTTTACAATAGATCTTCAGACAGGGAGCATCAAGCAATAGGAAATGGCAGCTCAAAGGAAGTCTTCACCAGATGCATGGTTGCCATTATTTCTCTTGAAGAAGTGAGTGGTCCGTCGGCTTACACATGATCGCCCGGATCCAGCTGCCATTTCAGGCAATGAGTCACAGCAGATTTATGGAAAATGTGTTCCAGTTTGTTTTTATGAAGATGCCACCGAGTTGAACGTGGTTTCGAACACCATCAGCAGTCATGGCCCATACATTTCCAAGCAGGGGCGCCAAAAATGCATATGATGGCATTTGAAAAATGTGCAGGACAGATGCCCGTTTAAAACAAATGCACATGCTTGCATCAATGTGAGAAGAATGGGTGTATTTCAAAGACATGCACAATTAATGCAGGGCCTCCATGCAAACAGCAGGGGAAAGATTCACAATTGGATATGGATACACAATGGGGGAAGCTTCCAACTGGGATGTGGATAACTTTCGCTTGCATTCACAGCTGTATTCATCATGCCATCATCTCCCCATTTGCATCCAGCAGGAGATCATGCCACTTCTGTAGAAATGGGATGAGATTTGCAAGGCAGAAAAGCACATTCATCTTCATGGGATTATAGAATCATAGAAGAGTGGAGTTGGAAGGGGCCAGTAGGCCATGGGGTCCAACCCCTTGCTCTTGCAGGACATTAAATTGCACCAGCTACCCATTCAGACACTTTGTGAATTTCTCCAGCAAGTGAGAGCCCACAGCTTCCCCAGGTAAGAGGTTCCATTGTCACACTGTGCTGACAGTCAGGAAATTCTTCCTGGTGTCCAGTCTAAAGTTGGTTTCCTTTAACTTAAACCTGTTGTTCCGTGTCCTGAACTCTGGAATGGATGAGAAAAGATCTTGTCCCTCCTCTTTGTGACACTTTCAGGCACTTGTAGCAGGCCATCCTATCTTCCTTCAGTCTTCTCTTCCTGAGGCTGAGCATGCCCAGTTCTCTCAATCTCGCCTCATTGGGCTTTGCCTCCAGGCCCTCAACCATCCTTGTTGCCCTCCTCTGAAGGTTGTACAGACTTACACAACACAGGGATGTGGTTCTGCGCAAAAGCCTTCCGTTCAAGGCTGCACCTTTATTTTACACAGTCAGGATACTCAATAAGGAGTCAGGTTACTCAATAAGGAGGGGTCACAGTCAGGTTACTTAATGAGGAGGGGTCACAGTCAGGTTACTTAACAAACAGGAAAAACAGGTATTGTCTTGGGTCACTGATCTACCTGACGGACTGCATGCTTGTTTAGCCAGACCATTCTGACCTTGTTATCAATTGTCGCCTATTATCCTGATAATGCTGAGTGTGCAGGACGTGCAGAATGTGCAGGGTCAAAGTAGGTGTGCCTGACTGTTGACCTCTGCGACCTCCTGATGACCTCGCTACACTCCTCTGAACCCTTTCTAGATGTCCTCCATCTTTTAAAAACTTAGGTGCCCAGAACTGGGCACAGGACTCCATGTGAGGTCTGATCAGTGCTGAGTACTGTGGAACTGGTACTTCACATCATGTGTTTTGGAAGTGCATCTTCATTACCGTCGGTGTCAGGAGCTGCTGAATCCATGTCCAGCTCCCCATATGGCAGTGCATTAAACTGCAGCAAGTCATTTTCATTGAAGTATATGGGGGACTTCAACTCTGCACCCAAGGTTGATCTCTGCAGCCTCTTGGACAGGAAAGAGCACCCACCTGCTCCCTGTCTAGACATGGTATTGTACTCTTGGCCCTGACTGACTCCTGGCTCCCACCCCAGCCCTCAGTCTTGCCTCCTGGTTTCAGCTGTGACTTCTAAACTTCACTAGAGCCACTTCACCAAAAGGCACTTTTTTTGTGAAGATAGTGTGGAGAGGACAAGGAGTGTGCAAGTTCTCTTTGGTTCGTGCAAGAGGAGAAAAGGCAGGATATAAATGTGGTAAATATTAGTGGCAATGATGAGGAGGAGGATGCTGTCCAGTGTGTTCCTGAAGTGATACAGCACAGGTCAAGCCTGCTAGTGCACAGGAGGGGTCCAGAAAAGCAGCGTATCAAATTCACAAATAAACAAGAAGTTGCTTAGTTTCTGTCTAGCGCTGTGCCTTGGAACCTACTTCAGTGCTTCAGGGATGCTGGAATCCACAAGAGGTAACAGTCACAGAATCATAGCATTGTAGAGTTGGAAGGGGCCATGAAGGCATTGTGTACAACCACTGCTGTTGCAGGACACCTGTTCACACCAGCCCATTCAGGTGGCTGTGCAGTCTCTAGGGTGGGAGAGCCCAGCACCTCTCCAAGCAGCTGGTTCCACTGTCACATTGCTCTGACAGTGAGGAAGCTCTTCCTGATGTCCAGCCTGAATCTGGGTGGTCTCAACTTATATCAATTATTCCATGTCCTACACTCTGGTATCAATGAGAAGAGATCCAGACTGCAGTATGTTGTTCAGGATTCCACTGCCCCCTCTGTCTTGCAGGGAGTGAGATTCTTCTTGTAACTAGAAATCAAAAGCCTTTAAATTAAAAAGAAAAGGAGATAACCCAAAAAGGCACCCGTGAGAACTGGACATGTTTGATGAATTTAGCATGCGGACTCTTGCAAGGTGTTAGAAAACAGGAAGTAGGAGGAACAAACAGAATGGAGGGATCAGGTTCCTGAACAGCAATGCTTTTAAATTTTGTTGCATGTTCCAGTTGCAATTATGTGCACAGGCATGTGTGTGCACATGCACACACTGTCATTGTGTGTGTGTGTGTGTGTGTTTGAGGGAGGAGGAGACTTTGAAGGTCCATAATGAGCTTGCTCTTAATATTACCCATTTCATTCTCAACATTGCCCAAAGTTGCTGATATGAAGTTCAATTTTTCTTCCTTTCTATCATTGCTCATTTATTTCTATAAAGCCTTATTCTGAATTCTCAAGACCCCTCACATTATGGAAATGAGAAGGACAATTGCATGGGGGGTGATGCTGGAATGCATCTCTTTGTGAGTGAGAAAAAATAGTTTCAAAGTTTGCTATGGAGAAAGACACTCAGTGTGGGAGTTGGTATAATAGCTCATATATAATGAATAGAATAAAATTTTAGAGAAAATATATTAAGGCAAGAATGGAAGAGAGGAAATGTTCCCCGGTTGCATGTAAATGTAATTTGCATCCAGCAAAATGCAGTTTCAAACTTGGTACAGTAAATAACAATAATTCAAAAATTAAATTAGCTTACAACCACTTTTGAAATACATTCTTTGAAGGGAAAGTGGAAGTTTTTAATGGGGAATCCTGGGACATGGGAGAGGCATAGAAAAATGAGGAGACACTTAGCGACCGCAGCTGCACCCTGAGGGATTTTTTGTGTCTTGGTCAATATATCAGCCGCAGGATGGCTTTGGGAACACGAATGGATGTTCTCCTTTTGTTGTGATGCTAATTGCTGTGATCAGATGAGGTTGTGTAGCAACACAGAGCAGGGACAGGGCTGGCAGAAGCCAATCACCCCAAGACAAAATGGGCAGGAAATATGGGTACATAGACTTTTCTAATTCCTTTCTGCCTCTGTTCCAGGCAGAATTCCTTCCATCATCTGCAAGGACTAGATAGACGTAATAGTATTAATAGTAAGATTCTCATTTATATGCCACCCTATAGCTAAGGCTTTCTGGACAGGAAACAGCAGTTCGGGAAATAAATGAATACATTTTAAAACACACACACAATTTATATACAATAAAACAATATAACTTCCAATATAGAATTTCATAAACCTTTAATGAGTTAAATACATTCCATACACTAGATAGGTACAGATGTTATTTATTTTGATTGGCTGTAATTCTATTCTTCCCAATATCCACAGCTGCTTGGTTGGTTACGGTAGTTTCTCGAGATACTCTAAGAAGAGATACAATTAAAAAGATGCAATAAAACAGAGTATAAAATTTAAAACAGTGTAAGATTCCAATATACAAAACAGTATAAAACAAATGCAATCATTCTGATTAAAGCATATCAGTTGTATGACATTAAACACCTGAGAATAAAGAGCAGTCTTTACCTGTCCTTGGCAATTTTAGCTGCAAAGATGACAGTGTTTTCACCTGGCAGGCCTCAGCAGAGAGACTGTTCCATCTTTGAAGGGCCAGCACTGCTCCCTGCTGCCTCTTCCTTGACCTCCATTGGAGGTGGCAGCCAGAAGATGGCCTCAGATGCAGATCAGGGGATGCAGATAGGTTGAGGTCAGGGGAGGGGTCCCATCAGCTATGGTGGTCTCAAGCCATGTAGGGCTTCATAGATTAAAACAAGCACCTTGGATTGGGCTTGGAAAGATATAGGTGCCCAAAGTTCATGGCCTCACCTGCCCCTAGGTATATCTAAACCCAGTTCTCCATCAGCTTCACTGGCTCCCGATTGAAGTCCGGGCCCAATTCAAGGTGTTGGTTATGACCTATAAAGCCCTTAATGGCTTCGGACCTGGTTATCTAAAGGAACGTCTGTGTCCATACATGCCTGCCCGCCCCCTACGATTGGCAGCGGATGCCCTTCTCCGGGAACCCTCCGTGAAGGATATTAGGAGGGTGAGTACCCGGAGGAGGGCCTTCTCTGTGGTGGCACCCCGGCTATGGAATGCGCTCCCCAGAGAGGTCCACCTGGCGCCATTGTTATTTGCTTTTCGGCGCCAGGTGAAGACCTTTTTATTTAAAAGTTATTTTAACTGTTAATTGATTATTATTGTATTTATAGATTTTAATATATAGCCGAGATGGTACCAGTTTTTAAATTATTGATTGTATTTTTATGGATGTTGTGAGCCGCTCTGAGGCTTTGTTGCAATGGGGGCAGCATAGAAATGTTTCAAATAAATAAATAAACCCCACACATCCATTACAGCAATTAAACGTATCACCATAGGCAGCAGAATTAGCCAACAGCAGAATGATAAAGAAGTTGGTACGGGCAACTCTCCATGGGTAGGCTTGTTGCCACTAAGTACGGGAAATGCCACTTTCTGCTCCACCAGATGGAGGGAAACGATAGGTCCTGAGAGCACACAGTGAGGTGGAAGCGAGCTGGACCCCTAGCAGAGGGTTGGTGCCTCTAACCCTCCTCTGGGGAAGCCAGTATCCAATATAACCAACACCCACACCGCTAATCAAGCCTGAGGATCTACTGAATAGGGAGTAAATACCCACATTTGCTCATTTATTGCTCTTCGCTAGGGCTACGCAAATGGTGTTTTTCATTTGCTGGGTTTTTTGCAATCCACATCCCAAGCCCATGTGGTCATGTAATTTGCACAAATCATGGAAGGACCACATATTTTGGCTGATTTTACACAAATGTCTTAGCAGCTGGTATAAAAATAGAAAAAGTGTGCCCCATCTATGGAATGCGCTCCCCAGAGAGGTCCGCCTGGCACTGTCATTATTTGTTTTTTGGTGCCAAGCCAAGACCTTTTTATTTAAACAATATTTTAATAACGTTTAATATTAACTATAGGTTTTAACTTGCAGCCGGAATGAATCAGGTTTTGAATTTGTATAATTTGTATGGCATACAAAAACTCTAAATAAATAAGAATTATAGAGATGATTCTGCAGTGTGGCTCAGCTCATGTCATAGTGAGTCAGGGCAAGGGGAAGGGGAATCACACGGATCTGTTGGATTTTCAGTCCCCATCAGGTTCCCCACCAATTCTCAACCTTTACAACAATCCCAACTTTTCCCTCTTTTTTCCACAGTTTATTTTATGAACCAAGCAGAGTTTGTGGGTTATGAAGAATGGCATGTTGGGAGCCATTTGTAAAAGAAAAAAGGAAGGAAACACGACCACTTGTAAACAGGAGGTTCTTCAAATCTTACCATTCCCTTGGAATTAAAAGTTTATACGCACACTTGTCAGAAGGAGGCAAAGGAAAAACAACAACACCCATGCGTTTTCAGGCAAACATCCAAGCCTGCGAGTTTTGCTGCCTGCTTGCACGTGTGTGTGTGTGTGTGTGTGTGACAACGAATAGCATAAATATATAAAAAGCCCCCTGGCTCTGTGTTGTTAAGGAATTAAGATTCCAGGTGCGATATGACATCTGATTCCACCCATTCTGTGAGGAATATTTCATAAGCATCCGGAGTCCTATGAGATTTTGCTTCCCATTGAAATTCAAGAATGACACTCAATCCACGAATTTTATGGCAGTGGCAGTTAAAATGGGAGTTAAACTGCATGTAAATGCTAGCATGTCAGAGATCCCCTGATTATACAGAACGCGTCCTGTCAGTCTCCGGAGTGCATTTCCTAAATGTGGTTTTGATATATAGTGCCAGTTTGTTCTTTCTTTCCAAAAAAGGGAAGGTGCAGAGCCATCCTATGCTTTTCCTGCCCATTTTGAAGGTGGAAGGAAACGATCCTTTTCCTCCTCAGCCTGGGATGAAAGGCATGAGAGCATCCCTGAAAAGCTCTCCTGCATGGGGCCCGTCCATAAAAGCGATGGGAGCTTTTCAGCCCATTCCCTGCCAGTTTGCTTCAAATGGAACATATGGAGGAAAAATAGGGGAGGGGACAAACCTGGCATCTCTGTAGGGAAGCCAAATTGTGATGCAAGTTAGAAGGAAGATGCTGCTGTTGATTATGATGTCATGCTGTTATTTGCCATCAAACCATCTCTGAGCTATGGCATCCCGATGAATGAGAGTCATCCAAATGTCTTATCCAGGACAGCCCTGCTCAGCTCTTGCAAATCCCAGGCTGTGGCTTCCTTGTTGGAGCCCATCCATCTCATAGTCGGTCTTCCTTTCCTTATTCTACCTTCATCTGGAAGCCTACTTGTGCACCTGCCTCTAAGAACAATTAGGCTACTGAAACTAATTCGCATAACATTTACATATGCAAATCTATACATACATGTGCACACTTTTGTGCGAGCCTAGTATTGCAGTAGAATGAAAGGCATCTCTTATTTGTTTGTGTTGTTTTATTGCCTTTATTAACTGTCTGACTTAATTTTAGTGGTTGATTTTTATTGTTTACTGGTTTTATTGTAGATTGTGATTTTTCTGTGTTGTAAGCCACCTAGAGAGCCTATGGCTAATGGGGCGGCTTATAAATTGAATAAATAAATAAATCTCCCAATGGTAGAAGAGACAGACTGCAAGCCTTCTCAGGCATCTATGCAGGTGTTCACTCTGGGTGGGCAACTTTGGGGCTTCACCTTAAGCCAGACTGGGCACCCCATCAAATGCAGGGCAAGATCAAATGAAGGATCAACCTCTGTTAGATGTCCAGAGAACTGGTTGTCCATCCCAACCCAAGCTTCTCCTTCCCTCAGTCCCGTTCTGTCTTCTCCTCCTTTCCTGCTTAGAAGTGGACTAAAGATGTGTAGTTCTGGAAAAGCCATTTCCTTTGAGCTCAATAGCCTTTCATCATGTTTCCAACCCATATGAGAAACTAAGTTGCATAAACATGTGCAAAGTGCAGGGCAAGGACCTGAATTCAATTCCAGGAGGTACAGATTAGGAAAATTTGTAGAAACAGAACTGTGTCAGTCTGAATTTCTTGTCCATCCCTACTTTTACAAAAATAGGACAACAGTTTCAACTGGACAATTTGTTCCAGTGCTCAGCTATCATTATACTTTTGTAATAGTTGCTCTTAATCTATATTGCTACAACTGAAACCATTAACTCTTGAATAGCATTATTGACACAGTTTTTTAAAAAATTAAACAGAAATGAAAGCCCCCAAAGCAAAAGCTTAAAATATCCAGGGATATGTGTTATAATAAAGAGCAGAGATAATTAATTATTTGCTATAATCGTTTTCTACATGGTAAAACTCTCAAATCCTATCTGGAGGGTATCAAGGAATTTGACTAGCTTTCTCATGAGATAAACAAAAAGAAATGATGGAGCTTAAAAAAAACGAATTTCAATTTGAGGAGGGAATAGGGTGGCATGATGCAAATACATTAGAGGGATAACACTGTATTGCCAACCAAGTTATGTAGGTTATGGGAAGATGAGGTTACAATAACAAATATACCTTGGAGACCCTCAGAAAGTTTTTAACTGTCAAAGACAGGAAATTCAGTTCAAGGTGCTACTGAATAGGAAGGGAAGCCATGAGTCTGATAAAATATTATATGGCCAAAACCATATCTGCCTTGGTGATGAGAAAGCCACCTTCCCATGTCTTCTTCTCATGCCACTCTAGCCCAGTTTAAGCATTCCAAAGAAGATATGACCAAATGAGGATGGAGCTGAACTACGCCTACTCGGTCCTGTGAACAGTAGCAAAGGGCAAACTTTCCACAACAGAAAGCAGTATTCGCTCACCAGGTAGCAGATCCTGTGCACCACTGTTGTATTGTAAGACCATCCCTAGACCTTGGTTGTTGTTGTTGTTGTTAGTCGTGAAGTCGAGTCCGACCCATCGCAACCCCATGGACAACATTCCTCCAGGCCCTCCTGTCCTCCACCATCCCCCGGAGTCCACTCAAGCTCACACCAACCACCTCAGTGACTCCATCCAGCCACCTCATCCTCTGCCGTCCCCTCCTTCTTTTGCCATCTATTGTTCCCAGCATTAGACTCTTCTCCAGGGAGTCCTTCCTTCTCATTAGGTGGCCAAAGTATTTGAGTTTCATCTTCACTATCTGGCCTTCTAAAGAGCAGTCAGGGTTGATCTCCTCTAGGACTGACTGGTTTGATCGCCTTGCGGTCCAAGGGACTCACAGGAGTCTTCTCCAGCACCACAACTCAAAGGCCTCAATCCTGCCGGAGGTCAGACTAGATGGCCCGGGAGGCCCCTTCTGACTCACTCTGTTTCTATGTTTCTATGTTTCTTTTGCGCTCAGCCTTCCTTATTGTCCAGCTTTCACAGCCATACATTGCAACTGGGAAAACCATAGCCTTGACTATACGCACTTTTGTTGGCAGGGTGATGTCTCTGCTTTTTAGTATGCTATCTAGATTTGCCATAGCTTTCCTCCCCAGAAGCAAGCGTCTTTTAATTTCTTGGCTGCAGTCCCCATCTGCGGTGATCTTGGAGCCCAGGAAAATAGTGGGCAGTAAATAAAAGTGATGGATGGATGGATGGATGGATAAAATATTTGCTCACAAGGTTCTGAATTCCTCTGTCTTATCCTGGATTAAAGTTCTCCAGTAATCCAAATAGTCACTCTGCCTACACAAGTTCATTCATATCTTCTCCCTTCCAACCAGTCCCCTTCCCACCTTCCCTTACATGAAATTCTATGTGTGCATGTACCACTTTTGTACTTGTGGCGGCAGTGTTGCCTTCAAAGACAGTGTTTCAGCCCAACACACTTCCTGGAATGCTCAGGTGCCCACCCTGGTATAGTCACATGACAGTTGCAGGGAGAACTAGGGAGGCTGAAATAGTATCTGAAGACAGTTGTGCTCGAGCAAACACCAAGTCACAGAATCATGCAATAGTAAAGCCGGAGGGGACCAAGAAAGCCATCGTGCCCAACCCCTTGCTCAGTGCTGGATTCCGAGTTAGACCATCCCTCTCAGAGAGCTCTCCGGGTACATCTTGAAAGCTTCTAGTGTGGAAGAGCCCTCCACCTTCCCAGGTAGCTGGTTCCATTGTTGCACTGCTCTGACAGTCGGGAAGTCTTCCCTGAGATCTAGCCAGAATCTAGTTTCCATTATTCCATGTCTCACACTTGGAGATGACAGAAAAGCTCCTGGCTTCCTTGTTTGTGACAATCTTTCAAAAACTTGACGAGTGCTGGCGTATCTCCCCTTCTCAAGGCTTAAACAAGCCTAATTCTTTCAATCTGTACTCAAAGTAAGTAAAAGTCTTAGAAAAGCAAGTAGTAAAGGCTTTAGAAAATCTCCTTTTGTGCTTGTAGCAGTATAAACACTTAGAGACAGCATTTCAGGTCAGCTGGCACTTCCTGGCGTAATCAGATGGCCATGCCACAGCACATCACATGGGCATTGCCATGTCACAGGGACACCCATGGTCAATCTCAATTTGAAAAACGGCACTCATAAGAACATTAAAACATCATGCTGGATCAGACCAAAGGTCCATTTAGTCCAGCAGTCTGCACACACGGTGGCAAACCAGCTGCCCTTGGGATCTCTCAAGGAGAATGTGTGTAAGACCTCCACCTGCCAGCTCCTCAGCTTCTGGTGTTTGCAGGCAGCTGCCTCTGGTGAAGGAGGAAGCATGTGGTCAGCAAGGCTAGTAGCCATGGATAGCCTCCTCCCTCATGGATCTGTCCAATCGCAAAGGGCATCCACGCAAGCTCAGTACCCTGGTAAGTGTCATGAACTTGGCAATCTGAATTACTAGCTACCTAATTCCCAGCTTTCGTGGCATCAATAGTTGTCAGAAGCTTTCTTTGGACTTTCTGAAGAGGACACAAGGGCTCAAAGTAGAGGTAATAAAATGCAGCTTCGGCTCCTGTGAAGTATTCTGTTCACACTCAGTTGGGCATAGGTAGAGTTCCACTCCAGACTTTTGGCATCGAGTGTGGCCCAGCACATGGATGTGTACTGAGCCCCATCTTTCATCAGAACCCCAATTCAGCACTTCAGAAATGGACCTAATTTATTTTAGACCAATCCAGAATCTGTTTACTTTGATTTGGGACCAAACTGGAGTTGAGGTTAGAAATTAGAAGCTTTGTGCTTCCCACTGATTACCATGTCTGCTTATCACCATCATCCTGATCAGGCAGAATTAGATAACAGCTCCAGATACTGTGGCCCCTTCAAAGTTATCACACCTGCCTAATGTCAGGAAAAGCAGGCGCTTTGTGACTTAAGCAGTTGATACACATAATACCAAGCTGTTGTGAACATTTGGCTCACTTCACAGAGAATGCACATATTGTCTGGCTAGCATGTACAGCCCTGAGAATATGCAGCTCTCAGCGCCGTAACAAAAGGATCTGATGTGTTCAGTACATTTGGTCTGCAAGTGATGCTCGAGAACATACAAAAATAGTCAGTACCTGTGAAATTTAGCCTGAATGATTAATTCCACACATTGGTATCATGTAGAAAACTGTGGATCTAAATACACCCAGACTGAAAACAAAGTCAATTTCTGGGATTAAAGATATTAAGTCTTAACTTGAGATCTGTTGATGGGTGTGGCAGTCAGGTCAGATTCTCTCTTCTTTGGCCTGGTATACAACAGGTCGCATACAACAGAATGGGTTGTGGCTGCGCAGACAGCAAGTGAGAATCATATTTTGGCTTGCGCACCTGTGAAAAGACCATGTACAAGTAGAGAAGACTCAGACTAATGGGCAGCCTGGGGCTAATCCAGCCCATTCCAAGGGCTAGATTTTTAGTTGCAGATGTGCTTGCAAGGAGGAGAATTCAGAAATTGTATTCTCTTTTGTGAATGCATTCTACTTGCTCACTAAATCCCTTTGTAGGTGCGGAACCAGTTTTTTGTCTCGAGTTATGCTCTCAGTGCTCCAAGATGAGGCCCTGTAGCCAGGGGACAAGAAGCCTGGCTGGACACGAGCCCAGAGTCGGTCTAGTCCAACACAAAGCCTACAGGGAGTGCACAAGACTGGAGCACAACAGCACCTCTTACCCACCTTCCCCTGCATAGGCACACGAGACCTGATCCTGGAGGGTGCACACAGCTAGCCTGGCAAGGAACCATGAATGTGCCCAACTCTCTTTTGAAGCCATCCAAATTGGTGGCCATCCCTCCCTCCCTCCATCATTTAACCACATATTATATCGAAGACGTATTTCCTGTCATGCATCCTGAATCTCCTGCCAATCCACTTTATGGAATGACCCCACTGGGCTCCGCTATTACAAAAGAGGAAGAAGGAGTTTCTCCACACCATGCATTATTTGGTACACCTCTGCCAAGTCTCTCCTTGCTCATGAACATTGCAACAAGGATTTCTGCAGCAAAAGTGTCTCAAATATGTGCTGGCAGTGGGTGAGGGGACAAGCCAGCACAAGCTAGAGAGAGCCCAGATGTCCATTGGGAGTAACAAGCAGCCCAACCGCCATCTCTTCTGTACTGGGCAGCTTAGCTTGATATGTGTGCTTGACCATTCAGTGATATTTCTCTGTGTTTAGAAAGAAACACCTTCTCCTTCTCCTCCTTCATCTATGTCTCTTCCTTCTCCTTCATCTGTATTTTATTTAAATCTCTCATTTTTTCCTCTTGTAAAAACCCCAAAGCAGCTTACACAGTTCCCATTTATCCCCACAACAACAACCCTGTGAGATAGGCCGGGTAGAGAGTATGTGACGTGCCCAAAGTCACTGAGTGAGCTTCATGGCAAGATGGGACTAGAACCCCGAAATCCCAGGCCTACAGTCCAACTCTGTAACCACCCCACCACACTGGTATAAACAAGCACACTCATATTTTTCCTTCTCAGAAATACACAGAAAAATGGAAATATTTAGGAAATATTCCTTTCAGAACTTGGAATGAAGAATAGCAGGAATCAAGCAAGGGCTGTTTTCTGAAGTTCTGAGTTCCTTTGGATAAGCAAACTTAAGCAAATTTATCTGGAAAAGTCTGCTGCTTTTCGTGGGCCTCGGCTCGTTAAAGTCGCATGCTTGAAATGATATCTTCTTCTTCAAGAGCATTTAATGTCAGGACTTCCATACTTCTTCAAGCTTTAATGAGAAATAACATCCAATGATGCTTTATTGGAACTGAATGTTCGCTTGGGTTTCAAAAGCCTGAAGACATAGACGGCACCTACGTTCCTACCAAAATAGTTTGTCATAACAGTTAATGTTATATTGAATGAATCCCAGAGAAATTTAATTGGTTTTTACTGAAGTTGCAAGTCTGCACATTTGAACAGTGTGTCTGGTAGCAAATTGCATTTAGTTAAGTTATTGTGTAGGTTTCTGGGCTGCAGCGTGGCAAGTGGGGAAGCGAAGGGACTTCCTCTCCCTCTCTCTGCCATAACCTCTTTGCCCTCTCTGCACAGAGTCAGTAGATCTTAGCCTTGCTTCCCACAACGTTAGCAGCATGATTTCCATTATATGCAAATTGGTGCGCTAATTATGCTAATTAAGTGTGCTAAATTAGCATATGTACTTATTTCTAGCTCTCGCTTCTTCCCTTAGCCTACCAAGTCACTGAGGCAATGAAGAAAGTGTTCCCCCTAAGGACAGTTCAGGGCACGTATGATTAGCAGCAGGATCTGGCATGCAGCTTGTCGGGTGACGCATTTCTGCATGTCCATTGCATTTTGAATGCCCCTTTGATAAAGTCAGGAGGGAAACAGAACTGCAGGCCCTGATGTCAGTGGTTATTTCTAGGTTTCCACATGCTGGGCTTCCTCAGCCGGGAGGCTTATCCTCAGATATGGACCTATGTTTTCTGCCCCCACCCCCACCCGTTTTGGAAAGGGGGATCCAAATGAAATGTTGCAGATCCCGCGTGTATTATCTAAAATGGTGTTTCACATTTAACACCTAAGACAGGAAAACAGATAAATCCTTACTGTGCAAGATGTGCCATTGTGATGAGTGCATTTTGAGGATGCCAGTCAGGAGCACGGACAGCTTCTACAGAGATCAGAATAGAAGAGAGGCCTGGATAAGGAGTGCCACTGACACCGGAGTTGTCTCCCTGCATGTGCACCATTCAGAGGACATAAAATGCCATGCAGAAACACAAGGGACTAACCAACGCCCTTGCTGCTTTCCGTGCTGCTTCATCCAGCCAAGGTGTCAGGGTAATACCAATAAAATTTGCATACCTAAGTACTTATGTCCGGAGAACCAGCAAACCAGAGATCCACTGTTACATCAACCGTTTGGACACCTCCCAAAATTGGGAAGCTTTTTAAATTCATTTGGACACTGTACTCCCCTTTTCCCTCCATGCTAACCCCCAAGACCACTAATGCGATCCATTTATCATGACTGATTGATTTATTAAGAGACATAACATCAGATAAAAGATATCCATCATAATTGCAAAGAAAGCACCAGGGATGTATGGATTTTGTTAAATCCATTCCATGTGTGTTTTGTGGATTTTCAGAGGTCCTTTGTTCCACTGCCTGCTCACTGACAGAACTGGAGCTTTAATGTTAGTTTTAGGGATGTTCGAGGACTTCCATCTGGATTGCAAAGGAGCATTTGTGCTAATGAGCACGGGTTCAAGTGCACATTTTACTCATGGATCTTGCTGCAACTCTGCCCTTGTGTAAATATACTTTGCACAAAAAATGATACACAAGTTTCGGGAATCCACATGATGCAAAAAATGCCTGTCTTCAGATTAGATTCACAGAAGGCCAGATTCATTTGAATCCCGTGCAGGATTGTCTGAAATCAGTATAAAGGACCAATCAGGATAATTCAAAAGGAGAGGAGGAGAGTTAGGAATGAATCCTGATATTTGCACCAACAAATGTATCAGTCACCAATTGGTCCCAAAGTCCGCCAAAGAAGCAGATCTCAATCAGGTAAGTAAAGACAGGGAGGGAGGGAGCCAGGCCTACTCCAAACTCTGTTTTCATCTCCTACATCAGTGTTGCTGGGTTTTAGCTCCTGCATTATTAACAGTTGGTTTTAGGTCTTGATAAGATTCATCCTGCTGGATTTTGCATTCTGCTTTTAAAGATTTTGTTATTTATCATGTTTACGATGCAACTGGTCAGTTTTAAAATGACCGTATGACACCCGGAGAACTTGCCTGCTAGGCATCTCATGAATAAATGACACACTTTCGATCAGGATAGAGTCCATAAATTTCTGGACATCCCCTAAGAGCTCTCTCCTGTGTTCTCATATGCACGACTGCAACCAGCAGTCAAGCAAGGCATCAAGTGGGATCTTCTCAGGTCTGGAGGTGAGGAGAAATACAAGCTGAGCTTTTATTATGACCATTCTCAAGATTTTTCCTTCTTGTGGTTGAATGATAATTTCCTTTGCACTCAGAAAACACAGACACATAGAAACAGAGTGAGCTAGAAGGGGCCTCCCAGGCCATCTAGTCTGACCCCCGGCTCCATCCGGCTCCATTCACAGCATGCCCACCATGTGCATGTCCAGCCTATCTTTGAAGACCCGCACCGATGGGGCTTCAACCACCTCCCATAGAAGCCTATTCCATACCCTTGGGGTCCTAACCATCAGGAAGTGCTTCCTGGCATCCAAATTGAACATTGGTTTCCTGAGCTTTGCTCCATTGGAAGGCATCCTGCCCTCCACTGCAAAAAAAGGAGAGAAAAGTCATGACCCACCTCTGTGTGGCACCCCCTCACACACCTGTATGTTGCTAACAGGTCCCCTCTGAGTCTCCTCCTCCTCCCAAGGCTGAAAAGTCCCAGCTCCCTCTGCCTTGCCTCATACGGCTTCCCCTGCAAACCCTGTCCAACACGCCAGACATAACAGCAGGTATGACCATGCACCTGTTCTCAAACACTTGCTTCCATCAGCCTCATTCCTGATTCCCAGGCCATTTGTGCAAAACTGGACAGACCTGCACAAACCTCAGTTTTCCTCAATTTGCACATGTGTCCATTCTCACACAGCGAATGCTGGTTGCACATGCAAATGGGAACTGGAGATGAGCGGCAAGGCAGAGTTTGGGAAATCCAGAGGGTCTCCAACAGGGCTTGTTTGCCCATGCCTCTTCTTGCTGTTTGCCCTGTTGTATCCCACTGTAGGAGGGAAGACTGTGTGGGGATGCTTATACGACACAATGGAAAATAGGGTGCTCATGTGTGCCCTTCATGACATGCCCTTAATGAAGGGCTGCTCTCTTTTTGTAGGGCTCACAGAAGACCATTCTGTTTGACGGCATCCATAGAGTGAAGAGTTTAGCCCAAAAAAAGAAAACACAAAAGATTCGCACAAAAAGGGTGGCCAAGGACCTCCGAATGGCCCGTCGGTTCACTTTATTTAGCCCTTTTACACTTTTTTTTTTAAAATCAATTTTATTGGAGTTTTTGAACTACGAACTACATAGCCATCATCACAGACATGCATCAGATCTACTGGATCAGCCCCTACAACATGTCTTTTAACATACTGTAATCTTATTATACTCCTTTTTATAACAATATAAAAACTTCTTTAGAACCAAGTCCCCTCTTTTCAGCCAATTCATGGTATATTTTCAAATTTGATAGCAGTCACAATCTTCCTTCTTCCATAGCATCAATCCCATCTTTCTCTCTTGAAAAGTCCTGCTTCTCCTGTCCATTATTCAAGGGAAGCTTCTCCAAGTTGGGTGATATTTAGCCCTTTAACACTTGTATGCCACACATTAACCTAAGTTCTCTGGGTGGTTGACAAGTCAGGCAAACCGTAACATCGTAATATTTTAATAGTGGTGACTCTTTCTTTATTTATTTATTTATTTATTTATTTATTTATTTATTAACAGATTTATATGCCGCCCCTTGCACACAAGCCTCGGGGCGGCTCACAACCTCAAAAACATGAAAAGCCTACACAATATTAAAAACTGGCCCATCTCAAGGTCCGAATTAAAACACACAAATACAATATAAAATTCAAACAACTAATTTAAAATAATTTAACATTTAAAATATTGCTTAAATAAAAAGGTCTTTGCCTGGCGCCGAAAAGCAAATAAAGACGGCGCCAGGCGAGCCTCTCTGGGGAGCGCATTCCATTATATTCACTTTACTTCCAAAACACATCATGAAGCTGAGGAAGTGACCCGCGGCAGTGGTGCCACATGCTAAAAACACACCAGCGCTGTCTTTTACATGTGAAAAGATAAAAAGCTTTGGTGGCGGGCGGGGGGAATATTCTTCCTCTGGCACTGGAAAGGCCACAAAGAGGGGACCAGACAACCTTGATGGGAAGCAATTCCACATACAGCTTGCCGCTCCTGGAAAGGCACCCAGAGACAGGCTTCCAAGGATGCTCTGAGGGACCGGGCGAGTCTTCATGGGGAGACATGATCCTGTGACTGGCCCAAGGCCATGTAGGGCTTTGTAAGTTAAAATCAACTCTTTGAATTTATCCTGGAAATACCCAGGCAAACCATACAAATCATAAAGGACTGGCATAGTAGGGATTTTGTGGGCCTGTCCACATGAACCACATTGCTACCTTAATTAATAAATAGTTAATTTATTTTGTTTAGGATTTAGATTATATTGTAAGTCGTCTAGTGACGGAAGTGATGGACAGCCTATAAATGTCCTAAATACATAAATAAATTTTGAACCTGCCAAAATAGGTATCTGGTCAATAGACAGGCAGACCACCTGGTCACAGTCTTATCCATCCATCTATCGATTGATCGATTGATCGATCAATCACTTTATTTATTTATTTGCCACCCAGTAGCCAGTGGCTCCCTGGGAGGTTAACAGAAGTTAAAAGTTAAGTATATAAAAGACAAGAATCACATACAAACAATGAAACCATAAACTGTAAAACCACAGCAATAAAAACACAATAAAACCACGGCAATTGCAGTCAAATTGGCACAGAGGTATTATTTATCTACTTATTTATTTAGTATATTTCTACCATGTCCATCAGCCCAAACACTCCCTAGGTACAGCAGTGGTACAGAATAAAATGCAGCAGGATAGATTTCTCTGTGTGTGTGTGTGTGTGTTCAGATCTTTCTCTCTGTAGACCTATCTCTCTCTATATATATAAATATGGCATATACATACATATTTTAACCAATTTGGTGGTGCTTAAGTGGACACCTTAAGAGAAACAGGTGCTTCTTGGACTGGACTCCAGAGAATGCAAATGAAACCCTAAATCCCCAGTCAAGCCACTGGACCACTCTGCCCTCTGCCATGACCCACCTGTGGTTCCCCGAGGTCTCAGGGAGGGTGCTTTTCCCAGCCCCATTCTTTCAGGTCCGTTTCACTGGACGGGCCAGAAACAACCAAGACCGTCAACCAAGACCGAGGCTTGTGGCAAGGGGCGGCCTATAAATTTCCAAATAAATTTCCAAATAAACCTGCCAAGAATGCACTCCACCAGCCAGTCACATTTCTCGATGCAAAACAACCTTGAGAAGGAGCCTCCCCAATCCAGGGGGTCAGAACGCCATGCAAAACGGCTCGAACCCTCACCGTTCGGCATAAAGGCCAGGCTATTTTTAAATGCTAAGCAGAATTATCAGATGCTCAGCATGCCGGGTGTATCCCTGCATCGGCGTGTGGATGTGCATGCCAACGATGCAGTGAAGGGAAGAGTATTGGCTTTCTTCCATGGGTTGGCTGGGGGAGGCCGTCAAAAGCTGTCTCACCTCCAGGGCCTTTTTTGAACTAGCACCAGCTTGACATTTTCTCCTGGATTAAAAGTGTGCAGAATAGAGATGTCATTCTGACCGCAAGAGGAGATGACATTCAGTAGATTCTTATTGGATTGTGTCTTTATTACAGGGGGGAAACCATGTCTCCCTTGTTCTAGGAGATATCTGTCTGGCTTCTCATTTGGCAGACGCCAAAACAACGCGAGCTGACAGGCTGATTAGCTTGAATACCTTCTCCCTTAATGATTCTTCACTTTTCTGGCTTGTGAAGGGGCCGTTATGGCTGAAAGGCAAGGGCAGGAAGGACAGGGCACTTACGTCATGCCAAGTCACTGTCAATTTTCGGGCAGACATGCTAATGAGCTAAATTTATTTGCTCAGACTCAGAACAATGGGAAACATCTTCCCCGGATTTGACAAGCTCCTGTCAAAGCTTGCTCCCCCTCCCTTTTTTCCTTTTTCTCCAAATGTTCTCAGTCCTGCGGTGCAGCAGGGTCATTTGAGACCAAGGATTTATGGAGTTCTCAGGTGGTTCTTTCAATGGCCTTGCAGGATACTTTGGTTCTGGAGCCCAATGGATTCCCTACCTGCTTTGGCTCTCCTGATGACCAGATGCAGGCTGAGTCGGAGGCTCTCCCCGTGAACTTGCGTCTCTGGACCACACCTCACTTTGCAGGGAAAACAAAGCAAAATGCTCAAGGACATTGATTTGTATCAGCCAAATTGAATCCAGAGTCAAACTGGAATCCAGAAGGCACCTGATCCTAGCACAATCGGTACAGATCACTTTAGGACCAATTTGTGTAAATCAGCCAACTTGGTGTGGAAATGGTGTGGATCATATGCTTTTCTGGTTCTGATTTCCACAATTGGCCAATTTTATGGAAATCATGCTAGGACCATGTATTTTGGAGGTTCTAATGTAAGCGAATGACTCGTTTTAAGCAAATTGCATGAGAACCACCATGTTTTAGGGGTTCTGGTCTGTTCAAATTTAATGATCTTATGTATGTTTCCTTAGTTTGTGCATGCATGTGCATGCACATGTATTTAATTGCATGTGTTAGTGATTGTCTGTGTTTGTATCAGAAATTGCAGACTATTTTAGGAGTGGAAGACCCTGAGATGGTACAACTTGTACCATAGCAAGTTAGCACCAACAACGGGCTGGCAAACCAAATTTCAGGGGCTGATCCATGAAAATCCATCAGATTTTCACCCCTTATCAAATTCCTAGACATCATTATTAAAAATGGTGTCTGTTTGTCTGATACATTAGAACAACAACAAGAAAACCATTGGTAAACCTGAAAAGAGATGTCCTGCGCATGCACGACATTGAATTTTAAATTCACTGTATAATATTCATCCTTGCCTCATGCAAAGGATCAAAGTAGGTCAACATTACCCAATATATCTTCCAGACATTTTGAATTACAATTCTCACCTTCTCTAAACAGCATGGCTAGTGAAGAGGGCTGAGGGAGGCCTTAGTCTAAAACATCTAAAGAGCACTGCATCAAGATGGTGGGACACTGGCATATACTGTTGGAATTGGAGATCACCTAGAAAATTATCTTGATTTAGGAGAAGGAGCAGACAGACATAACCCACCTCCACTGCCTCTCCCTCTCTGGATTGGATGCCCATAAATCTTCAGGTTTGAGGTTTTACAAGTATCCTATTAGGATCACACCCAACATTTGATCAAAAAGCAGCTTACAAATATTAAAATTTCAAAATTGACCCACCTAGCCAGACCGACCCCATGCTATAGATGGGCTGTGACAAGGACTATAGTGTGACCTATCTGGACATCACCCAGATGAAGACGACTGCTCTACTCCATGTTTGCCCAGCTTGACTGACAATGGCTCTCCAAGGTATCAGAAAAAGAGTTTTTTTCCAGAATCAGCTTCCTGATCCCCCTTTGAACAGGAGGGTGAAGGTCCAACTTGTCAACTCATTTTTCCTCTTTGTTCAAACAAAGACCTGGGCTTTATTAGTAAAAGTTGTGATGGCCCCTGCCAACTCTACTCTCCGTGATTCCATGAAACATCTAACAACCGTGTCACACTGGCCCTCTCTTGACCACACTGATCACGGAACTAGTCCGGTAGCTCTTTAATTCTCTGTTTATATGGCTGTACACATGAGGGGACGAGAGAACCACTGGACCACTTTTTCCTTTCCAAATACAGCAACACGAATTTCTAAGTGAAGCCTGCCAGGCATCCAAAAGTGACATTGTTTTATTAATGTGAGCTGCCTTGTTTTCTAATAACCTTTTTAAAGTTGTTCCAACTATTTTTAATTCTGTGGGAAACTTTCCTTTCTGCTCTGTGTGTTAA
Organism: Varanus salvator macromaculatus; assembly: GCA_023646645.1. NCBI lineage: Eukaryota > Metazoa > Chordata > Lepidosauria > Squamata > Varanidae > Varanus > Varanus salvator. The sequence continues at coordinate 6,553,878 of JAIXND010000767.1, read as the reverse complement.
TCATAACGCAAGGAGGCATATATCCATCTTCCTTGCAAATTTGAATGACATCTGATTTGCTCAGCAGGATGTGATCATTAAATTTAGACTTTCTTGCAAGGAGGCAAATTTGATTAATATCAAACAAAGCTCATTGGAGCAAGTCAGTTGATCAGGATGGAGTGGCACATACAACAATCATATTAAAAACGCCTTGATTTCTAACCACCATGAACTGAATTGTCTTTTCTTCTCACTTGACAATGTCGGATTCCTGCAAACACTCAATGAACGTTGTGAAGATTTATTGCTTGAACGTTATTTCCCATGGTGTCTCCCCCCAAACCCAAAGGTGGCATAATTTTTGGCTTCAAACAGGAAATTATTTAACTTATTTATGCCTTGCTGTTGTGTAAGTTTCCAGCATTTTAAAGAAGGGGGAAAGGTGTGGGTTAGATTTACTAGTTCTACTGTAAGCCTAATCATCTGAAAGATCCAGGAGGAAGTCAGTGGAGATGCATTATCCTTATTTGGAAAAGTTACAACACACTTGGCACCTGTCCAGAAGCATTCTTGTCTTCCCACACACCCCATGACTTTGGTATCTACTGCAAAAGTCAATACAATCTGTTGATTCTTGCCTCTGGATTTGAGAAGCCCGTCTGCCAAAAGACCATCAATAAATCACCATAGCTTGGTGCAAAAGTGTATTCTTTTCATTTAGAATGCACTGCATCTGATAGCTCACCACCACATTTCTACTTAAAGGATCCCAGAGTTAGCTTTCTACTGCTAAGGACCCAATTTAACTGGCAACTATTTCTACAGAGTACCTAATGTAATGATTAATGCAGCCTTGCTGGGAATACCCACTTTTTAATATGAAAACAGAACACCAAAGCAAAGAGATATATTTACTTAGCTTCTGCTAACTCACAGCAACCTTAATGGGAGAAATTTCTTCCTGTAGACTTTTAGCTCAAATCGTGGCTTGATCAACAGCCTACTGCACTGGCAAAAAGATTTCTTTGGAATGAGTTTCCCCAAGTTCCATGATCTACACATCCAAAATTATATTTTTTCATTATTATTTATTGGCTAATACATACCAGACAGCAACTGGCAGCTACCATCAAATTGTGGCCTTTTGCATTTTTAAAACCCCCATAATTTTCCAGTACAAAGCAAGAATTGCTTAAGCATCTCATTTTAGTCAATTGTATAAAAGGAATGTGCAAGCAAAAGGTTATATAATCATTCCTCCAGGGCACACTTCCTACCAAATCTAGATTATATTACACAAGCCTTTCGATATTGTTGGAGAGTGAACAGTTTTGGTACTTTCTGTTATGGGAAAGTGCTGAGCAACTCTCTTCCCCCTCATTTATAATGTTCATTAAAGTTTAAGTAATCTATTAAGCATTCTAATAATTGAACTTTGAAGGAAATGTTGTTATAGGATAGGGAAAACCATTGGACAGGTTTCATAGAGAGCTTCCCAGACCACCATCCTCACAATATTCTTGCAGTATGTAGGACTTCCTCAATCTTCTGATGGAGCTAAATGTTGTTGGCTGCACAGCTCTGCCACAAGTAATGCCAACCCTTCGTATATCTTGCTTTCCCCTATCATGCCTGAGGAAACTCATCATGAGATGTGGCTCAGCCCATCCTAGGAGGTACCATGGCTCAGACAAGAAGCCCTGGTTGGACCATTTCCCTTGTCAGTAAAGTGGCAGTGTGGAACATCAGCAGTAATGAGCATTGCCCATGGGAGGGGATGTGTGATCCAAGAATATATGGAGGGCTGTTCATTCCCCATCCCTGCAACACAGACAGATTCTACCCACCCAAGGTAGGCCAAGGTTACTTTTTCAGGTTGGGATTTTGCCTGGGCAAAGCTTGGCTAGGTGGAGCTCTGATTGCTACTCATGATAATGGCTTCCTCTGGTTGAGTCCTGACACATTATGGTTTTTCCCATTCGTGTTTCAAGCAGCCAAGTTGGACCTGAGGTAGGACAGTGAGCTGTATGAAGGTGCCTCATTGTATGCTAAGGGCATCTAAAGTTCCTGGGATAAGAGGATGTGACCATGTGGGCTTTAAGGACAGCCCATTTCTTCCATAACGCCCAGTTCAGACGCTAGGAGCACTCCTGGGGGTGGGGGGCAGGTGAAAGGCCTGTTTTTTCTAGAATTGTGCTTACTAGAATTGCTAACCAGATGCGGGACAAGGTCAACATCTGCAGTTCATTCTTACCAGAATTCCATGGTTGCTTCTCACCTTTGCCCAACACATACCCGGTTCTAAGTTTGCCCTGAGGACATGGTGGTGGATGTCTGGAATGGTGCATGGAACGTCCCCATGTTGTTTCCACTTCATAAAGCCAGCAGAGGTGATGTGTGAAACTCTTCCTCTTCAAAACAGCTTTTCTGTGGGTGGCTTGTACCTTGGGGAACTTGCGTGTGCAATGCCAGAAACAGGAGAGACCCCCGAACCCTGAGGATGGATAACAATTTCATTCATGTCCAAAGAAACCCTGAAAATGCTCTGCTCATAGCCCTGCACATGTGTGTGAATGGCTTCAGAATTTATGGGACAGCTCACATGTTAGGACCCCAAGGTTATGGAATTGGCTTCCATGGGAGGTGGCTGAAGCCCCATCGGTGAGAGTGTTCAAGAATAGGCTGGACGTGCACATGGGAAGCATGCCATGAGTGGAGTCAGTTAGAGCCGGGGATCAGACTAGATGGCCCGGGAGACCCTTTCAAACTTGCTGTTTCTGTGTTTCTATGTGTTTTCAAGCTTTTCTTCACATCTGAAAATGGTGCACTTCAGCATTCACTTCCTTCATGCTCAGTGTTGTCAACACAGACTGGCAGCTGCTTTCCAGAGCTTCAGGCAGGAGTTTTTCCTGCCCTATGCCAGGGATTGAACAAGGAATCCCCTGCATGGAAAGTACATGCTCTGCCATTAAACTATGCCCCCCTCAGTATCTAGACCAGTAGCAGCTCTCCAGGACTTCAAGCAGAGGCAGATCTTTTCCATTTATTATTTCTTCCCTTCTTTAATTTAATTTCTTATCATGCCAATCATGTCATATCCTTGCTATTCAAGTGCCTTTTCATATCACCTGTTTCCTGAAATCCCTTCAACTGAAGGTGATCGGGAGTGGAACTGAGACCGTCTGCAGACAGATCTCATATTCTGCCTTTGAGCTAGGACCTCTCCTACTCTCTCACGCACGGGGCCCCCAGAGGTCACTTGAAGGTGCTTTTCCTGGAAAGGAATGACTGAAAGTCTGAGGGTCAACAGGCCAAAGATGTTGACCAGCCAAAGCAGAATATCCAGGAAGAATGCCCGTGAGACTGAATATGGAGGACCCTGCAAGGTAGAGGCCACCTTGCTTCCCCACTTCTCTCATCTTGCATGTCTGCTAGGAGACCAAACTAATTAACTTGAGTGCTTCAGAGGAGAAGGAAAGTTGTCCTCCTTCCTTCTGCTCTTTACCCCTTTTTGAGGACACGCTTAGCGAAGCAGCTGCCATGGTTCTTTGTATGTCCAACTTGAGAAGAATGCAGGTGTGTGAGGAACCTATTTTGGATGTGAGAATCCATTAAATTCCTTGGGCTTGGCTCCCCAGACTCTGACCCACACTCTCATGGCCACAAGCCCATTTCCTGGTGAGCACACCATGTGTTCACATGGTGCCCACCAAGATCTGAGTTCCGCATGACCACTGCACAAGCAGCATCCCTCTTCCATGTGTGAGACTTGCAGCCTTCGTTGGTGCGACATGTGATGCAGAAGAAGACAGTTAGTTGCACCACCTTCATTCTGGGAGCATTTGCAGATTTCCCCTTGGCTTGGCTTGCTTCCTAGGACCAGGCCGAGCACTAGAGGAAGTCTGCAAACAGAAGAGGGAAGGACTCCATGGAGCTTCACCGCAGCACTAAGTCAGAGATCGGACTGCAGGTTTCCTGCTCTGAGGCTGAGCTTTTTCCTGACCTTGGATCTGGGAACCTGAAGACTCCTGTGTCCCCCTGAGTGCTGTGTGGGGGCCAAAGGATTGCTCTGTACATCAATTTTATTTATTCCAAGTTTGGTCAGTCCAATAGCTTTGTTCTGACTGGCAGTCTTCTGCATGAAATGAGAGATAAGAGATGCTTTTTAATATCAATTGATTCCCCGGAGAGAGGAAGAAGGTGGGGAAAACACACCTTCTGTCTAGTAACCAAGCTTCCTTCAAGTGGAACTGTAAATTTCATTATCCAGATTCTATCACCACGGCTTGTGAAAGACAGAAAGAGTGTTTTCAATAAATAAACATTAATCTAATCTCAACAATATTTCAAACATGCTGTCACGAATGCTTAATTTGTCAACGGAATTCCACGGGAAATGAAACGCTGCATGAGAAGTGAAGGCTGCGGCTTGTCTCAGAGGCCTGTTGAGGAAGGCTGGTGCCCTACTGATTTGGCAGGGGGTTCCTAAAGTCCCCATTATCTGTGATGAATTAGAAATTCCATAAGGGTGTGTTCCTATGGAGATGGCAATAATCCCCCAAATTGATGGGCGTCCTATGTAGGGTTGGAGGAAGTGGCACTGCACTGCAACACAGTCAATTTCAACTGAAGGTCTTGGGGTACAGCAGATTCAGAGGAGAGAACACAGTCTTTCAAATAGCCTGGACCTGAACCCTAGAGACTTCCCAAAATTGTGGTGATGGTAATAACAACAACAACAAAGCAACTTAATTTTTATAAAAGCCACTAGCTGGAGCTTTCTGGGCAGATTACAACACAAAAGGACATTGTAAAACACAAACAACGTTAACAGCATCATTAAAAGGTTATCATCCAAAATTTAAAACCAAATTGATATTCATATATACATTGCACTAGCTCATATGAATTGATCAAACAACCTTTTTAAGCAACTAACGAAGCTCCCAAATAACGAATTAAAATGTCCTGTGAAAGAAGACAGTCTTCACCTGGTGCTGAAAGGATTTGAAGGTTGGTGCCAGGTGGGTCTCAGTGGGGGGCTCATGCCTTAATGGGGAGACCACCAGTGAGGAAGCCCTTTTTCTCATTGCCTCCAACTGAGTCTCCTTTGGAGGTGGCAGTCAGAGGCAGGTCCCAGGACTTGATCATAGCGTCCAGGTAGATCGCAGCTGGGAGAGGCGCTCCAACAGATATTGTGGTCTTAATCAAAACAAAACAAAAATCAATTAAGGTGCTGTTAAAAATGATAAACAAAACATCCCCAGCCAGTGCCCCAACAGCAGAGCAGTTCAGGCCACAGGTCTTCCAGAATAAAACTCAGCTTGCCTACTGGCAGAAGGACAACAAAGAGGGATATGAGTTGGCATTTCCTGGCAGGAAATTCCAGAGTCTTGTAAGAGCCACCAAGAAGGCCTTGCCTTACCTCCACTCCTAATGCTCCCTTGTCCTTGTTCAGGTTGAGAGAATGACCCCCCCCCCCAAAGATCTTACAAAGCAGCCAACCTTGTTTGTGAGGATCTTTCAGATAATCTAGCTGCAAGGGAAAGATGGCCGAACTGTGCTCAGAAACCGATGGAGAGCCAGTGAACCTGTTGAAACATATGCAGAGGGACCCATTCTGACTGGCAATGTGGCTATCACATGATATGCCACTGGTCTCTTCTCATGCGCACTCAACTTTTAGGTGCATGTCATGCCATAAAGTATCATTACTTTAGACATAGGAGTTTAAATCACTCTCTTTCTTAAAACATTTTTGAAGGAAATCAAACCTTTCTCATGTTTGTCAAATCATTACCCCTCTCTCCCCAGAATACATGCAGTGACCATTGCAAAGTTCAGTTTGTGACCCTCAGTGTGTTTTCTTGAAGATAAATTCACTCAAAATCGGAGAGCCATGTGTGCCAGTAAATGTGTTTAGCCTGAATGTAGCAAACTGCTTGGAATTCCACCTGTTGGGTAACAGATGGTGCACCAGGTGGACTCCAGAAATATTGTGAGTGAGTTATTTGGGAAAACGCAACGTACAAGATTATTTAAGGGTATGTCACCATGAAATCACAGCCCACATACAAACTCTACATGCACAACCATAACATGGCTGTCAGTCAACCATTACGGTGTATTGTCAACTTCGTATCAACTTCACATGTTCTTTTTAGATGAGTTTCTTGATTTTAGCAGATGATGCAATGGCTTGGCAGCTTCTCAGATCTGATAGAGGGACTCTCAAGCTTGGGAGATACAACAAGTCACTTTTTATGCTGATAATATCATAAGTATTAATTTAATGTTCCCAAGTCTACACCTCCCTGCAAAGCAGTGACACTGAAGGGAGTTAAGAATGACTATAAAACTTTAAGAGAGTCGTTCCTGGAATTCCCCATGCTTGGAGTTCAGAAGGACTGTTTTGTTCAAAAGGTGATATACAGAAAAGCTGCTGACTTTTGTGGTCCCACTGGATGTGTTTTGAGCTTTGTTTTCCCCATTCAAGAGCATGCAAAGACTGGATGGGGGTAGTCTTGAGTGGCAATGAAGAGCTATATTAATCTGTAAAATCAAACTCATCAAGGGTCTCCAAATTCCACCTTAAACCCTGCCTTGTCTCGTGTGCACATAAAATATCAAGTCCTGAGACATTTCACCCCTTCTTTTCATGAGAACATCCATGAATATTTTCACATGCATTTCTGCACATTTGCACCAATGGGCAGTTTTTGAAACAGAAGCATTTTTCTCCCATGGATTAAAGGGCATTTCCATGCATACTTTTCAGAAGTACGCATTTCTTGGTGTGCAGTTTCACACCATGTGCAGCTGCGTTTTCATTGGTGCTCCACAGATCACATGGTGTGTTCCATACATGTTTAACTGGGTTAATTCCAGCCAAAACTCACTAAAGCAAATTTCTCATGCATGCCTGGTACATGCTTAAAAAGCTAATTCATGAATCATGCAGCACTTTTCAGAGGCGTGGGGATGCACTAGACAGTTCTGTGGGATGGCACTTGCACTAGTGAAACATTTAGCCTTTGAAATCCTCAGTGGAAAGGATCTAGTTAGACTTGATGGCCCGGGGCTAAGCAGGACACCGGTTTGTCTCATGGTAAGGCTACAGACTCCCAGTTGCAATGTATGGCTCCCAGTTGCAATGTATGGCTGTGAAAGCTGGACCATAAGGAAGGCTGAGCGCCAAAGGATTGAGGCCTTTGAGTTGTGGTGCTGGAGGAGACTCCTGCGAGTCTCTTGGACCACAAGGCGATCAAACCGGTCAGTCCTAGAGGAGATCAACCCTGACTGCTCATTAGAAGGTCAGATGCTGAAGGTGAAACTCAAATACTTTGGCCACCTAATGAGAAGGAAGGACTCCCTGGAGAAGAGCCTAATGCTGGGAACAATGGATGGCAAAAGAAGGAGGGGATGGCAGAGGATGAGGTGGCTGGATGGAGTCACTGAGGCAGTTGGTGTGAGCTTAGGTGGACTCCAGGGGATGGTGGAGGACAGGAAGGCCTGGAGGAATGTTGTCCATGGGGGTCACAAAGAGTCAAGCACGACTTTGCGACTAACAACAACAACAAAGGCTACAGATGGAGAGCTTAATCTACTCCAGGTCCATGCTAGTCTCACATGTCTTCATAACTCCATCCCATTCCATTTTCACATCAATGAAAAATAAAAAAGCAGAGAAAAAGTGCACCATCTATTTCACATATTTTTTTAATGTACTTCAGCCCAAAACATGCACTGATTAATGCCCTATGATATCTTTTTGTGGGGGTGGGTGGTGTACAGTGTATCACAAAATCCAGATAAGTGCAGAACCAGATGTTGTCCATCTGGTCCATCTGTCAGGCATTCCATTGCTTACGCATCAACAAAATCAGATTTTGCACAAATGAGTTTGCACAAACCCAAGCTCACAGAAATACACAATTCTGCTCAAAGCACTCAACGTCCCCCAAAATGCATTTTCACCGTTCAGTCTATGAGAGAAATGTGTGTTTTTATTTGGCATGTTTTTCGGTATCTAAATTGTTATAGTGTTATGTACCATTTTTTTAATGGTCTTCAAGTTCATGGGAAAGCGAATTCATTGCCCAATCCATGGATCTGATTCTGAGAAATTCAAACACAGTGGAGTCCATTGTAACTCTGCCATCCCTAGAGAAAACCAACAGACGATTGCTTTCCAGTTCTCATGTACGTCTGTATGTTCTTCCACATTAGAAAGTGTCTTTTCATATGTGTCTCTTGGAGAAATCACTGTGCCCCATTAACTCCTTTGATCCACTCAACACGGGGCACGGGGCAGCTAATCATTATACCCCATGTGGGCACCCTCTGAAAGCAACATCCCTGTGCCATGTTCTCCCTTGTGCAGGTGTACCCCTCTCCCCAACGTAATATCACCACATCCTGCATTTCAGCACCCTGGGCAGCAAGAGTGGGGAAAGTCGCATCATGCCAATGTGGCTGTTCCAAGGTAAGAGATCCTGCAAGTTACACAGGAGAAAAAAAATCAGAATGATGCTGTTTTAGGTGGTAGCTGCTTGGATGTATAGCCAGAAGCATGGCTTCCAGAACTGGGAAGGTGTTGATACTGCTGTACACAACTCTGGTGCGCCCACAACTGGATTCCTGTGTCTAGTTCTGGGCTCCACATTATGGGAGAGAGAGAGACATAGCTAGATTAGAATCAGTTCAGTGCAGGGTCACAAGAACAGTAGCTGGGTGGGGAGAGATGACATATGAGAAGAGATTGAGGGACTGTAGTTCTTCCTTTGTGATGGTGGGCTGTATTCAAAGGTTCCCCTCACCGGATGAGGCCTGAGATACAGCATCTTGATCCAGGAGGGGAAAAATCTGGAGGTCTCATTCTAACCTTCCAGTCTTCTAGCCACCCCAAATGGCCATGCTCCCTTCCTCTAGAGTCCACCCCTTTCCCCAGAATCACTTGGTACGTTCTCAGCTTTGGTACTTTCCCATCTTTTGTTCTTTTCTGTTTATTTGTGTGTCTGTTTGATTCTAAAAGGTAGAAATGCTTCTGGTAGTAACTACTTCTTAGTTACTAACAGTGAACACTTTAAGCGAAAGTAGGCTGGTCCTCTCACTTCCTGGCAAATAGATGGGGAAGAAATGGAGGTAGTGACAGATTTTATTTTCCTGGGCTCCAAGATCACCGCAAACGGGGACTGCAGCCAAGAAATTAAAAGACGCTTGCTCCTGGGGAGGAGAGCTATGACAAATCTAGACAGCATACTAAAAAGCAGAGACATCACCCTGCCGACAAAAGTGTGTATAGTCAAGGCGATGGTTTTCCCAGTTGCAATGTATGGCTGTGAAAGTTGGACCATAAGGAAGGCTGAGCACCGAAGAATTGAGGCCTTTGAATTGTGGTGCTGGAGGAGACTCCTGCGAGTCCCTTGGACCGCAAGGCGATCAAACCAGTCAGTCCTAGAGGAGATCAACCCTGACTGCTCTTTAGGCGGCCAGATCCTGAAGATGAAACTCAAATACTTTGGCCACCTAATGAGAAGGAAGGACTCCCTGGAGAAGAGTCTAATGCTGGGAACAATGGATGGCAAAAGAAGAAGGGGATGGCAGAGGATGAGGTGGCCAGATGGAGTCACTGAGGCAGTTGGTGTGAGCTTGAGTGGACTCCGAGGGATGGTGGAGGACAGGAAGGCCTGGAGGAATGTTGTCTATGGGATCGCGATGGGTCGGACACGACTTTGCGACTAACAACAAAAAGGCTGGTACTATTTTGCCCCACTGCTTTGCCTTTGGCCTCACCTACCAATGTAATCTGGTCCCCAAGAACTTCTGTAGAATGGAATTCAGACTACAGATTGCAAGAGGGTCAACTCCAGTGGACAGAGCACATGGAAGACACTCCCAAGTCACAACAGTAACATGTGAAACAGGACTTAAGTGAACTAAAATCAGCTTTAAACACTATCCCTTATGTTTAGAGGTATTACTTATCTGTAATATGTCAATCTGGTTTAACGTGTATTAGCTTAAGACTCAGCAACGATTCTGTCTTTATGTTGGATTATATTTTCTTTTCTGACCTGGGGAATGGAAATGAATACAGATGCTAAAAATAATCAAATATCACTGTTTTACATGTTTCTGCCTCCTCACTCACAAGCCGGTATCACCTCCTTGCAAAGTCGAAAGTGCATTAAAAAGTAATTTTGTGCTGAGCTCACATATATGCAAACGCCTCTAGATATCTTGTCTCAATAAAGTTTATAGAATGCATTCCCAGAGGTCTGACAACAAAAACAGAATAAATCGCAAGGCTCATAAAAAGATAATGCATGCCGAATTTATTTATTTATTTATTTATTTATTGCTTACATAAACAGAACCAAATGCAGCCAGTAAGAGCAGTGGTGGGGGGTGGGGTTGCGTGTGTGTGTTTGTGTGTGTGAGATGCAGCCTCCATTCATACCCGTTTATTTTCTTCATCCTACACATGTGAATAAATTACCTCCAACCAAGATGGGGCATGAAAAAATTCCTACAGGATGTTGACTACATGGCAACTATGTTGGGCTTTTAAAAAATGGTATTCAAGTTATGCCTGCAGAGAAAAGATTCAAAAATGCATTCCTCTCTTCTCAATGAAATGAATGAATGAACTGTTTGGAAAGCCATCATTGTGGGAGGTGTCATATCTCCCTCTCCTCCCCGCAAAAAGAGACATTAAAGGGTCAGAGCAAGCCTACAGGATAACAAAGGAAGAATCACGGGGAAGAAAAATAGCAACAGAAGTGCCTGGTTAGGAATTGCAAAGAAAGAAAAGACGCATGATCTCAAAGGAGGGCACAAGAGGACAGTGATCTGCATAATATTTCCATATGCTCATTTATATATATAGATGTGAATCTAGAAATAATTCCTGCAGTTTAAGTAGAAATACCATAATGTGGAAGACTGCGACCAAGCAAACTTAGCCTGTTTATTTGGTGGGCTGTCCGTGTACTAATGGTTGAGGGGCAACTATTCCATGGATGGTTCATTATTTATTTATTTTTATGTATTTAAAACATTTCTATGCCGCTCCCATCGCAACGAAGCCTCGGGGTGGCTCACAATTATCGTGAAATCGGCCATGGACCTGGCAGTCCTTCAGATGGAGGAGGCTTTCCAAGAGAGGATAGTCCTTTTAGAAGAGGACTGTCCTATGTAAAAGACGGTAACAGGCTGCTACCTTGTAAAGAAATCGGACATAAAGTGTGCTCATCAATGTCACCTCCTCTAACTGGACGGAGGTAACTAGTGGGGTGCCGCAGGGTTCGGTCCTGAGCCCAGTGCTCTTCAACATCTTTATTGAAGATCTAGTTGAGGAAGTTCAAGGAACAATAATCAGATTTTCAGACGATACAAAACTGGGTGGAATAGCAAGCACCCTCAGATAGGATGAAGATCCGGGGTCACCTGGATAAACATTTGTTTGTTTGTTTAGATTTCCATTTCTGTGTTGCCAATTACTTTTTTAAAAGTCCCTATAGGGCTTACAAAATCATAAAAATACTTTGGTTTCTTTCTCTTAGCTGGAGGACTTGGCACTTGTACTTACTGAATCTCATTCTGTTGCTTTCAACCCAGTGCTCAAGGTTTTATGATTATATTTGATTTTAAAAATTTTATGGCCTTTAACCTTTTAAAGTATTTTATATTTAAACAAATGCATTGACACAAGATGAGGAATACGTGACTCAATGAAACTGAAAAAGAAAAAGACCTTGGGCTAAATATGGACAATAGTCTAAATATGAGCCAACAATGCGATACAGCCACAGAAAGGACAAATGCTATTTTGGGATGCATTAATAGAAGTTTTGTTCCCAAAGCATGATAAGTAGTAGTTCCACTAGTCAGACCTCATCTGGAATCCTGTGTCCAGTTCTGGGCACCAAAATTTAAGGAAGATGCAGAAAAAGTAGTAAAGGTCCAGAGGAAGTTATCAAAAATGAACTAAAGTTTGGAAACGCTGCCCTGTGAGGAGAGACTGAGGGAACTGGGCATGTTCAGCCTTGAGAAGAGAAAACTGAGAGGGGACATGAGATCCCTCTAGAAGTACCTCAAAAGCTGTCATAGAGAGGAAGGTCAAGATATCTTCTTGCTGATGCCAGAGTGTAGGACATGGAATAATCAATTCAAGTTGCAACAACTCAGATTCAGGCTGGACATCAGGAAAAGCTTCCTCACTTTCAGAGCAATGGGGCAGTGGAACCAGCTGC